>OZ038484.1:51529831-51772331 GCA_964036315.1 Acanthosepion esculentum | reverse complement strand
TAAGCAAAATAATAGATAGAAATGACACAGGGCTCTACAGAGATGACGGTCTCATAATCTTAAGAAACTGCAACAAACAAAAGACTGATAAAACTAGAAAAGCAATAATTAAAATTTTCAAAAATAACGGATTCGAGATAGATATAAAAACTAACCTAAACGAAGTAGATTTTCTAGATGTCACCTTCAACCTAAGAAAAGGCACACACAAACCATACAGAAAACCGAATGATAAACCACAGTACATACATATATACTCCAACCACCCGCCTTCTATAATCAAACAGATACCTAAATCGATTAACCGCAGGCTTTCCGACAATTCTTCCGATGAATCTATATTTAACAAGGCCAAGAAAGACTACGAAACAGCCCTAAAAGATAGCGGATTCCCAGCAACACTCACATACTCACCACAGAACACAAAAAAGACCAACAGAAAAAGAAATATCATATGGTTCAACCCACCGTACAGCAAAAACGTAAAAACAAACATAGGAAAAATATTCTTCAAGCTTTTACACAAACACTTCCCGGAATCAAGCACCCTACACAAAATATTCAACAAAAACACAGTAAAAATCAGCTACAGTTGCACCGAGAACATGGCACAAATAATAAAAAAGCACAACAGAAAAATTATTAACAAACCACACGAACAAATTAAACCCACGTGCAACTGCAGAATAAAAAACGAATGTCCCTTAAACGGTAATTGCTTACAAAACAACGTAATCTACCAAGCCACGACAAAATCAGCAGATAATGAAGAAAAAGTATATATAGGAGTAACCGAAGGACCATGGAAACAAAGAAATTATGTACACAAAATGTCTTTCACAAATAGTAAATATGCGAACAGCACAATGCTTTCTAAGTATATCTGGGAAATAAAAAACAAAACACACACCACACCAAAAATATCTTGGAAAATAAGGAAAAAATCATCAGCCTACAACAACCTATCAAAAACCTGCAAACTTTGCTTGGAGGAAAAAATAGCTATCATTACCTTCCCAGATGAAAATAAATTATTAAATAAAAGATCCGAGCTAATCTCAAAATGTAGACATGAAAACAAATTTTTACTACGTAACTTAAAATAGAAAAATAAATAAATATATAAACAAACAACAATAAAATAAGCAAAATAAATTACTCCAAACAAATCATAAAACCACACCTGTTAGAATATACGAAATAAAATCAAAACAAAAGAACGGATGAAAGTTATAACTGTTATACAAATAAAAATAATAATAAAAAAAACAAAAAAAAAAAAAAAAAAAAAACATTAATAAAAGATAATATACTACGTTACTTAAAAACCGAAAGCCAAAAAGATATAGTGTAACAAATAAATAACAACAAGTATAATAAATCGATCTAAACACATCCAAATATATAAATAAACTAACAACCGATTACGATAAACTAGCCGTTTAAAAAACAAAACAAAACAAAAACAAATAAAGATAACCAACCTAAATAGATGAATTAAAAACTGTTCCCACCTAAATAATAGTCAGAAAAAACCACAAATTCAACAAACAGATTTAATCAATGACAAATAAACAAATATATAAGATAAAAAATAAAAATGAAAATAAATAAAAACAAGCAAAACAATTTGACCCAAATAAATAAGCGAACAAGCGATTTCCGGTAATGACGGCCATTATAGACTACCAACAATAAGCTATATAAACAAATTTTTACTACGTTAACCAAAAACACCGATCAAAATAAAAGAATAAATAAATAAATATATAAGATAAAAAATAAAAATAAAAAAAAAAAAAAAAAAAAAACAAACAAAAAACAAGCAAAACAATTTGACATAAATAAATAAACAAATAAGCCACTTCCGGTAAAAGTAACCGCCAAAATAGACTACCCATAATGCACCACTGACCCTTATATAAATAGCCGAGAAAAATAACAGCACTAGTCGCCTGACGATTGCCCTAGCATGAAACAGACTGTCGCCTCTAAGTGCTGACTTCCATGTCCACTTTTATATTTATATATATATATATATATATGTCTTTCTTTTTTTTATTTATAAGCATTTCACCCCAAACATGCAAGGGGTTACAGAGGATTTGGAGCGAGAGTAGATAGGAGTGATAGAGGAAAAGATGAGGGGAAGGATAGTGGATAGATCAAGACAACTGAAGATGCCGATTGACATTACATTTGAATAGTTGAAGATTATAGATATCAGGGAAACAGGAATAGGGAAGGGAGTTCCACAGGCGAGAGGTGCGAGATATGAAGCTATTGGAGTAGAAGAGAGGGCTACATTTAACAGTTTCAACAGTGAAAGGGTGAGGTAGGATGCCAGCCTCATAGGGCATTTAAATTATATATATATATATATATATATATATATATATATATATATATATATAAAAATTGTGTTATATATATATATATATATATACACACACACACAGACATGGTGTCATTTAAAAAGAATGAACTGGTTTCATTTTCAGTTCTCAAACATCATCATGGAATGAATCAGTGACCACTTAAAAGAGGGATTTTCTAAGTTTTGATTCGCTGCCACAGGGGTGCTGCAGTTTTGACATATCTCCAGCAATGTTCAGTTGTTTGTTTAATCCTGGAATGGAGAGTCCTCAGCAAAAGGCATTCTGCATTCTCAACTTTTCAAAAACAATTAAACAATTGCAGTTGTCATGCTGCAGCATTATTTTCAAAAGCAATTCGGCATTAATCCGCCCTATTCTAAGAACATTTGATGGTGGGTTAAACAATTCCAAGAGAGTGGGTGTCTGTGTGTATAAAAACAAAAAAAAGGGGAGGGTCAAGGATGACCATGAGTTTTGGAACAACAAGTGGTGAGAATCCATGCTGTGTGCAAGGGGAGTCTACAGAAGTCCACAAATCGAGCTAACTGTGAGCTTGTAATCTCTCAATCCACTATCTGATATGTGCTAAGATGTCTACATTTGAAATCTTATAAACTATGCCTTATTCAGGCATTTACCAAGACCTTGCTCTTCATGACTGACCTGAGAGAACCCCCAGACCTCACTGTGTGTATCATTTTTTTTCTTGTGGGGATATATAAAAAATTGTTTGTATGTTTCACTATTACCCACTAACCTCGATGACTTCAAACATTGAATAACAACAGCAATCTACTCAGTGGATCATATGCTGATACACGTCTGGAAGGAATTCTCTTATTGCATTGATGTTGCCCATGCTGTTGGTGGTTGCCATATTGAACACTTATCAAACAGGAAATAATAGTTGATTATGAGTAGAATACTTGTGATTTAGCTGGAGTTTCCTATTGCTTTCCCTTATTAAAATATTGTGTAATGAAATCTGTTCATTCTTTTTTAATAACCCTGTCTATATATGTATTATTAATTATTATTATTAATATGGACTGAGCTGCTTGACCCTCATACACTGAATATGACAGGAGAGTCCAGTCCACCATTTTATATATATATATATATATAATTTTTACCATTCAATTGGAGTAGTTTAAGTTTAAAGTCAGCCCACTGGAAAATCAATATTAGTAACAACAACTGGGTGCAACTGAGGCACATCCCCAAATGGAGGGCGGTTAACAATTTGAATTGGGGGGGACCCTGAAAAGGGCTGTTTTTGTATTCCCAATCTTGTTTCAGCCTCATGCACAGCAGCAGTTGAAGAGGAGTTTCTCCTCAGCCATTGAGTCCTTTGTTCATCATTTTCATCCTCACACACAGAAGTGTTCAGGTATCGTCATCTGTCCGTCTTGACTGATGATGGAGTAGCACGGTGCACTACAAACCTGGGTGGGATATATGGAGAACTAGGGCTGCCCTACAAACCTGGGTGGGATATATGGAGAACTAGGGCTGCTCGGATGTCTAGTTCCCCCTCTCGGCCTTGCTAGCAGAGTCCAAAGGAGAGGATAAACCCATACAGTTTTGTACCAGTGTGGCTGCAGGAGTTGCCGGAAGGTAGCACAAAGTGCCGTCCATCTGCCTTAGGGGCTCCACTCTGAGTTTGAATTCAGAATTGTCCTTCTCCTAGATCAGTTGCCCTCCAAGGCTATAGAACCCAATTCGTCCTGCTATTTACTCATAGCTGGAGGTAGAAGAGCCTTTCCCATGGGTATTAGCACGTAAGTAAATGTAATGGATTCGAATGGAATTCGAACTCAGCTCTCAGATTCCTCAATCCAAGCCGCTATCCATTACTCCACCATGCCTTCAGGTATGCTCTTATGGAAAGCCAATGGATATGTTGATCTTCAGACTTGGTGTCTCTGATTGAAGCATTCTGTGAGGCATTTTGAGACAAGCGAACTGAACGTTCTAAAGATGATTATCTCTTCTTCACATGGCAGACCTGGTGGCAGCGGTTTTGCCACCTAGACAAGTTCTTTTCTTTGGTGGTATGTCTTAGGCAAGTATGAATTGTCAAATGGAATGCGTGGGCAAATACCAGAAAAGAACACTGTAAAGCTACAGGGATCACTAAGATTGAATAACTTTAGGAAAGGTTAGAAAAATAAATGTTGAGTAATAAAAACGCAAGATTACTTATTACTACGGTGAATGCAATGCAAAAAATGGCAGGACAATAAAAAAAATTTAAATTGGAGACAGCTATAAACAACAATGAAAGCAACACCTTAAAACTGTGGTAGTAGGCTTTATGCAACAGAAACGGTAACCTCACTTGAGAGAGATTAAACGCTTGGTCAAGAGAAGGGGAAACCAGCACTGAAGAATTATCTATCAAACAAAAAATTTAATCAAAATCAGATGAAAACTGTGGAAACACATAAACTACATCTGATCTCTCTCTCTCTGTCACACACACACATTTTGAGAATTTTATATATATATATACACACACACATAAAATGTAAGGGTGACCCCCCCCCCCAAATACAAATTTTTTAATAAAAGTGTTAATATTAATTTTTCTCCTTTAGGGTATATAAGTTAACTTTGTTCATGAAATATTGGTACAATAATCTTCATAATATGTCTTGGTCAAGCAAGGAAAAGACATTTTGCATGGAGGCTCACCAACAAATTTTAAACTGTTGTGCAATTAAACTTTCGGAGAATGTTTCATTGTTGTTATGCTCCATCAAAAAGCAAAAGTTTTTACTGGGTTTAGAAGTTCAGAGAGTATGAAAGTATGCAAAATCTGAACTCTAAAGGTCTGAGAGACACTTATTCTGGTCAGAGGGTAAGTGCTAGAATGGAAAGGAACATTGATACTGTACAGGACTCAGTGTAGCAGAATGCAAAGAAATCCCTTTGACAATGAAGTCAACAGCTGGGAATCTCTTGAGTCTTTGAGGTGTGTTCTTAAATCAGATTTTCATTTGTATCCTTACAACATCCAAATAAAGCAAAAACTTAGAGATGGACATAGAAAAACATGTAAATATGTGTGAATGTTTTGTGACACAAAGACAATCCAGACTTTTTGGATCATGTTTGGTTCTCTGATGAAGTGCCCTTTCTGATTTCAGAACATGTAAACAGCAAAAAGAATTTTATTGGTGTACAGCTGCCATGGAGGATGTATTATAGAGGCTGTTACACACAACAAAGTGTGCAGCATGGGTTGCAGTTCCTAAGCATGACATTATTGGTCCATATTGGTTTGAAGATGAAATTAAGACCTCAGACAGTGAATATGGAGTAATATGTAATATATGGCATTGCTGAGGAAGCTTTAGGCATCATTGGGACAACGCAGAAGGACAGTTCAAGATGAACAATGGTTCTAGTAAGACAACCCTCATCCCCCTCACACACACACTTGAGGAATTGGCAGTGGTTCTCAGTTCAAACCATACAACTGTTCATCGTCATCTTCAACAACTTGGAAAAGTTCCTAAACTTGGAAAATGGGTGCCTCATGAATTGTCTGAAAACAACCTCAAATGCCGAGTTGACATCTGCTCCAATTCCTCAACTGATAAAGCAGGATTCTCTTCAAGGGCTGCTTCAAGAAGCTTTTCATCAAACTCAACTGGACGTCTGGTTCGATCTTCATCTTCAAGGGTGAAATCTCCACCTCTGAATTTTGTAAACCATCTTCTGCAAGTTCTTTCATTCACACATTCCTCTCCATAAACTGAGTGAATGTTTCTAGCCACTTCAGCTGCTGAGTTTCCTTTCTTGAACTCATAAAGCATTATGTGCCTCAAATGATTCTTGAGTACTTCCATGTTAGCAGGGTTTTAATCAAACAAAATTTAATTTTATTGTTCTCTGAAATAAAATTTGATCAGTTTAAATGCATCTAAACATAAAAATAATGTTCAGCTCCATTAGACATTATAAAACTTTGTTCATTTTAACTAAAAGTTAAAATTCGGACAGAACTTATGGGAAGACCTAATATTATGGATCTGTGTACAGTTAATTATATGAAAAGTTTGTTTATTCATTAGTTGGAAGTACAATATATTAAATATTTGTATGTGTACAAATATTTGTTTCTCCTGTGTGTGTGTGTGTGTATATATATATATATATATATATATATATATAGCTATCAAAACTATAAACTGAATATTATTTAGCATAATTAAAAATGGATGGAATGAAAAAAAAAACAAAAGGAAGAGGAAAACTAACCGGTTTTTAATCAGGAGATTCTTAAAAAGGTTAAATACAATAAATGATTAATGAGTGGGGCAGAAAACAAAGATGTGTGTAATATATATATACATATATATATACACACACACACACACGCATATAAAGTACTGTTAAATAATTTGATTTTAAATAAAAAAATTTAATCACAGTACCTTGTCAATCTTATTTCATGAAACTTTTATAAGAGGGATTGCTGCCCAAATACTCATATATATATATATATATATATATATATATATATATGCCTGAATGTACAAGAAATTTCATAGGAAATATGTGTACTCCAACAGGAATCAAACCTGTATCCTACACAGAACCATCATATAGACTGACATGCTATACCATTTAGCTAGGAAAAAATAAATGAGGTGGGGTAAAAAAAATAAAATCAAGTGCGGTGTTTGCTGGCAGACTGACTCTTCTTCTTCTTCCTCACTTGCCTGAAGGTGATAGATTCCAGGGCTCTATTTCTTCGCCACCACACTCTGGGCAGTTTTCCATTGACAAAGTTAGTCGAGTCTCTTTCACATTCTTTTTTTCCTGTCAGTCCATTCGTCAGACTAGCAAATATAATCTGCCCAAGAAAGAAAAACGTCTTTTTCTTGCTCTTAGCATCTCGCTTTTTATGTCTCCTGATGCAGGCCAGAATTTGCTTATGTGCAAATCCTGTCTCGTAGAGATGAGACAAGCCCCCATAAATTGCGCCCCCAAGAGCAGCCATATTTTCTTTTCATCACTTTGCACACAAGACACATACATGCTCATTTTGATCTCCAGGGTAAGTCATTTCTTTCATCACAACACATATTACTACTACACTCCTCGCTGATCTCATGATCACATATGATAAACCCGGAGGTGATCACTTGCATTGCATGCTTCTTTGCAGGGGTATAATCAACAGGGTTTTCATCAGACAAGTCATCAGAAGAAGAGGTGTTGACTGCATCTATTCTGGGTGCTGGCGTATCCAGCATTTTTCCAACAGTTATAACTCTTTCACTCTCTGAAAACACATCAGAGCAGTCTGTCAGAGGGCCTGGTTCAGTCATAGGCCGCAAATCTTTGATATGGCGTCATATTCCATCAATCAAGACATTCTGTGCGCTAGTAACTCCAGTGACATGCCCAACCTTGTATTTGGTCATGCATCACCCAGAGGGGACCTATACCTACACTTGGTTTCCCATTTTAAAGACAGCCTACTGTTGGTCAGGTGCTGGTGCTGACATTCCATTAATCCCTTTCAGCCGTATGCAATAGCAATGAATCATATTGGCTGGTGCTGTAGTGGGGGATACGTTATCCCTTGGAGTGACGTTGTGCCAGTACACCGCTTCTGATATAGCACACTGTTTCCTGGTGGCTATCCTTGTTACAGTCCTGTGGTATTGCTTAATGGAAATGTGCGCACAATGGAACCGGAATCTGACTCCCCACTTGTTCAGTTGGAAGAACCCAATTTAAGTGCAGAATTCGATTGACACACTTAAATTGGGTTCTTCCAATTTTATTGTAGCACACAAAGTGAAGGCTGCCTCAGAAAAAGGCACCCTGCCTCGCTCATCGATATACACACCGCCCAATTTCTTAATGATGTCCATTCCTAGGAGGAGGTCAAATCCCAATGGCTTGCTGTTCACCACTAGCACATCCATCTCAAGGGGATTTCTGTTGGTCACTTTCAATGTGATGCTTTTCAGTTGACAAAGTTAGTCATGTCTCTTTCACCTTTTTCTTGTCCAAGAAAGAAAAACGTCTTTTTTCTTGCTCTTAGCATCTCGCTTTTTACGTCTCTTCAAGCAGGCCAGAATTTGCATATGTGCAAATCCTGTCTCGTAGAGATGAGACAAGCACTTATAAATTGCGCCCACATTTCTTATAGCACTTTGCTTGCAAGACACATCCATGCTCATTCAGTGTCCAGGGTAAGTCATTTCTTTTGTTAAAACACATATTACTACTACAGGAAGCACCTGGTTAGCAAAGTCAAATTACTGTTTTTTAAACAACAAATTTCCCACATATTTTCTATAAAATTTCTTGGATATTCAGGTCGGTATATATACCCACAAAAAATTAATTCAATTGAGCACGTTGGAGAGAAAACGCAAATTTGTAAACTGTGACTACTACTGCCGATAATGCAAGACTCTCCTCACAGATTGATTTGTCTCAGTTACTGGCGTGTTTATTTAAAAATAAATATGCAAAAATTCACCTTCCTCTCTACTGGGCACCAATAGCTTAGGGGTAGAATCTCCAATTGATGCCAAATCAGTTGGGTTTTGATCAAAGCTTGAAGCGATTGGATGTCTAGCCACACTGATCAGCTGTGATATATAAGAACAAGACATTGTGTTGATTAATTCTAATGATCTACTTTTCCAAATTCTTAATAAATTTTCTCAGATGAACAAGAAATTCTGCTAGAAATTCTGCTAGAAAGTGTCCAAAGTTCATTTTGGAAAGTGAAGTACAAGAAATATGGTCCAGGCTTTTGATTTTCTTATATTATCAACAGGGTAGATAGACAATTGGTTGTTTAGTAGAACTAGTGAGTATTGTGACATAAGTGAAGTGTAACATGTAGGGTTTTTTTGGGGATTTTTACTTGTTTGAGAAGTATTATTCATAAGTTGAAAGTTTTGATCAGTAAAATGAATCTGCACAAAATTTTTGTTTTTAAAAATATTTGGTTTAAAGAACATTTGCTGTCTAAATACACAGAAATATATACACACACACACACACACACACACACACAGTGCTATGGATAAATTGTCGTATAAATTATGCAAAAATGAAAATAATACTGATATACAATTTTAACACATACATTTACCAAAATTACACAAAATATCTTGAAATACAAAAGAGTAAATTTATTCTATATAATTGCCATTGGCTTCAACCATGGTTTCCAGATGATTTCAGAAACTCCTGCAACTGTTCTGGATGGTCTCCTTGTTTAAGTTGGTGAATAGTGCCATTAGTTCATCTTTGGTGTTACAAAGAGTTTTGTTGATCTCTCGCTCAACTGTTTCCTACACATAATAATCAAGAGGGTTGCAGTCTGGGGTGTTAGGTGGCCAGACATAAGGGGTGATGTAGTCACAGAAATTGTTTGACAGCCATGACTGGGTTCTTCTGCTTGTGTGGCATGGTGCAGAGTTCTGTTGCCAGATATAGGGTCTTCCAGCAGCCACTATCTTGACCCAGGGCAGAACTACCTCCCTGGCTATGGACCTGATTGATTTAGAGGGATCGTTTTCAATCATGGCCTGGATCTCACCAACAAATTCAGGAATCCTTTTCTTATCAGAGTGAGTTTTCCAAGCTGCTGTACCTTCATAATCACCATTAGACTCATCCAACATTTCTAACTCTTCTTCACTGTCCTCATATTGACATGCAAATACTCTGAAATATTCGTATTTGGAGCTTCCGGCATGAATGCCAAGCAGTCCAGCATGCTGTTTCCAAATTTCTGGCAGATTGAATTGCATCATGGTGCTCTTTTTCTCACAGATAGTGCCCAACTGACCCTACTATACTTTGAAGTTTACAAAATCAAATACAAACAATGCACATGCACAAAATTAAAAGTTTGAAAGGGCAAAAATTTACCCATCACACACTGTATAAAATAGAGTTTTAAGTTACGCTATATTTGTGTGTTAAAGGACTCAATATCAAGAATAGAGCATATGTAAATATAAAAGTAGTCATTAAAGTCAACACCCAAAGGTGACAGTCTGTTACATGCTAAACACAATCGTCAGGCTATGTTAATTGCTTTTAGCATGAAACAGACTGTTGCCTCTGGGTGTTGACTTCAATGTCCTGATATATATATATATAGAGAGAGAGTGATAGCATGTGTAAATATAAGTAGTGTGAACAGTCTTTTTCATGCATGAACACAATCTTTGCCTGAAGATTACGTTCAAGCATGAAACAAATTGTCACAACTTTGTCTTGAAATCAATGTCCACACATCTTATATTTATTTATGCATGCTCTATCTTGGATATTGAACACTTTTATTCTATAAACATAGAATACCTTAAAACCACACACACACACTATATATATATATATTATATGTGTGTGTGTATGTATGTTTTATCTATTATATAATCAATTCATTATATGATTCATTATAGTCATTATAAATCCAGACAGGAATTTTAAATATTAATAATCTTTATTTCTATATGATTTTTTTTTTCTTTTTAAAAATGAATGTTTTCTAAATGAATTATTATAACATCCTGAGATGCTATTAAGAGATTTGAAATGTGTGATATATCGCCTAACGGTGACTCTGAGTTGGGCAAGGTAAGAGGCTTCAAATCCTGCAGGTCTAAATTTTAAAGTTGTGAATAAACTGAAAGGTGTAAATATGAAGCCATGTTTTTACAATAGATTAAGAAGCTGGCAAAATGCAGTAGTTGCAAAAGGAAATTGAAAAAATATGTCGAGGAAGAGAAAGCAAGTAAAATTGAATCAAATAACATAGCCTCAATATCAAATATTTATGTATTTACATATATATATATATGAAGAACACACAGAATCCATTATTTTACATAAACACACACACACACACACACACACATACATGCATATATATATATATATATATATATTTGGGTAGCAGTTCCTCTCTAATTCATGTTTCATTAGATAATACTGCAAAAGTACTATTGTTGAGTTTTCTGAACTTAATGAATCTAAAAACTGCTTAAATGCTTGTTGATTCTGATTGTTTTTCATTAAACATTTTCAAGGATTTTTTTGTCATACTGCTTTATAAAAAATGGTGTGTCCATGTTGTTGCAGACATTATAAAAGTTGCTGGAAGTAAACATTATTTTTTAATATGGTAACAACATTGTAACCTTGTTCATAACTGATGTTAAAGGAATTTTTTTGATTTTTTTTTTTTTTTTTTTTGTGTTTGTTTTTTTTTGTGTTTTTTTTTTTTTTGTTGTTTTTTTTTTTTTTTAGCATTTCACCCCAAGCAAGTCAGGAGTGCCACGACTACACAAGGGGATACAGAGAGTGAAAGTAAGGGAAAAGACTGAGTATAGGTGTGATTGAATAAAGGATAAAAAGAAGAATGGGGATTAAAGCATCTGAAGATGTTGATTGGCATAGCATTTAAATTTTTGAAGATTATAATTATCAGGGAAGCAAGTAGAGGAAGGGAGTTCAAGAGAAGAAGCTGTTAGAGCAGAAGAGGTGGTTACATTTAAATGTTTTGACAATAAAAGTGTGGGATGAGATGCCAACCTAGTAGCACGCTTAAATTCATGCTGTCAGGGCACCAGTGAAAATAGCTTCTCAGAGCAGATGCCATAAAAATATTTATAGAAAAGATGGAGGGAAGCCACATTATATCAGTGAGAAAGTGACTGGAGTCGAGACCCCAAGTCACAACTGATCACATTGAATATATGTCTTTGGATTTTGTTGAGAACCTTGAGATGAACTGCGGGGGAACTAGACCATATATGGCAACAGTATTCCATGCATGGATGAATGGTAGATTACACACACACACACACACACACACACACACGCATATATATATATATATATATATATATATATGAGAGAGAGTGTGCTAGGTAAACTGTCACCATTTTATATTTTCAATTTTGTGTATTGTTTATTTTGATTTTTGTTGACTGCACAGTATAGTGGGGTCAATTGGGTACAATCTGTGAGAAAAAGAGCACCATGATGCAATTCACTCCACCAGAAATTTGGAAACTGTACTGCTTGGCCTTCACACTGAAAGTTCCAATATGAACATTTCAGAATTTTGGGGTATCAATCTGAAGGCAGTGCAGAAGATTCAGAAAGAGTTGGATGAGTCTAATAGTGATTACGAAGGTGTTTGGAGTGATCACTAGTGATGTTGATGTTATGCTTCCATTTGTATTTCCACAAAGCCTCAGACTCAACACTGATACCTACATTAAGTTCCTTACATCTGGCAACCTAACTCCCCAGATTGCAACCCGTTAATTATTCGTGTGGAGTACAGTTGAGCAAGAGACCAACAAAACTCCTTGTAACACCAAAGATGAACTGAAGGTAGGGATTATGGCATCATTCACCAACTGAAACAAGGAAACCATCCAGAAGAGTTACAGGGTTTTCCAAATCACCTGGAAGCCATACTTGAAGCCAATGGGGATTTTATTGAATAAATTTAGTCTTTTGCATTTCTAGATATTCTTAGGTAATCTTGGTAACTATACCAGTTAAAATGAGGTCGGTGTTATTTTCATTTTTGCGTCATTTAGACAAAAATTTATCCATTGCATCCTGTATATATTCCGAAGGCCTGATGATTGCTTTCAAGCAAGAAACACTGTCCACTCTCTCTTTCCCTATATATATATATATATATATATATAATTATATTTTTATTATAAGAGATAATAAGAAAAACATTTTGAAATCACTACACAAAAGCTTTCATGTTTCAATACTATGATTGTATTTCTTCAAGTGATGGTAAGTAACTTATATGTATAATCAGATGAGCCAAAGAAGCCTACATTGAAGAAAATACAGAACATTTACTGATTCTTTGATTTCTGCAAATAAGTGAGCCTTGAAAGATACCATAGCTATCAAATTTCTTCAAATTAAATACAGATAGCAAATATTAAATTCATGAAGTCCCTTTCTTGTAAGATATTTTGCTGCAGTTCTAAAATTATCTTAATCACATTTTCAATCGACATTAATTAAAATGTGTTTAGAAAATATAAATCTGATAAAAACAAAATTCCTCATGTGCTCCTCATCATCATAATTCTCATGACTTGGTGTTGTCATAGTAACTGCATAGCTGAGTACCTGAACAGCTCCCTGCATATGTCTCTGTCACATGACAGTTTCTGAGTCTCTGTGAATACATTGCTTTAATTCTGTTAATAACCAAGATTTGCAGGTGTAGAGAAAGATTGAAAGACCAATGCATGCAATGGTCTCTGATCTTTACTTTAGAGAAGGTGTTCTTATCTTTTCAGATAGAATCATGTGTTCAATAAAATAAGATATGGTTTCTTATGACAGAAACAAAAATTAATAATAAATCTGTATCCAAAAAGTCTTTTTCTAGCTGCTAACAGCCAAGAGGAGGTTAAACTTGACTCTTATCAACAATAGTCTTCCAGTCAAAGGAAATCTCTTAGATTAGAAATTCATAGCAAAAAAAAATAAAGAAACTCTGTTAGGTTGGTTTATTCTATGACTTATCAAAATTGCATGGCAATTTAATGTCAACTTTTGTATGGTGCACCTTGTAAGTAACAAACCCATTACTCAGTAGTAATGTTAGGTTAGGTTGATTGGATTTATAATTTATCAACACCTCTTATGAATATGTGAATGATGTTAGGGATTCTTTCTCTTACGTTCTTTAATTTTCCATTTCCTCCCTCACTTTATCCTTTTCCCTCTCACTTTCTATTTCTCCCTTTTCCCATTCCCTTTTTTCTCCATTTTTTCCTCTCACATTTTATTTCTCTCCTTTTCTCTATCACTTATTATTTTCACCTTTTCTCTATCACTTATTATTTCTCTCCTTTTATCTCTCACTTTTTATTTCTCTCTCACTTTTTATTTCTCTCTCACTTTTTATTTCTACTTCTCCCCTTTTCTCTCTCACTTTCCGTTTCTCTCCTCTTACCTCTCACTTTCCGTTTCTTTCTTTCTCCTCGTTATCTTTCTCCTTTTCCATCATATTCTTTCTCTTCTTTTTCCTCTCTTTTTCCTCCCTCTCACTTTATTTTTATTTTTCCCATTCTTCTATTCTTGCACACTTCCTTTTTTTCTCCTTTTCCACTCTCATTTTCTTTTTCTCTTTTTACGTACCTCTTTCACTTGCCTCTTATTTTTCCCTTTTATCTTCACCTTTCTCTCGTCTTGCCTCTCACCTTTCTCTCGTCTTGCCTCTCACCTTTCTCTCGTCTTGCCTCTCACCTTTCTCTCGTCTTGCCTCTCACCTTTCTCTCGTCTTGCCTCTCACCTTTCTCTCCTCTTGCCTCTCACCTTTCTCTCGTCTTGCCTCTCACCTTTCTCTCGTCTTGCCTCTCACCTTTCTCTCCTCTTGCCTCTCACCTTTCTCTCCTCTTGCCTCTCACCTTTCTCTCCTCTTGCCTCTCACCTTTCTCTCCTCTTGCCTCTCACCTTTCTCTCCTCTTGCCTCTCACCTTTCTCTCCTCTTGCCTCTCACCTTTCTCTCGTCTTGCCTCTCACCTTTCTCTCGTCTTGCCTCTCACCTTTCTCTCGTCTTGCCTCTCACCTTTCTCTCGTCTTGCCTCTCACCTTTCTCTCGTCTTGCCTCTCACCTTTCTCTCGTCTTGCCTCTCACCTTTCTCTCGTCTTGCCTCTCACCTTTCTCTCGTCTTGCCTCTCACCTTTCTCTCCTCTTGCCTCTCACCTTTCTCTCCTCTTGCCTCTCACCTTTCTCTCCTCTTGCCTCTCACCTTTCTCTCCTCTTGCCTCTCACCTTTCTCTCCTCTTGCCTCTCACCTTTCTCTCCTCTTGCCTCTCACCTTTCTCTCCTCTTGCCTCTCACCTTTCTCTCCTCTTGCCTCTCACCTTTCTCTCCTCTTGCCTCTCACCTTTCTCTCCTCTTGCCTCTCACCTTTCTCTCCTCTTGCCTCTCACCTTTCTCTCCTCTTGCCTCTCACCTTTCTCTCCTCTTGCCTCTCACCTTTCTCTCCTCTTGCCTCTCACCTTTCTCTCCTCTTGCCTCTCACCTTTCTCTCCTCTTGCCTCTCACCTTTGCCTTTTTCTTGTAATATTGCAATGTAGTTATTTCTGATAACTGGCTCTATTTAATTTTTGTATTTAAAATTACCAAAAACCAGTTTTCAAAAATCTAAAATCACACACCCTGGAATAATCAGGCTGCTCTTGACCCCATATAAATTCACACCCTAAGATTCTACAAACTTTGAATTAACCTCAACTACAAGATATCACTATTTTCAATTCCTTTTCTCAAAGTTAACTTTCGAATAACAAGACAAACTATTTCTTGGACAGGAACTTCAGATATCTGTCTTTTACCTTGCTAATTTAAACAAAAGTATGAGTTCTTTTTGCTTCACATGTTAACAATGCACATTAAAAGACAATAAACATATCATTCAGTGATTTTTTTTTTTTCTTTTTTAAATTCAATAAACAGTACAATTCAGGCACATTTAAATTAGTCTCGATTAAATGATTTAATTTAATCAATCAATTCTACTATTTGCCGCTGGTATCAATTTTTATTTGATAAGTCTATCAACCAGTCAATTTCTATCAATTAAATCTTTGGCTTGCAAATAAAGAACAAGGGTAAGCAGAATCTAATTAGCATTTTCCCTGACTGCCAGAATTTAGGTGTAAATATCCTCTATTCTTTGACTTATCTGTTTATTATCTTTAAATTTTACAGATTGTAAAATCTTGTCTTTATCTTTTTTCTAGCATTCTATCTTTCCACCCTCTTCATTTTCACATGCAATAGACCTAACACTCAACTTCATCTATAGAAACAAATTAATGTAATATTTTTTGGCAACCTATCAGTTACAACAACAATAAAAAAAAAATAAAAATAAAAAACTTGACAACCAACTGCTAGTAAAATTACTGAAGCTATAAAATTAGTTGAAGCCATAAACTTGAGTTCAAATTATTTTGATTTCAGCATTAAATAACCGATAGATAAAAATTTAAATGAAATCGTTATCTACTGCCTTCTTGATTCCTCTTCTTTTATTGTTTTTGCTCCTTAATAAGGCTTCTCTTTTTTCTTATTCTTTTACACATTAACCATGTGTCTTAGTGGCTTTACAGCCTTGCACAGGATTGATGCAGTGTACATGCCATCACTGCTTTCATTAGTGTTTCCATTCATAGTTTTCATTTTGGAGAGGTTTATCTTGAGTCATTCTTCTTTGAACACTTGGTAAAGAATGATGATTTTTTCTTTATTCAAGATCACTCTTCTCCCAACTCAGAATACCTCATCACTGGCCTCTGGAGGGAAAACAGGAATGCTGTTTTCTATTAGACTTATTCGGGATGCAGTGTGGAATGTTCAAATGACCAAAACACTTTTTTTTTTATATTTGGACACTGTTTTGATGAGTAAATTTCCAGCAAGAAAATGGTTCTTGCTTGACAATTCAGTTAAAAACAAATGAGTTTACATAATCCAGTACACACTCCTCCCCGGTCTTTTGAACAGAAGTAGATGTTTATCCCTTTTTTTCTGCTTAGGATTGGGTTTCCAGTTCATTCTAAATTCTTCTCATTCTTTTTCACTCTCAGTAGCCCCTTGTGTCTTAGTAGCATTATCACTTTACTTGGAGTGAATTGATTAAAAAAAAAAGTAATCTCCAATAAATCAGTGTATAATAATGATTTTCTCATCTCCAAAATTCAGAGAGAAATTACTAGAACAATCAAGATGAGAAGACAAATCAGGAGATGAGGAGATAAATCAGTTTATAACAATAAGAATTCTTCATCTTGAGAATTCAGGTTTAAAAAAATGAGTTTAAATAATCTAAAATTATGCAAAAATTTAATCAAAGACAATGATAGTGTTAAATTTGATAAGAATCCCTGTAAAAGTGCTAAAATTGTTAGTGTAGTTGACTTGCATCATAGCAGCAGAATTCATGTTCATGGAGATAAAAGCATACTTAAAAGGAAATAAAATGTACACAAATAACAGAAAAAGCATTGTAAATTGTATGTTACTTTCATATTTATATTTTTTGTGTGTATTTTTTAAGTTACAATTGTTTTATGGAACATGTGATAAAAGGAAGAATTTACTCTGTAGTATTACAAGCCATATCACAGAAAGAAGTCGGACACATGTTGCCCATACCAAAGTTTGTGGTGAAGAGATTGAATTTAACTTCTTTTGGCAAGATGTCTGTATTTCGATCAGCAACAGTTTTTGTTGCATGCTGGGAGTATTTTTATTATTTTTATTTTTTTATTTAATTTATTTTATACAACGTTTTTATGTTATTGTTTTATTTTATTTATAATTTTAATTATTATTATCTTATATTTTATTTCTATTTATTTATAATAATAATGTCCCTACAGTAGACACAGCATCACTTGATCCTGACAATATTTCTCCAGAGATAGCAAAATACAAATGTCATTGTTGTTGCCGAAGCATTTATAAAGATGATGATACCTCTGATTTTACAAGAAGATTAAAAACAATTATATTTAAGAACACCTGGCCAAACCAGGAATTGAAACCTGGTCACTTGGCTTGAATAGCATTGAAGCTACCAAACAAAATCTGCATAATGTTAGTCAGATTAATTTGACTTCTTAAATTCAGGTGGAGTTTATGTGCACTTGATCAAGAATCAATCATCTGTGGCTATTCTTCTTCTAATAATAACAACAACAACAACAATATTAAGTTTCACTGAACAAGGATGTACAGGATTTTTTTCTTATACAAATGATGTGAATTTCTATTGCTTAGTCTGGGGAGAAAATAAACATTCATCATCATCATTGGTGACATCATCATCATCATCAATAACACAATGGGTTGCACTGAGAATTCCAACAAGAATAGTCTCAAACTATGTTGTTATTTATTCATTGTTCGTCTTTTTAAAAAATCAGTTATAGTTATTTCTACATCTCTCTTTCTCTCTTTCTCTCTTTTTCTCTTTCTCTCTTTCTCTCTTTCTCTCTTTCTCTCTTTCTCTCTTTTTCTCTTTTTCTCTTTTTCTCTTTCTCTCTTTCTCTCTTTCTCTCTTTTTCTCTTTCTCTCTTTTTCTCTTTCTCTCTTTTTCTCTTTCTCTCTTTTTCTCTTTCTCTCTTTTTCTCTTTCTCTCTTTTTCTCTCTCTCTCTTTTTCTCTCTCTCTTTTTCTCTCTCTCTCTCTTTTTCTCTCTCTCTCTTTTTCTCTCTCTCTCTTTTTCTCTCTCTCTCTTTTTCTCTCTCTCTCTTTTTCTCTCTCTCTCTTTTTCTCTCTCTCTCTTTTTCTCTCTCTCTCTTTTTCTCTTTCTCCTTTTTTCTCTTTCTCTTTTTTTCTCTTTCTCCTTCTTTCTCTTTCTCCTTCTTTCTCTTTCTCCTTCTTTCTCTTTCTCCTTCTTTCTCTTTCTCCTTCTTTCTCTTTCTCCTTCTTTCTCTTTCTCCTTCTTTCTCTTTCTTTCCCCTTCTTTCTCTTTCTTTCCCCTTTTTTCTCTTTCTTTCCCCTTTTTTCTCTTTCTTTCCCCTTTTTTCTCTTTCTTTCCCCTTTTTTCTCTTTCTTTCCCCTTTTTTCTCTTTCTTTCCCCTTTTTTCTCTTTCTTTCCCCTTTTTTCTCTTTCTTTCCCCTTTTTTCTCTTTCTTTCCCCTTTTTTCTCTTTCTTTCCCCTTTTTTCTCTTTCTTTCCCCTTTTTTCTCTTTCTTTCCCCTTTTTTCTCTTTCTTTCCCCTTTTTTCTCTTTCTTTCCCCTTTTTTCTCTTTCTTTCCCCTTTTTTCTCTTTCTTTCCCCTTTTTTCTCTTTCTTTCCCCTTTTTTCTCTTTCTTTCCCCTTTTTTCTCTTTCTTTCCCCTTTTTTCTCTTTCTTTCCCCTTTTTTCTCTTTCTTTCCCCTTTTTTCTCCTTCTTTCTCTTTCTTTCCCCTTCTTTCTCTTTCTTTCCCCTTTTTTCCCCCTTTCTCTTTCTTTCCCCTTTTCCCCCCTTTCTCTTTCTTTCTCCTTCTCCTTCTTTCTAGCTCTCTTTCTCCTTCTTTCTAGCTCTCTTTCTCCTTCTTTCTAGCTCTCTTTCTCCTTCTTTCTAGCTCTCTTTCTCCTTCTTTTTCTTCTTTTCATTCTTTCTCCACTATCAATTTTTTCTTTTCTTCTTTTCCATTTTTTCTGTTTTTACAATGTTCCTATTACTAAAACTACCAGCAAACATTTGTACAACTATTATTAATACTACTACTATTACTACTACAACTAATAATAATAATAATCTTTCTTTTCTTTCTTCAGAAAATCTTTGCCTTTGACCTCTTTCTATGTCTCCACCCACTAAGCCATTTTGTCCCTCCTTCTCATAGAATGTGCTTAATATTCCATTTTTTTCAAATCACCTGATTTTTTTTTTTTTTTTTTTTTTTGGAAATTTGATCATTTTCTATGGATAAACATTGGATTCAAAATGAACTAAATGTCTAGACTGCCTTCTCCCCTTCCGATATAAATCATTTCATCAATGGGGAGAATTAAAATGAAAAAAAAAGGAAGGACACTGATTATTAACCAACATTAACTTCTGGCCTCAAAAAATCTTTAATTTAAATTTTTATAATTTTATAAATTTATTAAATAGTTTTTCTATCACTGTATAAAGTAGATATTTTGAAGATCTCATAAATAAAAGTGCTTTTATATTTTTTTATTATTCTATCTAGAAATTAAAATAATAAAAATGATATTTGCATTTATTTTATCAACAGTCAAAAATTCTTGCAGGCAAATGATGAAGAAGCTGAAAAGTTTCATTGCATGTCAAAAAATGCCATAAAATTGACCAGATTCAGTTATTGAATTAAATGTTAATGGTAGAATTAGCCATTTCCATACAGGAAATATTTGACAACCATTGACTGAACATTTAAAGTTAGTCAGTTGAAATTTACAAAATTTTTCTTTTAAAATAGTCTTTCAGGAAAATTGGTTTCTCAAGTCCACTTTTATAGCTCTTTCTAATTTTGATGGGAGTTTTCTTCCTAACTTTTTGTTTGAATTAGTGTGGAAAAATCAATGTCATGATTATATTTTCTTTCCTTCTAGTGACATGTGCTATCTATTTTAGCTGTTGTTGCTGCTGATGGAAGTTATCAAGTAATGTGATTTTTGTTAGTTTGTAAATCTGTAGAGTTTGATGGTGGATTTTTTTTCATTAAGATCTCTAGGATTTATTCAGTTGAAGCCATTTTTTAAGTCATTGAGCTGAGAAAATGGTCATATAGAGCTGATAGTTTTGACTTTTCTGAATGAGTTACAGATATCATGCATGACAACCATATGAGTCTGGATCTGGAATAATGAAGAATGTCTTCAGTTCTGAGGTGAAAATATATAAAAACCTAAGTAAAAGATTTGTGATAAGCCATGAATCAGATATTGAATTAAAAGATGTAATCTACTTCAAATAGTAGGTTTTTCTTTTTTACAGCAAGGTTCACTTTTTACAAGGCACAGGGGCCACTTGAGGCAGTAGATTACATTTGGGGGTTATTTGTGTGTATAATAGTGGAAGATAATGGTTAACCCTGGCCTTGAACAGGTTAAGATTGTAGCGATCAGAGAAATATCATGTTGGGAGTTGGTTCCGCAGGGCAGTGGTTCATGGAAAGAAGCTGCCTGAGTGGAACTTCTCACCAATGAAATACGAAGGGAATGCGGGTGGTTTGCTACAATGTAAGTGGCATGGCATGTTCTTGCTGTAAAGATTTGCCTCAGCAGGACCAGGGAATGTAGTTTGTACAAGCACCTTTCTTGGAAGTAGCGGTAGAGCAGTGAGAATTTTACCACATCCCGCCTGTTGGAGAAAGGTTGAAGGTTAAGTCTGGAGAGTGAAGTCTGGGTAGCACCTGCCCCAAATATGACAACAGTACTCCATTTTATGACTCTTGTAGGAGGCAGCACTGCAGAGAGCCAACCATTTTACCTACATCTTTAGCAATGGATCATATGCACAATTTCCATTTCAGGTTAGGTGAGAGCTTGGCATGGTGCTTCCTTGAGAGGATTGACATTCATCCTGATTGGTGGTAGTTCAAGGTCAGATCAGTGATGATAGAATTTAACTAGCTTGGTCTTCAAGGCATTGAATGTAACCAGCCAGTTTTTAACCCATTGAGTAGTTTGTGCAACATCAGAAGAGATCAGTTGCCAATCTCTGACTATCAAGAGTTTGAGGTGTGCCCATATATAGTCGTATCATTGGCATAGATGTTTACAAATGATCTGAGTATATTCTTAGGCAGATCAAAAAGAGGGTTGGTTTGAAGAGTGACTAGCCATTGATAACTACCTTCATGGACCTACCTGTTAAGAAGGATTTTATGATCAAGAAGACACTTCCGGTGATTCCATAACTGGAGAACTTGTATAGTAAGCCTTTGTGCCACACCTTGTCAAAGGACTTTGAGATATCTAGTGCTATGGTCCCTGAGGTGTGTTTGCTGTCAAGAGCCTCACTAATTTTGTGAGTGATGGTAGTTAGGATGTTGGCAGTGAATCAGGGTGACTGAAATCCATACTGCTTGTCACTGAAGAGGTTGTTCTTTTCTAGGTGCTTGATGATCCTCATTGATTATGGTCTCAAAGAGATTGCTTATGATACTGAGGAGACTGATGAGTCTGTACTGAGAGGGGGGAAATTGCACACCTGTGTTCTTGAAAACCGAGCATGCACTTGACACTTTTCCACAGGCTTGGGAAGGACTTCAAGCAGTGGTTGAATAACTTTTCCAGAATTGGAGATAATTCCAGGTTGATGTTCTTAAGAACGATGACTGGAATTTTGTCTGGACCAGTGGTTTTCTTAGGGCTAAGGCCTCTGATAAGTCTGGAAACTTATCGTACTGTGATGGTAATATTTCTGATATTTTGCTCAGTGAGACATGGGAACTTGGTGGGGCTGGGCAGTCTTCACTTTATCTGTCAAGGAGGATATGACCTCAGGGCCATTTATAATTGTGGGCACCTCTGTTCATCATTTGGTTGGTGATCTTCCAGAATTCACTTAATCCAATTTGTTTCTTTTCAACCTTGGTCTGGGTCACTTGTACAAAGCTGCACTTTGCATTTTCTAGAACTTTTTTTGCAGTGATTGCAGGCAGATCTGAATTCAGTGAGGGCCAAACATTGCTCCTTGTGATAGATATTGAAGTAATGGTTTCAGTGAGTTATGGCTGCAGCACATTCAGGAGTGAACCAGGGTTGACTGTTTGGTTTTTGCTAGAATTTTTTGATATAAAATTGCCAATTCCAGAAAGGATCCAAACAGAGACAAGGGCAGCAGTTTTTGAGACAGCATGCTTGAAGTAAATTGGGAGGGGAGTTTCCATCATGAAGGATTGAAAGCTGTCACAATCTGCCTTCACATAGCGAAAAATAATTCTATGGAACAGTACATCAGGGGTTGCCTTAGGTTTGGCATTAATCTGGACACTGATGTGGTCTGATGTGCCTAGTGAAGGTAGAGCTTTTGATAAGCATTTATCAGGGCAGGAAGTTAGGAAGAGGTCAAGGAAGTTCACCTGATGTCTAATCATGTCCTTGTTAGCTCATAGATGATGAAGTCTCTGCAATATCTGCCTTCAACATCAGTTTTGTTGGAGTGGAGTAGCCACTCTTTATGATGGATATTGAAGTCACCACAGATATGAAAACAGGCTGAGGGCAATTGAGTGAGGATATTATTAATTTTCTCAGATATTCAGTCAAAGTTTACTGTCCCTTTGTCCTAAGGACAGTAGAGAGCAAAAACAAATGTGATATATTATGAATAAGTGCCACATGGAAGCACATATACAGGAGATTGGGTTCCTTGTTTTTTTGTGTCCCTGCTACAGGGAAATTTGTCTTTGAGGTAGGATCTGAGTCCATGGCCATGACAATTTAGATGGTCATGTTTGAGTTTGAGAGGTGAGTAGCCTGGGACTGTGAACTCACCTAGTGCATATGAGGTGTTGATACTGGTTTCAGAAAGTAACAGGAGAGGTGATTTAGATTGGAGAAGATGGTGTTCTATTTCTGGAAAGTTGGATTGTAGACCCCTCACATTGGTGTAGAAGATGGTATACGAGCGATCTACTTATTTTGCTTTTTGTTAGGTTGGCTGTGATAGTTTTGTTCATTTGAATTTTGAATGGATCCATGTGGGCATTGGTTGGTGGAAGGTGGTAGGCAGAGAGACAGACACACCTACAGGAGCTGCATGTATAAATACCTTGGAATGAATCATCCAGACAGCTGTAGCTGTACTCTTCATCATGGCATCAAGAGGCCCCACCAGAGACTACTCCATAGTCCAGAAAGCATTCACAAAATGGCAGTTCAATATTATACACCTACTGATCGTATAGCCTCATTCGGAGTTACTCGAGGGGTCAGATTCATGACTATCAAGTGGATAATGCCACAATCCAGAAAACATATACCTCCAGCATCTTTAATGAAAGGACAATCAACACAGGAAAAAATACATGCATGATGCTCTGAGTGGACATGTCACAACTGGCCGGAAGTCAAGGCAACAAAATTCCTCCTTGGTTTAGAAACATTATACAACTCCAAGACCTAAAGACACAGAGACAAGCTCACTCATGTACTTGAGGACTAAGAGACCCCATGAGAGAAGGTGAGGTAATGAGTGGTGCTCAGGGATATATGTGCATCCTCTATCCCCATTTGAATTAGTCTATTAGATGGTTACAAGGGTAGGGGCCTGCAAAGGGTAACTTATTTATTCAAGAGAAAAACATTCAGCTTTCAAAGGAGAAGCATTATGGGTCAGAGTGAGGGTTATGGACAGGGAATGTGAAACAGAAAATTATGCATTAATGGTGATGTCAAGCGTTTTTAAACACCACTGCTGTTTTGATGGTAAGAAGATATCACCTTTGAAACAAAAGCCTTAAACAACAATGGAGAACTCTTACTAAATTTCTATTACTCAAAAAAATACTTCATTCTTAATGTATGGTTTGATGATCCTTTGAAACACCACATCACATGGCCCAGATATAGCCCAGATAATGTAACAAATACAATTAGTGACTTCAGCATCAGACACTTGGATTAGGCAATTTGTGTTTATACTTTGAAACAGGTCACAGACTACTTGTAACTAAACTAACAACACTATTCGCTCACTTCCACCCAAATAAACCAAGAAAAGCACTGAGGCCTTAAAAATGAAAGGGCACATTTAAGCAAGGCAGAAATGAGAGTCCTAGACTATTTAATCTTTTTAGAAAAAGAGATAGTTGCACAAAATACTGCAAATTTCTACAAAACCGAAACATCAATCTTAAAACTTGAAACATGTTCTTAAATAACCTCATCAGATAGACATTCATATGGATGTCATGCCTGGTACCAAACCCATTCAGAAATATCTAAACTGTCAGCTGTATGCAACTGCTTAAGATCAATGGTGAAAAAAGACTTTGAGCAAGTGAAAATTGAATCTTGCTAAAAATCATCCCTTTTTGAACATTGTGGATTTCTGCTACAGATTCTCATAAAAATGGACCAAATAACAGAGACCACATGACTTGACAAATACCAACAACAGTACTGGAGAGAGCAATAAAAGCTACTGGACTGGAAGAACCTATTTTCCTGAAAAATGGTTTTAAGAGAAAGATTCTGTAAAGTTCAACCAAAAGAGATACTGGTTGCTTTGTCAATGAATTCAAAATGTTTCTTTCTAGGGAAATGGCTAATATTACTATTACCATTCATGCCAGCAAATTATTAGATTATTTTCAATCCTATAATGTTTTGCAATAACATTTTAATTTTGATCCCATAATGCCTAAATCCTAATCTTTAATTCTCAATCCAATAATGATTCACTGTTATATTTCTTTTCGTCATCTTTTTTCCTCTGTGTCTTTTTTCTTACTTTTTTGTTCCCATTTTCTCATCTCTTTTTCTCATCTCTTTTTCTCATCTCTTTTTCTCATCTCTTTTTCTCATCTCTTTTTCTCATCTCTTTTTCTCATCTCTTTTTCTCATCTCTTTTTCTCATCTCTTTTTCTCATCTCTTTTTCTCATCTCTTTTTCTCATCTCTTTTTCTCATCTCTTTTTCTCATCTCTTTTTCTCATCTCTTTTTCTCATCTCTTTTTCTCATCTCTTTTTCTCATCTCTTTTTCTCATCTCTTTTTCTCATCTCTTTCCTCCTTATGTTTTCCTTTCTCTTCTCCCCTTTTTTTTTACCTGTTTTTCTTTCTCTCTTTTTCTTTCTTTCTTTACTTCCTTTATTTCCATCTTTCATTCATTTTCCTTTTTTCCTTCTTACAATTTTTGATTGCTTCTTCCTTCTCCTTTTCTCTCTATTCTCTTTTCTGCAATCACATTTTCAACTATATCTTCAACCTTCACATCTTGTCATCTTTTCATCATACTCGTATCTTTTGCACTTTCTTTTTACCTTTTACAAATATGTATGTTAACCTGTTTATACAATGTTGCCTCAACTTATGGCAAAGCGCCCGACTTCACTCAATAATACTTCAATTCACATCAAGAAACATGTTCTCTCTGAAGCAAAATGTTTCCATTCTGATAATCTTTAATGTTAGGCCTATAAGTTAAAAAAAAAAAAAAAGTGTTTTTCACCAAGACATTTTTCAATCACCATTAGGAAAGTCTTTGAATTCTTGCCTTGTCTGTCCCTATTTGATTTTTAAACAACTTTCTTCAACAGATCGGAAAAACATTTTGTTTTTTCTTTCTCTCTCTCTCTCTGCACTGCTCTTTTCTTAATGCAAAATTTGTGTTTCAATTACATTGAAGAAGAAAAAAACATTCTTCCACACATCTCCAGTTGGAAAAGGAAAATGGTTGAATATTGTGAACATTCACCTGTAGTGCACTTGAAAATGTTTGTTTTTTGCAGACAACCTATTCAGAGCTCAGTCACCATAAAGTACACAGGCAACCAATTTATTCATAAAATATTGAGAGAAAATTTAGTGTGAAAACAACAATTAGAGTAAAGGAAGCAGTGAAAAAAGGATACAAAAGGCTTTTAGCAAACAGACATAAATTATTTATTCATTCTAGCACTAAACAGTTCATTGGGTTGTTCTTGCTTTTTATAACGTTCTTTAACATGGGATGCTCGCCAGATGATCCAGTCGCGGGATGCTCGCCAGATGACCCAGTCGCGGGATGCTCGCCAGATGACCCAGTCGCGGGATGCTCGCCAGATGACCCAGTCGCGGGATGCTCGCCAGATGACCCAGTCGCGGGATGCTCGCCAGATGACCCAGTCGCGGGATTCTCACCAGGGAATCTAAACAATGAGGTACTACTTAAATTGATGGGTCCATTTATTAAAAACAGGGGATTTGTTTTTTATGGCTTATCAACCCTTTGTGGGTTATTTAAAGCTAAAACATATTTTGGATTAAAAGTGTAATTCTTTTAAATTTTTTTTTTTTTTTTTTTTTTTTCATGGCTATTACATTAACAAATTTCTGAGAATAACAATGATTTTTCTTGATACATATCAAATTATTTAACCTATAGCTTGGAAGTATTAATGCCATAAAAACAGATTCAATAGAATGCAAGAAAAACACAAAGAAGGATGCAGTGATCACAAACTCAAAAAGAGGAGAAACAAAAGCCTAACTTGCTATTGATCCTTTCTCTTCAGCATTTGATCAAGGAAAATAGAACACCTGTGCACACAGCAAAAAAAGTGGGAAAAATGAGGATAGGATATACACATATATCAATAAATACTTATATATGCAATTTCTAAAGAAGTGATGGATTTTTAATTATTAATCTGACAGATTTTATTACTTAATGGTTTTAATCCTACCAAAGAATGCATATTTTTCTTTAATAAGATTTCTTGAATATTTAGGATAATAGACGAAAATTTATACTGTTTGATAAATAAACAGAGCATCTACTCAAATATGGGTATCCACTAAAAATAATGATAGTAATAATGATAGTAATAAAATAGGATAGTATAATAATGATAGTGATGTAATGGAATAACCTGTCACCCCCATGAGTCACTACACTATAGGTAGTAACAACCTATAAGTATCTGTAAGTCAATGGACTACAGAGTCTAGCTGGGGTCTGTTGAGTATGACTCGGACTTATGCAAGAAATACCAACCTTCCAATAGTAGCACTCACTATTGGATTGACTTGCGACGACCTTGTCATAACTGTTACCTTTATTCTTATTGTGTTGTTTTTTTTACAATAAAATTTACTTATTTTATTCACCTTGTTTTTCAAGTATATATTCCTATTAGCATGGAATATAAAAGTAATAAAATAGGAATATAATTTTTATCATATAGTATATGATAAAAATAATGATAGTAATAAAATAGGAATATATGTCATTGATTACATTTTGGCTGAAAAAACTACTATATGTTTAAATTTATATTAATTTCAATTAATATAAATGAAATAAGACTGTTAGTAACAAAACTTAGTTTATTAAAACATTACTTATTTCATTACAACATTGAGCTTGGTTCATACCTAGATAGGTGACCACTTGGGAATATCAGGTGCTGTAAGCTTAGATGTGTAGCTGATGTAATGGCTCAGAACTGAAAATCTGAGAGCTGAGTTCTAATTCCAGTCAGGTTTGTTATATTCATTTACATGAAAATACCCTTGAGAAGCATATAAAACCACCTCCTGTCCTTCCAGAAAGGGTTGATAAGCCGTAAAAAACAAACTGATCAAAATTATTACTGATTTAACATGATGTAATATCAGTCCACTTCTGTGGCTGTGAATGCTAGACAATTTCCTCACAGATGAAGGATAGACTAGAGACAACAGATAGGGTTCTACAGAAGGATGCTGGGAATATCACAGGCAGAACACATGAGCAATGACAAAATTTAAAAAAAACAAGAATAAAAAGTACAGGGGTCTTGGAGAATCTGACACTTATGAAACATATTGAAGACAAGAGTAGCAAAGGGAGATGCCGAGTAAGCTACCTAATGAGCTTTTGTAAATGAAAGGCAGAATATGAGCAGGGATAGATAGTAAGAGGGGATAAACATTGCTTAGTGCTACCAGGGATAAGAAGTTGGGGAGAGTCATAGTCAGTGATGTCCCGAAGAGACATAGTAAATAAAAAAAAGATTACTTATTTTCTCTCTGACTTTTTTTCCTATTCGTACACAGCATATCTTAAGACATTTCTTCTGGTCGTCGATCATACAGGGTGATATCTTTGAAATACCTGCATTAATAGATCGACTCACATTTCATTTTTCTGCATGTTGATTAATGCCAGAATTGTCAACCTTTCTCTCTTCTCAAAGTTTCTGATAAATTGTCAGCAATTTCAGAGAAGTTTCTTCACTAGAATCATCTTTCTCTTCGTGTGATATTCATCTTTAAAGGCACTTCTTGCAAATCAGAAGGAGAGAAATATTCAAGTACGAGTCAGAAAAATGCTGTCCACTTTCTCTGAATTGGCATCTCATCAAATCCAAATATATTTGGTATTTTCTTTTCCCTTTTGGCAATATTTTCCACTTCCAGAGAGATGAAAAGGAATTGTTTCTACAAAGAGAACCATTTCCCAAATGAATGACAATGTTTGTATCCTTCTTATTTCCAATTTCATAAAAGAAACTTTTTTCTTTGCCTTTCATTCAGTAATTTTCTAGAGTTTTTATGGGTAATTTTTCAAGACCACACATCCCCACCCTGCTCATGAGAAAATAAACTACTTTTCCAAGGAAGAATTCTTCCTTTTCCTGATTATTTTTTTTTAAAACTATGCCAGACAGTCTTTTTCATCCATTTAATACTTTTGAATTTGAACCTAACAAACTGATATACAAAAAAAAAAAAAATGTAACCATTGGATTCTATGATAAACTATGGAATATTTTATTTTTCCAAACTTGCCTTCTAAGAAAATCTTTTTCATTTCTACTCCACGCTTTGGGACTCAGAATATGAGAATTTCATATTAATTCTGTACTAATAAAACTTAGCATTCATTGACTTTTTTTTAGCACTGGCTAATTCTGAAATTGCATGAAACTTTTAACATTATCAAATTCCTTTCTTCTGTATCTAGTGTAAAAAGTTCTCAAAGCTAAATTTCATAGAAATCATTCATGAAACACGGACTGCAACTTGTCTTCAATTTCTAACAGCAAATGCAATTCAAAATTTTTCTCAGACAATTCTCATTTAAAAAACAAATCTAACAGCAATGAAAAAAAAGTTATCTTCCTTGTACTAATCTATGAATTCTACATAAAAACGGTTCTCAGATATTTTTATTCCATTAGTCTAATCTGTAGCTTTGCTGCTGATTACCTAAATTACAAGAAAGAAAATAACCAAATGGATTAAAGTGTCAGTTTGTGAATTTGATGACATAGTAATTGTGAGTTCAATCCCTGGGCTGAGTAATACAGACTTAGATTCACTGGAAACAAGCAGTATTAAATAAGAATAAGATGAGATATCCTTAAACATAGTGAAACAAGAACAGTCTACCCTGTAGATTAAATAAAGTGTTTAGATTGAAATTCCCTGCAGGTTACCTGGATTGACAAGCACTTGATGAAGGCCAGAGGGTACAATAGCTGAAATATTGTGATAACAACAACAAAGATGAGGACAATAGTATTAGTGTAAATAATGATTACACATCATCCCAGAGATTCAGACAGAAGTTACTAAAAAGTGTTGGGATTCTAAGCATTAAACAATAGCAAAAACAACAACACATCTTTTAAATGAAACGTATAATAAAAGATTATTTTCTGAAGGAAAAGTAGAAGCAGAATGTCAGTTGAAATAACATTTATAGATTCTTTTTGGAAACATACCATAACAATAAAATTTTCAATTTTCCTTGCATTGAAGTTTGTTTATAAATTAATTAAGTGTTCTTAGGGTGATGTGAAATGTGTGGACACACTTGCTTTATGACGGTCAGCCTAATGTGTTTGTAGACAGTCGGTGGCTGCTGGTTGTCATCTCTTGTCTGCATGGGTGTGTGTGTACACACATGTAGATCAAACTGGCCTTCAAAATTGTTTTTAGCTCTGAGAAGCAGTATGCTTCTATTTTTATATCCATAAGGGGGATCTGAGAACTAATTTCAAATAGAGGTGTGAACTTTTTGAATACAAGGTTTAAAGATCTAAAGAAAAACAAGAACAACAAGGAAATTGATACTTACAATGCATACATTCATATATATATATAAATATATATATTCTTTAACAACATAGTAACAATTAGAATTTGAAATGCTAAAGAGGAGTTAAAAATGAAACTAATGAGGAGAAGGGATATGTTTTGGGGCAACTTTCATAGATTTATTCTTGACAGTGCATATCGCAAAACTGGTGGCCATGCAAAGATGAGCTCAGGCTTTTCATATTGCATAATACTCTCCTTTACAAAAATATGTGGTGGAAAAAGGCCATTTGTACCAATTTTGAATATAGAATACCAATTTCAAATACATATAACCTTTTTTATCTGTCTATATTACTGAGATGAAGTATTATGTACTACCATAACCAGGTATTGAACTCACAACTCTCTGGGTTCTGTCACTGGATCTAACCAATGCCTTTATCCACTGTGCCATGTGTTATAAAGCAGTGGAGAACTTAGAGAGGTGAATTAACAGGAGATAACTGATAACTGACATTCATTAGACATGGCATGTGGAACTAGAACAGTCTACCCCAGTGAGCGAAATAATGGGTTCAGTTCGATATTCCAACCACCTGAAGAAAGCTGGAGCATACAACAGCCGAAACTTTGTGATAAATATGCCAACAAAGATGAGGACAATAGAGTGAATGATGTAAATAGTATGTAACCTTTTTGTATTGAATGCACACAAATGTTTTTTCTTTATTTTATTTTATTACAAGGATGTGTGAGTCATGCAATGGATAGTAACTTAGAATGAGAAATTGGAGAGACAAGGTTCAAATACTAGCTACATTCATTTATGAGGAAATACTCTTGGGAAAGGTATTAATCCATCTCTACTCCCTTCAGCTATTGGTTAAATAGTAGCACTTGTATTTGTAAAAAATCATTATCTCCAAGAAATTGTTAATGCAATATTTATTTGTAAAAAATAAAAATAATAATACTGTCAAAAATGTTTCCACTTTAAATAACCCACAAAGGGTTGATAAACCATAAAAACAATCAGTCAGTTTATATTCTTACAAACAGCACAAATTGATTGTGTGATTGAGTGGAAGAAAAACAAAAATATTTTCACAAATTTTGTTGAACTTCTAAGGTTACTTGATATTGTTTCTGATGTGAAAATCACAATACAACCACAAATAATAAAATCTATGTACAAAGAAAAGCATCAACAGACTGCATGGGGGAAGTGGTTTGGTTGATTCATTTTCTATGGTTTATCAGCCCATTGCAGGTTATTTAAAGCCAGAAAATATTTTTAGATTGTTTTCTTTTGTTTTTTGGTTTTTGTTTTTGTTTTTTTTTAGATAATAATGGTTTTATTGATAAGTCTTACTAATTAACCCATAGCTAGGGATAGAAGAGGTGGATTCATACCTTTCCCAAGGGTATTTGCACTTAAGAAAATATAATGAACCCAATGGGAATTAAAACACCATTCTCCGATTTCCAATTCTGAGCCATTATCCATTACACCACCCGCACAACCAAGCTTACAGTATTTAATATTTTCCATCCTGGGTATGACGATAAACTGCATCCAGCAGCAAGGCCTCTAATCAGGAGGTTTTGAGGAGCATGGAACCACCTCTTAATTGCTGTTGTTCCCAGGTTCACCTTGACTAGGGGTGGTAGCACTTGTTAGGGCCCCAGCTATGGGCAAATAGTGAACCCACAAACTGGGATAAAAACACAATGAAAGTATAAAAATAAATTTTATAGTAAAAATACCAGCAATAGTTTTTTTTTTTTAAATGTATATTACTAGAAATACATTTTTGAAAAGAAAAAAGTTTCCAGTAATACGTTTGACTCTCTACCAAAACCCTCTTTACAAAAATACCTCATTGTAACCTGATCTACAACTGATTTCTTATAGAGAATACATATTCTATTCATCTGAACCTATCCTAAAAATCTTGTTGACATTAAATAATTCATTGAAGTTGATATGCTGTAAAACAAAATAAACCAAATATAAGCAAGGTTGCTTAACTCCAGTGATCCTATGGGAACTGGTGTTTCAATTTGATGTGTTCATAGACCATAAACAGCAAAGATTCTACTAATAAAATTTGCTTTGATACAAGTTTTTTTTTTTTATATAGAGTACCGTGATGATTCTCCCATGTCCTTTCAGGACATGGATGATCATAGCTCTATTCCACAACTTCCTATCCTTTGTAGCTCTTAGTAAAGTTTGTTTTTTCACTGTTGCTTTCATTTTGAATAGTAAAAAATGATAAATGTGTGAAATTTCTCCATATATTTCAATCTGTTCATGTCAAATCTGTGCATGCTGAAGCCTGACACAATCGCAGTATCTTTTCTTACCTTATGTCATTGTTTATGGATGACTGACTTGATATGATGCACACATAAAACATAAATTTGTTATCAGATAAGTTCATCATTTTTGTTGCTAATTTTTGTTTAAAAGCGAACTGAGATATGTTTCTTCTCCAAGACGACTCCCACCACAAAAAACATAGAGGAAATCTCTGCTGGAGATCACTGGTTAACTGACTAGATTTACAAGATTATTGTGAATGAGTATTTGGCATAGATGGTAATGGTCATATATTCACAGTTTCCCTTTCATGGAAACATTTGGCATTCGCTGGGTAAATGGTCAGTGCTACTTTTGCTTGAAATTCAAAAAATCTTTCTATTCAAACAGTTTTTCAGGGAAATAGGTTCATTGTTGTCAATCTTTCCACTATCAATGAGGTTTCCTTCCTAACCTTTTGTTTGAAGTAGTGTGGAATGACAACATCTTAATTATGCCATTATTTTCTCTTTGCATTAAATGTGATATCCATTTAGTTGTTTCTGCTGCTGAAAGTCCACAAGTGATGTGATTTCTTTTATTTGGTACAGTTCTTTGTTTGAATCTTTAGCATCAGTCCACAAGGTTCAATGAAGATAGTCCTCCCTAAAACCTAAAAAGTCATTTTTAATAACTGATCTGAAAAAACAGTAGTATACAGTTAAGTTTAGATATTTCTGAATGACTTGGGTGCCATGCATGATATCCATATGAAAATTTTATCTGACAAGACTATTTAAGAACACAATTCTTGCTTTCAAGTTAATTTTTTTGGTTTTGTAGCATCTTGCAGTATTGGGCAAAACTACCCCTAATGCAGCCTATTCTGTGTTCAATTTCCTTATCTCCTATACTAAATTGGTTATAACAGACCCATGTACCAATGTATTTGAAGTGTTTAGTATTTACTAATTCTACATTTTGAATTTTATGAAGGATTCAGGGTATCTGTGATCAGTGCTTTCATTCCAATTCCAGAGTATAGTCTTTATATTGGAGACCTCTTCCGTAACAATGAAGAAGCAAACTCTTCAATACATAAAAACATGGAAGGATGTGGAGTATTAAAACCTGAGGTAAGATCAGCAAAAGCCAAGATGAATTACAGTAGGACCAGATCAGTGAATTGAGAAAATTACTTATATAAGTTAAATATATGACAATGGTGAAATACCAGAAGACTTCAGCAGATCTATCTTCATAGAACTGTCAAAGAAACTAGATGCAAATGAATGCAAATTCTATCAGACAGTTGGTGTTTCTACACAAATGCAACTGTCCAAGAAACTTTTTTGTTCAAAATTTTCCAGATTGTGAATATAGTGTCTTTTTTTTAAATTATTTTTAGAAGAAGGTTCAGTTTCTCAAGTAAATTCACTGTAAATTCCCCCCTCCCGCGACCTATGCAAATCAAAAAAATGAAAGGTAAATAAGAGAAATATTAATAACAAAAAAGAAGAATAGATAAGTAAAAATAACTTTAAATTCATTTTTTTGTGGCTATTTTGTGATTATTTGAGATTTTGTATAAAGCATTATCAACAATACCTATTTATAGTAAAATTATCAACAATATTTTAAAGCAAAATAACTAGCAATACAATTTTATAGTAGAATGATCAACAGTACATTTTGTAGCAAAATGGCCAACAATACATTTATCTGTTAATGTTTCTGACCCATGGAGGAGTTCTGTTGCCTTACCAAAATCACTCCTACTTTAATATTTGCTTAATTAACCCAGCAGAAAACTTTGCCTGCCTTAACGTATGTTGATGATTTTAATCACTTTTTTGAATTTTTGTTTTTTATTTTTTATTTTACCTTATTACATGCATTTATCTTTCCCCAATCACTACAATCTTAACCTGTTCAAGTCTAGGGTTAACCATTATCTTCCACTCCTATACACACAAATGGCCTTCTAAATGCCCCACCATTGGGCCTTGAAAATGGTGAACCTTACTGTAAAAAAAAAAAAAATGATATTAACATTAAGAAAAGCAGGAAGAGTTTGTGAGAATGGAGGGTAGAACAGGGACAAAGAATACTGGAAAAGAATAAAATGTTAAATAGAACACCAAAAGCCTGGAAGTTGTGAAGAGCTATGATCACCTACGTCCTGAATGCCCTTAAGACATAAAAGAAGATAGTGATTATTAAGTGCTCCTCTATTAAGGGCCTTTAATTAACTTTGAAAATATTATATTTTGCCTATTTATGATATAACTATGGTTGTCAAACCCATTCAGAAATATCTAAACTCTCAAGTGTATACAACCACTTTCTAAGATGCAATTATAAATAGCTTTGAGCAAGTGGACAATCCTTCTTCAGTTTTTGTGGGCTGGTGCTACAGAATCACAAACAAAGAACTGCACCAGATAACAGAAGTTACATCACTTGAGGACTTTCAACAGCAGCAACAACTAAAATTGATATGACATTTAATGTGATGAGAAAATAATGGCATAATCAAAATGTTGACATTCCGCACTACTTCAAACAAATGATTAGGAAGGAAACCCCCCATCATTACTGGAAAGAGTGATAACAGCTACTGGACTTGAGATATATATTTTCCTGAAAAGTTGTTTTAAGAGAAAGATTTTATAAATTTCAGCAGTAATATTGGCTGCTTAGTCAATGAATGCCAAATGTTTCCTTATAAGGAAACGGTTTCTATTTCCATTACCATTTTTGTGAGGAATGAGAAGACTTACCTCCCGCAAAGCGAATTTGCTTGGCGTGTCAGGTCTTGTTGAAAGATCGCGACCGGTGTTAAAAGCGAAATGGATTATTCCAAAATTCCTATATCACGGGCAGGCGTACAACAAAAAAAAAAGACTAAAAATTCAAACCAGCTTGAATTTATAAGATCAGAAGTCTCGGGCGAACGAGAAGTAAGTCTCGTATGCAAATTTTAGTTGCCCCTGATGCAGGCATAAATAGCAAGTCTGTGAGGAAGACGGAAGATGGGTTGTTGGTGTGACGGTGTATGTGCGTACTAACGAGAGAATAAGGAAGAGGTCACTTGCGACAGCTCACTTGGTAGAGCGGAGAACTGGGAAGAAAGCATTTGCTTCAATTCAGGCAGCACAAACGACAGGCGAACTGAATTACCCACAATTTTCAAATGAAAAATGACAATCTTTACATACTTTCATTTCTGCCAAAAAATTGTATGCAACATTTTTAAAACTGAAATTCAGTTAAAGATGAACAGTTTTGTTTTAAATTGTAATCTGTTTGCAAAGACCTGATTTTATATGCTGAAAATTGAAATAAGAATTATTTTGTATAGATATTTATTGGAAATTCAAACTTTAACAAGAGTACTAAAATTTTCTTGACATGATTCTCTTACCAAACATTAGGATTTCTTTTGTTTTTTTAATGCTTCTTAGTGAGGCTAAGATCTTTTCAGGTGACCATCATATGCATATCCGTATATAGACAGGTATGACTGGTGTATCCAGACATAGCAACTGAGGTGAATGTAGGTGGCTTAAGACAGTAAAATCTTCATCAAGTAAACCTCATCCATTTTGTTTTGCCAGCATGGTGAGCTGTGGCAGATACGTCACAAAATCACAGATGAATAAAATATGAAGTTAATGGAAATGCATATATGCTGCTTCGTATGAAGTGAAGCCTGCAATAAATAGAAAAGAGAAATGTACAAGATGGATGCTTGCATGCCTGAACACACATGCAAATAGATAGACAGATGGGCAGATAGACGAGCTCAGTTCATATATATATATATATATATATATATATATATATATATATATATATTTATTGAAAGAAGTTTTATTATTGCAACCTAAATATACCATTTATATATATATATATATATATATACACCATTTATATATATATATATATACCATTTATTTATATATATATATATATATACCATTTATTTATATATATATATATATATACCATTTATTTATATATATATATATATATACACCATTTATTTATATATATATATATATATATATATATATACACCATTTATTTATATATATATATATATACACCATTTATTTATATATATATATATATACACCATTTATTTATATATATATATATACACCATTTATTTATATATATATATATACACCATTTATTTATATATATATATATACACCATTTATTTATATATATATATATACACCATTTATTTATATATATATATATATATACACCATTTATTTATATATATATATATATACACCATTTATTTATATATATATATATACACCATTTATTTATATATATATATATATATATACACACACCATTTATTTATATATATATATATATATATACCATTTATATATATATACACCATTTATTTATATATATATATATATATACACACACACACAGATTGAGATAAATATGAATATAATGGAATGGATAGATAGATACATTCTACATCTGAATGGATTTTATGAATAAGTTCTTATTCTCTCAAAAAGCTTTCTATGAAAAGGAGAAAAGTGAATGCCAAAATTACCCACCATGTCATTTTTATTCATTAAGATTTGCTTATTTAACTGAAAAATTGCTTTTTAATTGAAAGCAATTTCCCTGATTAAAAATGAAATCATATTTACTTGATTAAGACATTATATTTTTAGGCCAATTAAAACTAATTTCCCTGTTTAAAAAAAACAGGGATATATGCTCAAATATGTGTTGTCACATTTATGATAATGAAAAATGATGTCAGTGAATGATTTCTGTTTTCTTTGCTACTTTCATTAGTCATACTGGTTTTTAATGCTTATTTTCTAAACTCAAAAATATTAATTTTGAAATTGTTTTTTTGGCACATTTTAGGTGTGAAAAAAATATATAGACTTCAAAAATGTCTGAACAAGAGATGTACAATTTTAAACTTGCTTTGCCATACTGGCTTCACATAGCTTAATAGTAAAGCACACTTGGCTTGAAAGTGGTTACCTAGATTTAAAAGGGAATACAGATTTGATTCTTGTTCTTGGGCACATTTTCTTTATTTAGACCTTCTATTTCAAAGCCAATAGGCATTAATGCTCAAACATTTTCTGATTCTCATGTATATTATTGTAGTCTATTTTAAATTATTTCGAAAAGTGCTTTTTAATGCACATAAAAATATAAATGGTAAAAATACAAAAATGTTATATTTTATGTGTTTGTAGAATAATAAATAGTCTTTATATATATATATATATATATATATATAATGAAATGGACAAAGTCCAAAAATTAAGACATTTTTTATGTTTATATGTTCTTTTTATAGATACAAATATTTAAGTAAATGCTTTGTTTATAATAAACAGTATTAACAACATTTACTGGCCTGAATGTCCGAGAAATTTTCGTAAAACATATGCATCCTCCGACAGGAATCGAACCTGTATCCTATAAAGAACCGTCACATAGCCTGACATGTTATTACCGAATGAGCCACAGAGGAGCGTTTTGGTTAGCAAGGTCAATTTTACTGTTTTTAAACTACAATTCTCCATGATTTTCTCTTGTACATTCATATCTGCTTGATGCGTATCCAAATGTAAACAAATAATAATTTCTTTCAAATTTTTTTTAATGTTACTATAGAGTAAGCACTCTAGATTATAAATATAAAAGAAAATTATATTAAATTTGATATGAGTTAATAGAGAGGCCCAGTTTGTAAATTGATGCCTCCACTATAGAAGCCAAAACAAATATGATCTTAAAATTCATGATCTGGAGTTGTTTTTTTCCTATATTTCACACTCAATTTAGCACTCCAGATTACAAGTTTAAAAAAATTATTTTTTCACACATGTTAAGAAATCATATGAGCATATTTTGTTTTGGCTTCCATAGAGGAATCAATTTACAATGAATTTATATGCTCACTACACCCACCACTATTAAATTTTATAAAAACTAATTTTTTTTTATATTAATATGAACTGCTTAATCTATTGTGATATAAAAAAAAACATTTTGAAAAATATTATTTCTGAGCACAGTTACTATTTTGCACAACTCTACCATAAATATATATATATATATATATATATATATATATAGCATGTGACTGCCAAAAAGCATACAACTCCCACTGCATGTACTCCACACAGCAAAACTACTATGTAGAAACAACACAGAAATTTACGATCCAAACAACATCCTTAATAATGGCTAGAGAACTAGCTGAAAGTGTGTGTGTGTGTGTGTGTGTAAAGACAAATGAAAACTTAGCCAACACATTTCATCCTCTATCAAGGCAAATGCAGGGATTTTATTTTGTAACTAGTATTTATATACAAGAGCAAAAATTTATTGGCTTTTCAAAATGTTTAGGTAAAGGAACACTTATCAGTATTCATCAGGTTAACTGAAAAGTCAGGTAAGTTATGGAGTACACAGTGACACAATTTAATGTCTAATAAATGAAAGTGAATAAGTGATGCTTGAGATTATTTTATGCATTATATATTTTGAATAACATTTGGTCATGGATTTAATCATTTCTTTTAATTATTTTTACATCTTTATAGTTATGTATCATAGCTTCAAATCTTTTGTCTTTTATATATATATATATAAAAACATTTCTCAGAATTAACCCATAGAAAAAGACAATATGTATAAAGGAAAAAAGACAATAGGAAAACTGTAGTTTTAGCTGACACATTTTAACAAATGTGGACTTTTTCAAGGCAAGAAATGAAATGAATTTATTGAAACAAAGTATGTATAAACAGCAAACAAAATGTTAGCAACTAGAATTTAGAAAGGTCATTGTATATTCATATGGTCAAGTGAAAAATTATGTCAATTACTTTGTTTGAAGAGAATATTTTCCCATGTAGAAATAATGTTGTTGTGTTGATGGATTCAACTGTTTTCTTTAGATTTTTTTATATATTTGTTGTGTACATTGGCTTGGAAGAGTAGTGATTCTATTAGGAAAGGTGATATTGGGAAAAACTTGAGCATAGATTAATATTTGAGTAATATTCAATGGCAACACTCTCAAGAATTTTCTTTCTGAGTGAATTATTTTCTTTTTGTATGAGTGTAACATTTATAAAATCAAAATTGTAGTTGAATTTATTTCTATGGATGACTAGTGTATTTGTTAAATTGTTTTTTATGAGGTCTCTTTTGTGCTCATAGATGCATTTTTGAAAAATTCTGCATGTTTCTCCAATATATTGGACAAACAGGTAGAATTTTTTTTTAAGTTTTTGTTTATAGATACTTTGTTTCAATAAATTCATTTCGTTTTTTACCTTAAAAACGTCCACATTAGACAAAAGACAGTTTTCCTATTGTCTTTATATATATATATATATATATAGGATTAATACAAATATAAAATTAGTCACTGATGTTATTCAGCACCCTAACTTCAGAGTTTCATAGACAAACCATTTTTAATTGTTCTGTCCACTGGTCAGATTTAAGCAATTGACTGACAATTTTTCTCAGTTTCATATTAAGTTAAAAAATAATTTATGCACTACTTATTGGTGTTAGGTTATTTTATTTTGTGTGTATGTGTAAAATGTTGTGGCTATTTCACTTTTTCATTGTCTCTTTATACTTTCTCCCTATTCCTTTTCTCTTATTTTTTTTTCTCTCTTGAATGTATTATGGCTGGCTACTTGTTTCTCAATCATATTGCAGATGCCTGCACAGGCACATTTGTGCTTATTCAGCACACAGAGAGCACGAGATTTACCTTAACCCCCACTGAATTAGGTCCCCACATTAAAAACTGACCTTGTGTCACAACCTGAGTGTTTCCACTCGGGCTATTGGTCTTAGCTTGTATAATAAGCTGGTCAGATCTTGTCTAAGCTAGTCATAGCTGGTCATACCACTACTATGTGACAGATGTCTCGCAACAGTGGGTGGAACACAAGGGAGGAGAGAAGGCCTCTGGCATGGAATAGATATTACATCTGCAGCATCCCTCCCAAATGGTAAAAAGCCACATCTCCTCCTCTGCGAATCCCTCCAAAAGAATCCGGAAGGAAAGCCCCAGCACACAGAGAGCCCATTTGTGATTTATGCTGCAACTATGCTGAATAGACATTAGTTACAGTTTCTGGGAGAGAGCATATAATTTAGCATGATCAGCAGTTTGTACATCGTCAGTACTCGCAAACCCTCAATCACAATGACTTGTGACTTTGTGCTGGCACAACCATATATATATATATATATTCTTTAAAGTTTGCTATATTTATGGTTTAAAAGTGGAGCCCAACATCAGGGACATAAAATGTGTAGATATAAACAGTGTGGACAAAGAAATCAACACTGGATAGTAACAGGCAGGTTTACTTCACTTTTATGGTCTTAAGATTACTTGAGCCATGAAACTTACAGTCACTAGGCAGTGTTAATTTTGAGATCAGCACAACATATATATAGTAACAAATATTTATATATCTGGTATCTACTCATTAGAGGGTTTGAAACTAAAATTGAGTTTATTAACAGAAATCATTTTTCTTAAAAGACATTACTGAATTTTCCCCTCAAAAACATTAATTCTTGATGTCAGCTTATTATAAATTTGTTCTTTCTTAAAGTTGTTATTATATGATGTAATCTAATTTGAAATTCAGGTATGCAGATATAATGAATGTCCCTGCATTGTATAGTTCTTTACCCCTCAGAATGTTGGAGGAGAAAGACTTCTCATGAGAAAGAGATATTCATAAAACATGTATACTCTTGTGCAAACCAGACCTATTTATACAAAAATTTAAAATTAAATCCCCCTTCATATTAATACCAAAATATCCCCCATTTTCAAAAAAAAAAAAAAATAATGAAAATGCTGCAGTTATTTTGGTCCAATTAGTTTTGCTACCTTATGAACAAATTTATCCATTGGGGAAGAAAGTCAGACCACGCAATCGGCATCGGAGTGTTCTATACAAGACTACTATTTACTTCAAATCTACCAGAATTACATTGAAGATTTTATAAGTATTAAAAGCCAGTATTACCAATGAAAGAAGTAAAAAAATAAAAAAAAAAAAAAAATAATAATAATCATTCAGTTAGTGAGTTCAGAACTTAAACGCACCATTTTAAGAAAATTTCTATAGATTTTCACATTTTCATTGATTGATTGATTTGATTTCTAAGGCTTATCAACCCTTTGCAAGTTATTTATATTTATTTATATATTTTATTATTTTATTTATATATTTTATTTATAATATTTTTAGATTGTAAGAATTTTTTTTTCTTTTTGGAGATAATGATTTAGGGATACAAGTCTTACTAATTAACCCATAGGTAGATTCTTACCTTTCCCAAAGGTATTTGTGTGTAAGTGAATATAATGACCCAGCTGGAATTGGAACTTGGTAATTGTTAAGTACTTGAGAGTAAGTGTTAACAACCGGTCCTACAAGGGTCCTAGAAATCAACACAGATGTCCTCCAGGGTGTGCTTCTTGGACCAACCCTCTTTTTACTTTACATAAATGATCTGACTAATTTTATAATTTGATCACTTGTGAATATCTATACTGAGGATACAATGGTATATGGGTGAACCTCCAAAAATTCTAGATGACCAGAGATTGGTAGCTGATCTCTCCTTCAATTTAGCTCTAGCATCTCGGTGGGAGAAAAACTGGCTGGTTACATTTAATGCCTCAAAACTAGTTAGATTCTATTATCGCCAATCAGACCCTGAACTACCAACAGTTAGGATGAATGGTTGTTCCCTCAAGGAGGCCTTGTGCCTTGAGTGACTATTTGGCCTCAAAATCAACCCAAACTTCAATTGTATCTCATATATATGATCCATTGCTAAAAATGGTCAGTTCCCTGGATTGCTCCAGTAAATACTTTACTCCTTGTAATATCCTCTACCTTTACAAGAGGCAGATCAGGACTAAAAAAGGAGTACTGCTGTCATGTTTTGGCCGGAGCTGCCTACTCCACACTTTCTAGTCTCAATAGAGTCCAAAAGCATCTCAGAGCCCTTGTCGGTGATAAATTATTTTCTGCCCTGGAAACCCTCTCTCACAGATGAGTTGTCGCAAGCCCCTCACTGCTCGATTACTACTTCCATGGAAAGTTCTCAAACTACATTCTTTATTTCCACTAGTTCTAGCCTTCATGGTTAGGACCCACCATGCTACACACATTGTAGCAAACCACCTTCATTCCCTTTGTATTCCATTGATAAGAAGTTCCCCATGAGCAGCTTCTTCCTGAAAACTACTGCTATATGGAACCAACTCCCAAGAGGATATTTTCCCAATCACTACAATCTTAACCTGTTCAAGTCTAGAGTTAACCATTATCTTCTCTACCTCTGCATAAACTGTCTAACTCTGTAACCCTCTATCTCGAATGGCTCTCGGGCCTTGTACTGAGTGAACCGCATTGTAAAAACAAAAAGGAATTCTAAATCTATTGTTGTAGGGATACAGTAGATGATTATCTCCCTTTAGTTGAGATGAAGTCACATGGGTCATGTAGTGACATCATTTCATAAAGTGATGAGAGTGCTCAGTTGACTTCCAGGAGTTAAACTGAGCAATTGCTTTTTTAGCATGGGTGAGGCAGCTCACAAGCCCAAGGTGCTGATTTTCCCATTGGAAAAGATGTTCTTACTAGAGACAAAGATGATAAATCCAGTCTGCTCAAATTATAGAAACTATTTCTGGCTTGCAGTCCTTATGTTGGGAAAAACCCATCACTCACTATTTTTTTAATTTGAGAAATATGTCCTTACAAGTGACATAGAAGATAGATCCGGTCTGCTCAAATCCCCATTCAGGAAATGTAAATATGGCCACACCACATGGCCTCACCATTTTCCCTTTGTAATAAATATGTCTTCACCAGGAACATAGAATAAACCTCCAGCAGCTTGAATTCCCATTGGGAATTAATGCAAGTAAGACCCTATCTCTCTTTGCTATTTTTGCACTGCTTGTTGTTGCATGCATGTGTTGTTCTCTGTATGGGACAAATGTAAATGTTTGCATATAATTTTGTGTATGACTTAGCAGTATAAAATTCTCTCTGCAAACAAAGCATGTTTGTCATTCCTTTTTCTTTCAGTTATTTTGTTCCATCTGTGTATTAATGTGTTATTATGTCATTGATATAATAATACTCATAATGAGAGAAATGGGAGAATATTGATTTCTCCAGATATTTAAGGATTTCCTTTATAATTTATCATAATATTTAAAATCATGTTTAGTTTGTTGTAAGTATGATTACTGCTTATATTATTGGATAAAATTAAGTGTTTAGTCAGAATGCTTTACTTTTTATTTTATATTTTAGTTGACTGTTTTTTGGAAAGTCAGTCTTTATTATTGCTATATATATATATATATATATATATATATATATAAAACAATAATAAAGTTTAAGGAGTCAGATTAAAATGAAAATCCAACGAAAAGGACAAATAATCACAATATTCTATATATAGACACAGATAGGAACATATGCACATGAACGCACACACATACACTATGAAAAAAATTTGCACCAATGAAAAGTCCTATGAAAAGAATACTGATATTCCCTGATGAGTGAGCAGAGTATTTCCTGCAGGTTCCATCTAGAAAAATCATGTATTGGTGCAGCAATCTCTCTTTTATAGAAGTTTCATTAAAGATCACTGATAAGGTACTGCGATTAAGTTTGTAAAAACTGTTCAAATGTTCTGTATATCTGAGCACTATCAGGATTTTTAAAAATTTTTAACTAAATATGTAGATTTTTCTACATTTGTTTTAAACTTCATATGTAGGTTTTTTTTTGTGGGGGGGTAAATTTATTCTAAATTTTTTAAAAAATGGACATATGCTGATTTTTTTTTTTTTACATATTCGGTTACAATAAAAAAAAAAATTGCTAAGGGCTAATAGAATAGCTGAAAAGCACTTCAATATAGAAAAGATTTAGACAGTTTTTACACACTTTATGTCTAGAAAAGAAAACACTCGTATGAATACAAATAAAATTTAATAAAAAGCTCAATCACAGTATCTTGTCAGTTGTCTTTAATGAAACTTATATAATCAAATAAATATAAATTTACATGCAAGTGTTTATACACACACACACACATACACATATATATATATATCCTTACGTGTAAGTGAAACAGTGTTCAATACAAAATAACTGAGCTATTAAGTATATATTAATAAGTATATATAATACCCCACGCTGACAGTACTTTCATGCAACACGCAATTGTCAGATCATAAGAGCTCCCAGTACCTGATGATTGCATGGTGCATGAAACTCAGAGTTGTACTGTCAGCATGGATTATTGTATTAAAATAAATATATAAACATCAGCTAAAACTTAAATAAGCTAAAAGACTAGAATATAAAATATACTGAGGATGCATTGTCAAAGTCAACAGGGCATAAATATATCATTATTAATACATTAATATCAAAATCCACTACTCAGAGTTCCATGCAGTAACACATTCATCCAGTGAGTAAAATATGATGTAACCAATAGCTATAACCTCACTTATATAATCTGCCAGTAGCAGGTATCAACTAACCCGGATGTATGTTTTGAATTAAATATTTATTTCTATGCCTACATACAGTCAACAATTCATTACTCCTATTCAACAGCTGGTCCACCGTGTTTATCCTAAAGAATATTCACCAAAAAGCTAAGCAATTTTTTTTTTTTTTTTTTTTTTTTTTTTTTTCAGTCATTTCCCCCTAAGCAATGCAACAAAGTCACTAAAACACAGGGTGTTACTGAGTGTAAAAGAATATGAGAAAAAATAAACATTGTTAAGGAGAGAAAACACTACAAGAACAGGAATTAAGACAGAAAATACTGATTGACATTGCATTTATATTTTTGAAGATCAAAGTTGATTTGGAAGCAAGATGCCAGAAAGAATTCCACAAGTGAGAAGTGTGAAAGAAGAAACTGTTAACATAGAACTTACAATTATATCTAAACATTTCAACTCTAAATTGATGAGACTTTGCCGCCAATCTAGCACTGCACTTACATTCATAGAGTCTAGGGTCCATGGAGGACTGCTCATCAGAACAATTACCTTAAAAATACTTATAGAAAAGTCACATGAAAGTTACATTACGATGGTGGGAAAGTGACTGAAGCCGAGATGACAGGTCAGGATCAATGACATTGCAAATTCTTCTTTAGATTTTATCAAGAATCTGTAAATATTTAGCAGGAGCACCAGATCTGATGTGACAGCAATATTCAAAGCATGGATAGATGGTAAACTTATAAATATTTAAGATAGATTCTGGCAAGAAAAATTGTCTAGCACAACGCAGAACCAACTTTCCTATCTCTACAACCTTAACTTGTTCAAGTTTAGGGTTAGCCGTTATCTTCCACTTGCCTCTGTATAAGCTGCACGTCTCACCCTGTAACACTCTGCCTTAAGTGGTCCTTGTACAGGGTGAATGTTAATGTTAAAAAAAATAGATAGCCTAACAATTCAATATAATCTTCCCGCTTCATGTCGGTGAAAAACGTTAGCTCAAGAAGGCACAGTGAGTTACACTCCTGGAGGTTAGCATTAGCCTTGCTGAAGGAAGGCAGAAAGGTTTCACTCAGAGGATTAATAGAGAGTAGTTTCATTTTGGAAATGTTAAAATTAACAAGACATTCCTTGCCCTAGTTAACAACAGATTGTCAGTTTCTCTTTTTTCTCTTTTTTCTCTTTTTTTCTTTTTTTTTCTTTTTTCTCTTTTTTTTTCCATTTTTTTCTTTTTTTTTTTCCTTTTTTTTCCTTTTTTCCTTTTTTTTCCTTTTTTTCTTTTTTTTTTTTTCTTTTAATCAGCTGCAAATTTGAACTTACCAGACTGATCAGAGTTATTATTAAAGGGAAATTAAATAATGATGTCATTAGTTTGAGTGTCTCCATAGCAGATTAAATGAGTTACATGCAAAATTTTGCATTGTTTGAATATGTCAGCCATTATCAGGATGTTCAGCAGGAAGATGAACACATGTCCCAAAAGAAGGCCGACAAGCAGCAAAATAGCCATTTCATCCATCCTTTTCTTCATCCATGGAAAGGTGGGATCTTAGATACACCTGAGACACTCACAATTTGTTAAATAAAAATTTGCATATGGTCTGGTGCTCATTCTATACGACTCAATGTCCTTGACAAAATCAAGAGATGAATATGCAAGATGATAGGTCCTGATCTGGCATCTATTCGCAATAACTATCCCACAGATGTGCAATGGCCTCCCTCTGTCTCTTCTACAAATATTTTCACATTAACTGTTCTGACGATTGACTTTCACTGGTTCCTGGACTTCATGGATTTAAACATGCTACCAGCCTGGCATCTCAGTTCAACTGTTTCACTGTCAAAATGATTAAATGTAACTGTCTCTTCTTCTCAAACAGCAGCTTCTCCCACACTTCCCATCTGTGGAACTTCCTTCCCCTTACTTGCTTCCCTGATGACTATAATCTTCAGATATTCAAGTGTAATGTCAATTGACATCTGACTTCCTGAGCTTGTTCCCCATCCTTCTCTGTACCCTTTCTTCAAATATGCCTCTTTGCTCTTGTTCTCAATCCACTGTAACCCTTTGCATGTTAGTAGCACTCCCACCTTGCTTCAGGTGAATTGCCTTAAAAAAAAAAAAGCCCCTAAGGTCTCTATGAAAAAGTGCAAGATTTTTTCAACCATTTACAGAAGAGATTATGTCCAATTGCAGTTCTAATACAACATTCCAAAACCTTACCTGATGAATGAACATAAGTAAATAGCACAAAACCTACAAGGCAGACTGACTCAATATTCTAGGCACTGATGACTGTTCTCTGCCTGTTCATATGGGTATCCTCACATAGCTTCTCCAAGTTTGACAAGAATTAACTGGCAGATGCTGTTAAGCGCCTATAATATCAGGACACTTCTTGTCCTCTCTCTCTATTTTTTTTCCTTCTAGTATGCAGTCAAAGTAATAATGCCAACCATTTTTCCCCTAAGTAACTGAACTTTTTCACATCACCCACATAATTCCTAACTTGTAATGTCTCCCTTCTTTTGCATGCATACTACTGTAGTTTCTCTCTCTTCACTCAGTTATATAAAAACAAAAATATAAAATCTTGCCTTGTTGAAATTCATTCATTTCATTACATTCATCATGTGCAAAATATTGTTTCCATTGCTTTTATTTAAAACCTATTACTAGGCTAGGTACATATGTTTCCATTTGAATACTACAAGCATAGCATTTACAGTCTGAGAATTTTTCAACACCGCAGCATATAATGGACCTGATAGCAATAGTTTTTCATTTCAGCAGATTTTATTAAAAACCACAATGTTTGTTTTTAAAATATATTTGTAATGTTTTCTTGTTTTAATATAAGATGATGAATGTTTGGTTTCAGTGTGGGTAAAAATTGTCTATACTTATGTAATAACCATTTGCAACCATCATTGGTCATTTTTAATAAGAGATTGCTACCACATCTGGTCTGGTGATTCAGATATCTACTTACAGGTTCTAAATAAAATATAAAGAAGAATCTGCAATGTTATTGGGCCTGACATCTTGGTTTCAGCCACTTTCCCACTATTATAACATAATTTGCCTTTGCTTTTCCTATAAATATTTTTATGGTAATTGATCTGATGTGACCCTCCTCTATGATACCTAGATTTTATGAATTTAAGCACAGCACTACATTGGCAGAAATGTCTGACCATTTTACAGTTGAAATGGTTTAATGTAACCATAAGTTCTATGCTGACAGTTTCTTCTAACACACTTCTCACTTGTGGAACTCTTTTCCAACCTCCTGCTTCCCAGTTAACTTTGATCTTCAAAAATTTAAATGCAATATCAATCGTCTTTTGCCTTCTTAGTTCATGTTCTTTTATTGTTCTTTTTCCATAATAATGTTTTCCTCATATTCCCTCAAACTCGGTAACCCTTTACATCTTAGTGACTTTATTGTCTTGCTTTGGATGAAATGATTAAAAAAAATGTCATCATTTTGGAATTCAACAAAAATTTGATTTTTTTTTTTTTCTTTCCATTTGGTGTTGAGAGCATCTTTTACAAGATGCTTACCTTAAATATACAGCTGCTTGTTGTATTATATAAATTGTGCTTGTGTTTATTAATTATTGATGATATAAAACACAAATTCCAAGATTATAAGATATTCTATTTCATGCAGGTGTTGCTTGTTGATGGTCTTGTTTTAGCAGTCAAATGAAGGTGTTTACTGCTAATCCCCTTTAGAGGAAAGGGAAGGTAATGTTTAAGCTGACAGAAAAAAAAAGGGAAAATGACCCTTCACATGTTCCAAACAAGGAATAGAACATCATCATTCAACAGATTTGAATACAATTTAATAACAATAGTGGTGACAATTAAGTTAAAGAAAAGTGGCATTCTCAGCAGGGTTAAAGAGAGATCATTTAGAGTCTAGAGAAATAAAGTTTGAGAAAATCAAATGACTATGTATGTACAGATGTATGATTGTGTGTGTAATATGTGTAGGTGTGAAGATATGTCTTTATGGATAGAAGAAATTCACTCAAGAAGTTTTCCCCTTTGCAGTCAATGTAATTGTGTGTTCAGGCAAATATTTTATCTTGCTGGTGTCAATATGGTGTGAATGCATGAGTGAGAAAGGCTTTCCTTAGCTTGGTGTTAACAAGTGAATACACTATCTCTGCTCCTGGGTACTCTTGTTTGTGTGCATGTTTGAACTTCCTGTGGCTCCTTTTGTTGTGTGCTTGCTGTGAGTCTATGTGCAGCTTTTGGTCCATTCTCATATAGGCTGGAGATTTAATATTTTTTGTAGTGTTCTCATTGGTTAAGAAGACAAGGGTACAAGGGCAACACCAAGCCTGCTTTTAAGTGTCTATTTTTAGACTTGATGAAAGTATAGTTGTAATAGTGTTAGGAATATCATAGCTTTGTGTACACCCAGTCTTTGAGCTGCATTAGGTTCTCCAGCAACAGGAACAAGTATAACCCATAAGTATTTACAAGGTAACCCAAAAAGTTCTGTCCGTTTTTAAAGGATAAAAAGAAAACACTTCACAGTATGTGTAACTTATATTTAGTCTTCAAAGTAATCGCCATCGGCATCCAGCACCTTCTGCCAACATGTCTCCAGCTGTTCAATGCCCTTGCTGTAGAACTCGGGGGGTTTTGGTGCAAAGAATTCCGTGAGGGCTTTGCGAAAGTCTGCTTCATTGGTGAAGGATTTCCCACAAAGATGATTATCCAGGGAGTGGAAGAGGTGGTAATCGGATGGAGCAAGATCAGGTGAATGAGGTGGATGGCACAAAGTCTCCCACCCAAGTTGCTGTATGGTATCCCTGACCACTCACGCGACATGCAGCCTGGCATTGTCATGGAGGAAAAGCACACCTTTGCAATTCACCAGTGCTGGCTCCTTCTGGCGCAATGCCTGTTGCACACGTTTCAAAGCATGCTGTGAGTATAGGTCTCCAGTGACTGTTTGGCCCGTTGGTAGCAGTTCATAATGAACCACTTGATGACCTGTCCACCAGACACAAAGCATAATCTTGGGTACATAGGCGGTCTTGAGGTGTGAGGGGCAGCATCCTGAAGAGACAACCAATGTCTGGAATGCTTGGGAGTTTCATACAGAACCCACTTTTCATCACTGGTAAGCACTCGATTGAATAAGGATGCGGTACGGTGGCGAGAAAGCAGCGATATGCAGGCTGCTACTTGTTGTCCCTTGTGGACCTCCAACAGCGCTTGTGGAACCCACTTGCTTAGTTTGTATGTCTTACCTAGGCAGTACAGGTGAAGTCTAACTATTTCATCAGAAACGTTGAACTGTCTTGCAAGTTCACCACATGTTAGACTACTGTCCTCTTCAATGGCCACCTTCAGGACTCCGTCATTCAAGACCTGTGGTCATCCACTGCGAGGCTTATCATGGAGAGACAAATCTCCCGACTTGAATTTTCAAAACCAACGCCTTGCAGTACGTTCATCCACAGCACTATCCCCAAATGCTTGACATATGCAGCGACTTGATGCAACTGCTGATAAGCCCACTTTGAAGTTGTAAAGCAAACAGCCTCGAACGAGATCTCTAGACACTTCCATCCTTCTCACAGCTGTCCGGCTTATAACTGATGGCCGGGCACAGTGTGCGTGTTTTTTATAACGTCTGATTTTCCTACTTCCTGCTGTCTGAATTTGAAAACAATTGCTACACGCATTTCATATATATTTCAACTTCATTCAATGACTAATCAAAAAATGGACAGAACTTTTTTGGTTACCTTGTACATTCCTTACGAACATCAGGTGCACGTGAAAACTGCAGTCTTCCAGAGAGGCTGCAAGAATTAGACAGCAACTGAGAGGGATAGATTCTGGTGAAAAATATGATCTAGCACAATACAGTGAACCACCTTTCCTAGCCACAGACCTAGCAATTAATTCAATATAATCATCTGAACTCAGTAGAAAATGTTAGCCCAAGAAGGTACAGTGAGCCACTTGCTTGGGAGTTAGCGTCAGCCATGCTGATGAAAAACAAATAGGGTTCTCTAAGATGATTAAAAGACAGCAGTTTTCATTTTGGAGGCATTAAAATTAACAAGCCATTTCTTGCCCCAATTAACAACAGATTGTAGGTCATTTGATCTGCTGCCAATTTAACCTTATCAAATCTATCAGATATATAGGGTGGGTGGAAAGTAACTAGGCATTAATACAAACCGCTATTTTCAGATGCTTGAAAATTACATGTGGCTCATGGTGTCTGGCCAGGATAACATTGCTGACCTGATTTTTATGCAGGATGGTGCACCACCCCATTTTGCTTTTACTGTGTATGCATGGTCAAATCAACATTTTCCAGGACATTGGATGGGGTGATGTAGATTTCATGAATGGCCTCCAAGAAGTCGAGATTTTTACCTGTGAGGTATACAAGACAAAACCTCACACACTGGATGACACAGATTCAGGATGTTCTCAGTGATATCCCAGATGACGTCCTTCAGAAGGTTGTTCATTCCATCTCTGGCCGTTTGAGGAAACTGGTTGACACCACCAGTGCTTATGTTGAATTATGGAGATTTACTTTCATTTTCCCATGTAATAAAGAACATATATCATTTGTTTCAATAAATCTGTAATAGGAATATGGATTTTATTAACTATTTTTAATGCCTACTTACGTTTCACCCACCCTGTGTGTGTGTGTGTGTATACATATATATATATATATATATATATTTATTTATCACTTTAAACATTATTTTTAGTGGATATTCATATATGAGTAGACACTCCATTTATTTATTAAACAGAATATTTACTTATTTTCATTGACCAGCTTGATCTTATTAAAGAAAAATTTGCACTCTCCATCAGGATCTGAACCAGTGTCCCCCAGTGTAGGGGGAGCTACTGTTAAGCCCGGCACACCCTAACCAACTAAGCTAACCCTAATTCTCTTAGAAGTCTATTCTACTAAGTAGCTGTTCCCAGGAAGAAGCTGTCTCGGTGTAACTTCCTTCTTACCAATAGAATATGGAGGAAATGGGGATGCTTCAACTCTATGGATATGACATGGCAGGTCCTAGGTGTAAAAGTCTGAACTAGTGAACTGTGGCTTGTCTGAACTTTTGCCATGGACCTAGGTATTATCAGTATTTTTAAACAGGGTAGATGTCATAAGTGTAAACTCACATGACATACGAATATAAGGATGTTCTGAAAGTTTTACCAGCTTTGTTCGGTTAAGAACAGCTTTATTGTGAATATAATAATAATGTCTGATGGAGAAGGTTCATAAATATGAGGATGACATAATAGATAATGTTGATAAGTTATATGTTAATCATAATGGACACTTCGATATGGTGTAATGGTTAACAAGTCTGTGCCACATCTAAGCTATGAAGCTTGGAAAATGAGGACACTTTGACATAGTATAATGGTTAGTAAGCTTGCCTTGCTAGATCAATTACAACTGAGTAGTAAGTTTGATCCTTACTGGGTGCTCCAAACATTCGGCCTTTTGTCACATCTATGCTATGCTTAGAAAATGATTAAGATACTTCAACGTAGTGTAATGGTTAACAAGTTTGTTTCACTAGATCAATTACTACTGAGCAGTGAGTTTTATCTTGACAGGGTGCTCTACATTTTCAGTCTTGTGCCACATCTAAGCCATGAAGCTTAGAAAATGAGGACACTTTGACGTAGTATAATGGTTAGTCATAATTGATCTAGCGAGACAAGCTTACTGAGTAGTGAGTTTGATCCTCACTGGGTGATCCATACTTTTGGTTGTGTGTCACATCTGTGCTATGCTTAGAAAATGATTAAGATACTTAAACATAGTGTAATGGTTAGCAAGTTTGTCTCACTAAATCAGTTACAACAGAGTAGGGAGTTTGATCCTCACTGGGTGTTCCATAATTTCAGCCTTGTGTCACATCTAAGCTACACTTAAAAAACAATTAGGGCACTTCAATGTGGTGTAGTGGTTAGCAAGTTTGTCTCTGTAAATCAACTAAGACTGAGTAGTGAGTTCAATCCTCACTGGGTACTCCATACTTTCAGTCTTGTGCCACATCTAAGCTATGCTTAGAAAATCATTTAGCTTGTCTTGCTAGATCAATTCTGACTGAGTAATGAATTAGATCCTCACTGGGCGCTCCATACTTTTGGCCTTGTGCCACATCTAAGCTATGCTTAGTTAATTACTATATATTAATCATAGTACTTTTGTATTCTGTCTTGTATTTGCCTCTACTGTGTAAATACACTCTTTTTGCTCTCCGTGCTGACTCTCTTTCATCCTTTTCACACGCCCAATCACAAAGCTTTATATCAAGTGGGTTCAGCTGGTTGTATGTCTCAGCCAATGACGTTCACTTCTCTGCTTATTCTACATTTGTATCTATTTAACTGTGTCCAACACATAGATTCTCTTAAAATATTTTAATGTTTATCAATTCTAACAGCCGTATCTCTGTGTTGTCATGTGGAGTAAAGTGTCCTCCTTTTCTTTCTCCTTATCTCCAGGGCTTTGTCTTTGAACACCAAGACAACAGGGAGAATTATTCCAGGCCAATCCTACAAGTAGTTCCACAAAATTCAGTAACAAATTGTGCTGCTGTCATTTTTGATTCGCTGCCAGACCATGTCATAATTGATTTACACTCGTAAAAGACGATTCTGATGTGGACCCAACCACATCATCATTTGCAGCAGCTTTTTTCTATTTTTGTCTCTTCTACTTTTCATCTTTTCTTTTTAATTTTTATTGTCTTTTGTCATATTCTTTTCAATCATACCTTTCAGCTCTCTTTCTCTTGCTTGACAACAACAACTCATATCACAGGAAGTTTACTGTCTTATTTATTTTAGTAATAGAAAAGCAAAATCTTACATATGTCACAAAATACCTCTTCATTTTATACCACTTATAATAAACAAATAACAGTTAATCTACAGACAGGATCACTGCAAACTGCCCCTGTTACATTTTTCCTAAAACAAGATTTTCTTTTGATTCATGCAGCACTAATTTCCACGACTGGCCAGATGTGTATTCCCCGAAACACAAGACTGAATAAAAATTCCATCAACTGCCCATAGGCTCCACACATAGCTTACATTTTTACTCAGACACTCAAAAAAAAAATAAGCAATACAATCTAGAATTTCCATCCAATAGCACCCACTCTCAACTAAAGAAACAAAATAAAAACTGGAACTGATTTAAGCCTAAGAAAGGACATAAAAACCCATCAAAGCAACATTTTCGGCAGTCAGATGGCATCTTGGCCCAGATTCACAACGCTTGTTGGAAAACGGCCTTCCATTTCCAAAAGACAACTCACCAAAGACCATCGCCATAGTAAGTCACACTTCACCTTCCTTCTCCTATGGACCTGCTATCAATTGTTGTATTTTACATTAATACAATTGTTTATTTCTTTAAAGCTCTGTTGTTTCACTGTTCTGCCACCATACGCTTAATATAACGCCCCAACCCCACACCAGTTTTGTATGTTAATAGCAGCTATATCTCCATAGGTTAGTTTCATATGTTGATATGTGTGTTGATATCTAACAAGAAGGAAAATTTGGATTAAATCTTTCAAGCTTTATTCAACCAATTTTTGTTGTACAAATCTCAATTAAACAAGCAGTAATGCCAAAAGATTAATAGTTAGAATCGAATAACAACTTTATGTACTTAGTGTAAATAAATCTGCTATTCCAAGGTATGATCAAGACTAGGGCTGGGTCGTACTACCTCCTGAAACCTCAGAGCAGGGAATCGGAGGCAAGCCTGATTGGAGGACCACAACAGTGCTTTGTGACCTTTTCTTCTTACATTTATATACATTACAAATTAGCACAACTATTAAAGAATGAAAAAAATTTTCATGGATTTTAACATTATGTATTTCTTTGTTATCCAAATCCATGAATTTGTTTTGCTAAGTCTCAAAAAATTTAATATTTTTTTATCATAATGTTGAATGTGTTAAAATTGCTCAACTTTTTAATAAGAAAAATCTTGAGTTGATGTAAAGTTGCCACAAAAAATTGTTGATTTATTTAAGATGGAATGATCTATTATGACATGTATTTGTATTTAGATACATTGTATTTATTTTCAATTTTTCTACTTGAATTGTTCACCTATATTCACGCATATGATACATTACTGTAGATAATTAGGTTACAATAAAATTTGTATTTTATATGAATACTACCTTATTATTGGTGTCGCATATCATGGATTTGTTGGGAGACCCTTGCGCTGACATTTTCTACACACATACAAATCCTTTTATAACACCACCTAAAATTATGTCACTTTGTTTGCTCTAATATGTAGATATCTATAGGTATATAATATGTGAGCATATATATATATATATATATATGGATGTATGGTCAAGTGTTTAGAATGTTCACTATATAACCATAAAGCATGTGTTCAAATCTCACCATTGTCAATTTGTCAAAGAAGTGATCTTGATGTTATCAACCTAGAGAAGAGATATGGAGAAAAAATAGCTCTACATGGTGTGGCTCTTTATTTCAATTTGACTTTTAAAAATCATAGAACTGTGAAACCAGTAAAGTTACTCTAAATAAATATTCATAAAGGCTTCAGTTGCATTTTCAACTTCATTTTTGCATATTTTTACTTGTGTGGAATATAAAAAAAATTTCAATTCTTACATTTTTTTTTTTTTTTTTTTTTTTTACAGTAAGGTTTACCCTGTACAAGGCCCGGGAGACACTCAAAGTAGAAGGTTATATTAAGGGGTAGTTTATACGGATAGGAGGGGGAAGATAACAGTTAACTCTAAACTTGAACAGGTTAAGATTGTAGTGATTGGGGAAACATCCTCTTGGGAGTTGGTTCCACAGGGCAGTGGTTCAGAGGAAGAAGCTGTTCAAGTAGAACTTATTTCTCACTGATGGCATATGGAGGAAATGTAGGTGGTTTGTTACAATGAAAGTGGCATGATGGTCTGAACCATGAAGGTTAGGCCTGGCAGAACCAAGGAATGTAGTTTGTCTAAGCACTTTCCATTGAAGTGAGACTTGCCACATCCAGCCAGTGAGTGAAAGGTTGAAGAGTGGAAAATAATGTCACCCACAAGGACTCAGAGATACTACCTTAGTGTACGAATTAGTTGTTTTATATAATCAGTAAACTTACCAAAGCTCATTTTTATTTATATTTTATTTTATTACCCCTCCCCAAATACTTTTGAATGTTGATACATTAGTTTCTAGGATATGCAAAACATACACAGATGCGAAACACAATCCTTGAAATTTATCAAAATTCAAAAGCACTCAGGAAAAAATAAAATATAAATAAATAAATATGAACATTGGTAAGTTTACCAATTATATAAAACAACTAATTCTGCAATTTTAAAAAAACTGTGATATTAGAAGATCTGCCAAGAATGGTGAAATGTTGTAAGCAACAGGGCACAAATTTACATGCCCTCACTCCACTGCCACTCAGTGGCAAATTTTAATATATAAAAAAATGCCTACACATGTTTTCTTAAAAAAAATAAAACTCTTGACCACAATTTTTGACTAATTGAGTGTACAAAAAATGTGGTCACTTCATAAGGAATTTGTGGAGTGAACACACTGGTGTGTGAGCCCATCAGAACAATATAAAAATGAGAATATTTTCAAACTATCTCAGAACAGTTTACTTTCCTGGCTAGATGAATACAACTGTGTCTCGCAGCAGCCCATTCCTTTGACCACTTAACAAACTTTATCAGATTACGACTCGCAACTTGGTGATAATGCTTTTAACGCCATGCGACTGATAATTTTTCACTACAACTTGCTGAGACTTTAAAAAAAACATGAACAATTCAATTTTTGTTTTCAGATTTTTCCACAAGTTCTTGTTTCGTAAAAAGAAGAGGAAGTAAAAACTTCTTTATTTTGTAGCACTCATGTTAAGCATTTTCTATTAACATTAGTACTCTACAGCATGTATCTCATTAACATTAACATTAGTACTCTACAGCATGTATCTTCTTAGAATTTCTCGAAACTGGCCCTTTCCAAAACATTTTGCCCAAACAATTGACAAACTTTCATTATATTGATGATGCTCTACTTATATATCCTCGTGTTACTGATTTTAGTAGATCAACTAAACAAAGTCAAACACACAATAGAATTTACATACGAAATGGAAGAACACAATTCCTTACCCTTCCTAGATATCAAGTTACACCGCATTAACATTTTAAAACTCAGTGGCCACCAGAAATCAACCAACAAAAACAACCAAATATATTTCTATTCCCATCATAACAACAAAATAAAATCCGGCATAATCATTGGATTCTACCTAAGAGCACTAAGAATATGCAGCCAGGATTATTTACATGAAGAGGAGAAATACATTGAAAACGCTTTCAAGTGAGAAATCAAACAGGGAACAGATTTTTTCTAATAACTCCACCTACAAGCGGATTCTCCCCACCTCAAAAAACTAATGTTGGATAGTTTCCACCATCACTCTGTTTATTTCTCATATCCACTGATGAAGAACACAGGCATGTTCGAAAATTCCAAAATTGGAATCTCAACCTCCATGCTTCATTTTTGTCACCTGGTTAATAGTAATAAATGTTTTTCGTACTGATTACATCGGTACCCCTTCGTTTGACATTTTTTTATTGACCAACTTGCCTTATCTACTATATATACATACATATATATATATATATATATATATATATATATATATATATATATATATATATATAATGTAAAAATTTCTCAGAATTTACCTGTAGAAAAAAACAATATGTATAAGGAAAAAAGACAATAGGAAAACTAGTCTTTAGCCGATGCATTTCGGCCAATGTGTACTTTTTCAAGGCAAAAAATGAAACAAATTTATTGAAACAAAGTAACTATAAACAACAAACAAAATGTTGTTAACAACTAGAAGAATTTAGAAATGCTCTTGTATATTCATATGGTCAATGAAATATTACGTCAATTACTTTGTTGTATTGTTGTGTTGATGGATTCAACTGTTTTCTTTTGATTTCTTGATATATTTGTTGTGTATGCTGGCTGGAGAGGGTAGTGATTTTGCTATGAATATACAATTGTTTCTAAATTCCAAGAAGGATATTAATCTAAAGAGACGTCAATGTAAACTACAGACCATTATAATAATAAATCAAGAAGAAAACCTTAAAGTTCCATAGTTTGCAAATTTGTCTCTTTTAAGTCTTCTGTTGTCAGATATGAAAATCTGCAGTTGTATGTCTTTTTGGGAACTTAAGTTAGTAGTATTTAAGTGAATTTCAAAGATTATATATATATATATATATATATATATATTTATTCAACACTACATGAGCCATTTTCTTCCACTCCCTTTTGCCATCTTTCAGAAAGCTTCTGATTCCATTCTCCCAGTATCTTTCTGGATGATGAACCAGTTGAACAGGTTTCTAGAGAAGTTCTGCCCATTAAGAGTAACCTGAAGGTGCTAAGTCAGGTGAGTATGACAAAGGTTGTAGGATGTCCCAGCCATGCTGTACCAGTTTCTGCTGGGTCAACAAAGAGATCTGAGGTCTGCTGATTCATTTATCCAGGTGTTTTCAAATGCCTTACAGCATTCACATGAGACATGTAGAGTATCTCTGCAATGCCCCATGTCATGTTACCTGGATTAATTTTTACTCCCTATTTTGATTTGATCATCATCAATGACTGCTTGTTTGAGCAAATATTTTTAGTCTTCCAAATCAAAATTTCCTATTCTAAAACTTGAAAACCAATTATTAACAATACAATTAGCTATAGCACCATCTCTATAAATGGCATACATCTTTCTTAGCTGTTTGTACTACACTTTATCAGAGGATAAAAAATGTAATTCATTTTTTTCCAGTTTTACATATGAAAACATTTAAATTTCACATTACACATATGAATATGTATATCCATCATAAAGTTTCAGTCATGTGTAAAAAAAAAAAAAAAAAAATTCATATCAAACGCCACCTATTCAAAACAATGCTATGAATTTTTGTTCCAACCCAATACATGTTTTATGGATAAAAATATTTATATGTTGTATATACTTGTGCTATATAGGAATAAAGTGTCACTGCTGACACTTGAGTTTGAACATAGATAGCCAGTGAGCAAACACAGGCGATCCCATTATTGAATTTATTTATAGACCACGTGACCATAGAGGAAATACATAGATGTAGGAAGTAGCTGGTTTCTAACTGATCGCTATTTCTCATCTATCCTCTATTATTATTTGGATTGCTATTCTCTACTCCATTTACTATACTATTCTTCTATTCGGATCACTATACAAGTGAGTATTATCGAACAAGTACTATTAAAGCGAGAGTTATTTGAAAGCGTCTGACACCAGTTTTGTTCAACGGTGTTACTATAGCTGTATCTGTGATTAAAAGTCTCTACTACAACAAGCATTACGAAAGTGACAACAAGTATTCGTTGGTATCACAAAAGTGGCGATGAGTGTTTGTTGACATCACAAAAACTTTTGTTTTGACTGATTTTTTTTTATGGCTTATCAACCTTTTGCAGGTTATTTAAAGCCATAAAATATTTTTAGGTTGTAAGAATTTCTTGGAGATAATAATGATTTACTGATTCAAGTCTAACTATTTTACCCATAGCCGGGGAGAGAAGAGGTAGATCCATACCTTTCTCGAATTTGAAGCCATTATTCATTACACCACCCACACATTCATAACTTACAGCACCTGGTATTCCATGTATATACTTGGGTATTCAGGTTAAGTTTATTTTGATAAAAAAAAAGACGACGTTGGATGGATTGACTTCCAGCCATCCACCCAACTTTATTGATGGTTTGATTTAAAAAAAAAAAAGACTTGGTTGAATTTATTTGAAAAGTTTGTATGCAAAATCCAAGTTAAAAGGTTTTACTGCCATCAAAAAGGAATTTAATGGGAAAATATGCATGTTCAGGTGCAGTTGAGTGCAGCACATTAATGAGTCTCACAATGAAATGCCTCGTGTATTTTTCTCCACACAAATTTTTCCTGACTACCAATTAGAATTCTTAATATTGCTTAAATTAACTTTTTTGTTTTGGGGCTTTTTTTTTAATGAAATTCACTCTGGAAAGCTAAAAGGTACTAAAATCACTCTCAGTATAAATCTAACTCTATGCAAATTATAAAAATATATTTAAAAATTACAGGAAAATTTATTGACCAGTCAGGTTAGACCCATCACCACTGAGTCATAGCTGACAATCCATGATTGCCAGTTGCATTTTGCTGCAATGACAGCATTTGTAGGATGTTGGTACCAAATTAAATAGCCGTAGAACCAAAATAGTTGAATAATTTAAAATCCATCATCAGTCTAAGCTTGCAACAAAAATGGATTAAAAAATACATAGATATGTTAGCTGAGTCAAGGGCAGGTAATTAAGTTTTTGTAACCCTACAGTGTCTGTTATTTCACATTTCAAAATAGTTGTTTTAAAATCCTTTTATGCAATAGTTTTTTCTTGAACAATCAGAAAACAAATAAGAGGAAAAAATTAGAGAATAATTTTGTTTACGATACGAAAATATTTGCGAGAATGCTAAACGCCAGGATCACTAAATATCTTTTGCTACACAAAACTACATTTATTTGTAGAATGTTGGTACTACATTAATTAGCTGCAGAACCAAAATAATCAAATAATTTAAAATCCATAATCAGTCTCATCTTTCAAGAAAAAATATTTTTTTATCTTTGAATCATGTCGTATATGATTCATATGTAAGGGATTATTATAGCTTGTAAATTTTCCTTTTCAGTGTTAGGCTATATGATTTATATATGACTTCTATGATATTGGAATATATTCTTATTCTTCTTTTATGTGGGCGACCATGGCTCTCCAAAACTTTCTGTTTTTTGTTGCTCTGAGTGATTTTTTACTGTTTACCATCATTTTTGTCCTTATTCTGCCAACCGTTCATACAAACACGTTCAGTAGGTTACACGCTGTCTGTCCGTGCTTCTCTTGCTTTCAATGTCCCATGAGAGTTAATTTCTCTTGGCGATAATGGCTCTCCATCTTCCAGTGTTTTGTTGCTGTGAGTCATTTTTTTTCTTACTTATTAACACTTTTCTTTGTCCCTATTCTGCCATCCATTCACACACAAACTCATTCTCTAGGCAATTATGGCCTTCCACTACTTCCTGTATTTTCTTTCTCTGAAGGATTTTTGATGATAAATAAAATTAACTACACTTAGTGTGAAATTGAAACAAAGAGTTTATTTATAATAATTTATATGAAAAAAGGTGTAAAGTCTTGTTCAAAATATTATTTTGAGTACTTAAAAATATTAAGCTTTGTAAAGAAAATGTTCATAAGAAAATGGGGACTTACATTAGTTGCTAAAGTTTAAAAAACATCTTTTTTAGGGGGTGACAGTGAAGTGCACATGTTCTAACCTGTTCAGGGTCACTAGGCCAATGTAGTAGCTGTAGAAGCATCCATTTACATTATTTACATTGTTCAGACTGTTGTCCTCATCTTCGTTGCTATATTCACAATGTTTCAGCTGTTGAACACTGGTGTTCTTCAGGTGACTAAAATTTCAAACTGAAAACATTATTTCATCCACTGGGGTAGATTTTTCCAGTTCCACATGCCATGCTTCTTTCAGATATCTCAGTATCAGTTATCTCCCTTTAAATCATCTCTCCAAGTTTTTTTGTTCACCTCAGCTGTAGCCAGGTATTTTTTTGAATGTTCCTTTTTCACTACCTTGAACCAGAGACAGTGTTGCCTTAATCAGGCTCAGAATCAAGGCTTCATGATAAAAAGTCTCATCCAAAAACTTGTAGCTATTAAAGAGGGTTGTATTTTTTTTTTTTTTACATAAATTTTTTTACTTTAACTTTGTATATTGCTGAACATTGTTGCATATTGCATGCTAACCCTTGTAGACTCCCTTTGGTGTATAGGGCCACAGACTCTCTGTACTAAGTGGAAAGTCACATGGACTCGACAAAAATATCAGTTCAGTCATCTGAGCAGCAATAAATCCTTTAAAGAATTCTTCATCCACTTTAATTCTCCCTCTTGAGCTGTTTTAGCAATGAAAGAATATAACATGTCACTGTTGAAATTAAATCTATAATTGCACAGAAAAAAACCTTGACAAAAGGTTATTGATGGTTATTTGTAAAGAATTCAGAACTTAACATTAATTTTATCTTCTCAAAACTGTCAAGGAGATGTATCTTTAAATGAAAACTAGATAACAAGCACACTTAAGAAAGAAACAAGAAAATCCATGCAGTATAGTGATATTGATTGATAAATAAAAAAAAAATGTTTAAGCTTAAAATATAACAAACAGTTCAATTGTATTGGTAATTGCTGTGGTTAAAGTTCTACTGCTAGTTTTTCAGCATGTTAAGGAAATCTTAAAAGTGTTTACAATATTTCCTTAGCTGTTTAATGTTCATCCAGTTAGCAATAATATATTGTTTATAAACTATAAGAAGATTCAACCTGAACATATTTTTGTTTTTCATTTTTTTTACAGTAAGGTTCACCCTTTACAAGGCCTAGGAGCCACTTGAGGTAGAGGGTTATGTTAGGAGGCTATTTGTGCAGATAGGAGTGGAAGATAACAGCTAACCCTAGCCTTGAACAGGTTAAGATTGTAGTGATTGGGAATCAGTTCCATAGGGCAGTGGTTCACAAAAAGAAGCTGTTCAAATGGAATTTACTTCTCACTGATGGAATACAGAGGGAATGTTGGGGGTGGTGCTACAATGTAAGTGGCATGACATTTTCTTTCTTTTTTCTTTTAACATTTCACCCCAAGCAAGGTGGGATGCCACTAGTACACAAGGGGTTACAGAGTGGGAGCAAGAGTAAAGAGGTGTAATGGTGGAAAGGATGAAGAGAAGGACAGGGAATAGGTCAGGAATCTCGAGATGTCGATTGACATTACATTTGAATAGCTATGGGTGCCTCATGAATTGTCTGAAAACAACCTCAAATCCCGAGTTGACTTCTGCTCTTCTCTCCATTCTCGCCAACTTGTTTCACCTTTTTTGGATAGACTTGTGACTGGCGACGAAAAATGGATCTTTTATTGAAATGTTAAGCATCGTAGACAGTGGCTTGATAAAGGGGAAGGACCCCAGCCACAGCTGAGAAGGGAACTTCATGGGCAAAAGGTTCTTCTTTCAATCTGGTGGGATTGGCAAAGAATAATCCACTTTGAATTCTTACCACCTAATGCAACAATTAATGCTCAAATATACTGTCTGCAATTAGAGCGTTTGAACCAAGCTTTGAGGAAAAAAAGACCTGCTCTAGTGAATCAAAAACAGGTGATGTTTTATCAGGACAATGCGTGACCACACACAGCAAGAATCACATCACAAAAGATCAAAGAACTCAGTTGGAAGAAAATTCCTCATCCACCTTATTCTCCCGACCTTGCTCCTTCAGACTACCATTTGTTTCGTAGCTTACAGAATCATTTGATAGAAACAGCTTTTGTAACACAGGAAGAGGTTAAAACTGACATCTGTGAGTTCTTCGAATCAAAACCAAAAGAATTTTACAGTAATGGAATTAGTAAGCTTGTTAATAGATGGAAGGAAGTCATAGATAATCAGGGAAAATACATTGTTAATTGAATCTGTAATTAAATGTAACATTTGGTCACTTTTTTCAAAATTCGGACAGAACTTATGGGATGACCTGATATTTATGTAAGTATATGAATACTGGAAAATGTACACCTATATGCATTTACAGATACACACACACACACACACACATGAAATGCTCTTAGCATTAGATTGTAAAATTTAGTCTGTTCCTATTTTCTGTTTGACCGTTCTTTCTCTGTGTTTGGTCACACTTTTACTTTTATGGTTACTGCCGTGGACATCTACTGAACAAATGTCTCTTCGATTTAGCATATTTGACATATACGTTTATGGCTCTTCTGATTGTAGAATCGCAAATAATGTCTCATTCAGAAACGGAAGATCTGAATGCCCATCAGTTCTACCCAGTTAGTAAGACAAATACCTGGACATTCAGCTGACTTAAGCAGTCAGCTTTATTGTGAAATTTATAGCAAAACATGCTTGCAAAAATTTTCTGGAGGGACAGTTAAAAGGCTTATATATACACAAGCATACCTTTCAGTAAAAGAGAACTGAGCTGACGACATTAAAAACATTATGCGGCCTGATTTACTACAGTAATGATGTTCTAAATCTTTACAAAAAAAGGCCCAGAGTTGATTTTGTTTATACAGAGAACTTTTCCTATCTATACTATATATATCCAATACCTAACTAAGAAAATGGTGTTTTCTCTTTTGTTTTTTTGTTCTCTCCCTTAGTTTTGGTATACAGTGTAACCCGGATATAAGAGAGTTGTCGGGACCGGAGAAGAAGTCTCTTATATCCGGGTTTGGTCTATTTTATATACATTAACACAGGCTCTAATTTGGGACCAGAGAAAATCTCTCTTATATCCAGGTTACACTGTATTTTAACACCTGTTGTTAAAAATAATTTTTCTTTTCAACTTCTTAGTTTTACATGCCAACGATATTAATTTTTATGAAGATGTGTTGGCCGAAAGGTACCTTAAATTTTAATCGGTGTGATATTTTATTAATAAAAAAGGATACAAAAGTATGATCCCTTTCTTAAAGATCATTTTATCCTGGTGTAGCAATAATAATCTGTTTATATGCACACACACACACACACACACACACACACATATATATATATATATAAAAGAATTAATGTATTTTTATTTTTAATCTGACTTTTTATTACTTGAAATGTTATTATAGTGAACACTTTGTATTTGAAATAGACGCCCTATTTTTTATTAAATAGTGTGTATTACATCTATGGCCTGTAAAGAAAAATGTGATCTCCTGCAGGAATTGAACCTGTATCCCCCTTTGTATTCGATCCCTGCAGGAGAACACATTTTCTTTACCATAATTTCTTGAATGCACAGACCAATAGACAGACATAATAGACACTGTTCAATAGATTAAAATGGGGAACCTATTTCAAATACAAAATGTCCACTAAGATAATGTTTGAAGTTATATATATATATATATAGTCACACATTATGAAATGGACAAAGTCTGACAATTATTTTAAGACATTTTTATGTTTATACATTCTTTTTATAGATACAAATATTTAAGTAAATGCTCCGTTTTATAATAAACAGTATTAAACAACATTTACAGGCCTGAATGTCCAAGAAATTTTCATAGAAAATTTTCATCCTCCGAACCTGTATCCTATATGGAACCATCATATGGGTTGACGTGCCTTAACCGTTTTGGCCACAGACAGTAAAATTGACCTTGCTAACCGAACACTCCTCTGTGGCTGAAACAGTTAAGGCACGTCAGGCTATATGACGGTTCCATATATAGGATACAGGTTCGATTCCTGTCAAAGGACAAAGATTTTCTATGAAAATTTCTTGGACATTGAGGCCAGTAAATGTTGTTTAATACTGTTTATTATAAAACAGAGCATTTACTTAAATATTTGTATCTATAAAAAGAATGTATAAACATAAAAATGTCTTAAAATATATATATATATATATATTATATGGTACCGAAATATGTTCCCAATTTTCACCTGGAAAATGCCATTTTGTTAAAATATCAATATAATTTGCTCAGATGAAGATGCAATGAAAGTACGCTGATTATCATTAATATACAACAGAGCAACTTCAGTTTATCACCTGTTCTTACTAAACTGGTATTGAAGCAATGTGGGATACAAAAAAAATTATGACACCAAACACAACAATGTTTATACATTAATAAAATCTAATATAAAGAACAGGCTTAAGGCCATATTACATTGAAAAACTGATTTTCCATATGATCACTGAAGTTAAGCAATGTTGAGCCTGGTCAGTACCTTGATGGTAATTCCAGATACTGTAAGCTTGGATGTACAGGTAGTGTAATGGATAATGGCTCAGTATTGTTAATTGGAGACTTGAGTTTCAATTCCAGTCGAGTTCATTATGTTCACTTACACACAAATATGCTTGTGAAAAGTATGACTCTACCTCTTGTCGAGCTGAGTGGAGTTGATAAGTCGTAGGAAGTGAATCAGTCAACCAATCAATAATTTAAAAAAATAATACACTAAAAAGGAATTTTTTTTTTCAATGAAGTGTCTGTATCTGTCATGATAGTATAAATTTATTTTTCTATGTGCTGTGACCCTTCCGGATGTGAGCAATCATAGCCCCCCCCCCACAACTTCCTAAACTTTATAGCTCTTAATAAGGTTTGTCTTTTTGCTATCTCTCCTAATCCCTGTTCTGCCATCTCTCCTAATCCCTGTTCTGCCAACCATTTACACAAGCACATTAGGTGGGTCATTTGCTGCTTTCCTATGTCCCTCTTGGCTTCAATAGGTCTTGTGAGCATCAAATTCTCCAAGCCCTCTTTCCTCATTATGTGCCCCAGAAATTTCAGCTCTCTCTTTCTGATATTAAATATAAGTGACCTTTTCATTTCCGTTTTCTCTAAAACTTTGGTGTTGCTCACATGTTCAGTCTGATATTCTCAGCATCCTTCTGTAGAACCAATTTTTTGTTGCCTCAAGTCTCTTCCTCGTCTGTATCTATAATTCTCAAAATGTGTTTGTGATCGGATGTTGTTTATGCATTTCCACAGTTTTCATCCAATTTTGATGAAATATTTTGTTTGATAGATAATTCTCCAGTGCTGGTTTTGACTCCAAATTGCTGGTGACAATGGCTCTCCACTACTTTCTGTCCATTATAACTCTCAGCAATGTTTTACTATTTACTATCTTGGATATATATCTTTTGTAAAAACTTTAATAAAATAGTTTAAATTATTACAATAATATTATTTATAATACAGTTCCCTTTTCAGGGCCACCCCACCACCTTCAAATTGTTAAATTTGGGGGATGTGCCTCAGTTGCACCCAAATGTTGTTACTAATATTGATTTTCAGGTGGGCTGACTTTAAACTTAAACTGCTCTAAATGAACAGCAAAAATTCCCAGTAATGAAAGACCTGGTCAAAGACAGGTTATATTGCTAGTCTGTGATAAGATTGTCAACATAAAATTTTTTTTCTAAATTGTCATATTTACTACTAAATATTTATGTAAATATTAGATTATTAAGGTATTTTTGTCAATGCTAGTTTATTCATATAATCAAAAAAAAAATGATGGCCATATTTAATTGCACTGGTTATATTTTCTGCACCAGTGAGCTAAGATTTTTATCTCTATAAAGATCAAGAAAATTCAGAAAACTAATAATTTTCATGGTTAGCACACAACATGAAGAACAGAAGAGAGAGAAATTTCAATCAATTTTCACTAAAGACTTGTGGCCTAATACACTCCTTCATTTTAAATTTGAAAATTAAATCCACTCAATCATGGACTTGTAGGTCTGACAGTTGTGGATTAAACTTTTCCTGGGGCATCAATACGCATTTCTGATGGATGTTAATGCAAATTTGAATGATGTGAGACCTTAATGGCTGTCATCACTTGAAACCATGTCAGTGGAGAAAGTAAGAGTGTTTGACAGAAATTTAATCATGGAGAAACCTTACATGTTATTCAAGAATGTGCCTGAAATGAGTTACATCTCATTGGCTGATGCTCATTTTAATTAGCCAGTCAGAACTTTGATCTAATTATGATTTCCTATTTGTGCATGAACTCCAGTTGGGCATATTTCAGTTTAAGTCAAGACTTAGTAATACGATTTAAAATTTTTTGGAATTGATATCAGTTTATCATTGTACTTTATGCCACTATTCTCATAAAAGATACTTCTCAGATTATGTGGATGTAAAATAAAGGTAAAAATTTTGCCAAACTGAGAAATCGCAGACAGACTGTCATTTACAGGAATTTCAAATGGCTTCTTATAATTTCATTTGTATTATGAGGAAATAGGCAATTAGATCATAGAATAACTACGTTATATATAGTCAATGACAAATTTATCCGTACACCCATCAATTTGGAATATTTTTATCCATTTCTCAGAATCTAATGCCTATATAATGCCAGGTTTTGTTATATGTTAATAAGCACAAAAAAGGAATATAAAACTCACTTTTCAGAACAATAGATTAAATACAACAAATTTGACAGGCAAATTATGCAAAATAGGAAAAGACAAAATTATTCATACAGTATGAAAAATAGAAAAAAATTGAACAATTTTCACAATGTTAATAGTCATGGCCTCTCATCATTATAGCTTGTTGCAATCTTTTTCTAAAATTTTTGATGAGAGTTGAACAAGTTTCTCTGAGATTTTCTTCCATTCTTCAATTGTTACATGTTCTTATTCTTGAAGGTTTTACTGCCCGATGATTTATTCAAACTTTCAATTGTTGCCATAGATTTTCAATATGATTCAAGTCAGGACTCATTGAAGGCCATGGCAGAAGTGTAATCTTCTTTTTCTGAAGCCATGCAGTCACTGATTTAGATATATGTTTGGGATCATTATCTTTTCTGGAAAGTAAATCGCCAACCTAGATGAAGATTTTGCACTGATAGTTGTAGATTTTCATCCAGAATTTTGATATATAGTCTGCAGATTTCATTATTCCTCTTATTGCAATTAATTGTCCAGTCCCCGCTGAGCTAAAATAACTCCAAAATGTCATTGATCCACCTCCATGTTTTAATGTTGCCACTGTGATCTTTGGGAGGAAAGACTCATCTTTCTTGTGCCAAATCTTCTGTACATCATTATGTCCAAAAAGCTCAATTTTTGTTTCATCATTCCATAGTACTTATTTCCAAAAGCAATTTTCTTTGTCCAAGAACGTTTTGGCAAAATTAAATTGTGAAACAATGTGACACAGTTTGTGAAGAGGGGTTCATTGTAGTCAGTTTCCATACAACCCATATCTATTTGCACAAAATTGTATTGTGTGAGTACTGATACCATTTGTATCCAAAACTCTTGGGTTTTTATTAACCTCGCGACAGTTTTTGTGCAGTTCTCGGTGACAATTTGGGTTTTTTTCATGCCCAGGCAAATTCTCTATTGTACCAAACTGTTTAAACTTCTTTATAATGGCATGTACCATAGATCTAGGGATAGCTAACTGGTTTGAAATAGTGCTGAAACTATTTCCTGACTTGTGGAAGTTAATAATTCTGTCTCAAGTCAACACTAAGCTCCTTTGTCTTCCCCATCGTGTTGTTAACATAAGAATAACAATGGTGACACTCTATGCACCACGTGATGTTGTTTGCTGGAATTGTCACAAATATTCTATTGGATAAATAGTCTAGAAGGCTTCACCAATAAAATAATTATTTAAATTACTTATACTTACACAAATCAATAAATTTAGAACAATATTTTCTACTGTATGAATAATTTGTCTCTACCTGTCAAATTTGTTGTATTTAACCTATTGTTCTGAAAAATGAGTTTTCTTTTTTGTCTTTATTTATAAAAAGAAATCTGGCATCATATGGGTATTAGATTCTGAGAAATGGATAAAAATATTCAAAATTGGTGGGTGTACGAATCATTTCGTCGTTGACTGTATATATTACGAAATGGATTAAGTCCAACAATTATTTAATATATTTTCTGTCTATATGTTATTTTGAATAGATACAATTTATTTAAACAACTGCTCTGTTTTTTAAATAAACAGTATTAATTAGATTTACCGACTTGAATATACAAGAAAGTTTGTAGAAAATATGTGCTTCTCTGACAGGAATCGAACCTGTAACCCCAATTGGGACCTTCATTTGATCTGATGTTCTGTTAATCATTCAGCCACAAAGAATATATTATGTTTATTTATTTCTCATACATTTATAAGTGCAAAATTCCAACAGCTTCAGTGACAGTGTATTTTTTGTATGAACTGTTTATGAGATATGGCATATCAGATACCATAGTCTCTGATAATGGGACACAATTCACAGATAAAGAATTCAAAGCCTTTTATAAGATGTTCTCTATTGAACATATTATGACCCCACCATATCACCCAAAGTTGAACAGAATAGCGGAATGGTTTGTGGGAATGTTCAAAAGAGCATTAAAGAAAGCAAGTCTTGAGAAAATAAATGAGGAAGCACTTCAAAACTTTCTGAGAGTTTACTGTGTAACACCTAACCTCAATACACTATTAGGCATGTTGCCAGTGGAATTAATATTTGCTAGAAAAGGAAAATCGGTGTTTGACAAATTATTACCAAGTTAAAAAAAATATGAACGAATAACAAAAACACGACCAAATGTTCCAAATTTGGTGATAAATTGTTCTTTAGAGCATATAAAGATGGCAAAGAAATGTGAGAAGATGGCATAATATCAGCAAGAATCAAAATTGTTTTACATTGTAAAAGGGAAAAAAATTGACATAAAAGGCATGATAATCAGCTGAAAAAAGGTTCATCAATGAAAGACTTGAAACATTGGAAGAACTGATGAAAATGCTATGTGATGTTTTTGATGTGCCAGCACCACAACAAGTCAAGGAACCTACAAGGACAAGTTCCAGAAAAAGAAAGTAACTGAAGAAGTGGATCTGAGACAGAAGGGATACAAAGTCAAGTATGTTAGTGAATACTCCAGAAAGAAGAGGGGGAGATACTAATAAAAAAATAAAATGTTTATAAACAATATTAATCTCAAAAAGGAGGATGTTGTAGAGTAAATAGTGCTCCCCTGGTGACTATATGAACTAGTCCATAACTATAAATAAAGAGCTCCAGGTCAGAAGTAAGAAAAAGAAACCATTGGAGTCAGTCTTCGGACTAAGTAATACAGGTGTTATCTTTCCATGTTAAAAATTTTGTGTTTAATATAACAGTGAAATGGAAACATCTCTCACAAGAAAAATATTAGCAACAGAATGACAGAGATAGCAATGACAAAGCCTAAGTTAAAGCAAGATAATCCCTTAATAGACAAAGGTATCTAAATACTTCACATGAAAGACTTGGATAAATAAAATTGCAATCTAAGAGACATAAGAGTAAAGGAAATGATTAATTAAATGGTTCATTTTGTTAGGGACTAATTTTGTCAAAATGCAGATAAATATTTTATTTGTCTAGATTATTGAAATAACTAAGGGAAGTAATCATTTATTTATTTACTAACTTAAGTTGATTTACCTCCTATTCCACTACAGATGGAATAGGGAATATATATATATATATATATAAATACACACTGATAATTATTATAAAGTTTGATGATTGACTATATATATATATATATATATATACACACACACACACAAGTAGCAATCTTTTGGTATAATCCAAGTCCTATTAACACAATATAGAATTTTAAATATTAAATGTTAAAATTGACTCACAAAGAGCATTCAATGTTTATTTTCATTAAACAGAACAAAATATTTCATACAATTGGAATTTAGATACCATTAATGAATGATCATTTTCAGCTGCAAATTTTAAATTTAAAATGGCACCATAAACAGTTTGAAAAATCTTGTGAATCTTAAATTTAAAATTTGCTGGTGAAAATGATCATTCACTAATGGTATCTTAATTCTAATTGTATGATATATATGAGAGAGAGAGAGAGAGCACATATACAAAGTCTGTCTTAACACTTTGGATTCGTTCTGATTCTTTTGCTTAATTTTACATCTAAAATTATTTAGATATTTTATTAGAAATGCTGCACCTTTCTTAAAATTATTTTCATAAAAATCATTAAATCAACATATATACACAGTTATGCCAGTAGTTAACAGAGCCTTCTCTATGATGACTGATTTACATGGAGTGATGTTATTAAAAGCTATTCTCATATTTGTAAGGTGATGCATGCCTCATCTCATCTTCCAAATATCTATTAATAAAATATCAATAGAAAGAACTGCATTAAGTACAAATAAGCACTGTGTATCCAAGAGAGCACATTACTAAAAAAATCTAGCTACCTCCATACTTACTTGGAGGCAGAGTAAGTCGATCTCTGATGATATTTTTACGATTTTCTCATTTTTACTTGAGGCATTTGATTAAACTACAGTTCTATTTTGGGTCTAATTGAGACAGACTGTGTTTAAAAGAGCATGGGAAAAGGTTCTCAAGGAGTTGTCTTGCTACAAAAAATATTATATATGAAAGGGGTGAAATGAATGGAAGAAGATATCATAGATCTGGTTTAGAGAGGAAATGGCAGAAAAAAGAGTTTATAAAAATAAAGAAAGAAATTTATTCATAAGAATTTTTTTTTTACGATGAAGTTCAGCCTCTACAAGGCCTAAGAGCCACTCGAGGTAGAGGGTTACAGAGTAAGAGGCATCACCCCAACCAAGGTAATAATGCCAACAAAACCCAAGGGGCCACCAAAAGTGAAAGAGATGGAAAAGACATTACTCCTGTTCCAAAGACCACAAGGAATTATGACAACAAGCATCACCAACCAAGCATGAAAAAGAGACATTGCAGCAACAAAATAGTTTTGTAATGTATTAGTGTGTTTTAGCATAATTTTTTGCTTTGTTCTGTTTGTTTGTTTAGCAGCATATCAACACCTTATGGGTCATTTTAATGCCAACATTTAATTTTCTTGGGAGCATTAGTAATTGCTTCTACAGAAATGTATTACTGATAATATTTTACTATGAAAATGTATTGCTGGTATTTTCACTATAAAATGATTCATAATGTTTTGACCCAAGTTTGGGGGTTAACTGTTCGCCCATAACTGCTCACATCCCAGGTCAGAGTGAACCTGGGAACAACAGCAATTGAGAGGTGGTTCCATGCTCATTAAAACCTCTACCAGATGTAATTTATCATCATACCCAAGAAAGGCTTTGTTCTGATTTAATAATATTAACAAGAACAATAATACCATGAATGCAGGGCAGGTGAAAATACAAAGAGATAACAAAGAACATGGCAGGGCAAAGCAGAGAAATAAAAGCAGCAGCTCAAGTTGCCCCTTTTGTGGTTGGCACACTCTGGACTATTCCCAGGCATCTTTCTGAATTGCAAGATGCCTTGGGATACCTGACTTCATTGGGAGTGTGCAGGTGGCAACACTGCTTGGAACAGGTCATATGCTAAGAAAAGTATTGTGACTCTAAACTGCAATCATCACCTGACCAAAACATCTAAAAGTCAGGAATGATGTCAAATCAAATAATAATAATAATCCTGTAGACTCCCCATGGAGTATAAGATCACTGTGTCACCACACTGTGGGTTCTATAACAAGTAAGTTATTACATGCTCAACTAGTTTTAAATTCAGAGTTAGCCTTCTCCTAGACTGAGTGCCAACCAAAGCTGAAGATCTCAGTCTGCAATACTATTAACTCCTAATCAGTGATAGGAGAGATTTTGTGTGAAAGTAAATGCAACAGCCCTGCCTGGAATTTGAACTCTACTCCCTGACTTCACTTTCCAATCCAATAACCATTTTGCTACCTGCACATCCATTTTTGATTTAATAGAATACAATAAAAGATAAAAATACCGGAAGACATTTGTAGTGGGTAGGGTTAAGTCTGGCATCAGTTTTATTTACATTTATATGTATGGAGATTATTGTCCTCATTTTTTTCATGTAAACTTCAAGGAACTTCAAAGTGAACTATTTGCATTATCTTAGAGACAATAGTGAATTAAAGTATTGGTTTGTGAATTTGGTGACAGAGTAATTGTAAGTTCAATCCCTGGCTCAGACAGTGCATGCTTGGACTCACTGGAAACATGTTGAGCAATAACTGGGCAGTACTAAATAAGAATTAGATGATATATCCTTCAACATGGACAGCAGAACAAGAACAGTCTATACTATAGATTGAATAAAGGGTTCTGTTCAAAATTCCCAGAACAACTAGCAGCTGATGAAGGCTGTAGGAAACAATGGTTCAATGGTGAGTAATGTGATATTAGCAACAAAGATGAGAGCAATATTTCCCACATCAGTCAGTTATGTGCCATGCATGATACACACTTATGCAATCATATATCTTTCGATACATGACTGACGAGGCAGATTTTTTTTTCCCACAGTAGGTTGCCATTTCTTTTAGACCAGTTGCCATCCAAGGCTATAGAACCTGATCTGTCCTGCTATTTACCCATAGCTGGGGGTAGAAAAAGAGGCCTCATACCTTTCCCAAGGGTATTAGCACATATTTGTTTATTTATGCATCTATGGGCATCTCTGTAGAACTGAAAGAATTAAGAAGCAATATGAAGCATCATTAAGGAAGAGGGAGGGGCATAAATTAAGTCTGATATATTATGATATAAGTCTGATATATAATTCAAACTCAGCTCTCCAATTCCTCAATCCAAGCCACTATCACTTACTTCACAGTGCCTCCTCAAAATTCCCATATAAATAATATAATTAATGAAAACCTCACATTGCAGAAATTCTGAGAGAAATGGCTCATTTCTCATTTTGGGAATTGGTTAGTAGTTGTGCTTCCAGTTCTTTTATTCTGGTAAAATTTTCTGAGTGCTAACTTTTGAAGGAAAGTCAGGTGGCAGCACAGTTATACTGGAATGGAAAGCTCCAAGACACATCAGAAGTTCGACTCTACAATGCCAGGATTTTTCTCTCTTTCCAACAAGAGAAGCTAGCTGATGGCCTAGCGTAAGGACAATGAGAAATCGACATTAGAGATGAAAGTGGATCTGACGTTGACAAATGTGTTCCAAACATTGACAAAGATGTGAATAATGCATCTGGATACATATGTACCAAAGAATAGTGACATGAATGTATATATGTATATGTTTAAGATATACACATGATGACAAGTGTAAACAACTATATAATCATACACACCATGATTTCTTCTTACATAACATTTTTTTATCCAACAGTGATCCAGAAAAGTGTGCACACACACACACTTATAATATTTCTCAGAGTACTAGTTGACAATGATCAAAGACTTTTTTTTTATTTATGATATATTATATGATACAAGGAATGCTGTGAAATCACTATCCTTTTATATCGATTGTATGCAATTAGAGTTTGAAAATTTTTCTAGGCAATAATGCATAATTATTTTTTGCCTTAACGATAACAAGTACTCTGGTAAAATAGCATCTGACATAATGTGTATGGAGCAGAATTGTATCCTCTATACAGAAAAAGATACATCTATTGATATATATATGCACACACACACACACACACACACACACACACACTACAGTTCAAAAGTTTGAAGCTACCCCTTGTAATTTTTTAAATTGGCCCAAAAAGTAATTGTTTTATACTTTAAATAATAGAAAATTATTATACACGGTTAAAAAAAGTGAGACATGATTTTTTATTATAAATTTTATTATGACAAATAATAATTAATATGATTAAATTTTGTTCTCATCAAAATATCCTCCTTTAGCCTTGATTACTGCAGCACAAATTTTTGCCATTCCTTACAAAAGTTTCCCAAAGTATAAATTTGACAATTGATTCCATTCTTATTTCAATGATTCCAAAAACTCTTTTTCACCTTTGTTTTTTTTTCCACACTCTTCTGTCAATTTCATCCCATGCTAATTCTGGGGGCAGCGTCAGACTTTTGAACTATATATATATATATATATATATATATATATATATATATATAAAATTATAATTCAACATTTTTATTACTTGAAATAATTTTATTACATCATATTTAAAATAGATGCCTCATTTTCATTTATTAAATACATATATCAGCCTGCTCATTCCAGAAAATTTAATAAAGAAATTGTGTTCCCTGCAGGTCATGAGCCACTGTTCCCATTAGTAGGAGAAACCACCATTTGATCTAGTGTGCTTTACCACTCAGCCACAAAGAACATCACAGCAAACAGTGTTCTATTTTCCCTTTTTAAGGAAAGCAGATCCTCTTCACTCACATTATTTTCTCAAGATCTTCCTACTTGCTCAGTTTCATATCTGAAATGTAAATAAAGCAATATCTAAACAGTAAATGGATTTAATTTTTAATCCAACATTTTTAGTATTTGAAACGTTTTTTTATTAGGTTTTCTTTAATACACAGGCATAATACACACTGTTTAATAAATAGAAATGTGGTGTCTATTTCAAATACTAATTATCCCCTATAATAACATTTGAAGTAATAAAAATGCCAGATTAAAAGTAAATTCAGTAATTCTTTAGAAATTGCTTTGTTTACAGTTCAGATATTAAACTAAGCCGGTATGAAGCTTTCAAGAAAATAATCTGAGTGAGGAGAATGTGCTTTCCTTTAAAAGGGGAAAATAGAACCTTGCTTGTTGTGACATTCCTAGTAGCCAAGCAGTAAAGCACACTGGATCAAAAGGTTCATTACCTGCTGGGCAACACATTTTCATTACTAAGATTTCTTGAATGCACAGCCCAATAGATGTAATACCCACTGTTTAATAAATAAAAATGGATAACAAATCAATCACCATCATTTTCAATGAAACATGCATCAATTAAAACCTACCTAAATACACGCACACACAAACATATATATATTGTGTATTTAGACAGCAATCCTTCATTTATATATGTTTCATTAAAGATGACAGACAAGGGACTGTGATTAAGCTTTTTTATTTAATTTTTCTTTTGTTCAAACAAATGTTTATTTTCTGGACATAGAGTGTGTAGAAACTGTCCAAATGTTCTGTAATTTTGAGCGCTTTTGGCTATACTTTGTCATTACCAAGGATGATTTTATTTTATTTTTTAATTGGGTGTATGGGTTGTGTGTATGTTTCTAGTCATCGGAGGTTTGTAGTTTAAAAACAGTAATTTAACCTTGCTAACCAGACACTTCCTCTGTAGCTAAATGGTATAGCATGTCAAGCTATATGATGGTTCCATGTAGAATACAGGTTCAATTCCTGTCAGAGGACACATATTTTCTTTGAGATTTCTCAGACATTCAGGCCAGTAAATGTTGTTAATACTGTTTATTATAAACACAGCATTTACTTAAATATTTGTATCTATAAAAATTATGTATAAACCAAAAAATATATTAAAATAATTGTTGGACTTAGTCCATTTCATAATATATTGTTCTGACAAAAATGTTTTTTTAATGCTTTTTATTTAGTTGACATATCTAAGTATAATAAAATATTTACAAGACTAAGAACATTGTTCCAAATCTTTCCATGACAACTGATTGTGCTGTTCCCTATTATGTATTACCAGTAAACTCTTCAATTTCATCTCTTTATTTTCTGCCTGGTCTTTTTCTACAAAGTTTGTTACCCAACCTTTTACTCCATCTGTTATCCTTTGTTCTTGCTATGTATCCCATTAATTTTCATCATTTAATCAGTCTTAATTATGATTTCTCTTGTTTGGTTCTGTGATACATGCTGACCTCCACAGTTGTTTTAGGTTGCACAGGAGATTACTTACCATTGAACTTTGTGCCTTTTTATGTCATTATTCTATGATATATCTTTATCCATTGACAAAGCATGCAGATTAAACTCCTATCACTGAAAAAAAAAAAAAAATTAAAATCCTTTAACATGATCAACACCAATAATACAACAAAAATTTTTAGCTTCAACAAGTCAGTGAATCCCTGAATTAATTTGTCTACTTGAAGAATTCTGTCTAATAATAATTCAAATAATGTATACATTGGCTGCATGACCACTACATTATTGTGGAGGTTAACTAGACATTTATCTGTTAATTAAATCACATATCACCAAAACACAGCATGAAATCCAACAAATATTTAGTGCATATACAAAAATACCGTACCACTTATAAACTGTCAAAAGAAATGACTACAAATACTAAAATACTTAATGATAAAAACAAACACGGCTCTCCAAAATTTAATTCAAGTAACAAACATAAAAATAGATCTTGCAATTAAAAAAGACAAAAACACCTGTCTACCACAGGATATCCCAGAATTAACTATTTCAATGAAATTGGGCAAATTTTAAAAAATCTGACCGTTTTATTTTTATTACTTAATTATGATAGATTTATAAATCTATGTATGTTCTTATGTCAAAACTTTATTGAAAATTCTCAGCATGTACTCTGTCAGTATCCCTGAAAATTTCAAATCTATCCTTACTGTTGCGAAATACATTTTGAAGCATATTAGAAATGATCTCCTGCACTGCTAACTGGATGTGTTCTTTAAGCTCAGTTATATTATTGACCTTTTGGTAATATACTTTTGTTTTTAGGAAACCCCAAGCAGAGTAACCTGGCAGTGGTGGTAACAAAGATGCATTCTTGTGTATTCATCATTAATCAGGTTCTAAAAGGAAATGAAAAAAGAATTAGAAAAAAATTATAAAGTTATAAAGAAAATTGATTCACATTAGAAAATTTATACACATCTAATACATATTAAACATGGTGAACAGAAATAAAAGATAGTTTTTTAAATAAATTGTCTGATTTCACAGTTAATTCTTGAGCACCCTATATATACATATTTGCTCTGTTATTACATTGAGCTCTCTGGATTACATCCCCTTTAGAATTATCCACACATATTACCAAACCCTTCATTACCTTACTATATATATATATAAATACACATATACATATGTTTGATGCACGACTCGAGTTTCGTTGGCTACCCAAGTCATTGAGCATGAAACTTGGGTATCCAAGTTATCTGTGCCCAATGACTTGGGTAAGCAATGAAACTCAAGTCCTACATCAAACGTAGGTATATGTGTGTTTATTAACATATATTTCTTAGCTCTGTCTAATCACATTGAGCACTTTTATGTCTACACTACTTGGCTAAATTTGGTAATTATTCATTTGCTTACCAGCATATGCACGATAGCACACGCGTATATGGTCACTAATATATAGTTATCTCATTTACCTAACCCTATATATATATATATATATATATATATATATATATATATATATATATATATATATATATATTATAATTATTTTTTTAAAATATGATTCCTTCGCTGCATAAGAGTTCTCAAGTTTCAAAAGCAAGAGCCAAAAACTTCAATATAATTATTAAAATTAAATAGAATTAAAGTATCAAGCTCTGTTTCATCCTCAGGCAAAATTTTTGGAATAACTAATCTTGAAATTTATGCATCTTTATAAGCATATTCTTTCGTTAAATTAATTACTATCGAAATGGCTGAAGCAATTATTTCAATAAGGGGTGTAAGGGTTAACAATTTGTATCAACATGTTAGTTACTTTCGGAAAGTATTGAGCACTGTTTTTTAAAAATAAAAACAAAAATACTAAAGAACATTGGATTATTTACCTAACGTGTTCTTTCCTATATTTCTATATATTTGCGCACACACACGCATATATATATATATATATATATATATATATATATATAACTGCCATAAACAGACAAAAATTATTGCAAAATTAATTTAAGACCCTTACCCATAGGGCTCTTATGATCTGTTCTGACATCAAGTTGGATGATGAATATAGGTTTATTACTTCTACTCTCTGCAATTGCTTGAACAATGCCTAATGGGTAGGCATTGTTCAAGCAATTATTAAGAATAAAATTGCTGAATTTCACAAAGTCAAACCTGCTATAGTAAAAAGATGTCCTGTGTACCTATGCCTTCCTTGGCTAGGTAATATCAGTGATAGGTTTGCTAAGCAGGTTTCTACCACAGTTCGACATTGTTACTTTGCCGCTAACATGTGTTGTTTTCTCTGCCAAGCTTGTTCTTCCGTCTATGCGTAAGGATGTTCTCCCTCCACATCATAATAATTTGTTAATTTATTCTTTTAATTGTAGTTGTGGTTTGCACTACATATGGAGAACGACGCAAAGGCTAGATGTTAGAATAAAACAACATGTTCCAGCGAAAATACAAAACCTTAAGTACACTCCCTCGGACATTTTGACCAATATATACGGATCTTCCATCACAGAACACCTTATAAATAGCCATCATTGTGCTGTTAGTTTTAGTGGTGACTCTTTTACCATCCTTAGCAAGTCCCACTCTAATTACCACCTAAAAGTGTTGGAGGCCATCTATATTCTATCATTAAAGTCTTCTCTATGTAAACAGAAGGACATTGTATTAGGCCTCCAACTAATTACCATTTAAATATTTTTTTTCTTCTCTCCGCCAATACACTTTATCCATTGTTCTTTGTAATTTACTTTATTTACCTCGATTTAGCTCTGTTGAGCGAGGTACAAAACCGGTTAGCTATCCCATTTTTACTTTTTATTATCATGAGTGGTAATAATAAAACTAATTTTTGTATGTTTATGGCAGTGATAAAACTTTGTACCACTAAACATATCTTTTTATATATATATATATATATATATATATATATATATATATAGCAATTGCATCATGTATGAAATTCAGAGTTGTTCTAATGGTGAGGAGAAAAAAGTATATTTATTATTAATATAAAATATAGCTCTATTATTATACATCAAGCACTTTTATTACCACCAGCACTCAATGTACAATTATATATATATATAAATAAAAACACTAACCTCGAAGTGTCACAAGTGAACCTTCAATCACAACAAGGTGTCCGATTGTTGTGAATTGCACTGTCATGTACCAGGACATAAACCAACAATCATTCCTCCCAGTCAGCTTGCTTAACACACTAGACAGCTCATAAGGGAACTGTGCAACTTTCTCTTGTGCTCGACTTAAGTATAGCAAAGTCAATTGCATGGGCAGCAGTAGGATACCCCCCAATACTAGTCAGATATTTCTGCTGTCTGCTGCAACAGATGCATGCTAATCACAGCCATTTTTATCTTCTCTCGTTAGCTGGAGGTGAATGGTAGGATGAACTGATACCTATAGCCTTGGGTGGCATCCGGTCTAGGAGATAGACAACTCCGTATTCAAAAGCTACAATTATGGGTTAAATAGCTTCACCAACTTGCAATTAGCCAAGCTTGGTGAATATGGATACACCTCTGAAGACAGGGTCAATTACTGAGGGTTTCCTCCAACAGGAATAAGACCTTGGAGATATATATATATATATATATATATATATATATATATATATATATATATATATATATATATATATAATTTCAAATATACTATATCTGTAAAGGGACTCTATGAATAAAGACAAAAGGAAAACTTAGCTGATGTGTTTTGTCCTGAGATATGCACTGATGAAATCCCTCAGAGGACAAAATGCATTGGCTAAGATAAGCTGTCCTTTTGTCTTTATTTATTTATTTATTTGTGTGTGTGTGTGTATATATATATATATATATATATATATATATATATATATATATATATATATATGGTGTATCAAAATACTTTTACAAACTTTGGGGGAAGGTTCCTCACAACAAAACAAGGACAGCAGTCCATATAAATATATGCCCACAAATCTTTCATTTTTGAGTTATACATAAATATATATATATATATATATATATATATATATGTATATATATATTATGCAGTGTTACATTAGAACATGCACATACTCACTATAAAAGTTAAGTTCAACTTCAATGATTCAACGTGATTCCATTGGCTGGATTTATCCCTTAGTTTATATCACCTCCCTCCCTCCCTCTTTTTACCTTTTTCCTCTTATTTCTCTTCTCCCTTTTGCTGTTACTAATGACTTTGATCCTTTTCTTTCTCCACATGTAAATTCTTTTATACCTTTTATGGGAAACTTTTCAATGATGGAAGTGGAAGCAATGCTTCAATAACTACTTTTCTAAGTAATTATTTCAGTCACATCGTGATTCCCCACCTGATGAAATGTTAAAAAAGATTTTTTAATGTTGAATCAAGACATATAGTTTTGTAGTGGGTATGTGCATGTTCTAATGTAACACTGCATAATAAATATATATGGCTCACCTTTTTGTATTGAGCTCTGTTTTAGATAAATGTTTTGAACATTGAAATTTTACTTTTCATTCTTTTACATTTGTATATATATATATATATATATATATATATATATATATATACATACACACACACACATTACAAGAGTCAATCATACCTTGAATCAATCAGCAATATGAATGTGATTATTGGCAAAATCACTTCGCTAGTAGACATAAACATAAGCATTATACTACTGATAATCCTCCGAATGATGAGATCCTCATAAATAAATAAAATGGACATGGTGTATTTTTTTATTTCTGTTAGTACTTTCGAATGCTTTGCGCAATCCATCATCAGGCTTTATTTTCCATCAGAATCAAAACTGGGAGACGATTTAAATGTGTTTATCCAACTGAAAGATGTTTTTAATTATGAGCTATTTGTTAACTGTTATATGGTGTTGGAGCGTGCAAATCACAACGCTAAATTTTAAATATTTAAAGTGAGAATTTTTTATGTATTTTGTAATTTGGTAAATCCACGTATTTTCTTTTATAAGTGTTTTTCAGTTAATATGATATGAACTAAGTAGATAGTTCAAGTAACAAAGTGATATGTCTTACTTTGTAGTTTTTTTTCCTCAGGAATTCTTTACTGCTGGATCAATTGACTCTTTGTAATGTAAATATATGCTGCTTATATATATATATATATATATACTTATGTAATTTCAGTATGTGCTTCTATGAACACAGAAATAGCTAAATAGACCGTGATCATTATTTTTATTTTCATGGTAAAGATGATCATGTTCTATTTAACAAGTTAAATTTTCTCTATATAGCCAACTGTTTTAGTATGACTGCATATTTATCCACATACACACATATATGCTATAAAATGACATACAAACAATTAATAAGATCAATTTATATATAAATCTATCTAATAATAAACACACACATCTATGGTGTGGGTATGTATATCAAAAGTATGTGTCAAAAAAAGGTGACAATGTGAAATAGCTTCATCAAAGAACATATAAAATATTGAAAATAAGTTTATTCATTTCCCAGTGAAATAATTTAAAGAAATTTATGAATTGTTTGATGTCATGAGCTGAGAGATAAACACACTGAATAATTTATTCAGATTATCAGAGCTCAATGTCCCCATCTTGTAGACAGTTTGTTTAGTGATATATCAATTCCTTATGGGTTATTTAATGCTGATATTTAATTTTCTTGGGTGCATTATTAATTTCTTTTACAAAAATTTATTGCTGGTATTTTTACTATAAAAATGTATTTTTGTACTTTCATATTGTTTAACCCCAGCTTTGGGGAGTTAACTATTTGCCCATAGCTGGGACCCTAACAGGTGCTACCACCCTGGGTCAGGGTGGATCTGGGAACAACAGTGATCAAGAGGTGGTTCCATGCTCCTCAAAACCTGTTGTCCATCTTTATTGCTGCATTCACAACATGTTCACCATTGTATGCTCTGGCCTTCTTCAGCTGATATTAGTTGGAATTTCAAATGAAACACCTTTTTTTGGTCCACAGGGGTAGATTTTTCTAATTCCACATGCCATACCTTTTTTGGAAATCTCAGTTTCAGTTAATTCCCCTTCATAATTCAACTCTCCATGTTTTTGTTACTTTTGCTGTGGCCAGGTATTGAACTCACATCTCTTTGAGTCAAGTCACTTTTTTGATCAATCAACCAACAGTTTTATCCACTGGGTCATGTGTGCCTGAGCAATAAAGATGAGGATAACAGTTTACGAATGTAAATAGTTTCAATACCTCATCTCAGAAATATAGACATATATCTGTTTTACTGTTTGTATCTTCTGGCTTGGAAAACCTTTAAAATTTTTGCTGTAAACTTTGACACTTCAGAAATTATAAAACATATAGTTCATTACATTCACTTATGTGCAAATCTCCCCCACCAGCTATAGGTAAATAGTAGAACAGACTGGACTCTATAGCCTTGGTTGACAACCATTCTAGGAGAAAGAAAACTTTGAATTCAAGCCAACCTGGAAAGAATTGAGCTCTGTCAGGCTAGCTTACCCAAGACACACCACAGTACATGTGATGTCCTCTACAATCCCCAAGGGTTATGTGATCATGAGACCTTCTGTGCATGTGCAGAGTGGGGTGATGGAAAGGAGCTCAGAATGAGAAATGGTAGAGCAGAGTTCAAATTCCAGTTAAGTTTGTTACATTCCCTTACATGAAGATACCCTTGGTAAAGGTATGTATCCATACCCTCCTCCCAGCTATGGGTTAAATAGTAGGAATTTTATCTGGAGAAAGCATTGTTATTCTCAAAAAATATTAATACAATATTCACTAAAAACAAATTGCTCTAATAATGACTGGGACAAGTGTAATTGTCATGTTTCACAACTTTCTTAGTATATATAACATTCTTTTAATCAAATCTACTCTGTGGTTTGTCTATATTTCTGAGATGAGGTATTATGTACAGTATTTACATTAGTCGGACACCTTTATCCACTGTGCCATATGTCCTTGAGGCGTTGGTTAGATCCAGTGACAGACCCAAAGAGTGTGAGTTCAATACCCGGTTCAGGCAGTGGAGAACTTTCAGAGGGAAAATTAGCAGGAGGTAACTGATAACTGACATCCATCAAACATGGCTCGTGGAACTAGAACAGTCTACCCCAGTGATCGAAATAAAGGGTTCGGTTCGAAATTCCAACCACCTGAAGAAGGCCGGAGCGTACAACGGCCGAAACGTTGTGACAAATATGGCGACAAAGATGAGGACAATAGTCCGACTAATGTAAATACTGTACTCTGTGGTTTGTTGAAACAATAAAATATATAACATGATTATTATTATTATTTTTTTATTTTTTATATATATTAGCATGTCCCCATCAGACATTTTGTGATAATTGATGAGGACTGGATGACAGCAAGTCCTCTCAAATCTTCTGCACTTTCCTCAGTATGTTCAGACTTCAACAACACCATATTCTGACTAGTCTCTACCCTACCAACTCATTCAGCCTTGATTCCAGTACCTTTTATCATGCTTCAAAGCATACTCACTATTATAGGCACATTTCTAAACATCATATACCTTATCTTCTGCTTCCGGGCAAGGTCCTAGTATTTCTTTAATTTCTGATTCTCCATTCACTCTATTATCTGCTAGTACAGCAAGATCTATAATCTAATCAGTACCTGGATGGGTAACCGCTTGGGAATACCAGGTGTTGTAAGTTTGGATGTGTGGGTGGTGTGATGGATAATGGCTCAAAATGTGAAATCGGAAAGCAGAGTTCAAATTCCATCTGAGTTCATTGCATTCATGAATGTGAAAATACCCTTGGGAATGGTATGAATCCATTTCTTCTGTCCCTAGATATGGGTTAATTAGGACAGACTGGGTCTATCACAGAAAGAAATAGCAGCCTACTGCAGGAATTCTTTTGCCAAGTCAGTCAACAATTGAAAAGAGACATGATCACCTAAGTGTTCATCACAAATAGCACCTAACGTAGTAATACTGAGGTGATCAATTTAGTACTTAATGACAATAGGAATATGATCCCCCACTTTATATCCCGTAGAATCTTATGTGAATATTATGAATAAGTCAATCCTAAATTGAAAAGGAGACAAGATTGCCCAAGTGTGCATCACACATGGTATCTAAGGAAGGATATTAATATGCAGTAATTCTGGAGTGATCACTTTAGTACTTAATGACAATATGAAACTGACCCCCGACTTTATGTCCAGTAGAATTATGAATGTCAGTCCTGAATTGAAAAAGAGACATGATCACCCAAGCAGGCATCAAACATGGTACCTAAGGAAAGATATTAAATATGTAGTAATTTTGGGGTGATCACTTTAGTACTTAATGACAATAGGAAACATATCCCCCATTTTATATCCTGTAGAATCTTATATGAATAAGTCAATCCTGAGTTGAAAAAGAAACATGATCACATTCATCACACTTCTGAAACATCCTTCAATAAACAAAAAAAAAAAAATTTAAACTTTGTTTCTAATCGACTTATTTATATTGTGACTTGAAAGTTTGGTTGGTTAATGACATTTTTTAAATATATAGTCTTTACATGATAAAATGTATGATGGGTAAATTTTATTTCTAAAAATGTATTCCTGGAAATATCACTACAAAAATGTACTGTCGGTAATTTTTTTATAAAAATCTATTGCTGGTAATTTTACTATAAAAATGTATTTTATACTTTTTTAATGTTTTCATTTTTGTTTGGAGGTTCACTATTTGCTCATAGCTGGGACCCACACTGGTGGTACCACTTTGGGTCAGGGTGGACTTGGGGAAAAACAGCAATTAAGAGGTGGTTCCATGCTCCACAAAAACCTCCAATTTCTTGATCAGAGGCTTTGCTGCTGGATGTAGTTTATTATCATACTTGGGACTATGAAAGATTGGTATAGAAGAGCAGCATTGAAAAATAGTATACTTACGGACCTTTTCGGAGATACAAAATTTCTGTAAAAGATAGGACCAATTATTTTCCTAATGTGTATTGAAAAGATTGATGCCTCAAAATTTAATTCTAGGAGTAGTAATTCTACTTTATGAAAAGAAAAAAGAGAATAAAATCTTGACACCAACCTTCTATCATATTAGCAAATACAAATTATCAAAAGTCATTACAGACTAACAAACCCACTTGATGAATATCAGGTCCAGAAGCAAGTAGGTTTTAAGAGTGGTTATTCAACAAGTAACCCTCTATTAAAAGAAGTAAAACAACTGATTGAAAAACAGCCAGATATCACAAATCATTTTAACTTTGGTTGAATAGGAAAAGGCATTTGACACAGTAAAACACTTGTCAGATTTTAACTCACTAAGAAAACAGGGTAGAATTTTAGGTGAGGTACTGTGACTAGAGTAGGAGTCATGGGGGAGTAATGGATAGCAGCTAAGATTGAGGAATCGGAGAGCCGAGTTTGAATTCCATTCAAATCCATTACATTCACTTACGTGCTAATACTCTTGGGAAAGGTATGAATCCTCTTCTTCTCCCCTCAGCTATGGGTAAATAGCAGGACAGATCAGGTTCTATAGCCTTAGATGGCAACTGGTCTACCACAGAAAGAAATGGCAACCTACTGCGGGAAAAATATCTGTCTCATCAGTCATGTATCAAAAGATACATGATTGCTTAAGCATGTTTCACTCATGGCACATAACTGACTGATATGGAAACTATTGTTCTTATCTTTGTTGTTGTTATTATTACAACATTTCAACCATTGTTTCCTACAGTCTTTATCAGTTGGTGGATGATCTTCCAGGAATTTTTATTAGAACCCTTTATTCAATCTATAGTATAGACTGTTCTTGTTCTGCTGTCCATGTTGAAGGATATATCATCTAATTCTTATTTAGTACTGCTCAGTTATTGCTCAACATGTTTCCAGTGAGTCCAAGCATGCACTGTCTGAGCCAGGGATTGAACTTACAATTATTCTGTCACTAAATTCACAAACCAATACTTTAATCCACTATTGTCCCTAAGATAATGCAAATAGTTCACTTTGAAATTCCTTGAAAGTTACATGAAAAAAATGAGGACAATAATCCCCATACATATAAATGTAAATAAAACTGACTTAACCCTACCCACTACAAATGTCTTCCGGTATTTTTATCTTTTATTGTATTCTATTAAATCAAAAATGGATGTGCAGGTAGCACAATGGCTATTGGATTGAGAAGTAAAATCAGTGAGTAGAGTTCAAATTCCAGACAAGGCTGTTACATTTACTTTCACAGAAAATCACACATATTTTTTTATATTACTACAGATTTCAAATCACAAATACAAATTATTTTTTAATAATTTTATAAAAGTTTATACAACTGCACACCCAGTATGGAGCATGCAGCATAATTAAGGCCACGTCATAAAACTCACAAAGTATTCCAAGACTGGAGGGTCTCATTGGTAACAAAGAAAATACTAATAAACTGTTATGTAATATCTGGCCTCCTTTACGGCAGCAAATGCTAAATGAGCTCCTCAAAGATGAAGAAGACTTGAGGCAACAGAGGTATAGTTCTACAGAAGGATGCTAAGGATACCATGGATCGAACATGTGAGGAACAATGAGGTTTTGGAGAGGATGCAAACAAAGATGTAATTATATTTAACATCAGAAAGAGGAAACTGAAATTTCTGGACACGTAATGAGAAAGGAGGCCTTGGAAAATCTGATACTCACAGGGTGTATAGGGAAAGAGGGACAAGAGAAAGCAATGTGTGACATACTTAATGGGCTTAAGCAAGTGGATGGCAGAACAGGGTCTTGGAGAAATAACAAAAAGATAAAACTTATTGAGAACTACAAGGGACAGGAAGAAATGGAGAGCCATGATTGCTTACATCCTGAAGAAACATGGCACATAAAAGAAGACAACTTCAGAAGTAGCCAGAAATATTAACAGCAAACCCCAACATTTCTACAAGTAAAAAATCCTTGTGTCACTTGAGATGGAAGATGTAGATGACCAGATTTGTGGTGTCAGATAATTCAATAAAATAAGATTAATTTTTTTAGGAACTTAAAATGTAACTGAATATTGTATTTCTAGTGTAATTTTTTTTAGTTACATCTGATAAGAATGCAAGACTAAATTTTTCAAATGTAAAATAATTGTTTCTTTACTTCTGAACTCTGTCAAATCAATGAAGATCAATCAAGATATGTTGTTTCAGGTCTTTGAATGTTCAATCTTCTGGCATAGGTCTGGCAATTATGTAACTTCCTGTTATTCAGTTGTCTTATCTGGGTTCACTTCCTCGTTTATGTTAGGGTACTAACCAACATCTTTTGAGGCCCGTTTCTGCACTTTGAGGCCTGAAGGATACCTTCAAGGTCAGCCATCAAGGCACCTAGGTATTTGAACATTCAGAGGTGGCACTAAGTACAAAACTTGCTTTGGATTCTCTTTAGTGAAATCCAGTACATATTGAGGTCACCACAGATCAACTCAAGAGAAAAGATTCCTGATGGACATTAAATTGAATTAATTCACAGTATTTACATTAGTCGGACTATTGTCCTCATCTTTGTCGCCATATTTGTCACAACGTTTCGGCCGTTGTACGCTCCGGCCTTCTTCAGGTGGTTGGAATTTCGAACCAACCCCTTTATTTCGATCACTGAGGTAGACTGTTCTAGTTCCATGAGCCATGTTTGATGGATGTCAGTTATCAGTTATCTCCTGCTAATTTTCCCTCTGAAAGTTCTCCACTGCCTGAACCGGGTATTGAACTCACACTCTTTGGGTCTGTCACTGGATCTAACCAACACCTTTATCCACTGTGCCATGTGTCCTTGAGGTCTACCCCAGTGATCGAAATAAAGGGTTTGGTTCGAAATTCCAACCACCTGAAGAAGGCCGGAGCGTACAACAGCCGAAACGTTGTGACAAATATGGCGACAAAGATGAGGACAATAGTCCGACTAATGTAAATACTGTACATAATACCTCATCTCAGAAATATAGACAGACTCTGAATTAATTCAGTTAAGATCTTTGATATTTCTTGGCATGAATCACAAACTATGATGGCTCAGGTGATTATTTTATTATGGCTGAAGTTAATCAAATTCCTATTTTATACAAATTTATATTTTCAGTCAATGCATTTTATAAGATGTGGCAGAAATACCTCTCACATAATGGTAAGGCATAAGCGAGATAAAAACACCATTGCCACTAATGTCTTACCATTATGTGAGAGGTATTTCTGGGAAATATATTTGGGAGGTATTTCGCCACACTGTATAAATATTACATGTATTGGTTGCATATGTTTGTGTAGGCATCCTTGTTTCTTTTAAACAATGAAATTAACATCTGTCATCAGTTTCAGTTACATGCAAAACAAAATTTCATGGTTCAAATTTCACCTATTTTTTGTTCCAACCCTATTGTATATATTTTGTCTGTAACTTTTTGCTGTAATAGAGTTATCTCCCTCACACTGGCAATTAAAAATAAAAACTTCTTGCTTTCTTTCACTAGCTTTTGCAGGAGTTTTTGTAGTTTCCTTTCTGTGTCTGCTATCAGCACTCTGTCATCTTATGTTGTTAAGATTGTGGCTGCCAATAATGAAGTAGGACTTCTAGTTCTCTCAGAATTGCTTCACTGTAAAGATTGAAAAAGTCTGGTGAGAAGACACATCCTTGTTTTACACCTCTTTCTATATTTGTATATTTACTGTATTCATTTTCTATCTCTACAAGCCAGTAATTATTTTGCATAAAGTCGGAGATTGGTTTTCTATTAAGTAATTGACTGGTCATCATCTGAATTAATACATATTTATATAATAACTGGGAAAATAGATTTAAAGTCACAAATGTGAAAATATTTTAATAATTGTAAATACTTAGATTAATATGAGTGCATATTTTGTTAAGTTTCTCTACTGGGTATAAAGTGGAGGATCAGTTTTTCTGTTGTTATTCTCATCATTACTAGAATTAATACATATTACTGATGGGGAGGGTAAGTAGAATCCCCACAGCACAAAAAACAAGAATCATTAACACTGTTAGTCACCACAGATTTCCCCTGGTGTCTGCAACTGAGCTACAACTGCACCACACCACGTGCTACACACCATCACTGAGTCAGGAGAGTAGTTGGAGGGAGCAAAAGAAACAAGTTGCCAACTAGAAATTATGAGTACTTTAAAAATTTTAGGATAACAAAACGCCCCATGTGACTAATGCAGGATTAAAGGACAGATGAACTCCTCAGAGTCAATGGCCATGCACCCCAGCTATGGGTTAAATAGCCTCATCAACTCCAAACTGGCTAAGCATGGTGAGTACACCTACACTCCTGAAGACAGTCAATTAGGGAGAGGTTCCCCAACAGGAGTGAGAAGGCTCTACATTTACATTTAGATTATCTAATAGTATTAAGGATTTAACAAAATACACCAACATCATAAGTAAACTAGTAATTTAAATAAAATCTGACAAAAAAACCCTCAAGTCAACATTTTACAACCTACCGCTGAGTGAACATCATGGAATATAATAATTGAAATTCTGTTTCTGCAAGACAAAAGGATGGGTTAGTTCAATTGATTCCAACCTGCTTCAACTCCCTTATTCATTTTCTCAGCCTGGGATAGGCGTCTCTTGAAGTATAATTGAATAAGAGTAGCAAGCCAAAAAAAAAACCAAAAAAAACCTGCTATCATGCAAGTCGTGTATCTGTTATAATTGCTTCCAATCAAAAAGGAACTGTCAGTTTAACAATTTGACTAAGGGCCAAGAACAGAAACTGTGTCTTCAAAAGGTTTAAAAATTCTGCCGACATGTGAGTAAAGTTTTGTGAAAACAATTATGATACAGTTATCTTTGTTATATTTTTAAAAAACTGATTAATTGAATTAATTTATGCCTCCACATATTCCTTGTGATCAATAGTTAAGATGTTAGTTAATAGATGCATGGATTCTCCATAGGGAACTTACAAGCAAACATTTAGCATTTTTAGAATATTTAGTTATATAGGCAGCATATGCCATAGTTTTTCTCATTCCTTTTATTTTCTCAAGTACTTTCAGTCTTATCCAAGATCATCTTCAGGGATGAATTGCTAAGACAAAAATTTAATGTAATTGACAGATGTGAATTTTTTTGGAAATGAGCATGAAACTCATTCCATTAAAGTTAATTTAAAAATTAATGTTAAGAATATGTAAGAGTAACTTAATTTATATCTTTTATTTTTAATGTTTTCAAATACTCAACCTGCAATTTAAAAAAAATGTTTTTTACAATTTGAGTACCCCAAAACATTGCTTTTATAGGCATTTTAAAATTTTGTTGTAGACTCATAATTAATCTTATTTAGTGTTACTTTGATATTTTTTATACAGAACACTTCAAGTTTATTTTTATATATATATATATATATATATATATATATATATATATATACATACATACATACACGGTGGAATAACAGATAGCAGCTTGGATTGAGGAATCAGAGAGCCATGTTCAAATTCCATTTAAGTTCATTACATTCACTTACGTGTTAATACTCTTGGGAAAGGTATGAATCCATCTCTTTTCCTCCCAGCTGTGGGTACATAGCAGAACAGACAATGTCTCATAGCGTTGTTTAGCAACTAGTTTAGAAGGAAAACTCTGAACTCAAACCAGCCTAGATAGGGTTGGGTTCTGTCAGGCTATCTTGCCCAGGATACATCACTGCTACTATGGCTACAGTATACGGGCTTCCCCTACAATCCTAATGGGTTACAGGTCTCATGATCCTGAATCTGAAAGTAAACAGTCTCAGAATCTCAGAATGAGTTTAACTTTGTCCTAAGTCCAAGTATTTGTCAAGTTGTGATTGTTTGAACTTTTTTCTTTTGAGATCAGTTCTGGATTGTTGCCTTTTCTTCTTTTTCATATAAGTTCCCAAATATTAACAATTAAAATCTTCAAAATGTAAGAAAATGTTAATTCTGTTAAATTTATCATTACCCTCTTTTGCCACCATATGTCAGGCTCCAAATATCAGTTTTCAGTATTTTTCTATGTTCCATGTTCCTTCAGGACGTTGGGTATCATGGCTTCCCACAATTTCCTGTTGTTTGTAGCATTGAGTAAATTTTGTCTTTTTGCTGTCTCTCCTTATTCAAAACTTATGTATGCTCAGTCATTTCTTTTAAGATGATCAGTTCTGGATAATTGCTTTTTCTGCCCCCCCCCTTTTGTTTTTAAGAAAGTTATTGGAATCTTGTTGAAATGAATGTTATAAGTGACAGACTGTTCTAACTTGACACACTCTTTCAAAAATGATCTGTACAAAGTGGATTTTGATGCCTCACAACACAAAATTCAGTTAAATTAATGCAATCTTTTGCTATATTCTGCCAGCTTTGCCTCCCAAATTCAAGTTATGTTAACAAAAAAAAAATGCCCAAGACAAAATTTTTTTCCTATTTTTCATGTAAGTTCCCAAAATATTAACAATTAAAATCTGGAAAATGTAAGAAAATTCTTCTTAGGAAGATCTTGGAAAATGTACTGAATTCTTTTCATATGTTAAAATGGTCATTACTCACTTTTGGCCCCATATGTCAGGCACTAAATATTAGTTTTCCACATAATTTATCATGTATTTATCAAAAAATAATGATCTCAACCGTGGTTTATATGGACCCTAGAGGTCCATGTAACAGTACTGGGTTCCACAGAAAAAAAGAGCAAATTGGAGGTCCACAGTAATACTTTAGTGGCCCATTGAGCAATTTCACTTTGGAACAGTTGCTACAACTGAGAACTGGAATTTCTACAGTAATGTATGTCATATTAAAATACTAAATATAGAAAAATAGAAAACAACTCTAAAATTTACTGAAAACAAGATCAAGCAATGTAAGTGCGTTCCCCTTTTACTCTACTGATTGTTTTGATTGTAAAAGTTGAATAAAAACTGAGAAGGATATATAAAGGATAATTATATAAAGATTATAATTTATGATATATTAATAAAAAATAATATTAATTTTAAATATTAATAAAGTAAAATATTAATATAAATTAATTAATATAAAATGTTAAAAAATAAAATATTAATAATAAAATTAGTATATAAATTTATATAAGGATTATATATAAAGGAAGGATTAACCTCTTCAGTAACAGGGGCAATTTCCAGCAAAAGCATCTATTCTGAATGCCTATATATGTACTAGTGTACATAAATGTTCCATAGAATTTAGTTGTCAAATACAAGTTTATTTTCATTAAATTAGTTTTACTTCAAAATAAAGCATATACATTTACTATTTCTATAATACAATCCTTAAACTTATCTATTAGTAAAAAATAAAATAAGATTTTTTTTACTGAATGGTTATGGGGGTCCACCAAAAAAAACTAAGAGTAAAAGTGGTCCATGGGTAAGAAAAAGTTGAGAACCACTGATCTAAACCTATATACCTATATTTCTTTGGAGTGCTGAATACATTTTTGTCATTGAAAATCCACAAAAAGGAGTCTATTCCAAGACTTGATGATTCAATAAGTATTACTACTCTTTTATGCCATAATTAAATTTTGATAATTTATGAACACCCTATATATATATATATATATATATATATATATATATATACACACACACACACACACACACACACACACACACAGGGTTTGAACATACTGGCCTTGGTCAGAGTGCTAATTAGGCCAGATAATGCACTCTCTTCCCAAAACTGTAACTGAGGTCTGCTCAGCATAGTTGCAGTATAGATCACAGGTGGGCTCTATGGGTGTTGGACAAACACAAATGTGCCTGAGCAGGCATCTGCATTTTGGATTGACTAGCCTCCCTAACAGGAAGGCATACTCATATACAAGTGGCCAGGCATATATATATATATATATATATATATATATATATATATAAAGTGATTGGAGCCTCTCTATCATTCTCATATATATATATAGAGAGAGAGAGAGAGTGACAGAGAGGCTCCAATCACTTTTCTACTGCTGTAATTAATTTCCCTGCACCTTTTCCTAAATATTTCTATACCAATTATTCTGATCGTCTTCCCTCATTGGTACCTCAACTTTATGAGTTTAAATTCAGTAATGGATTGGCAGCTAGGTCACATCATTTTACTGTTGAAATTGCTAAATGTAGCTTTAAGTGCTATTCTAATAATTACTTGTCTCACACTTCTCACCCATGGAACTTTTTCTAGCTCGTTCTTTTTCTGTCAACTTCAATCTTCAAAAATATAAATATAAATGAAGTATTATGATTACTTACATTATTCAGACTGTTATCCTCATCTTCATTGCTATATTCACAACATTTTGGCCGTTGTATGCCCACAACCTTCTTTAACGTGGAACCACCTCTTAATTGCTGGTGTTCCCAGGTCCACCCTGACCCGGGGTGGTAGCACCTGTTGGGGTCCCAGCTAAGGGCAAATAGTGAACTTCCAGGTCTTTTCCAGCACATTTCCATGTCCTGGGTATGACGACAAACTAGATCCGCATCCTGGGTATGACGACAAACTAGATCCGCATCCTGGGTGTGACGTCAAACTATATCCGTGTCCTGGGTGTGACGCCAAACTATATCCGCGTCCTGGGTGTGTCGACAAACTAGATCCGCATCCTGGGTGTGGCGGTAAACTGCATCCACATATTTGAAGCGGTGGTGTTGCCAACTGTGCATTTTTGAAACAATAATGTTGCCAGCTACACTTTTTGAAACAATGATGTTGCCAGCTACACTTTTTTGAAACAATGATGTTGCCAACGTTATCCTTAAATTACGTTTACAAAGTATATATATTTAATAAATATGTGGAAACTGGATCTGGCATCAAATAACCCATAGTGGTTGATATGCCATAAAACCCCAAACAACCAACCAACCAACCCAACCTTCTTTAGATGATTGGAATTTTGAACTGAACCCTTTATTTTGTCCACCGGGGTAGATTGTTTTAGTTCCACATGTCATGCCTCTTCCAGATGTCTCAGTTATTTCCCTTTAACTCAACTCTCCAAGTTTGGTTCACCACTGCTGTGGCCTGGTATTGAATTCACAACTCTTTTGGTCTAGTCACTGGGTCTAGCCAAAGTCTTTATCCACTGGACCATATATATATATATATATGGTAACAGTTTAATGTTTATCAATATCAAAAGTAAAATCAGTGAGCCAATTTCAAAATCCAGTTGATTCTCTTTTGTTCACTTCGCACTAATACCTTTGAAAAAGGCATGAATCCATTTTCCTCCAGTTATGGGTTAAATAATAGAGCAGACAAGATTATCTTGCCTTGGGTAGCAACCAGTCTAGGAGAAAGAAAACTCTGAATTCAAAACTTGAGAAGGATTGTTTAGAGACTTTGTAGTACACTGTGCAACATTTCTCTCTTATCAGTGTTTCTCCTAGACTAATGAACACCCAAGGCTATAGGAAGTAGACTGTCTTGCTATTTACCCATAGCTGGTGTGGAGAAGAGATGGATTCATTCTTTTCTCAAAGGTATTAGTATGTTTGGAATGTGACTTGAACTTGAACTCAGCTCTCCTATTCCTCAATGCAAGCCACTATCCATTTACTCCACCATGCCTCCATATATATATATATATATAAAAAATGTGTGTGTGTAATATATATATATATATATATATATATATATATATATATATATATGAGAGAGAGAGGAGAGAGAAAAAGAAAAACCCTGAATTTTAAAGCTCCACTAACTTGCAACCATATACAAACATGGAAAAAACTATAGAAATAAATCCAAACATAAAATTCAAAGTGCAGTCCCAAAGGAGAGGTCTCACCACTAAGGAACTGAATGTTTGACCAAACAGGGCACTACTATTATCTTGTGAGATAGTTTGTATGTAGGCATCCATTTATCTTGCTACCTTGTTGCTCCAGCCATCACAAAGCAAAGGGGCAATTTTACTTCACCTAGATTGATCATGGACAAGTTGTGGAGCCTGGACCCAGTTTTTGTTTCTTTTTCTCAGTTCTTTAACTGGAGTGAACTATTTCACTATTTCCTTTGGTCTTTTGTATACTTGAGTAACTTTGGGTGACTGGCAGCAAGGTAGCCATAGGGATATGGCTGGTGAAATGCATAACTACTTACTACTATACTATTATATATATATATATATATATATATATATATATATATATATAGACTTTAACACCCTGTGACTTTTTCATCTCGAGTTGGTTAAAGGAGCAAATCTACTATACCAAACCAAGACTTTGGAAGAACTTTAAGGGCAAATACAAGAAGTTATGTCTTCCATACAAGAAATCAATCAATTCCTGGGCAGTTTGAGAAGCTGGTTGTCAAAATCTGGTGCCCATATTGAATTTTAAATAAAACTTCATGCTAAACGCTTTTCTCTTATATCCATTTCTTGTAAAAATTATAGTTAATAAATAAATTATAAGAATTTTAAAATGGGGAGTTAATTTTCAATCACTGTGTATATATGTTCTCCCAGATTTTCTGTACTTAATTTAAGGTAAATCGTCATCCTATTTTCAGAATGGCTTGAAAGCAGAAGCTTCATATAGTCTTTTTTAAAATTTAATTTAAGGTAAAGCCTCATCCCAATTTTTCAATTGAAAGTAAAAGATTTACATTTCAGGTTTCTCCTTGTGTTTTCCATGTTGACGCTATGTGTAGAAAATAGGATACAGATTTCAGACAATGTGTGAAGAATATTACAAATGGAAAACCATTTCATTGAAACTAGATTGCACGTTTCACCTTTTCATTCATAAGCTTCATTAAATATAAAACAAAATAAACAAATGTGTATTTGTGTGTATGCTTAAATAATAAATCATTAGTACTTTTTCTTTCATCACAAGAAATGCCATATATATATATATATAAATATATATATATATAAATATATATATATATATATATATATGGACACTGAAGTCAACAGCCAGACATGCCAGTCTGTTTCATGTTAAATGCAATCATCAGGCCATGTGTGTTATGTTTTTATATTTATATACACTCTATCCCTGATATTGAGCACTTTAACCCATAAATGTACCATACCTTAAAACTATATTTTATCATATATATATATATATAGGCATTTCCCCCTGGTGATTTTTATTGATGAGGACATTATAAGTATTCACCAAATATGGTCATTATAATACCTTGAATTAGCTGAAGGTGTATAAATGGCCATAACACTGAATTCACCAGTATTGAGCGCTGAAGACTGTGTGCATAACTTGTAAGAAACTGTTAGTCATAGTCAGTCGGACATACGATTCTTATGATAAATATAATATAAATATTCTGCCATTGTAGCTTGGACTTCTTTTTTCCCTGGGTGGCATTTTAAGTATACTCCCTCAGGAGTGAGTTACTTCTGTGCGTTATATATACATTGTGGACACTGGAATCAGCATTGCACAGTGACTGTTAATTTCACAGTGTGAACTATCTATTTATCTATATGAGAGCAAAAATAACTTGTCATTAATGGTTTGTGTTTGTTTCTGATTATATTGATTTTATTGGTTCATCTTAAATCACCTTTTTTAATTTCATTTAGATAACCTTATTACCAATAAGTTTTAGTATCTCTCCTTGTTCTATGCAGTAATATAATTTTATCTTAATTTTACACACACACACACACACACACACACACACACACACATAGATATATATATTAAAAATAACATCAATTTCAATTTGAACAGTGTGACCTATTTTACTATAAGACAAAATTTTCTCAGAGAAATATTGAAGTTTGATTTTTCTTTTTACAGATTCTGTAATCAGTAAACACTAAATGATAGTATTTTAATGAATCTTAATGTATTCTAAGTTCCAAATATAAATATGGAATCCCATTTTAATTAATTTCCTGGACAGTATAATCAGGATAAGACAGGTGTACATGTTGGATAATAGTTGGTGCCTCAAGACCAGAAATCGGTGAGCTGAGTTTGAATTCCTCTTGATTCTATTAAATTCAGTTTCACACAAATATTCTTGAGGATGGTATGAATTCATCTCTTCTTCCCCCAACTGTAGGTTAAATAATAAGGCAGACTAAACTCTTCTGCCTTGATTGGCAACTGTTCTAGAAGGAAGAATCTCTGAATTCTTAACTTTGGAAAGATAGAACTCATTATATTAATTTATGTTAATGAACATTATGAATAATTCTGAGAAAAGAATATAAATAGTCCAAACATACACCAAATATAATGCTTATACTATTGAGAAACAATATGCAACATAGAAAACTTTTACCATTTTTGATTGTTTTTTTGTTATAGAATGGTGAAAGTTCTGTTTTTGAAAACGTCTGGCATATGCAGTCAGAAGAGAGACACAAGTCTCTGTTCTCTTGGAAACAAAAAGCAACAAAGAGTTTCACTGCTGAAGTAGCAGGAAGACTGACTGTGTTTGGACAGATCTGTAACCAATCTGGAACATGTAAAGTTTGGCAGAACCTTAAACTCTACTGCTGATATATATGTATTTTGACAAGTGCATGTGTTAAAAGTATATGTGTGTGTGTGTGTGTTAAAAGTATATGTGTGTGTGTGTGTTAACTCACTACATCATTTGCATGGGAATATTCAGTTGTCTAAGGGAAGGAAAACCCTGGCAGAATACCGACCCTTTCTCAGAGCACAGAGGTTGGGCATGGCAGACAATCTCCCCATCTCATGGAACAATTTGATTACATAAACCTCAACAGACATCTTCCGTACCACATGGCACCATACAGATAGCAATAATAATAATAATCAAAGAAAGTACAAGATTCAAGATACACCTGATGATGGATGCAGTCTAATTGACAAAATAAGTAAATCTTCCAGCAATAATCTTTTCAGATTTGTGGACAGATATTTTTCCATTTTCATTTTCAATATATAAATGAATTTCCTAGAGTTTTCATTATACAGTCATTGTTGTAATTCAATATTTATAATGTAAATATTTGAGATTTTCAAAACTGAAATAAACTTCATCTTTCTTGCATTCAATAAGTCTGTACATTTTCTTGTTTTCTTTTTAAAGACTCCAATATCTTCTTCATCCCTATACTTCAACCATTGTAGAAATTAAATATTTCTTCTTCCATATCAACTCTGAAGATTCTATCAATTCTGATATTTTTCTCAGTACAAAAAAGAAAGCATGCCTACTTTTGTATCATCCAAATACCTGGTAGCCAGCTAGCCAATGTTATTCAATGATGCAAAAGACCAAAGGATCATCCTAAAATGACATGGTTCACTCCAGTTAAAGAACTCGGAAAAAGAAACACCAACTGGGTTCAGGCTCTGCAACTTGTCCAAGATCAATCTAGGTGAAGTAAAATTGTCCCTTTGCTGTTTGACAGCTGGGCAAACAAAGTAGGTAATATATAGGCATCTATTCATCTTGCAAGATAATGGCAGTGCCCTGTTTGGTCAAACATTCAGTCCCTTAGCAGTAAGACTGGAGAGACCTCTCCTTGGTGATAGTATATAGCGGCCATGGTATACATGGCCCCATCTTGGCTGTACATTAAATATCCAAATGAATACAGGTATTATGTTTGAGGCCAGGTTTAGCTGCAGGTGTTGCTGGAACTTTGAACTGCCTTTGGGACTCTACTCTGGACTTTATATCTGGATTTATTTCCGTAGCCTTTTTCATGTTTACATATGGCTGCAAGGCAGTGGAGGTTCTCAATTCAGGTTTTACCTTCCTCGCCATCCATCCATCCATATATATATATATATATATATATATACACATTTTTTATTGAATAATATGGATATGTTAGGTCTATTTGTTTTCATAATAATCCTTTCTCGGTCTCTAATCAGTTTCTTGATGTTAAGATGAAATTCATCAAGAAAGGTGCTGTTGTTTTTTCTACCCAAGTAATTTTGATCTCCTCTGAGCTTATCCTCTGTAGTGAATTGCAGCAATAAACTTATTGTAACTGTGATAGTTGTGAAGATGATTTACAAAAACATGCAGCAATGCACTTAGTTATAATTATATAAAAAATTTATCCATTGTCACTAACAAGCATCCCAATATATATATATGTATATATATATATATACACACACACACAAAAGGTGTGATAGGTAAATTGTTGCCATTTTATATTTTTAATTTTGCATGTGTGTGTTGTTTGTTTCCGATTTTGTCAACTGCACAGCATAGTAGATTCAGTTGGGCACCATCTGTGAGAAAAAGATCACCATGACACAATTCACCCCACCGGAAATTTGGAAACGGCATGATGTACTGCTTGGCATTAATGCCAGAAGCTCCAGTATGAACATCACAGAGTGAATGATAATCTGAGGACAGTGCAGAGGATTCAGAAAGAGTTGGTGATTATAAAGGTACGGCAGCTCAGAAAACTCACACTGTTTGTTCTGATAAGAAAAGAACTCCAGAATTTGTTGGTGAAGGCCTCAGACTTAACATAGACGCCTACGTCAAATGCTTTGAGGAGGTAGTGTTACCCTGGGTCAAGAAGATGTCTGCAAAAGATCCTATGTCTGGCAACAGGACTCTGCACCATGGCATGCAAGCAGGGGAACCCAGTCATGGCTGTCAGAGAATTTCTGTGACCCATCACCCCTTGCATCTGGCCACTTAACTCCCCAGACTGCAACTCCCTTGATAATTATGTGTGGGGCTCAATTGAGAGAGAGAACAACCAGATTTCTTCTAACAAGGCAAGGAACTGAAGGCAAGGATTATGGCAGCATTCACTAATTTAAACAAGGAGAATGTCCAGAAGAATTGCAGGAGATTCCAAAGTTGTCTGAAGGCCATGGTTAAAGCCAATGGCAATTTTACTGAATAAATTTACTCTTTAGTATTTCAAGCTATTCTTGTGTAATTTTTGTAAATATATCTGTTAAAATGAGATATGTAATTTAGACGACAATTTATCCATCGCACCCTACACACACACACACACATATATATATATATATATATATATATATATATATATATATAGTGTCCTTGAGCATCAATCCCTCTTTTATGCAAGTTTGAATGTTCACATAACATTCTAGAAATATCAGGGCTAGTTCCATAAAGCTGTAATTTTGTAGGATGTTATTTCCAAGAGATGTTAAGGATAGCTCTCAGCATCCAAATGCAGTTACTTAGATAATGTCCAGGCAGTGGTACAAAACATTAACACTGCCTCCACAGTGGCTCAAAAGAATTTCTGGTTGTCTGGTCGATCAAATTTCCAAATTACATCCATTTTATTCAAAGCGACTCAGGCTTTAGCTAGGCACATCCTTTTCAGTAGAATTTATCTTGCTTCCTAGGTATGTAAAAGATTTGACAGATTTACTTGAGACAGTTTGTATTGAGCTTTGCTAGTCAAAGCCTATGAATTCAGTTTTAGAGGCATTGACGTTGAGTCCAACATCATTGGCAGCATTTTCTAGATGATGTAGAAGAAATGTAGCATTGGTAATGGTGTCCGCAGTGATAGCTAAGTCATCTGCATAGTCAATATTGGTCAACTTTTCTTGAGAGTCATAGTGATAAAGTAAAACCTAGATGATGATGTTCATCGAGGGAAGTTCTCAATATGTAGACAAGGGTGATAACAAAGGTAAGTTGCAAGGGTGTCACCCTGAAGGACTCTTGCTTTGATATCAAAGAAGCTAGTGTCTTTGTCTAGGGATCTAAACAAATATTTGGTATTTTTGTATTGCATCATTATGACAGTTACTGTCGCAGGAGGGATGCTTTATGCCAGAAAGATCTTCTCCATTACACACCACCTGTATAGAATTTAAGGCTTTAGAGAAATCTATAAAAAGTAAGACAGCCTGTTGATTTTTTTTTACCCTGACACCCTCAGTAATCTGCCAAACAGTCAAGATTTGTCCAACAATTGATCTATTTTTCAAAAGCCATTTTGATTATTTTTGGAGCACCTTCTCTACTTTCAGCCATATTCTGTTGAGAAGCATTGAGTTGTAAATTTATGTGGCAATGGAGGTGATTCCTCTATTATTTTTTTTCTAATCTTAGATCCCTTTTCTTTGGGAAAGGAAGTATGCAACCTTCTGTCCATTTTTCTATGACTTCTCCATTATATGTGACATTGCAGAGTAGAATATCATTGAAATCATGGGTCTTCCAAACCTCTGGAGGAATTTTATCAAGTCCCACCGCTTTCCTTTTTTTGTTGTTCCTTTTTTTGTTGTTTTTTTTTTGTTTTTTTTAAAAGCTGTTTCAAATTCTGAATCTGTAATTTTTCCAGGTTTAATGTCAAGAGGATGTTCAATGATTTGCTTGACCTCAGTATCTAAAATGTCAGGTACATTTCTCAAGAGATTTTTAAAGTAGTCTTGCCATTTATTCAGCCTTAAAACCTGACTATTGGCCTTTAACTTGGATTTATTTGTTGATATTCTGCCACTTATCTCATTGACAGTTTTCCAAGCAAGAGCAGATTGTTTGTTGGCAGCAGCGGCAGACTTGATGAGTCAAACTTTTTCCTGGATGTATTCAGCTTGTTGATCTTCATAAGACTTCTTGAGTTGAGCTCATGCTTCATTGAAGTCTTGGATAGATTTAAGGGTTACATTTAAATTTCTTATGGCAGCTTTTTGGAATTTAGATTCCCAAGGAATGTGTTACTCATGTTTAGGTTTTAAGGGTATGACATCTGCTGAAGTCTTTTCATGAGAAGTAACATTATAAACTGATATATTCACACTAGTCTCCTGATCTTGATTGTTATTGCAATTTCTCTCTGGATTTTTGAGATGAGGAATTCTTACTACCATACTCTGATATGTTTGGTCTAGTCTCTTCATCTTGATTTTTTATAATCATTTCTCTCTGAATTTTTGAGATAAAGAATTATTATTTTAAACTGATTTATTTTATTTCTTTCAGATACACAATATTCCTCTAGTTCTACTTCTAATGTGTTAACTGTTATCATTGGATTTGTCTATCTGCTTTTAAATGAGAATGGCAAGGCTTAGGCTGTGGCTTTAGATACCTTAAAGGAATTTGACAATGTTTGGCATATTGGCCTTTTTCACAAGCTCAAAGGCTATGGTGTTTATGGCTGAATATTTGACTTTATCCACTCATTCTTAACAAATCAGTTAATGATGGTTGTGTTGAACAGCTACACCTCTTGATCATTTCATATTAATGTGTGTATCCCCGCAGCTCTATCCTTGTGCCTATGTTGTTTCTAATCTACATCAACGGCCTTCTCAATGGCCATCAGTTTCCAACTAGTTATTTATGCTGATGATACAATGATTTAGACCTGTCTTAACAGTAAGTCTGTTAATTTTGACAAAGTAAAACTGACACCTGCTCTCAAAAATGACCACCAATCAGTTGTTAGCTGGCTTGTGAATTTTAACACCTCCAAAATGGAACTGCTATTCTTTAACCATCTTTGTCCTCCATCAACATGGCTGATGCTAATCTTCTGGTTTCCTTCCACCTATAATCTTCAAAAAATTAAATGCAACACCAATCACCATCTTCTGTCTTCCTGGAACCTGTTCTTTTATTGTGCTTTCTCTTCACTAAAGTCTCCTCATTCTCTTCAACCTCCAATAATCCTTTTCATCTTAGGAGCTAATATCAACTTGCTTGGGGTGAAATGATTAAAAAAAATGTAATATTTGAACTTGTGTCTTCATCTTTGATGTTTAATTATCCTTGTTTCAGTTATTGCATATTCTGGTCTTCTTCAGATTGTATTTAGCAGTCTCCTGGGAATTTTGAATTTTTATGCTTTTTCATTCCCCAATAGTAGATCTTTCCTATTCTGTTGTCCATTTTGCTATCAAAGATCATTTTCATTTTCCAGAAGGTGGTTACTTTCACCTGAAAAATAAATTTGTAAATTCTGAAAAGCAAAACAAAATTATGTATAAATTCACTTTCATTGTATGTTTAGGTTTTATTACAATTCTAATCATCGCTTTTTAAAGCGATAAACATTGCTGAGGATTGAAGGTAGTTGAAATCATAGAGGTGTCAATGGATAAAACATCCTTTTGACACTCTGCTTTTTAGCAGGCACAAAGATCCAAGTTTGCCATTTATTTATTTTTCCATGTTGGGATGGATACATGTGTTACATCTATTCTTCAATATTTTGAGACAATAATGTGTCTTTCAGTATTTATTAATATTCTCCTGAAACACCCAGCCAATATAAACACATGAATATTAACAACTTCTTTTATGTACCATGTCCCCTCAGGATATGGTTTACAGCCACATCACATTGAAACACTGATTCCTATATGATCACCAAATTTAAGGAACCACTACAGAGATGAGTGTTTGGGAATACCAGATGCTGTAAACTTGGATGTGCGGGTGGTGTAATGGATAATAGCTTGAACTTGTTAATCAGAGAGCCAAGTTCCAATTCCTGTTAGGTTCATTTTCACTTACACACCCTTGAGAAAAGGTATGAATCTACCTCTTTCCCTCCTTCAACTATGGGTTAATTAGTAAGACTTTTATCAGTAAATCATTATTATCTCAAAACAAAATTCTTATAATGTAAATATTTTCTGGCTTTAAATAACCTGCAAAGGATTGGTAAATCATAGAAAACAAAATTAAATGATCATGCTTCTCCACACTTCCTTACCTTTGTAGCTCATAGCAATGTTTGTATTTTTGCTACCTCTCGTAATCCCAACCATTTACACAATCTCAATAGGTAGATTATTCATTGTTTTCCTCTGTCCTTTTTACCTTGGACATGTCCTTTGAGAGTTAAATTTTCCAAGCCCCCTTTCCTCAGTTTTCTTTCTGATTCTAAGTACTGCTTCAATAATAATGTGGTACATGACAATCTTTCCATTTATTGTCAAATAACTAGGAACAGTTTCGAACTGCCTAGGAAAAAGGATGAGAAGCTGAGTATTCGGAGGGGGAGAATCAAGATTATCCAGGTGACGACACAACCGAAAATAGATAACATATAGAGAAGATCTCAGGAAAATTGAGTGCAAATACTGTCACTTAATCTCCTGTTTAAACCACCAGTTACTTTTGATATAAACACTCACTCACTGAGATAATAATAATAATAATAACTTTTTATGAAAAAGAAAAATTGAGAAATTGTCAATAAAATAGTCTGACTTTAATAACAAATAAATCACGTGTTTATTTTTCTCTTTGGTAAAAAAAAAAATATTTATCATGATTTTTACATTATTTGTAAGAAGTTTTATTTATTTATTTTGCACGTGCGTATGTGCTATGGCCACTAAAATTCCTGTATTCTTCCACCTTTATTTCGCTAAAAGAGTCAAATCTCCGTGGGTAGCCGATCTTAGTTGTGAGAAGTGCATCTATTCAAAGAGGAAGAACAAGATGGCAAGTGGGAAAGGGAGAGAGATAGAGAGAGACACCTCCCTGCACATCTGCTAGTCTAGTATTTACAAATCTCTCTCTCTCTCTTCACTGTACTGTTTCACTGATCAATACAATAGTCAATGATGCAGGCTGCTACAATAAGAAATACGGTGCTACCTTATCGTTTTGTTCTGTTACAGCCAGATAAATCAAGCCTTTTCTAAACGGCAGACTGTTGTCGTGTAATAAAAAAAATCATGAACATTTTAAAAACAAACAACAGTATCCAAATTGTCCATTTTAAACAAAATCAATAATATTAATAAAAACAAAAACAAGTGGTAATAATAATAATTGCTCCTATTTCTTGGGTAAGTTTTTACACAGTTGGAAAAAATGTACGTCAAACTTTTGATAGCACGCTTAACAGTGACATTATTATTATTATTTAATCATTTCTTGTTAGTTATTATTTTTCATGTTTAGTTTTTTTTGTTTTTGTTTTTTTTACCAGATATCTAGTATTTTTGTGATAGATCAAGTTGCAGCAAGTCTCTCCTAAAATTCTTCCAAACTTTCTCAACAGAATCCTTGTGGACGCCATATTATTATTATTGTTTTCTTATCTTCTCCGACTCTTGGATGTTTCAGATGGCTATATTATTTTTCAAAGCATCCACAGCTTAAAGCCACCAGCACATACATCATCACATGAGCTTCTTTCCTTCTTTCTTCCTTCTTCTTCTCTTCCTCCTTTTTCTTTTCCTCCTCTTCCTTCTTTTTCTTCTCCTCCTCCTCCGTTTTCTTCCTCTCCTCCTCCTCCGTTTTCTTCCTCTCCTCCGTTTTCTTCCTCTCCTCCTCCTCCTCCGTTTTCTTCCTCTCCTCCTCCTTCTTATTATCTTGTTTTTTTCACGTATTTGAAAGTTTACACCAGATGTCTGATCGTTATATGACTAGAGATCAAGTGACAGCAAGTCTCCACTTCCAGAGAAATTCTTCAGAATTTACTCAGCAGGATCCCTGCATTATTATTATTATTACTATTATTATTATTTGAAGAAATAATTTTTTTTAAACTAGTCATCGCCAATAATAATGTTGTGTTAACACTCGCGAGAGAGTAAATCTTCTTGGCATAATGCGCCTCCTCCAGTAATAATTTGTATGAAAAGTAATTTTAAAAGTATTGCTAATAATTACGTATTTTCATTATATAGCAATATTTTTATGTCTGTTTCTCTCTCTTTCTCTCTCTCTTCGTCTGCGTTAATTTCCTCGCTTCTGCCGTTAACAATCTGGTTATTAGTAATTTTAACAGCTGTCATTTTCTTTAGTTTTTTAGTAGTGGTTTCAGTAACGGATTTGAAAGAATTATTAATGTCTTCGAGCATCAAGAAAAAAAATATGAAAAAGTGAAAACAAATAAATGCGCTAACAACTTTTAATTATTAAAAAAAAAAAAAAAACGCATGAAAGCAGTTGCTTGTCGTCTTCTCGACAGAATGATTGACGGCAAATTGTTCACGTGGCTTTACACACTTTTTCCCTGTGGGTAAGGGTCTCCACAGAGGATGATTTGCGTTTATTCAGCTGTTGTTATTTTTTTTTTCCTTTTTTCTTATCATAAAAAATAATTTGTTCCTTTCTTATACATATTTGTTTTCTATAACTCTAAGAAGAACGTCACATCGGCTAGAACGTTCTCAGTATAAATATCAATGCCAAGTCTGCTGAAACGAAAACAACCAGAAAAAGAAAAAAAAATTCCATTGAAAACACATGAGCAAAACCATTATGCGAAAATACCGTTAATTTCTTTGTGGGTATCTAGGATTTTATTAATAAAACAATAGGAAACCGACAAGAATCTTTTTTTTTTGTGTGTGTGTGTCTTAAGTCAAGTGAGATTTAACGAGTCTCACCAAGTTATACCCAGAAGAACGAATAAATTGAGCATCGTCTCTCTCTGAAATAAGGAAATTACATTGATTGGTTGATTCGAAATGGTGTCCTTATTTTGGTTGTTGTTATCACATCTTTGCAGGAACAAGCAAACACTCATATAGCTGGAATCTTTTCCAGCGGTGCTGGTCGAACCCTCTGCCTCCGGGCGGAGAGGATCCTCAGATGAGGCCATATCGAAGGGCAGAGTCTCGTCTCGAGAAACAGCTACCCGACCCCGTTTTATACGGTGTCTACGAGGAATTTTTGGCCGTCTACGAACTCGGATTACCCCACATTAAACTCGGCCTCGTGGGAAGGCTGGTAAATATTGTCTAGTCTACACTCGTTGATTGAACAAGGCTGGGTTCGAAATTATCAGAAAATGTTACCAAATATGACAAATTACTGAAGAAAACCGGAAAATAACCGGAACGTTGTGTTCAACAACCAAGACTAGCACATTAATTTGAATAAAATCATTGTAATCTGAATAGTGAATAATCAGGTTTCTCTTTTCATAGAAAAATTCCTTAAATTATTTAATTAAAGGCCAAAAATGCCTTACGTTTTTTTTAATCGATCTGTTGCTGTAACCACCAGAATTTGTAATAAATATATTTTTCATGATCCTTGTTAGACAAAACATGACTTGGCTAAGTTTGAGAATTTTGGGGTTTTTTTTTTTACTCAAAGTTTTGTCTTTTGAGTTTGACTCCAGTTGTAAGAACTTGGGATCCGGGGATCGAAAACAGAATTGTCTCTTTTATTTTCCTTAAAAACACTGCACTTTCTAAATAAAATAAGGATGACTTTTTTATAAATAAAATTAAAAATCAATACAGCAATTGTCGCCATAATGTTAGAGTAAAAATAATCCCGGTGATATTAGCTGTGTGTGTGTGTGTGTGAGAGAGAGAGAACCCTGAAGCTTGAGGGGCCTTGTGTCATGAAAATACTTAATTTATGTTAGCTGTTGGCTCAAAAAGCTCATCCGCCCTTTGACAGATATTGTGTTTTTTTTTTTGTTTTTTTTTTTGTTTTTTTTTATTCTTTCGGGTGACATGCCATCCTCCTCGCCAGCAGAAAAAAAACTAATGGCGGAGCTGATTTAGAAACCAACCACCCATCCATGCGGCAGTTTGTATGGATGGGCGGTTTGCATCTAAGCCAGCTCTCCAACTGGATTTAAATTTGTGAAGTGGAAATACCAAAGAGGAAAGCTTATCAAAACAATTACAATTAAATTATTTATAGAAAAGGCACATGGAAGCAACGTAACGGAAGTGGAAGAGTAACTGAAGCCGTGATGCTAGATCAGGATGGATAACATTGCAGATTTTTGTTTGGATTTTGTCAAGAATCTCTAGATATAAGACAGATGCACCAAACTAGATGTGGTAGCAAGATTCGATACACAGACAAAAATGTGAAATATAGATTCTGGCGAACCAAATTTTCCGGTTTTAGCATTTAAGTCAATATAATCGTTCCATTTCATGTCAGTGAAAAAAAAACCAAGAAGGTGAAATGAATTGTTCTACTAATGGTTAGCATCAGTCATGCTGCCAGAAAGCAAAAAAAGATTAAGATGATTAATAGAGTATAGTTTAATTTTGGAGGTATTAAAATTAACAAGCCGATAATTAGACAAATAAACGAAATCTATAATAAAAACTGAAAATTGTCTCAGTTTGATGCTTGGAAATTAAAGTAAGCCGGCTCTTAAGTCAGCAGATATTTTTCTGAAATATTGCAGCTTGTTGTGAGTTCGATCCTCACCGGGTACCCCACATTCGTGCTAGACTAAAGTAAATACAGAGATTCAGCCTGCATCTTGTAAAATTGAAGATATCATGTCATTAGGTTAACAAGCTGCAGATCATTACTGCTGCCTTTGATCCTCATTGGGTACTCCATCCAGTGGCTTTGTGTGAGACGAATAAATAACGATTCACTCTGCTGCTTGGCAAAATTGGGGTGACAACGATTTCAATTTGTCAGCTAATGTTCTTGCTTTTGAGTTGTTAGTGTTATTCAAATAGCTGGCTGAGACAAATGTATATAACCATTCAAATAGAGCCTTGCTATGCCTATTGCATGGTAATTTTTAAATATATGAGCAATTAAAAATGGAAGTGCATAACGTTTGAGAAATAACACTTTGGCTACATATTTACAGAAATTAAAATTAGGCAATAATTTGTTTATACAACGAACTATATATATAGGAGCAAATATGGAAACGAGAGGTGAATTAAGGTTTTATTTGATTGTTTATTTGGTCGTGCTTTGCGTCAGTGACATGGCCTCTGCATAAAAGCGATATAAAATGGAAGTCTGAAAATAGATACACTGTCATTCTGTGATAATGACAAGCGATGCAATTTGCCTCTAGCCAGACTGTCACTGGGCGAATTTTTTATCCTTTGGCACATGGATATATATTAGCTGAGTCAAAAGCAGTTAACCAAGTTTTTGTACACTGTTGGTTATTTCACAATGCGAAATGGTTGATTTTAAAATCATTTTATAAAAGTTTTTTTGAATGTCCAGAAAAGAAATAAGATGAGAAAATTAGAGAATAATTTTGTTTAGCAGCATTCACGATACGAACATATTTGCGAGAATGCTTGGCTCCAGGATCACTAAAATGTCTTTTGCTGCACAAAACTACTTTTGTAGAATGTCGGTACCAAATTAAATAGCTGCAGAACCAAAATAATCGAATAATTTAAAATCCATCATCAGTCTAGGCTTGCAAGAAAAATATTTTTTATCTTTGGTTCATGTCGTATAATATGATTCATATATAAGGGATTATTATAGCTTATAACTTTTCCTTTTCAATGTTAGGCTGTATGATTTATATATGACTTCTATGATATTGGAATATATTCTTATTCTTCTTTTATGTTGGCGACCATGGCTCTCCAAAACTTTCTGTTTTTTGTTGCTCTGAGTGATTTTTTTTACTGTTTACCATCATTTTTGTCCTTATTCTGCCAACCGTTCATACAAACACGTTCAGTAGGTTACACGCTGTCTGTCCGTGCTTCTCTTGCTTTCAATGTCCCATGAGAGTTAATTTCTCTTGGCGATAATGGCTCTCCATCTTCCAGTGTTTTGTTGCTGTGAGTCATTTTTTTTCTTACTTATTAGCACTTCTCTTTGTCCCTATTCTGCCATCCATTCACACACAAACTCATTCTCTAGGCAATTATGGCCTTCCACTACTTCCTGTATTTTCTTTCTCTGAAGGATTTTTGATGATAAATAAAAATGTTTCGTGAGAGTTAATTTCTCTTGGTGATAATGGTTCTCCACATCTTCCAGATTTTGTTCCTCTCAGTAACTTTTGTGCCAAGACATGAACATGGAAACTCGAGTTATTTCAACCTTGTCAGATCAAGAATTTCACACGGATGTCATGTCGGTCTCCAGACCCCGTTCAGAAATATCTCAGCTGTATTCAACCGATTTCTAAGATAAAAGGTTAAAAATGATCCGACTCCTGCTGACATGACAACGGTCAGGTCAGACTAAAATTGGAGTACTGCTGCAATATCTAGACTGGAGCTGCACAATCTTCACTGCCCAACCTCGAGAGAGTTCAAAAGCGATGATGCAGCTTTTTAGGCAATGAATTGTTCTCCACCCTACAAATCTATTCAAAAATAGAGATGGGGGCGTGAAATAAGTATCTGTCTTCTCCCCAGATTTTTACAGCGATGCCATCATAGGGTAACTGAAGATCCTACAAGGATTTATTATCAGTAGCCGTAATCTTAACAATATAAGATACTCAGATGACACTGTGTTGATGGCCGACTCGGAAACTACAAGACCTCCTAGACGAGGTGGTAGAAGAAAGCGAGAAAAAAGGATTATTAATAAAGATAGAAAGCACAGTCATCAGCAAGATAAACTAAACGTCAAGCAGATGCAGAAATTCAAATATCTGGAAAGCGTTTTAACAAAGGATGGAAAATGCGACAACAAAATCCGAACAGGTATTGGATTAGCGAAAGAGACATGTCGGAGTTAACTCCTCCTCAATTGTCCAAATTGTTCACTAGGGCGCGCTCTCCTTACACTATAAATACTGGCCGACTTCAGACCTCGACCGCCTTGCTGTGACTTGTTCCAGCAAGACGGTCGAACTCTCTGCCTCTGAGCAAAGAGGAACCCAGACGAGGCTCCGCCGAAGGGCAGAGTCTCGTTCGGGGAGGTTGACCAACCCGATTCTGTTTTTACAGTTTCTACGGGCATTTTTTGGCCGAGCCTACGGGCTCGGGAATACCCACGTTAAACTCGGCCTCGTGCCACATCTATCCCTCGTGGAGGGGACAGTAAATATTGCATCCTACCTCGCGTGGAGATGAGGTAAATGCTCTTTCTCATTTCTTCATTTTCAGCGAATACATCCACAATGTAAGCTCTCGCGGAAGATTGCGTCTTCCCATTTGTGGGAGACGCCATGAACATTATACACACATACACGTACGTACGAACATTCACCAAAATACAAACACTTCACGTTCACACACAAATGTTAATGTCTATGTCCATTGTAAATTTTGCTGTTTAATACATATTTGTTGATATCGGTCTTGTTGGTTTTCTTTACACTTCTTTATGGTGGATTCAATCTCTGAGTCCGCCATGTTCTTGTTGTGGACCTTCTCGCAGGAATAAACGCACGTGTTCCTAATGCAACAACACGTAAACCTACGGTCCGCTACAGACATTCCAAAATGTAAGCAAGAGAAACGAAAAAAACATCGGTAGAAACAAGGGAAAGAGCACTGAATTGATTTGTACTATCCATGCGTTTATATGGCAGGGAATGTTGGACAATTTCCCCAAGAATATGGAAAATACTAGAAGCAGTAGAAATATGGCTCTACAGAACGATACTAAAAATTCCATAGACGGGGTGAGAGAGCAAAGAGGAAGTCTTAGCAGAAAGAATACTCATACTCAAAATCAGGAAAAGACAGGTGAAATTCCGTAGACACCTAATGAAGAAGGAGGGAAGACTTGGAAAACTTAACCCGCACGGAGCATATTGAGGGAAAGAGGAATAAGGGAAGCCAGCGAGTCACTTACCTGACGGGCTTGTGTGAACGGGGGCCTTAGCAAAGGGATAAAAATTGATAAAGAAAAAAACAAGAGCAACACAAAACAGAAAGTTGTGGAGAACCATGATCGCCTATATCTGGCAGGAACACGGCATATAGAAGAATATAGTTACGGTTTAACATAACATCAAGGAAAGGTAATATAGTGTTTGTTTCTGTTTCAGGAGTAAATTCTTTTTATATTCCGCATATTTCGGTGTATAAGGCGAACTTTAGATAAGAAGATTAAGAAGAGGTCAAAAAATATAGCAACTTTTCATGAATTTATCCTAAGATGACTGCTTATTGATTATATAAAGATGTGATTGGAAATGTTGTTACTTGCTGTATCCTTAGAAATTCAAAATAAACGAAATAACAAAACAAAACTGATTCTATCGTCATGTTTTTCCTACAAACGTCCCATAAAAGGGAAACCATTGTTTTGTTTACGTTTCATCACGTGATCTCTTGCGAATATTGATTCTTCTTCTTCTTCCTCTTTTTTCCTAAATTGTGTTAACACCAAAATGATAATGAATTCTTAATGAGAAATGAATATTATGTTATTCTAAAATGTTATTACTGTTGTACTTAACACTACATATGTTGATTATTGAAAGGTTAGCGAAAGATAAAAGATTGCTGTGGAACGCAATAACTCGATGTTTACATTTTCTCAGCTGAGTTTGCATGGATACAAGTTGATTTCATTGATATGAAATTATCCTTCGAATAGGCAGTTTATTATGAAGTTCTGAGTAGTGTATAAAGGTAGAAATTGTTTTATTACTTTTATTATCAGGTTATTTGATAATGTGAATCTTTTCATTCACGTTATTGGTTATCGCACCGAGGCCGAGGTTAGCCTACCGATCACTCAGAATTTAAGGTTTCTTTTTTATAATTGTACTATCAGATGACCCCCAATTTTTAAGGGTGATTTTTGGGATTTAAAGGTAGTCTTATACGCGGAAATATACAGTATACGTTTTTTGCAGTAAAAATGTCAATAAATTGGAACTTTAGATTGTACCATAATTCTTGAAAGTTTGTTTTAAGTTTAGCTTTAGTATATTCACAAATTATCAACACTACTAGCTTACGAAAGGTATAAATTCCACTTCTTCTCCAGCTATGGGTAACTTAATAAGACTTGTATCACTTGACTAAATCATTATTATCTAAAAAAATATTCTTACAATCTAAAACTATTTTCTGGTTTTAAATAACCTGCAAAGGACTGATAAACCGTAGAAAACGAATCAGTCAATCAATAAACCAACGCTGCTATTAAATGGTGACTGTAAAAAGACCTTTAAATATGATCTTTCTGATAAAAGGCGTCTTGTTCCCACATATAAAAAAATTCAACATATATACGGGCGGATCTCTTAAGCATTCCTATTAATTGTTGAATTTTCTCGATAATTCTTTTTATGGTTATTTACAAATCAGCTGTAAAGCTACATCTGCTGATACTCAAATGCAACGTGTTACAATACCAGAATTTATGGAAACAGGGAATGACTGATTTTCTGCATTTGAGGTAAAATTTTAACTCGGATGCATTGCCGATTCAGCAATAAAATCTTTCTCCGTTATTGCAGCCTCACTCCCTGAAGTTGTTGTAAAATTTCATTTTCTTTTAATTTCCCAAAAATACAATCAAGACAAGCCATTTTATCGGCAAAGCCTGAAATATTAGACAGCTAAGTACAATAACATTATTTTTATTGTTTTACTAAAGTTCATTCAATACAAGCCTCAAGAGTTAATCAAGGTAGAGAATGAGGTGTATGATATGAATGTAAGAGGAGGTTAAGGCTGTAGTGTTCAAGGAAGCACTTGCGCTGGTGTCTTTTCCACTCCACAAAGTAGTATTTCTTGGGAAACAGTTAAGTGGAACTTCCTCCTTATAATTGGAATATGGGGGAAATGAGGGCGATTCGACTCCGTGGATGTAGCACGGTGAGTCTTAGTTTAAAAGATTTGAACTTGTGGAACAAGACAATGGATCTCATCTGAACACTTGCCATGGAAATAGTGTCAGAGTAACAATAGGCTTGCGATGTTGCATCTGTGGGATAGAAGTTGGAGAATGTGCCCCCTCCCCCCCCCCCAACAAGACTGCGTAAAGGGTTTTGGACTCAAAGCTGTAATGTGAGGATCTGGCAGCTCCAACTCAGATATAGCAACAATACGCCTTTTTCGGTCTAATCTGACTCAGGACCATTTTTCCAGCATCTTTAGCGATGGATTGTATATATGAATTCCACTTGAGGTCTGAAGTGAACTTGAATGTTAATAGACGCTCAAACCAAGGAGTCTCATTGAAAGGGTAACCGTTAATCGAAACTGAAGACAAGATATATCGATAGCTGATCGTATTGGCATCAGTTATGAACTGCTACAACATGAATTTCTGTAAGAATTATCTTCGTTTATAGCACCTGGCCTTACTTTACAAAAAGATTTGACCTCTACTTAATTAGACAAACTATCAGATGAGCTAATGCCTTCGCTCTAAGATAAGCACAAATACCATCTACAACAGAAAGAACCCAAACAATAGTTTAAAGAACAAAAACTCATATGTCAAGGTGAGAACAAGTAAGCGTCGGTACAGATGGTCCCAGAAGCAAATGTTAACCAGCTTCCAACCTTCTATTTGCCGTGTCTCTTCAGGGCGTGACTGCTCATGCCTCTCTATAAGTTTCTATACTTTGTAGCTCTTAAAAAGGTTTCTTTTGACTATCCGTCCAACTCCTTAGTTTTACTAACCATTTACATAAACTCTGTTTCTCTCTCTCTCTTACTTTCAGTATGTCCTGTGGGTGTAAGATTTTCCACACCTTTTCTCATTATGCTCCTTTTATCACCATATCATTATTATCTAAAAACACTCTTATCTAAAAATATTTTCTGGCTTTAAATAACTTGCAGAGGGTTGATAAGCCGTAGAAAACGAATAATTAAATCCATGGTATCCTCAGCATCCTCTGTAGAACTACATTTCTCTTGCCTTCATCTTTGAGGAAATTGTCCAGTATTCAATGCCGTATGAGAAGATTATTATTACATAGCAGTAATTTATTACCTTTTTGTATTTACCATTTTATAAATTTCGGATCAATTAGCAATTAGCTGATGTTTTGCCAACCATTCCAATAAACAATATAATAAAAAAAATAGTATAAATAAAAAATGTAATAAATAAAATAGTGCTTATTATTTTTGTCGTCAATTCTCAAAAACAAAGAAAAATGTGTAAATTCACTTTCATATATTTAGGCTTAATTCTAATCAACACTTTTTTTATTTGTAACAAAATTTTATTTTTTCTTAATACGTTGTTTAGTTTTTAGAAGGCATTTTTGCTATTCCAATACTCCTTCAGATTTCAGTGTTATATTTATATCAGTCATTTATAATCATTTCACTTTAAACAAAGTAATAAAAATCCACAAGGATCGAACAGAAGAGACAATAAAAGAACGGGTTTAAAGAAGACAGAGGATGGCGATTGACATTGAATTTAAATTTTTGAACATCGTAGTTGACAGGAAATCAGGAAGACCGAATAGAGTTCCACATGCGAGAAGTGCGAAAGGAGAAAGTATTGGAAGAGGACTTACGATTAAAATTAAATATGCGTTTATCGTAAATTTTGACTTACTTGATTTTGACATATCCAATTCGTAGCTCGGATTTTGGGCTTTTTCTCCTGTTGACAACCATGAATTCTGTCTTCTTATAATTGATAGTTTGTCCTTTCTTCTCGCTTTCCTTTAATACTCTGTCTCGGGAGTTTTGTAGGTTTTCATTCCTGTGTTTGCCATCAGCACAATCATCTGCGTATTTTATATTCTTAAGATTGTGTCCACTAATAATAAATCCTGCTAATAACCAACCCTTATACAGGTGAACCTGAAAACTAATTTGGTGGACTGCGTAATCCCTAACAGGCGCATCAATGCTTCAAATTGTTACACAACCAGTATCTACCAAAATAAAATGTTATTAACACTGGTTCTAGTATTTCTATATAAGTAACTTTAATGAAATTGTTTGGGGTTAAATTCTTTTATCAGTTACATCTGGCAATAGAGTAATATAAAATGTCATAATGTTTAAAAAGATTTTCTCAATGGATTTTGGTTTGTCTAATCTCTGATGTCACTAATCCTTTATTAGGCTTGTTGTTTCTTTAACAACTCTGACTTAACAGAAAATGTAAAAAAAATAAAATTCTTCAATATATTTTTTGCCTAAAGGAAGATTAAATGTAATACTAACGCCGATAGAGTTTATCGCTAATGATGTTCGTCTTCCACCATTTGTCGGGGAATAAGAACATGTACAAATATTACGTCACCTCATAGAAACACGCGGGAGAAATTCTGTGAAGCTTGTCACGTGATGTGGGTGCCATGTTTCAGTTCTTGCTAAATAAAATTGCAGTCTATATCATATTGAATTTTGCAATACTAGAAACAGCTCGTATGGAAGGAAAGATTCACAAGGGTAAACAAAAAGATTAACACACAAACACATACGCATATTATAATATCGGAACGAAATTATATATAAATTGATATATATAATTTTGTATATATCAACTTTTATCAATATATATTTTTCCTCCTCCTCTCTATCTATCTATCTATCTATCTATCTATCTATCTATATATATATATATATATATATATCTATATATATATATATATATATATATATATATATATATATATATATATATATATATATATATATATATAGTATTTTCTCTTGCACTTCTCGCTTGTGGAACTCTCTTCCGGCCTCTTGCATTGCAGTCAACTTCGATTTTCAAAAATTTAAATGCAATATCAATCGATATCTTTTGTCTTCTTAATTCCTCTTCCTTTATTGTTCTCTCTCCTTATTTTTTTGTTCAGCTGACGGCCATATGACCTGGAAACACCGGTTCTCGTACGATCATCGAAGTTAAGCAACGTCGAGCCTGGTGAGTACCTAGATGGGTGACCGCTTCTGTCATACCATTGCGTCTTGGTGGCTTTATTGCCTTGTTTGGGGTGAAAGGATTTAAATAAATCTGACAAATAGTGGGTAACTGATTGACAAAATCGAAAAAAAAAACGGTGGAGCTTCATATATATATATATATATATATATATATATATATATATATATGTATATGAGGTTCCATCGATACAATTATTACATTATCTGAAGAAGTAGTACTTTCAATGGACGAAACTTGTAACTTAGGAGTTTGATTTATATTTTGTCATTCAATTACCTATTACTATTCTCTTATAACTGTGCTTGTCCTTCCCTTCGTTAGTTCACACAACCGTTGCGCCCTGCTAATACCTCATAAATAATGGACTATCCCGTTTTGATCATGTGGAAAGTAGGGAAAAGACGTTACTTGGTTTCCGTGAGAAAATGAAAGAAAGACGGGAAGACAATCAGATCAAGCTGATAAACACACTTTGATCTGAGCCAAAAGGCCGAGAAACAATGGCAACCGTGATAAATGCGTTAATTTTCAGATGCACAGTATTAAACGACGGAAGCCGAGTAAGGCAATTGCCAATAATCCAGTTACTATATGAATAATATAACATCGTCTGCTGAATAATTTTTAAATTATTATTAAGAAAATTGTTCGTAAGACGGGGATTTGGCTAGTAATATATGAAAACGGCAGTTTCCTTTCATTTGTGAATGAATTTATGCACATATTAAGTCACTTCATTGAAATACAAATGTAAACATTTTATACGGGTAACTATGCTCCAGTTTTGCCAAAACTAGAAAAAATCGAAAGCATGAGTTTTTAAAAATTCAGAATTCCGGGGTCATATCACCTTGTGAAAGTAAATGAATGCGTTCTCTCCATCTTGTTTCAAAATCTGGACAGTAATTACTGATGCTGAGGGGATTACAGTGCTCGGAATCGTATTACAAAATGTGATCGATATCCGATGCCAAATATCAATTAATTTACCTCTAAAATTTCTGTTTTTTTTTTTTTCTTTTTCGCCTAACTTCAACTTATCATCAGATTAAAATGATGTGCACAAGACAACAGCAAATTACACCATTCCGACTGAATATAATTATCTGTTTTCGGATTACAAAAAATACGGCAACTGCTTTTAAATACTTTATGGCCAAATATAACTTTTCTACCGAGGACTGCGTATTTAAACGATAACCTTTTATTGAGTGATGATCAAACAACGTGCTTAAAATTTGAAATGAGAATAATTTGAACATTTTTTGTTAAAATGTATAATGTTTCTTATTTATAAAATTTGGCATGTAATGTAAGAATAAAGGTTAATAAATTGAAATATTTTCCATACCTAAAATATTCTAACAATTTATATAGTGATTTGTTTTTATTTTTATTATAAACCTATCCACTTCTTTTTCTTCTTCTCTGTGCTGTGATCTTTCAGGGCATGGGTGATCATGGCTTTCCACAACTTAGCCTTTGTAGCTATTAGTAAAGTTTGTGTTTTCACCACCCATGCCACTCCTTATTCTCCCATCCATTTTCGCAAGCTTGTTAGGTAGGTTATTAGCTGCTTCTCACTATCCCTGTTGCCTTCAATGTGTCCTGTGAGTCTAAATTTCACCAAGCCGTCTTTCATCATAATGTGATCTAGAAATTTCAACTTTTCGTTCTGATTTTAATTAGAAGCGACCTTTTTGTTTGCATTTTCCTTAAGGCTTCCTCATTACATGTTTGACCCATGGTATTCCCAGCATCCTTCTGTAGGACCACATTTTTATTGATTCAAGTCTCTTCTTCATGTGAGGAGATTGTCCAGCAGTCACTGCCATATAGAGGGGGGGGGGGCACGGCTTTTTTTTGTTTCTTAATACTCTGCTTAGCTTTTGGAAGGCATCTTTCTCTATGCCAATGCGCTTTCGGATTTCGGTGTTGCATTTACCCTCTTCTGTTAAGACACTTCCTAGATATTAATAAAAGGACTTATATTACATGACAATTGAGTGCTGTTTCTAAGACAATTTTCCTATTTCTTAATACTCTGTTTAGCTTTTAGAAGGCACTTTTCGCTCTGCCAATGCACTTTCGGATTTCGGTGTCGCCTCTTCTGTTAAGATACTTCCTAGATATTAATAGGACTTATATTACATGACAGTTCAGTGCTGTTTCTAACGCAGTTTTCCTGTTTCTTAATACTCTGCTTAAATTTTGGAAGGCATCTTAGGATTTCGATCTCACATTTTCCGTCCTCTGTTAAAACGCTTCCCCGATATTTAATTTTTTGTACTTGATTGGTTTTGGTTATTTCCAATTCGTTACTCGTATCTTGGGTTATTCTTCTCACTAACAACCATACATTTTGTCTTCTTACAATTGATGTTTAGCCCCCTATTCCTTTAGTACTTTCTGTAGAAGTTCTGACAGTTTCCTTTCCGTGTCTGTTATCTTCGCTGGGTCATATGCATATCTTATGAGGTTAAGATGGTGCCCGCTAATGATAAAAGCCTGGGCGAAAATCTCTCCCCAGTTATAGCAAAACCTCTTACTTCTGTCTGGATGTATAAGCTTATTTCCCAACTGTTCTCTCGAATTATCCGATATTGAAAAATTCTCTTTGAATATTATTGCGCAATAATTATTTATTATTATTTATTTATTATTGCGCAATAATAACTTTGTAAAGTAACTGCTCTTGCTCATGCGCTATCTAAAGCCGCTGATTATCAATTGGTAAGGGACGGTGGATTAATAGAAGGAAGCGTATTGGAGTAATGGATTACGGTTCGGATTGAGGAATCGGAGAGCCGAGTTCGAATTCCAGTCAAGCTCATTGCATTCATTCATTTACGTGCTTGAGAAAGGGTATGAATCCACCTCACACCCGCCCCAGTTATGGGTAAATAGCAAGACAGACTAAGTTCTAGGAGAAGGAAAAACCCAGAATTCAAAATACTAAATGGTAAATAGTTGGGCATTCTGCGACTTGTAGCCATGGTTGGCAACCAGGCTAGGAGATGAACAATTCTGAATTCAAATCCGAAGCCGGAGTCCCTAAGACGGTCTGACGTCATGTTCAGTTTCCTTCTGGCAACTCCAGCGACGATGCCAGTGCCAAGCTGCCTTGGCATCGGTGGCGTGGCATCGGTGGCGTGGCATCTCACGTTTAATTTAATAAAAGATTAACGGAATACTTATTCCTATTAGTTTCTTTTCTCAAAACTTGATACAAACTCAAGCAATGTTTTCTACTTTTAACAGAGTTGCTGCCAGAGTTTCACTTTTGCCACCTAATTGACGGCTGTCATGAGTTTATCGACTGACCATAAATCCCTTTATAGTGCTTTACACGGTTTAAACCCATCAAAATTGTATCGCCTGCAACGATACCTGTCAATACTTAACAAGTTTATTTCTGACATAATACATATTAAAGTTAGTCAAAATATAGTAGTTGTGTGTACGTCACAACCGGATTTTACAATACAAGCCGATACCTGCGAATTGCCAAAAACAAAACAAACAAAAGAAAAGTAGGCAATGCCTTATGGTAGAGAAATCAAATCTTTTACTAACCTCTCAATGTCAAATAATAATTCTAAAATATGTAATATCTCCATGTCTTATTCTAGACCTTTTATGCGGAAATCTATCTTTAATAGCCTTTATTGTCTAAACAATTAGATTGATCATCTATAAAGTTAAATGTTATTCGCTCAGTGTAGAGAATCCTACAATTATGGAGCGTATACATCTTGCCAGCAGTGAAAGAATAATAAGCATACAAGATCATCTATTCAATTATTTTAATTAACTTCATCACGTTTTTAAGCTATTCATATAGATATTGTAGGAACACTTCCGCTTTTATTCAAATCTATATTTAAACATAGATACAATTTGAGTCATTGGATTTCTGGTAATGGTTTGCATTAACAGAAATTACCGCATAATTAATCGCTGAAGCTTTTGTAAATGCATAGATTTTGAGTTATACTCTATGACATGAGAGAAGAAGTCAATCTGAAAGTAAATTATTTTTAGGTTGTTGGTTTTCATAGATTGATGGTGGTAAGCGGCTGTTCTCGGGGTAATGTTTTAATAAAGTGGAAGTGTACAGAAAAATTAAAACAATTCTAGTTTGCAAACGATCTTAACTAATCTAATTAAATTGTACTTGATATATACAATGCTCCTAATTAGGGTCCTCACCCTTTTTTTTGCGCAGTAACTGATTCCTCAGTATTAATTTCTCAACTGCTGGTCATTCAGGATTCATTATATAGTATGATTACTAAAAATGTGTGTAAAACTATTACGTTACGTGTCGTCTTGGATTCTGCTGGTCTATCGGCAGCTGTCCATATCGGCACCCCAACGATGCACCCCAGACTGAAAGAAACAGATAATGTCATTCAGCTTCCTTTTTACGTCCATCGCCCGGTTCACATACCTCCCCGGTCTTTCGAACAGGAATATAGGATCATCCTTTGTTTCCTGTGTTGGATGTCGAGCCTTACTAGTACCTAGATGGGTGACTGCTTGTGAATACTAGATGCTGTAAGCTTGTATGTGCAGGTGGTGTAATGGATAACGGCTCGGAATTGTTAATCGGAGAGTCGAGTTCAAATTCCACTTGTATTTGTTATATTCACTTGCGCACAAATACCCTCGGAAAAGGTATGAATGCATCTCTTCTTTCTCAGTTATGAGTTAATTAGTACGACTTGTATCACTAAATCATTATTATCTAAAAAAAATATTGCAATCTAAAAATATTTTCCGGCTTTAAATAACCTGCAAAGGGTTGATAAGCCATAGAAAATGAATCAGTCAAACAATCCTATTTAGAATTAGGTTTCCGGTTCCTTCTAAAGTTCTTGTCGTTCTCTTTCACTCCCAGTGCCCCCCTTGCATCTTAGTGTCATTATCGCCTTGATTGGGGGTGAACTGATTAAAAAAAATTCAGTGGGTACATAGTAAGCATTGTTTCTTGGAGGAATCGATAGCTAGAGAGAGATCGAGCGAATGGATCTTACGAATGCAGAAGCCGGTAGTCATAATTCTACTCAAACGCATGTATTCACTACACTTAACGTTTACAATTATTAGAAATAATCGAGTACCCGGGAACATACTAAAACCTTATACTGAAACATTAGTGTGTGTATATATATATATATATATATATATATATATATATATATAGTATGTGTGTCATTCATAGACAGACTGTTTCGCAGCTCTTCAATGTGGCTAGACGTCCAATTGCTTCAAGCCGGGATCGAAACCCGACCGATTTAATATCAGTCAGATATCTTACAGCTAGACCATCGACGCACAGAGAAGAAGGGAAATTTTAACGTTTTTTCTATACGAAATACGCAAGCAGCCCGGAGAACTCAATTCGTACTTGAAGAGTAATGCATTAATAGCAGCAGGACCCGCTCTTTAGAAAATCTTTTTCTCGAGAGAGCTCAGCCGAATTTCCCGGGAGCATATATAGTGTCATCCACATATATATATATATATATATATATATATATATATATATATAATTTTATCATATAGACAAAACCATTTTACTCACTACAAAGATGTAACTTGTTTTCAGTGCATTTTAACTTACATATATTACTTTCGTTCTTATATGATAAAATTATAATAAATAAATAATTATCGCTCTACTATCTGTATCGAGCTCTTTTTAGAATTAACGCTGCGAACGTTAGAATTTATATATTACTTTCGTTCTCATCGGAGAGAAAGAAACTTACTTAGACGGAAAATTCTAGGGAGTGCCGATATCGAATATTATCAAAATATAAATCTACGCTTCAGATTTTTTCAAATGTCTCCATTCATGAAAGACTTACTGTTTTCCAAGCCAACATATGACTATAAAAATATTTTTTTAAATAAAAGAAAATGATTAAATTCATAACCCCATGTTATTTAAAATATATAATACATAAATTAATCGCAAACTAAAGTAATTCAGATATTAATTAAATAAAAAGTCAATAACATCTTTTACTCACTTTCGTTTAATAGACATTGAATTACGTTATTTAGCATCCTAATGAACTACCTTGATTTTCAGTAGTCTGATGAATATTTATTAACGTTTCTTAAATTTAATTTAAAAATTTTGAAAAACTAACATTTTTATTTTTGTATTTATATACGTGTTGCCAAATAAAATCCTTGCAGAGGATGAAATGCGTCGGCTAAGGTAAATTTCCTTTAATCTTTATTCACACATACACACACACATATATATATATATTTCAAACAACGCTAGTTCTTTACAAATAAGAGTAATTCATTCTTGACCTCAAACAATAACGTGATAATATGCACAATTCTAACTTAGATTATAAATTTAGTATTACTAGTTTCAGTAATTCTGATATAAATGGTCACAAAATTACAAATAATCCAAAGAAATCATCTTAGGGAAAAATAAATAACTTAGAAAAAATAAAATACGAAAATTGTACAGAAGTCTGTCCGCAATTTGAGTGGGAACGATAACAGCAGTAATCAATTTTTAATTATTAAAATAGCTAAAGTGTAAAGAAATATATATAATCAAAACGGCAGGCCCCAGGAAAAAGTCACCAAAACTTAAATTCGCGGACATGTATCACGATGTACAAAAAAAAATATTTCAATGAATTGCTGTTGGTTTGAGCAAATTCAAAAATTCAATTTTTTACCCCATCTGAAAAAAGGGGCATTTCGACGTGTTATAATGATTAGTAGATTTGTCTCACTAGACCAATTAAGACTAAGTAGTGATTTCATTTTCACTTTCGGCCTTGTGCCACATCTAAGCTACGCTTATAAAATCATTAACGCACTTCGACGCGGTGTAATGGTTAGCAAACTTTTCTCGACAGATCAATTACGACTGAATAGTGAGTTCGATCCTCACTGGGTGCCCCATAATTTCGGCATTGTGCCACAACTAAGGTGCGCTTAGCAAATCACTGTACCATCTGAAGGCAGATGAATAAGAGTCTTTGCAACAAGCTGTAGTCAGGCAACTCAAAAATATTGGCTCAGTTACAGAAATCAATGCCAAGCGACTCTCGTTTCCCAAAGAACCAAGTGAAGCGGATAAAGATCCAAGGACTCGTGATAACTGAGAGTATATACCATCTTGCTCTCAATACGCGTGTCTTCTCTCTTGTAAACTAAGAATAATAACAATTGCTAAATGCATGAACTTACGCTAAATCTGAATCCATTTCTATAAACATTTCAAATCATATCCCTGTTTTAGTGTGGTTTACTATGAAAAATACATATGTAAAAATTAAGTTATGCACACCATTACATAAAAATAGGCACCTCCACAGATTCGCTAAAAAATGAGTATATGATGAAAAACACCCCAAAACTTAATAAAAATTTATCATCAAATTCTTTGTTATTATTAAGGGAAAAGACCAAAGGATTTTTTGATTATTTAGTTATATTCTTTATAGAAGGTTCGAAATTTTGGTTTAAAATCTTGTTTTTCTTACATCAACAGGACCAAAGATTAGTATAGGAAATGTTAGCGTCTTTTTTGCGGTGAAAAACACATTGATTTGGAAACTCTTGCAAAAATCAAATAATTGTCGAATTTTAATGAAATTTTCAGGACTTAGTCACAAATGAATGAAATTATTTTAGAAATGTTTCCTTTTTAGAAAACTTTTTTTGCACCTTATTTTAATTTTATGAAATTTCAAGAAATTAATTTTTGTACCGATTAATGTTTATGTGAGTTATACGCAGAACTCCTTGGAGAATTTAAATCATCAATTTTTTTAATTTTTGTAAAACAGTACCCCCAGTTACCGAAAATCTGCTATGAAACGTAAAATTAAAAAAAGATGAAATAAAACTAAAACATTATTTAATTAGAAAAGCTTTTAATTGCTTTTCTAAATAACATATATTATTGAAATTATTGTCTTAAGAAAAAAAATTCGATGAATAATGTATTTTTACAAGAATTGTTTTCATTTTTTTAAAAATTTAATTAGAATAATTTATAGTTTTAAATCTTTTAAATTTCTGTATTAATTTGTACCACTTAGATGATATAGCATTTACCTAATAACAGTATGTACTAATCATAAATGGAAAAGATTACTACAATTCATCGACCCCCCCCCAATATTTTAAAGAGAATTTTGAATTTTTTGTATGCGTATAAAGGTGCCGATGTTTTGTAAATATCGACGTTCATATACGACATTATCAGAAAATATGAGCGGTAACTACCGTAAATGTAAAGCCAAAGTGCCTAAAATTCAATAAAACATTAAATTACGGAGAATATTTTCTTAATTTTTTAAGATTACTGGTTAGTTAAAAATTATATATAAAAGGCGCTCACGTTATGTTCATCAAGTAATTTTTACAGATATGTTCCCCGTAAAAAAGATAAACATCTGACCGTCAGTCAAGATGTCAACACCTTAAATAAAGACCTACCTCCGTGTTAAAAATTGCATTTTTGCAATATTTTAAACTAGAAGTAACTAGTATTTGTATTATAAAGTTTATATTACGCTCTTAATTCTGGTTAATAATACTATAAGGAAACACTGGAACAAAAGGTTGAGTGAAGAACTAGTTTAAGCACATTATTTACATTATTCGAACTATTGTCCTCATCTTTGTCGCCATATTTATTAAAACGTTTCGGCCGTTGTACGCTCCGGCCTTCTTCAGGTGGTTGGAATGTCGAACTGAACCCTTTATTTCGCTCACTGGGGTAGACTGTTCTAGTTCCACGTGCCATGTTTTAATGGATGTCAGTTATCAGTTATCTCCTGTTAATTTCCCTCTGAAAGTTCTCCACTGCCTTAACCGGGTATTGAACTCACACTCTTGGAACTAGAACAGTCTACCCGAGTGAGCGAAATAAAGGGCTCAGTTCGACATTCCAACCACCTGAAGAAGGCCAGAGCGTACAATGGCCGAAACGTTGTAATAAACATGGCGACAAAGATGAGAACAATAGTCCGAATAATGTACATAATACCTCATCTCAGAAATATAGATAGTTTAAGCACATGCGAGACACGGATTACTGTAGTTCAGTGCGGCATTGTGTACGACACTAACGCCACGCCTTGCAACCCACTTTACGATGACTGTTGCTGTGAGCAGACGTTCTACTCAGAGCTGATGGACTAATAATCCATTTTCAATAATCAGTATAGAGAAGGTCGGTCGTCTTTCTACACAACAATTTGTTTAAAATCAGATTAATTAAACTTTAAATCAGATGATATTCCTCAAAGTTTTAGAAAAGTCTATTTTATTTGAAAGATTTTTTTAATAAAGAAAATGACATTGTGTTGACAAATGGCTAAAAATAGCGGTAAAATCAGCGATCTCAGAACAAAAATTAATTCCAGTCAATTTAAATTCCTTTTGAAATACAGCAAAGTATTTTCCTTATTGAAAATATTAAATTTAATCTATTAGCTTGAAATTAAAACTAAAATAAAAGCTTCAAGAAAGATTTTTAATTTTTAAAAATTCATTTTTTAAACTTTAGGTATCGCGTTTCATTGGAAGTAACTAAACAACTTCTGTTGTAAAAATGTAAATGAATTAGTTTTTTTTTATTTTTACCATAATGCCTGGAAGTTTATTTTCTAATTTATGACTGTGACCAATTACCAACGCCGCAAAAGATCTACGCAAGTGTAGCAACCAGTTTAAAGAATCAATTAATAACCTTAAAAGAAAGACAGGGATGTTTTTATATCCTAGAAAAAGAAAAATTATTACTTCCAATGACATTCCCAGAAGATGCAATGTTCTTCCAGTATAAGGTAAAGAAAACATTTCATCGGTCACATCAGTATCAGATGATAAAGAAAAAGGCACATTTCGTTTCTATAAAATGAGAAAATTTTCTCGCTCCCCTACTTTTAGATGACGATTCATTCAATATTATTTGCTGCAACTAGAGAGAAAGTAATTCTATCGATTGTATTCTTGATATAAGGATCGAAAAAGAAAAGACGAGAAATCGAAGTGAATGAAGGAACCGGCTGGGAGAAATAAAAGAGAAAAATCCTGTGAAAGGTAAAATAGAAAAAGGGAAAAGAGCGAAGAGGGTCATAGTTAAAAAAAAAAAAAGGAGAAACTTTAAAGAAAACAGACGAAGATGCAAACTTGGTTAAGAAAAGATCAATGATTAAAATAAGCTGAGAGAAATATGATAAATAGAATTCATTTTTAGAAATTATTTTAAGATAATTTAAAAAAAAAAAATTGAAAGCATATTCGAGAGCGAGTTCAAAATAAAACTTGCTCACTTGTTTAAATATGAGGTGGAGGGGGGGCATGAGTATAATAGGGAGAAAAAACAACGGGTAGAGATTTCAATTATTCTTCTTCTTATGCGCGCCGTATCCTTTCAGGGCGTGGGCGATCATGGCTCACCACAACCTCTTATCTTTTGTGGCTCTTAGCAATGTTTGTCCCTGTGCCAAACCTCCCGATTCACAGGTGACTAAATAAGATCAGATTATGTGGGGAATCCGTTACACTTACAGGACACGCACATTTTAAAGTGGGCCTTCCAGAAAGTGCCAAGTTCTCTTGGATTTTGCCGCAACCATATCAGGTTATATTCTCATCTACCCAGTGGTGGAATTCAAATTCTCTTTTTATGTACCCAATTTTATTGTTTAAGAAATTAGGGTCCTTTTCTTTATAAATAAAAGTACAAAAAAAAAATTTAAGAATAAGGTCTTCGATTAGTATGTGTCATCCACTTGAATCCCAACACTGTTCCTACGCCATTTTAGTGTAGTGGAGAGCTACTTTATGGGTAACAAATCCTCAGTGATCAAACGAAAATGAATGTTTGGTCTACGGTAAAGCCTGACCGAAATCCAGAGAGAAAGAGATCAAAATAAAAAGGTGAGGACCTAGTCAGTTCAGGTTTATTATAGCTCTCTAGCTTCATTTCTGAATTTAAAAAAAAAAAAAGATCTCAAAATAACGATAGTATCTTGGGAAAATCATTTCTATTATGACTAAAACTCTCACCATTGTTGTTATTATTGAAACATTTCAACCATTGTGTTCTCGGCCTTCTTCAAGAGTCTGTCAATCTGGATTTCAGGGAATTTCGAAATAAACACTTTATTTAATCTACAGGGTGGGGGGAGGTCCAAAAGTTTTGTTACCCCTAGGTAATATAATTTTCTGTTTTAGGGGTATGGCTGACAAGACTTTCGGACAACACTGTACAATGGGCAGACTGTTCTTATTCTAATCTCTCGTTTTGTTCTTATTTAGTATTACTGACTCTGTTTTTACTGAGTCTAAGTCGGCACTCCCTGACTGCAGGGATTGAACCCACAATTATGATTATATTAGTAATAAATCCACTTGCGAGTTCAGTCAATGGGCCGGGTAGTACAGACTTACTCAGTTGAAAAAGGTCGAGCAGTACTAATAAGACGATATATCTCTAGATGTGGAACGAGAACATTCTACCTTCAAAGATTAAACAATGGGTTCAGTTTTTAATTCCCTGAAGGTTACCAGGAACGACAGACACCTAAAGAAGCATGAAGCACGGTGGGACCAATGGCCGAAATGCTGTGATAATAAAAACGACAAAGATGAGGATATTAGTCCGAATGTAAATAATGATAACCTCTTCATTACAGAAATTCAGACTTGAAAAGTCTGCTTAAGAATTTTAAAAAGTTCATTTTTAAATCATTCCACCCCCAAGCATGGCGATAATATCACTAAGACGCATGGGGTTACTGGGAGTGAAAGAAAATTAGAAGACTTTTGAAGGAACCGGAAACCCAGTCCTAAACAGGAAACAAGTGATAAACCTCTACCCTTGTTCAATAGACAGGGAACCGGACAATAGACGAATCTATTTCGGAGGTGAAACTAAAACTGATGCGGTGTTACTGTTTTTTTTGGGGGGGGGGGACACCTACATTAAAAGACAGACTGCAGTTTGCACTTCTAACCTTTTACCAAAAAAGGTTTTCTTTTCCACCTTCAATCAAGCTAACACCTTCTTCTTCCACGTGCCGTGTCCCCTCAGGATGTGTACGATCATGGCTCTCTACAATTTCTTGTTCTTTGTAGCTCTTAATAAATTTTGTCTTTTTGTTATTCATCCTAAAACTTGTTCCGCCATCAGTTTACGCACGCCCACTAATTATATTATGCGTTGTTTTCCTCTGCCCTGCTTACCTTCAATCTGTCCTGAGAGTGTCAGATTTTCCAAGCCCTCTTGTCTCAGAATGTTTCCTAGAAACTTTACCACTTATTCTCAAATAAATAGAATAAAGTTCAGGCGTAGGGAATTGTGTTATAAGCAGGGAAAATGAAAATATTTCTAAATTATAAAGATTCGGTGTGGGCAATTTTATAATCGTTTAGAAATACGTTTTATGAACGGTTGAGGGTGAGCCAAACACGCAAAATTACAAATCGTTGGAGATACCAAAATCAAACAAGTACAAAAATTTCAATATCTGGGAAGTGTTTTAACAGAAGACGGAAAGTACGACATTGAAATCCGAAGGTGTATTGAGATCGCCAAAGATGCATTCCAAAAGCTAAACAGAGTATTGAGAAACAGAAAAAAACTTCATTAGAAACAAAGTAAACAGTACTAAACTGTTTTGTTATATCTGTCCTCCTATATGGGAGTAAATGCTGGACAATATCCTCAAAGATGAAAAACAGACTTGAAGCAACAGTTTTAGAGAAAATGGAAGCGAAAAGGAGACTTACATCAGAAAGAGGCAGTTGAAATTTCTAAGGCACATAATGAGGAAAGAGGGTTTGGGAAATCTGATACTCGTAGGACAGATTTAAAGGCAAGAGGGACAGAGAAAAATAACGCATAACCTACTTAGTGTGCTTGAGTAAATCAATGGCTCAACAAGGTTTAGGAGAAATAAAAAAATTATTAAAAGCTACAAAGGACAGGAAATTGTGGAGAGCCATTATCGTCTACGTCCCCAGGGGATATGGCATATAAAGAAAATTATTAAAGCGTGTGCTTTACGTTCGTATAAAAACGCGCTGGGTGGAATGATAACAAAACATAACAGCTACTTCGAACAAAACAAATCCACACGTACGGAGGTAAATCAATAAGTCGGTAGTCTAATAATAATAATAGTAAAAAAATTCTTTGTCAATGCACTTAATTCAGTTATTAGCAAATATCGCATCAAACATTTACACTACAGTGAAAATTTCAGATCAAAACTCCATTCACAATAAATGTTTTGCTACAAATTTATTGATATATCCTAGTAGGCAATCATCATTCATTAAATTCGTCCTGTTCTGTTAGTAATGTATTGAAAACTTTACTTCCTGACAGCTGGCAATCCCTTACTTACAGGTTTTTAATGACCAACAACAATGATTTTTTAAATTTATTAAAAAATATTACACCCCAATGCAATATTTGATGCGCAATTATAAAAACTATGTTCACTACGACTAGAAATATTTGCTTAGTTAGGAAAAAGAAAGCTACAACGCGGACAATTGAAGGAGTATTGATCAAGTCAGTGGGTAACAATAAAAACCGAAACAAACAGTCAGCAAAAATCCATTTTCCAATTTTTCGCAACTTAGGTTTTATTCACCAATAAAGAATACGGAAGAATTTGCCGAGCGAAATGTTAAAGACAGAAAAGTAAATTTAAAACCTTAGGCTAGGCTCGTCGTCACAAAATAAAATGTCAAGGAGCTAAAAATCAGATGTTAAAAGCTTGGCGAAGTGGGAGGGACTAAGTCAGATATTGTTTTTTTTTTCTTTTTTTTTCTTTTTTCTCCGGTTCTTGTACGATCACCGAAGTTAAGCAAGGATGAGTCTGGTCAGTAATTTGATAGGTGACCGCTTGGGAATACCAGGTGTAAGCAGTAAGTGGATAACTGCTCGGAATTGGAAAATTCGTTATATTCACTTACGCACAAATATATGAGAAAGATATGAATCCACTCGCCAACTATAGGTTAATTAGTAGAACTTGTATCAATAAAAATCATTTAGTATCTCGAAAAAATTCTTAAAATCTGAAAATATTTTCTGGGTTTAAGAATAACCTTCAAAAGGTTGATAAACCGTAAAAAAACAAAACAAATCAATCAGATGTTGTTTTAAAGATTTCTGATTCTATACTTTTTATCGGATCATCAAATTATTATTTAATTTCTCTATCTTACTGTGTAAAAAGTAAGCATTTTTTTTTTGGCTGTTCATTTGTACTTATTTTCAGAAATTAAACTTAGTCTATTTCCGCTTAGAAGTTTTAGGAATTAATGTTCCATTCGGTGTGGGGCGGATGAAATTTTCGAATTTATTTTGTAAATCAATGGTCTTAAATGATTTTAGACAAATGATATATCTCAGCTCAATAGCATTGTCATAGATTGAGGCAAAGCAGACAAATTTTTAGTCTTCTCTTTAGTTTTCCGTTCTAAAAAGTTGGAGGCTGGAAACCCACCAGCATCCACATAGCGATGTTGATGGGAGTTATTTATTTGTAGCGACCAATTTTGAATAACATCAAGAAATATTTTTGTTTTATTGCAGTGTCGTGAGTTTTCAAGAAATAAAATTCCTTAGACAGAACGAAAACAAAATCTACTTATTCAGTCTGATCCACACTACATTTTTTCCTCTAAAATGAAACTGGTCGATGCAGACGATATTTTGATCTGTTAAAAAGAGAAATTTTTTTCATGCGTCAGATTTTTTTTTTACTCACTATGTGCAGAATCAGATTCAGTTTCTGATCAAAATCATTTTTCATGTTTTAACATCGTCATTTATAAACTGAACTTTGTGAGATAATTTTTTTTATTTTTTTAAGAAAAAAAGTCTGCCGCCCATGATAGTATAACTAACAGTTGAACGGTCATTATCAACCACACAGCAACAAAAGAAATGAAAAAAACTAATGAAGCCCTAGACAACAGCATTCCTCAAAAATGTCTCTTCGTCTTGAAATGCCATTCACACTGAGAATAGTAAAAATTATCCGAATTCAAAGTTTTAATCTCAAGCAGAGAGTAGAAACAGAACAAAACTAAACTAAAATCTCGGATATCTTGAATTGTGAAAGTATTAAAAATATTTTTCGATTATGGTTTCAGCAGGAAATTAAAAATAATAGATAAAAAAAATAAATGGTTTAAAAAGTATAGAATTCCAGACATCCATTCACCAACAGAAAAAAAAAAGAAATCTCAAACGTTAATTTGATATTATTGCCTGATAATGCGATTTTTTAACAAAAAGAAAGCCATTAAAAAAATAAATACGTTTTTTTACTTTTTAGTTACTTATTCCTTCCTTAGTCATTCCGATAAACAGGTCTTTAATTTTGAAAATCTTTTTATTCACTAGTTTAGTAGTAGTAGCCTTTATTTTGATCTCTCTTTTACTTTCTCACATATTAATTTTTAAAAAGCTAAGCAGATTTTTGAAAATCAGAAAATAGCATTTCATTTCACAGCATTTCACCGTTTAGAAAAAAAATCTCGTTTAATTCCCCGTCGAGTCTGTAGCGTTCACGTTCGCACTAATTTCTTTGGGAAAAGGCATTTTTTCTTTTTCTTCCTGCTATGGGTTAAATAGTAGGGTAGACTGGGCTCTCTAACCTCTAAAACACCATTCTGAATATACAAAACCATGGAAACGGCAACGGGAAAAGCGCTCCTCTGTCTTTCCCAAGAAGCCATGGCAATTTATTTACAGATAATAAAGAAAAAGTAAAAAAAACTAAAACATAAAGAAGGCTCTTGCTTTTCTTAGGGTGATCCTCAAATTTTAAGTTCCACTTTTTTTATTATAGATTTTACAAGGATCATTTACTCAGGTACGGGTTTTCGGGCGTTTTCTTTCCCTCTTATGATCACTTTGCCAAACCAGTACTTTGGGTAAAAAAAACAAAAAAACTTCGTAATGTCGCTGTTCGAAGATATGTTATAAACGAAAAATAAGGGAAAATAAATGACAAACGAATTGGGAATGATCGCGTGTGTGCGTTCTACTTGATCCCCCCAACAATCTGGAAAGAAAGCAGACGACAGTTTCTTTTCTTTGTTTTTTCCCTTTCCTATTTTTTTTCCTTTTTATTCATTATAATTATATTAATGTACCCCACTTAACCCAGATTAAACCCCCAGAAAGCAAAAATGAATATTGGAAAGTTTAACACCTTGGAATAAATGCAAAGACAGACAAATAATTATCGTTCTAAAACTGAAAAATAAAAATAGTGTTTAAACATAGAAAAATCACATGAATTTATTTCCCCAAGGTGTGGGTATAATAACTAACGAGCCTCACTAACTCGGTATTTACTACTTAAGATTAAAACTTCGACCTTCGAAAAAGCAACTCTTTGCTCTAATCATTCAGTTATACATGCAAGTGAGAAACCAAAAATTGATTGTAGATTCCCGACGAACTTTGCACACATAACCGAATATTACTACACGCAACCTTAAGTAAAGAGAAGAAAAAACAAGTCTCACATTTCAAGGTATGTAAGCGGTGATATTTAATCTTTAAAAATATGTAACAGATTGAAATAAAAGAAATTCTTTCTGAAGTTTTGGTTCGTATGGAAGCTTTTATTCGTCGTAAATTTGTATATAGCTTTGAATAAACGAGCTTTTTTCGTTGGAACTATATTCTTGAGTGTAGGGATAATTGTATGTGAACGTAGTTTCGCCCATTCACTTTGTAGACCTGTTCACAGTAACTGCTGCTGCTGATCAGAGCACTTGTCAGCATGGCTGGATGCGCAACTTGTAATAGCCGGCCGAGGACAAGCTGGAAAATGTTGCTCGTCGGATGTTACTGGGTTTGTCTTTGTCATATCATTGTTGGTAAGTCATCCATGAATAAGCTGTCATAAATATTACATCTTTGATTCCTGTGACAATTGTCTGCAACATCGCATTCTCTTTTCTATTTTTTTTTATTTATTTTTTACTTTCCTCTTTAATTGTTTTTAAAACTATTGTCTTAAGTGTTATTCCTTATCTTTGCTTTTTCACTGTCCACTCTACGTTTTCTTTTTCTGTCTGAATATATGTACTTTTATTAAAATTTTATATTCACTTTCATGCAAATTATTTACTAATCATGCAAAGAAATATAACTTTTAGCAAAAGCCTGTAAAAAAATAAGTTTTACTTTTATACATTTTTATTTTATTTATTTTATTTTTTTTGTAACTTTAAAAAAATTTAAAGATTTACTTTACACACAATACCGTGGCGTGAGGCGTATAAAAATTATTGAAAAGGAAGTAAAAAAAAAAAAAAAGAAAATTACAAAAAACCTGGATTTTAAAATCATATTTTTATCACCTGTTCTTATTTCTAACTTATTTTTTAGTAACAGAACCACAAAAACCAAATAATTTGTGGTTATATATTGCGCTTAATTTAAAACTTTTAACAATACTTGCTACTTTTAATTCTAATTGAAAATTGAACCCTATTTTTCTTTTTAACAATCGAAAATATCTTAAATAAAATGACATTTTCGTGGTAATAAAAAATGAAAAAAAAATATAAAACTAAAAAATATTTTATGTAAAGATTTTGCTTACCTATGTTTAAATTTTTTTTTTTTTTTTTTTTTTTTTTGGTGGGGAGGTCAGGTATTTTTAGAAAGTGATGTTTTTGAAAATGACCAGAAATGTCGTCACTGGCCTAGTAAGTAAACACTAAAGAGCAAAGGTGTACTGTAAACACAGAAGATCTTTTTGTTTTTTGGTTTTTTTTAAATATGGGGTTTAGAAAAGTAGGGTTATTTCATTATTATTTCTTTTCTTTTTTTCTTTCTGTATAGCCGGTTTTACGATAATTTAGCAGCTAAATTATAACAAAATCCCCCAAATGCCGAGGAAGGATTTGAAACGACTGCTTTTCATTTTCTCTGCTTTTTCAACAACACATGACGTAGGTGTTGCTTAGCGATTTTTTTCTAAGTTTTAACAACTTTCTACAAATAATAATTTTACGTAGATGGCTGCCATAAAAATGATTTTTAGCTACTTTTTAAACACTTAAAAAGTGAATTATGTCGGCTTCCTTAAAACTTAACAAGTGTCATGTGTGTATTATTTTCAGGCGAAAGTACGTTACATGATGTCATATCGGCGGCTGCCAGTGTCGATGACACAACAGGTGGAAATAAGAATAATAATAACGGTACCAATGACAAGAAGCAAATGACAGGTGATGATAGCATGCCTTTCCACTGGCCACCCCCGCTCCTCAATCAACAGCATCGATCCTTTTCTTCTTTCTCTGGTCAAGGGGTTCAAATTCACACGAGCAAACGGAAACCCGATGACCCCGACGTTGGCGTTTTGGTTCGCATTTTACGTTCTGCAACAAAAGCCGAAAATCCTGCTGCTGCAAAGAACGCGGGCGCAGCTCGTCTGATGTCCTCCCCATCAACAGGTCGCCGCCGCCGCCGCGTGAAGACTAGTCAGCGCCACCGACGGAATATAATCAGTGCAGATGACGATGATGATGTTAATAATGACAACAAACCCAGCCTAAAGGGTGGGGATTCCGAGAAGTCCTTTTCCCCTGAGCGTGGACGTCTTGGTCAGAAACATCGATTCCTACTTTTACGGAAACCCCGATCATCGGCTGCAATCACAAAGAATTTGGTCAAGGCACCTTTGAGTGGAACTGCACAGGATGCAAACAGACATGATTTGGATCAATCGTCTACTATACCATTACAATACATCATTGTTGTGGTGAGTGTTCCTGCTTGTATTGTTTTCTTATTTGTTACTTTATTTTCATATAGTTTCTTTAATTAAAAAAAAATATATATATATATATTATTCGACGACGATGATCACCACCACCACCACCTAAAAAAAAAAAAAAAAAAAAATTGAACTTAAATACTAACTTATTGATTTAAAAAAAATTACTAACAACCCCAACCATCTCTTCTAACAAAAAAAAAAAAAATACCCTACTGTGTTGGTTGTGTTCTTCTATTTAAAAAGATATAAAATTAAAAAAAAAAAAATTTAAAAATTGAAACACAGGTACCATAGAATGTAAGGAAGAAAAAAAAAGTACCTACCCATGGTGATCTGATTTTTTTTTTTTTTTTTTTTTTTTAGTCGCGGGACGCACATACACACATACACACACACACACACATTTCTCCTTCTCTTCCTTTTCTTCTCAGTCTTCATAAAGTCGGGAGATTGAAGGGGATTACAAAAAAAAAAAGAAAAAAGAAAAGAAAATGAGAAAGAACAAAAGAAGCGAAAGGAAAAAAAAATAAAGAAAAAATATCAGTAAATAAAATCAGGGGACAATATCTCCTACAATACAGGAAGGCAGCTTTCTTATATAACAATTTATTTATCCTCCACACTTGTTACTCATATTAATTATTATCCTTTATTACCATTATTATTATTATTGTGATTCTGAGCACCCACTTAAAAAAAGAGAAATATATACTTATTATATCCCCATCCCCATACCTGCTATTGTATAACATTGATTAATCTCAATATCAAGTCCAAAGTGAACCCTGTCTTTTAAATCTTTGTTGTTGTTATTAGAGAAATCAGATTTTACATATATAAGCAGAGAACACACACACACACATACAAAGACGTTCGCACACATAGACACGTGTTATTGTTACCATTAATAAATTATTACTGTGGCACTTTTGTATTTTAGTGGTTCCCGAATAAATTTGATTTTTCATATTTTTGTCATCCACCTTCAACAGACTTGACCATTGGATTATTTATTACCAGACTTCTGTTGTGTGTATTTTTGTTTGAATTCATATACATTTCTTTCTTTGTTTCTCTAGAAATGTTTTCTATCATTTAAAGGATAAACTGAATTTTGTAAATATTTATTGTAAATATTCAATCCCATGCAATAAATTATTTATATTTTATTTCTCTTTCTGAATATTTTTATTCTACAAAGAATTGCCTTTTTTTTTTTTTTTTTTTTTTTTTTGAAAAAAAAGAAAAAAGAAGTTTTCTTCTATTTTGTTTTGGTGTTCCAGCTTGGGATGAAATGGTTTATCACGGCCTTCCCCACTAATATATAATGGTGCCAAAGCCCTCCTCCTTTCTTTATTTAAGCTTGATAAATGTCTGACAAACTTTCTCTAGCTGACCATTCTTTATATTGTTATCTCAAAAGCATTTTCATTATCTCATAAAATTCAGGTTTCATCTTATGCTTTTCTCATTATATACCTAAAAATACATGGCTTGATTTTAATAATGTGTTTTCACAGACTTCTATACTAGGATTGTGATCATCAAAAAAATATAATTGTTCTTACCACTTTTTAAAATGACATCTATCACATATAGGGAGGGGACCCCTTGTATATTTCTTGATATTTCATATTTACAAATATCGATTTTTGAGATAGAAGAAGGCTTCTTGTGTTGTTCCCAAAACTTTTCCATTCATAAAATGCGTGCAGGTACAAAAAAGTCATATGGAACACAAAACGATACCGGTTTAAAAAATAATTTTCAGGGTATTTATTAAATATATGCCAACGTTACTAAAATAAATGGTTTCATATTTGACAAAGATTGTTTTAAATACCAAATAACATAATTTTTTGGCTTTTTTTTATTTTTATTTTTAGGTCAAACTAGTAATCAGTGCATCTAATGTGTGTGTGTACACACACACACACACACACACACACACACACACTACTTAAAACTAAATCTACTAAACTGGTATCGCGTTGTGCTTAAATTTCCTCACCTTGTGAATCTATGAATTTAATGTTTGTGTGTATTTTTTATATATATATATATATATAATATATATATATATATATATATATCTTTAACAGGATGGTGCTGGAAAGTTCTCAGCTTAACAAAAAAGGGATTCAAGAAAAATTTTGGAAAGTGCATCAGACAGATCTTTTCAGCACCCACCTTGTGTGTGTGTGTGTGCATGCTTTATATATATATATATATATATATATATATATATATATAAAGCATGTGTAGTTTGGTTCAAAAATACACTTAAAAAAACAAATTTGATCCTGTCTGAAAAAGGGAAATGATTAGAATATTTTTTTAAAATACACATGTTAAATAAAATCAGGCCTGTTTTTTTTTATGTACTACTTTTCATATAAGAGAGAATGTAAGTAGTTAGATGATTGTATATTTTCTGTCGAAGTAATTCTTTAAAAATGTATGCCTATACACCTATGTGATTATAATAATTTTCATGAATGAACTCAAACTGATACATTATCCTTTATTAATAGTGTATGATGAAGACGGGATAAATAAGGCACCAACAATTTGTCCAGTAGTCTTAAGCTGTTTCTTTTAGAAGCATTTTCAAATTTCTTTTCAAACCAAAATTCTGGATAATATTCCTTGTCTATTCTAGCATTTTTGTTAAGTTTACTTTCAATCTTTGATAATTTGATATATTAAACAAGGAAAAATGTAATTATTAGTCATGTGAATTTACCTTTTTAAATGAAATTTGCTTATAAAAGGATTGGAGATTGAATTTTCTGTTCATTCCTCATAATTTTAATCATTTTTTTTTTTTTTTTAAATGCAGCATTAAAATTAGAGGCATATAAACAGTTAATGACAAATTGCTGTTGTTGGTGATTTCATTGGATAGACAATTTTATTTTGAAATAAAACTTTCATTTTTTTTTTTTTTTTTTTTAAATATACTTGATTCATAGTTTCTAATAAAAATGAGAAATCCTTTTGTATATTTATCTTTTATTTTTTTTAAAAACTTTCTCCCCAAAGAAATAAGGCAAAAATACTTAGAGAAACGAAAAGCTCAAGAGAATGTGAGCAAATTACATTTATGATTATTTTGTCCAATGAATAATAAGAGCAAGGGAGAAACTGTGAAAAAATTTTTGTTAGTTTGCTGCTTGCAATGCTACAAGGGATTGCTGAAAAATCCCCAGCCCCACTGCTAAGAAGCATTTTTTTAAAAAAATATGACATTTGATCAAATTTTGGGAAGTGGGTTAGGTGGCTGAGAATTTTTCAGCACCAGATAATAGAGTTTTTTCATTAGCATAGCATTGGTCTTGTAGAATATTGCACCTGATGGCTGATTGCATTTTTTTTCTTTCTTTCTTTACCTCAGCTCATATTTTAAATACACCTTCTTTTTTTTTTTAACACACATATGCAAGTGCTTAAGAAGCTGTGTGCACATGATTCACTTTGAATAAATAAATATATTTATATATATATATATATCCAAATAAGAGAAAGAACAGATGGAGTAAAATTCTACTGTTTGTAGCATTTACTTGTAAATATTTTACTCTATACAAAATAGAGCAGTATATTATTATTTTTATTATAAGAGATTATAATAAAAACATGTTGAAATCGCTACACAGAAGTTTTCATGTTTCAATACTATGATTGTACTTCTTCAGGTGATGTGTAGCAATTTCAACATCTCCTATAATAAAAATAATAATAGTTTTATGGTATGCTATATTTATATGGTAAAAGTGTTCAATATGCTGGATAGAGCTTATGTAAATACAAGCAGTGTGGATACTGATGTCAACACCAAGTAGCAACCGTCTGTTTTATGTTTAAATGCAATCTTCAGACCAGAAGATTGTGTTCTGTCATGCCACAGACTGTTGCTACACCACCCTGTGTTGATATCAGTGTCCATATTACTTATATATAGTTGTGTATTTGGCCAGCAATCCCTTTTTAATACTTGATCTATTGAACATGATGAAGAAGGTACTTTCGTTTAGTATAATAATTTTTTTAAAAAATCCTTGAAAGTCTCTAAAAATTGAGCCAAATGCTTGAAATCAACAAATATTTTAACAATTTTTATATTCAATATATCCAGAAAAAAAACACTTTTATACATAAAACAATAACTAAACAAAAGTATGTTGTCAGTCTGGTTAAATGAAACAAACACACTACACACACAGAGCAGCAACTGAAGCTAAATGTTCAACTTATCCATCTGCATTCTGAGTTTTGCAGAGATAGTATCTACTAGTCAGGAACTTAATAACACAATTTTACTATCAATACTTTCTTTGCAAATCTCAGAGGTGGGAAAGATAAGTTGATCATTCAATTTTTATTTCTTACTATAAATTCTCATGATATTGAGCTCTTCAGTTAGAAAAACTGCTTGCCTTAAAAATGTTATCTTTCAGAAATAATCTGGTCAACACTTTCAATTAAAAGAAATTTTTTTATGACTCACTATCATTTTTATCTCACTCATGCACACACATTTCTATAGATGCATATGTATACACTGAATGTGTATGTATGCACATAGAGGCATGTGTATTTAGAAAATGTATGTATGTATGTATATATATATATATATATATGCATGCATGCATGCATGTGTATATATATATATGTATATATATATATATAGTGTGTGTGTGCTTGCATGCACATAGGTGAATGCAAACGTCCGCATGAGATTATATATATATATATATATATATATATATATAGGTGCAGGTATGTATTCAGTGTGTGTATCTTTCTCTCTCTTATATATATGTATGCATGTGTTTATGTATGCATGTTTTATTATATATATATATATATATATATGCATGTATGTATACAATGTGTAGTATTTATACATATATATACATAGAATTAATACAAATAAAAGGTTTGTCAGCTGATTAATGTTACCTTCAGCATCCCAACTCCAGAGGTTCATAGACTGACCCTCTGGGAGGCATTCCATCCACTCATCAAGCGTATCAGCAATTGATTGCTTAGACTTTTTTATTTTTTTATATGAACTTTTCATTGGTACAAGTTTTTTTTTCATAGGTGCATGGGCACACACATATACACTATCTGAACATATATGCATGTAAGTATACAATGTGTAATATATGTATGTATACAGTGTATAATATATATGTATAATAAATACATACCTGCATGGATACATACAATGCAAAATATATTTAAAAAAAACATTACTTTAGTCCAATGACAAAATGCATTACACAGAATTTTTCCACCTTATTCAATTGCCTAGTAATATATATATATATATATATATATATATATATATATATATATACACACACCTGCTTCAGAATTATTATTGTTACTCATTTTTGGTTTTGATGATAACCAAATCAAAGGCTTTCTCACACCTGTTGGAGGAACCCATCCCTGATTGACAATGTTTTCCTGGGTGTAGCCATATTCCTCACACTTGACTAATTGTGTGCAGATGTGGGTTTTTAACCCACAGCTGGAGGTTTTGAATTAAGAGTTGTCCTTCTAGACTGGTCACCATCCAAGGCTATAAGACCCAGTCTGGTCTTTACCTATAGCTGCATGTAAGTGAATCTAACAAACTCAACTGGAATTCAAACTCTACGTTCTGATTTCTCAATCCAAGCCACTATCCATTAATCCCCCGTATATACAGGCAGCATATCTTCATTCAAGCATGTTTGGTTAATCTAGACATATGTCTATTTTAATCCTTTCAAATTCACAGATCAATTTCTTAATGTTGCCATTAAACACATTAAGGAATACACTGTAGTTTATATATATATATATATATATATATATATATATAATGATAATTTGATGTATTAAACAATGAAAGATGTAATTCTCAGTTATATGAATTTACCTTTTTAAATGAAATTTGCTTATAAAAGGATTGGAGATTGAATTTTCTGTTCATTCCTCATAATTTTAATCAAATTTTTTTTTAATACACCATTAAAATTAGAGACAAATAAACAGTTAATGACAAATTTATTTGCTGCTGTTGTTGGTGATTTCATTGGATAGACAAATCTGATTACAATCTCTGTAAATATATTGCTCACTAATTGAAACAGTGTTGCCACTTGATTACATTGTCTTTTATGGAATAGAATTTGTTTTAGATAGTTATAAAAATATGAGAAAAACAATCACTGACGTAAATAAACCATAATATTGTAGAAGAAAATTTTTTGTAATTCATTGGATGTTGATGCATGTTAAATCATCTGACACCAACATATCCAATGGCATTGTTGGTGAAAAAGATGAATGATTTTCAGTTATTTTGCAAATATTTGGCATCAATCTCAGGCATGAAAAGGATGACACAGGCATTTTTTACTACTTGAATTTTCTTACTATTTTTTATAAATACATTCAATTTGAAAAACAGCAAAAAAAGCTCCTATTATTATTATTATTATTATTATCATCATCATCATCATTATTATTACCATCCCAAGAGAAATCTTTATCCAAAATATAAATTTGTATAACTTTTAGCTGGAAATATGAATGTAATTAATTTGAGATTATCTATTTTTCTTCTCTCCTTCACATACCCATCTTCACAAAAAAAAAAAAAAAAGAAATTCAAATTCCTTTTTCTATTTTCATTCTAGCATACAGAGATTGGTAGGCCGGGAAAGGGTAAGGTCATGCTGATTGTTAAATTAATGGAATGACATGCTTGAAATGAGTGACTGTGGCTCAAAGATGAATGAAGAAAGTCGGGGGGAGAGTGAAGGAGGTGGAGTCAGTGCACTAGGGCGGAGTATCTCTACAGAAGGGAAACTATTCCAGAGAAGTTACAGTGAAAACATATTCTGCCTCAAAAGCAATGGCAATAAAATAAAATAAAAATTTTTAAATCCATGATAAAAAAAGAAACTGTGAAGGTTGTAATTGAAATAATAAAAATGATTTCTTTACAGATTGAGAAAGGAATCATAAAAAAACGAAAATTCTGATGTTTAGTTATTAGGTCAAGAACTTTTCATATCACTAACATTTTTCACATGTGCATTTTTAAATATTATTTTCCAATTATAATATTGATTAATTTGTGGGGCTCAATTTATTAATAATAATAAAAGACCAACCTCCCACTTTATGTCCAGTAGAAACTCATATTAATACAATCTTACCCATCCTATTAAAAATGATGGCATTTTAGTCCTATTATAAGGTTTTCATATATGACTATGGTTTTTCCAATTATCATTAATATGTATTTGTTGGGGGATCAGTTTATGACTTAATAATAATAAAAAACTGAACCCCCCAACTTCATGTTCAGTAGCATCTTATATTAATCCAAATTTAGCCATACCAAAAAAATCATGGCATATATGAAATTAATATTTGATTAAGTCCCTACAACATGCAGATGATGAAAATTTCATATCATGATTAAGGTACTAAAAAATTTTGATGTTTGGTCATTTACTGACCCAAGAACTTTTCATATCAGGTTTTTGCATATGAATCTTTAAATATATTTATCCAATACTGAAATATGACACCAAAATCAGAACATGTATTGGAATATCAAAAGATGCCTCCCAAAAGCTAAACAATATTAAGAAACAGTAAAATTTCATTAGAAACAAAGAAAAGTGTTCTGAATTGCTATGTGATATCAATCCTTTTGCAGAGCAGTGAATGCTGGTCAATCTCATCACAGACGTAGAGGAAACTGGAGGCAACAGAAATCTTATTCTACAGGAGGATACTGAGAATTCCATGGATGGAGTTAGTAAGCAACAAATAAAATAAAAATAAAACTTAGAATCAGAAAGAGACAGCTGAAGTTTCTTGGACAGAAAATGAGGAAGGAAGGTTTGGAAAACATGACTCTTGCAGGGCATATCAAGGGCAAGATACACAGCAAGCCGCCTGTCTGACAAGTTTGTGTGAATGGATCACGGGATAGGAGGTGTAGCAAATGGAAAAACGATGTTCAGGGCCATGGGGGATTGGAAGCTGTGGAGAGCCATGATCGCCCATGTCCTAAAGGGACACTGAACGTAGAAGTAATTTGGTGGGGAATCAGGTAATTGCTTAATAACAATAGAATACTGATCCCCCACTTTTTCCAGTTAATCTATCTTAAACCGGTCCTCATAAGCTCACAGCATATTTTTTTAAAGTTCTTGGAAGTTTTTCACATATAAATCATTAAATATTAAGATTTTTTTAGCCTGAATTTTAATGTCATTATTCTTTTCATCACTGAGCTTTATAAACATTTTCCAAAAGTCAAACTATGTCATAAAGATATGACTACTTGGTGTTGCTAGTGCAAGGGAGATAAATCTGGTACAAGAAAAAGTTACAAAAATAAGTGCCTATAAACGTTATATTTTATATGTGTATAGCTGTCCACTTGTATTCAAGGATACCCATCTACTAGGGTGGCTAGACAATCCCTATTGCAGAGGCTTACTCATTTGCATTTGTGTTTATTCAACACCCTGTGGTTTATACTACAACTATGCAGAGTAGACCGTAGTTTCAGTTTTCTAGGAAAGTGACTGTCAGTTTGATACTTCAGTCTGATCTGAAGATCACAGTGAATTCTGAAACTGGCAGTCAACATACGGTTTGGAATCCTGTGTCCACACTGTGTTTATATATATATATATATATATATATATATATATATTCTCTGCTGTGCGCCAATGGCTTCAGGGTAAAATTTCTGACTGATGCGAATTCAGCCGGTTTTCGATTCTAGCCAGAGGCAACCGGACGTCTAGCCACACTGATGAGCTGTGATACAGCGAAACAGTCTGTCTGTGGGTGACAATATATATATATATATATATATTATATATATAATTACAGCAAAAACCAAAATTACCTCAACATGAGTATAGTCTATTTCAAGCTGGTCTGAAGATGGCTGGGTTCAGACCAGCTTGAAATAGACTATACTCATGTTGAGGTAATTTAGGTTTTTGCTGTAAAAAATATATATGGTCTGTTATAATAAATACATTGAGCTCTCTGTGGATCAGTTTTAATATTTGTCATTACTAGAATCCACCTGGATTACATACCAATAGATCTATTACATGTACTATATATATATATATATATATATATATATATATATATATAGCATGGTTAAAACTTTGTAAAATAATTGATTTCCTGCATCATAATTTGATGAACTTTTGTTAAAAGATAATGAAGAAGGTTTTTTTTTTAAATGTCATCCCCACACCCCAAAACAACAAAATTTCTAAAATTGTATATAAGTATAGAAATACAATGACTTTTTGGGGCCTTCCAGAACTTGTTTTTGTTTATTTGTATGGTTGTGTATTATGCTATGGCAATAAACTTTTTTAATTGTGTTAAAAAATACATAAATACTATCCAATTAGCAAATTGAAAAATAAAGCTTGTGAAATATTTCCATTTTTTTTTTTTTTCTTTACCCTTATTACAGATATGGTAAAATCAAATTTTCATTTTGGGGATGAGCTTTCTCAAGAACTAAAAAAAATTAGTGCCTTTTTCATTACTTTCTAAGAAAAGTTGATCTATTTATGACACAGAGACATGAGCTTACAAAAAAGTCTTAACACTAATAAATATATATATTAATTAGTTCATCCCCAGGCAGGGCTATAACACCACTATGAAACAAGGGACTACTGGAAGTGAAAGAGGAGGAAAAGACTTTAGAAGGGACAGAAAACACAATAGTAGTATACATTTCAGAGTTTAGACAGAGACATTGGAAGAATAGAATTGAAGTAGGATTTAGAAGGAACTGGAAATCCAATCCTAAATAAGAAACAAGGGATAAATTCTACTCCTGTTCAAAAGACTGGGCAGAAGCATGCATGCATGCATGCATGCATGTATGTATGTATGTATATATATATATATATATATATATATATATATATATATATATATATATATTATTTTTTATTTTTTATTTTTTTTTAAATACAAAGAAAAATCTGTAATGTTATTTGTCCTGACCTGGTATCTCAGCCTCAGTCACCTTCCCACCACAGTAACATGGCTCCTCTGTACCTTTTTCATGGTAATAGTTCTGATGAACTTTCCTCTATGGTACCTAGACTTTATGAATTTAAGTGCAGTACTAGACTGGCTGCTAGGTCTCATTTTACACTTGAAATGACTAGATGTAACTGTAAGTTCCACACTAACAATTCCTTTCATTGCACTTCTTTGTCTGTGGAACTCTCTTACAGCTTCTTGCTTCATGGTCAACTTTGATCTCTAGAAATTTAAATGCAATGTGAATCATTATTTTCTTAATTCATGTTCTTTTACCATTTTCTCTCTTTAATAGTATTTTTTTTCATATTCGCTAACACTCAGGAACCTCTTGCATTTTAGTGGTTTATTGCTTCTCTTGGGGTGAAATGATTTTTTTAAAAAGTGGTGAGAGTGGGGAGAAATTTATCGAAGAGATTGTTCAATCACTTTACAGCAAAACCAATATTTCAATCAATAATATCTATAAAGGAATTACTAAAAAAAAATATTCTCCCAATTACACTTATCAATAGAATTGGCTTCTATAGCCTCTTTTTTTTTTCTTTGAAATTTCCAGTTCTTTTTCCTTTATACTTGCATCAATGGAATAAGGAGTTATGAGATATTTGGTAAATGATTGATTTTACAATGCACTCAGTGAAGTTGAATTTCAGACTGTTCCCTTCAATAATCTCTATTCTTTTATTAGTTTATGGAATGTTAGAATCAAAAAAATGAAGAGATTTCTGTGATGTTTTAAATGAATGTGTGCCATGGCCTACTGCTGATTTTGAGTGGTGCCAAAGATTTGATAGAATCTGCTAGTCTATATGATTTGACTGAGTTGATTATGAGAGACTGGCAAACAGTGACATTCAGTTTCCTGTTCACCTGCAAGTGTAAAGCAAGACTGCTTGACTGATAGACAGCCATTGTAAATAAATGCACTGTTTTCAGGAGTGACTGATAAAATCTTGACAAGTAATGATAGATAAAAAGATGATGATTAGAAGGAAAACTGAGATAGTATTTTTATCTTGTATTTAACTATTAGCACTTATTTGACCTTGTCTCTAAAAGAGAAACTCCAACAGAAAACATAACTTTGAGACTTTAAATGAACCATGGCACAGAAACCCTTGGTTTAAAGAGTAAAATCAGTAATGTCCATTCTGCTCATGCAAATCTGATAAGAAGGCCTGTAAAAATCCACAAAAATCCATCTAAATCTTTGTGAAGCCACAGTTATGGTCATTGCATTAAAATACTTGTGAAATCCATAATTTCCACAAAGAACAGATGCTCACTCAAAGAGTGCCTATTGGAACATAAACTCAACTAAAACTTCAAGTGGAATCTGTACATATGAGCCATCACTAAAGATGCTGGAAAAATGGTCAGTTCCCTATACCACTCCAGTAAGTACCTGTTATTCTCTAGACTTCAGGAAAACAAGAATGTTCTCCACTTAACCCTACCCACCAAATTTTGATATTTGGTCATTTATTCATATTATGAAAAGTGAGTCAGGTCAAGAACTTTTCAGAATCTCATTATGTAATAACTTAGCTCTCCTGGAGTTACCTGTCTAGACCATGTCTCCCCATTACATTTAACTGAAAGTGTTACTTCCTGATGTCTGTGGCATCCTTTTGGGAACCACCAAAAGGGCTAAGCAATTTTTCTCCTCTACTCCCATGTACACATGAAAGGAGGAATAAATACTTACAATGTACTCAGATTGAGAATAATCTAAAATCAACAGCATTCTTGTAAAATTTCTATAGGCAATGAACAAAAATAACATTATTTCCATGTTACTCTGATAAACAGATTTACAATTAGAAAGAGACAGCTAAAATCTGAAATTATGGAGGATACGCAAAGATGACTTCCAGAGGCTAAGCAAGGTATAAAGTCCTTAGAGAATATCATTCGAAACAAAGAAAGGAAAAAAAAAAAAAAGAGTTGAATTGCTATATATCTAATCTACGGGGGTGGTCCGAAAGTCTTGTCACGTAATGGGAACAATAGAAGAACAAGTACTACAGTAATACAAAGCACATGTATTGGATTCAGTTTATTCCTTTTCATTGATGCTGTCACACATCAAGAAGGTCTGTAGGATCACCATCATTAGCAGCTATCTAAAATAGAAAATTATTTTATGTAGGGGTAACAAGATTTTCGGACCATCCTGTATATAGCAGAGAATGCAGGAAGAGATTTTAATTTCTAGAGATGTAACTCCACTAACAAATAAGAATATCATGGACATGTAAAAAAATGAAGAAGTCTTAAGAAATACGGATACTTAAAATCACAATTTAATAAAGAGAGAAAGCCTGAAGAACACTCACAGGACATATTGAAGGCAAAAGAAGCAAGAAAAAATGGTGGGTAACCTCCTCAAGTAGTTTATGTGAATAGATGACAAAACAATAAAGTGAGATTGTAAAGGATCAAAATGATTGCTTATGTCCTGAAAGAACTATCTACAAATGGAACACAAAAATTCAACATTGTATGTGTGTGTGTGTGTGTGTATATATATATATATATATATATATATATATGGTGCGATAAGTAAATTGTTGCCATTTTATATTTTTAATTTCATGTATACGCATTGTCTTTGATTTTGTTGATTGCACAGTATAGTTGGGTCAATTAGGCACCATCTGTGAGAAAAAGAGCACCATAATGCAATTCGTTAAATTTGGGAACGGCATGCTGTACTGCTTGGCATTCACACCAGAAGCTCCAATGTGAACAACACAGTATGTTTGGGTATCAGTCTGAGGATAGTGAACAGAATTCAGAAACAGTTGGATGAGTCTAATGGTGATTACAAAGGTGTTTGGAGTGATCAATAGTGATGGTGATGTTATACCTTCATTCATCTTCCAACAGGGCCTACATCATGTGCTTTGAGGAGGTAGTGCTGCCCTGGGTCAAGAAGGTAGCTGCTGGAAGACCCTATGTCTGGCAACAGGACTCTGCACCATGCTACACAAGCAGGAAAATCCAGTCATGGCTGTCAGATAATTTCTGCAACCACATCACCCCTTACATTGGCCACCTAACAACCCAGACTGCAACCTCCTTGATTATTATGCACAGTTGAGCGAGAGACCAACAAAACTCCTTGTAACACCAAAGATGAACTAAAGGCAAGGATTATGGCAGCATTCATCAACTTAAACAAGGAGACCATCCAGAAGAGTTGCAGTAGATTCCGAAGTCGTCTGAGGGGTTGTGGTTGAAGCCAGTAGAGATTTTATTGAATAAATTTACTCTTTCATATTTCAAGATATTTTTGTGTAATTTTGGTTACTATATCTGTTAAAATGAAATGTTAGTATTATTTTCATTTTTTTGTAATTTAGACTACAATTTATCCATCGTGTGTGTGTTTTGTCTATTCTGCCATATGAGGTCTTCAGGGGTTTGTCACATTCAGTCTGGCGGAATAGGCAAAGATCTACCCAGGTATGTCTAAATTGGGCCTAGGGGCCAATTTCAGCCTGTAGTCAAATTTCATATGGCCCCCACATCCTCTGTCACAGAATGTATCACTTATGGCCTGCTAGTATTGTCAATCAGAGTTTGTAAAATGCACACCTAAGAAATGCAATTTCATGTTTTACCAAAAGATGGCAGCAGCAGTGTGTGGCCCCTCTGGTGGTGTGACCCTGGACCAACAACATTGCAGACTCTTCTTGACAAGTTTGAGAATATGGACAGAGAACATTTAGCATAAAAAAGGGATGTCATGAAGGCGTAAGTATTGCTGAGATCAATAAAATATAAGAAACTGTAGAGAGCCATTATCACCCATGTTCTGAAGGGATATAGCACAGAGAGCAGTAACATGTGGCTGTATGAAGTTTGTATTTTAAATCAACTTCTAAATTTCAAAATAGTTTTAGAGTAAAAAAAAATAAGAATGTAGATGTTCATTAATATTGAATTTTTACATGTGAACGAATATCTTCATCTTCCTTTTAGAAAAACTCAGTAATAATGGCACCGATTTTAATATGGAACTTTCAGAAGAGAGTTGGTTTGACTCCAAATTTAATGGTTAGCAAGATTTTCAATTTCTTTATTTCTTCAGAACTTTGTCTACTTTCTTATAGACAAATTCCATCTGTTCTATACTTATGGTCCACATCAGTTTGGTTGATTGATTCATTCATTCATTTTTTATGGCTTATCAACCCTTTGCAGGTTATTTAAAACCAGGAAATATTTTTAGATTTCAAGAATTTTTTTTTTTTTGGAGATAATAACAATTTAGTGATACATGTCTTACTAATTAACCCATAGCTGGGGGAGAAGAGGTGGATTCATACCTAATCAGAATTTGATAAACAAACAAAAAAATATAATGTGGATATAATACGGGGGATTAATTCTATATTACAATCAATATATAAACTGATCCCTCACTTTGTGGCCTCGATAGTTTCTATACATATATATTCCAGAGAATGTAAAAAGTTTAAGACATTCTTGTGTAGGTAATCAGTATTTCATTGATTGATTTGTTTTCTATGGCTTATCAACCCTTTGCAGGTTATTTAAAGCCAGAAAATTTTTAGATTGTAAGAATTTGGTGGGGGGGATATAATAATGAGTTAGTGATACAAGAGGGGCCATAGATTGGGGAGGACTTTGATTCATACCTTTTGTAAGTGAATATAACAAATCCAACAACAAACAGTCACCTATCTAAGTATGGACCAGGCTCAACACTTAGCTTCAGTGATCATATGGGATTTGAATAGCACGGCAGATAAAGACCAATGTAAAAAAAAAAAACATTTCTCCTCATGAATGAAAAGACAACATTTGCTTACCTTAAAACCAAATATTCAAACAATCATGTATAGATGTCTGCTTGTATTTAAGTATACCATTTTGCTAGGTTGACTAATCCCTGTTGCAGATGCTTCCTCAGGCACATTTATGTTTGTTCAACACCTACAGAGCCCACCTGTTGTTTATACTGCAACTATGCTGAGCTGAATTTAGTTACAGTTTCTTGGAGAAAGCATATAATCTGGCATGATCAATAATTAGAACAAAGCCAGTACACTCAAACCCTCAGTCACGACAACTTGTGATTTCATGCCAGTACAATCGTCGACATCTTCCAAACAGTTCTGTCTACCCAATTTCATTCCCAAGATTGGAGTTAACCCATATTATAGTTTACAGCCAATTTCCAGTGGTGCCCTGCATGTTGAAATTATCTCCCCAGCCAGGTATTATCCACAACTCACCTCCCTAACAAATCAAACATGATTAGTTAGTATGTAATGTTCTAAGCACTTGGCCACATGCCCACTTGAGCAATGAGCAAAGGAGATGTATAAAATATCTCCATATAAGATATATATATAACAGAGTTATTAAGTACATATTAATAAATATACGTATTATCCCACACCACTAGTGCTAGCAGGGAAGGATAATATGTATATTTATTAAAATATATATATATATATATATATATATATATATATATATATATAATTAGTTACCTACCTAACAATGGTTACAAAGAAAAACAAAATTATTAGATAAAATTTTTAAAAAAGTTTTTCTTAAAGTTTTTCAGAAAAATAAATTTCTAAAGTCCATTACATGTTATTGCACTTTCTAGTACCAATGGGAGTTTCCTTCCTAACCTTTTGTTTAAAGTAGTGTAGATTGTCAACATCTGGATTATACCATTATTTTCTCTTTGCGTTACATGTGCCATCCATTTTAGTTATTGCTGCTGTTAAAAGCCATCAAGTGATATGGTTTTTGTGATTTGGTAAAGTTCTTTCTCTGATGACCTTTGTAAATATCTACATACCTATCTGCTGAGCCTCTAATCCTGACCTGACATTTATGAATGCTATGTCCCTTCAGGATGTAGAAGATCATGGCTGTCCACAATTTCCTGTCTTTTGTAGCTCTTAGTAAATTTTGTCTTTTTGCTATCTCTCTTAATCCCAGTTTGACCATCCATTTACACAAGCTCGTTAGGTGGGTTATGCTCTACTATTCTCTGCCCCTCTTGCTTTTGATGTCCTGTATCAAATTTTCTAAGTCTTCATTCCTCATTATGTGCCAAAAATTTTTAACTCTCTCTTTCTGATGTTAAGTATGAATGTCTTTTTCATGTCCATTTTCTCTAAAACTTCATCGTTGATCACGTTTAGCTCACGATATTCTCAGCATCCTTCTGTAGAACCACATTTCATTTATCTCAATTCTCTTCTTCATCTGTGAGGAGATTGTCCAACATATAAGAGGGTTGATATTACATAACAGTTCAGTACTCTTTCTTTGTTTCTAATTAAATTTTCATGTTAATAATTTGCTTAGCTTTTGGAAAGCAACTTTTGCTATTCCAATATGCCTTCAGATTTCAGTGTCATATTTTCCGTTCTCTGTTAAAACACTTGCCAGATATTTAAATTTTTGTATTTACTTGATTCTGATATCTTCAATTTGTAATTTGCATTTTGGGCTTTTCTTTTTGCTGACAACTATACATTTTATCTTCTTACAAATGACAGTCTTTTCGCCTCACTTTCTTTTACTACTTTCTGTAGGAGTTCCTGTAATTTTTATATTTCCTGTCAACACTGTGTCATCTGCATATCTAATGTGGTTAAAACTGTGGCCACCAATAATAAATCCTGGATCTCAGGATCATCTCAATGTAAACGCTGAATAAGTCCAGTGAGAATACATATCCTTGTCTTTCTTACACCCCTTTTTAGAAGTAAATTGTTTTGCCTATCATCCGGTTCACACTCCTCCCCAGTCTTTTAAACATGAGTAGAGCTTTCTTCCTTATTTCCTGTTTATGATTGAGTTTTCAGTTACTTCTAAAGTTTTTTTCATTTTCTTTCTCACCCAGTAGCCCCCTCGCACCTTAGTGCCATCATTACCTTGCTTGGGGTGAATTGATTAAAAACAAATATTTACTGAATTCATTTTCTCTCCAGACGCAGGTGGTTTGCTCTCAGTATAAGTTCCAGATTATTCTAATTTCTTTCACAAAAATATCAAGCTTATCTAGCAGTTCGAATAGTTCTTTATGACATACATTATTAAACGCATTTGTATAATCTATCCTTTGTAAATATCTATCTACTGACCAAAAAAACATTTACTCTTATGTTTCAAATTGTTATTAAAACCTGCAGACTCTATATGGCACATACAACAACAGTTATACTGAGTCTGTTATAGTTTCAATATTAAATAGGTTTCTCCATAATGGATTTGCTAGTACCATGCCCAACTCTCTATTTTTGAATTCAGAATTGTTTTTCTCTTAGACTGTAATTGCCAATCGAGGCTACAGTGTTCGTCTACCCTGCTTTTTTTACTTAGGAAAGAAGAGATAGATTTGTACAAAGAGCATGAGTGTGAAGTGAATAAAAATTGTCTCAGCTAAAATTTGAAGTCAGCTTCTTCTTTAGGATGTGGACGATCATGGCTCTCCAGAGTGTACCCTTCTTATGTGAATTATCACAACTTCTTATGAAAGATAGTGAAGTGGTTTCCCACTGCCTTCTCTATAGTTTTGAATCCAGAGTTTTTCTTCTCTTAAACTGATTAACATCCAAGGCTTGAGAGTCTACCCTACTACTTAACACATAGCTAGATTGAGAATATTTATGCTTTTCCAAAGGCCTTTAGTGTGAAACTGAATACAACTGAGTAGGGGTGAAATTTGAATTGCTTGCCAATTCTACTTTCCACATCAATAACAGTTACACTATCCACACATTCAGAACTGTTAGGATAAAAACCTTGATAACATTCAGTGTCAGTAAGCAAGGCTTAAGGCTAAACATTTGAAAACAAGTATTTAGCCACATACAGTGTAACCCGGATATAAGAGAGTTGTCGGGACCGGAGAAGAAGTCTCTTATACCCGGGTTTATCTTATACCCGAGTTTGGTCTATTATATATACATTAACACAGGCTCTAATTTGGGACCAGAGAAAATCTCTCTTATATCCGGGTTACACTGTACTACTTTGTTGTTGTTTCACATTCAGTATATTTCAAAAGATAAGAGCTGAGCAGAGACATTAGATTATTTTTTTAAATTTTGTTTTTTGGGAAATATGTTGAATACTGAAAATACTATGGACAGAGTAAGTAAGCAACAAGGAAGTCTTGAAGAAAATGGCAAGAGAAGGAACGCTTATACCCAAAATCAGGAAAAGGCAGCTGAAATTCCTTGGACACATAATAAGGAAGGAGGGCTTGGACAACTTAACCATCATGGGGCATATTGAAGACAAGAGAGACAGGAGAAGGCAGTGATACACTTACTTGATGGGCTTGTAGGAGTGAATGGTGGAACTTCAAAAACCTTAGCAGGAGAGAAAAACTGATAAGAGCCACACGTGATAGGAAGTTGTGGAGAACCATGATTGCTTATGTTCTGAAGGAACATGACACACACAAGAAGTTGAAAAATAAGGATAAATGCCTCCTCCTTTTCTTTAAGCATTTATAAAATTTATAAATTTATTTATAAAATTTATAAATTCATAAATGGATTATTTAGGATTTAAAATTCTAACTAATAGGGATTTCATTTTTTTTTTTGTATTAAAAATATACGTAGGACTTTAAATTAAATTTCAAAAATTGTGTTCTGGAATTTCCATAACTTCCAGTCGTAGAAGATCATACTCATAATAGAAGAAAAAAGAAATCATGCTACAAATTATGTAACCGAAAATACATATGAGTTTGTTTCTTAATATAAGCCAACTTTCTTCTTTTTTTTCTCATTTTTTCCCTACAGGATTTCTTCAAACTCAGTTCCAAAAATCATAGTTTTCTCTAACCTATTTCCAATTTGATTTTACTTTCTTCATTATTTTTGGTCCCATGTTTTGTTCTTGGAACATACCAGCAAAAACAATTCCACTTGCAATGCAATATCAAGCCAAAGAACGTCTTTATAAAAAAAGTATTTCCCATACCAAAATAGATCAGTACTCAATTTTTTTTTTCTGGAATTGACATAAGATGTTAGAAGTAAAAAAAAAAAAAAAAAATCTGTTTACATGAAGGAATTATATTTTGAGAAAAGATGACTGGAGGATTTTATCAGACAATGAAAGAAGTAATAAACAGGAAACTTTGAATTTTTGCCAAAATCTTTGTGTGGGTGTATTTCTAAATTTACTTAACCCTAGACCAAGTGCAATTACAGGAAAAGTTTTCTTTCTTTTTTGCAAGGTAAAATTAATTATGTCCATATTATAAAACTATTTTTACATGTTGACTTTAAAGACTTGGTATTAATATAAATGGCTGGGCAATGACAAAATAAAACGGGTTAATATTTGGTTCATCTCATGAATATGTTGGAAAAATTTATAACCAGTCAAGATGAATGGAATAAAAGAAAGAATTAAATGCAGTAAAAATATTCAAATATAATTTGCTTTTATTTTATAGATATATACTCAAAATTATCCTTTTTAAGCATCTAGAGATTGAAATAATGTCATATATGTATGTTACTGAGAAATATTTATTTCGGGTCTGAAATTGAAGATTTCTAGAAGTCCCAAAGACATATATGCATTCCTTAAATAGATAATTCAAACCTTTCTCTATCCAGATGGCCTCCTGTGACCAAACTGATAATGGCATATTTCGGATATCGAAGCAGTATCCATGAAGGGATACAAGTTTGATTCCAGCCAAGAGGCACAATCTTTCTTTATTTGGATTTCTCGATCTAGGCCAGTTGTTATTAATTTCATTGTTTAAGAAAATATAAAAACAGAGATAGCAATTCAAACATGTGTACCCAGTAAAATAATATTTATAGCAATAAGAAATGATGTCAGAAAAAAATTGCTGGCTGTTGTTGAGAAGAAGGGTCTTATATTAAAATGTAAAGGATTCAAAGACTTATCATATGTGTTTGTTATTTGTTCTATTATATATGTTGATCAATTTTTGATGATTTTATTACCTTTTTATTGAAGTAAAATGTAATTATTTGGTTGTTGTATCCTTAAAGGGTGTACTCAAGCAAAGGAACAACATGTGCATAGATGAACAAAAGAGAGGTTTATTGTAAAAGAGAATACACTACTGAAAGACAGGGAATCGGGTGGTAGGCTAGTAATTCATGAAGCAAGCGCTCCAGATATATCCAGTGCTCACTATATATAGCTACTGATATAGTCAGTCTACATAGGCGATAGGGAGTGTGGGACATTCTATTACAACATTGGTTATGTCTAATAACTTCAAACAGCAGTTTTTTAGAATACATCAAATAACTTCAATAAAGCATATTGATACAACCTAAAATTTTAACTCAGGCTTTGTTTTGACATTTAAATTGTTTTTATTTTTTTTTTTTTTTTATAAACCAAATTTGAACTACTGAAGTTTATATGATTTGCTTAATAACTTCAGACAGGGTGTATATATATATATATATATATATATATATATATATATATATATATATTAAATATTAATATGTTAAATACATATATATATATATATGTGTGTATATATATATATATATGATCGACTCTCCCGTCAAATTCGACGTATGAGGGTCAGGCAGATCAGTTCCTAGAAACTGAGAGCCCGACATTGACACATGAGATTTGATTATAGTGTGAAGGCTTTGTGCAGGGCCATCCACACTTTTTGAAGGGATGGATACAGGGACCTGGTGCAGCGAATGCCACAAGGTCCCCAAACGATCCTCCACAGGTTTTGAATTCAGAGTTGTCCTTTTCCTAGACCAGTTGCCATCCAAGGCTATAGAACCCAGTCTGTCCTGCTATTTACCCATAGTTGGAGGAGGATTCACACCTTTCCCAAGGGTATTAGCATGTAAGTGAATGTAATGGATTCGACTGAAATTCGAACTCGGCTCTCCAATTCCTCAATCCAAGCCATTACTCCACTTACTTATTAGTATATATATATATATATATATATATATATATATATATGTATATATACTAAATATAAACTTTCTTTAGTAAGAGTTCTTAATCTAGACTGATTATTATTAATTTCACTGTTTAAGAAGTTAAAAATCATCGCTAGCTATACAAATATGTGTACCCCCAAAAAGTAATGTTTATATTAATAAGAAAAAACTTGTCACAACTTCTATGGGTTTTCTATAGGTGTACCTTTATTAGAAAAGCAAAACTAATATTCTAATTTCAAACAATCTCCAAATGTTCATCATTCCTTTCAGCATCTTTCTTAACCAGATGATTAAAAAAAAAAACATTAATTCTTCTATGTGAGTTCTGTTTTCTCCAGTAAAGATACTACCATAGTATGGTTAATATTCTCTTTGAAAAACTGTTAAAGTTTTCATTGCAAATTTTTTTTTGAGATCCCTTAATTTTTAATATTATATGTGATATAGGCATACACACAGTAGTAGCATCCTACAAACTAATTCACACAAACTAATTCTTAAAATTATAAAAGCTTAGGAAATCGGTTGTTGGATTATCTGAAAAATAATCTTATATATTAATAGCCAATATGTAATAGTAAAAATATAATTAATATCATTGCTGTAAGTTCTGCGGAGACTGAAAGAAGGTTTTCTGGGATGAACATTATTTATTTTGATAAAAGAAATCATCTTGAAGTTAAAAATGTGGCATAGCTGCAAGCCATTAAGTTGATAGGTCATCCATTGGATCTTTAGGACTACAGTGATTCAGTTTGGATGTGGCTAAGAAACTTAAACACAGCTGGTGACACGAGAGTCAAAAAGTATCATACTTCTGAACAGAAACATGATGAGAACAGAATTTCAATCTGGAAATATTTTAATAAATAAATTAATTTCCATTAAATTATCAAAATGTTTTAATTCTTTCTTGATAGTATGAAGTGATTTGTTTCCATTCTCAGAAAAGAAAAGAAGCAGAATAGGTTTCTAAATATTACCTGCCTTTATAGAACCGGTTCCTGGAAATTTAGAATGCCATTATTGCATTCACACCATATTGACAATACCTAGTTCTTGATAATGACTCTAGTATAGTCAAAAGTACTTGAACAAAAGAAAAAACAAAATTTAAACAATTTATTCATAATTTCAATCCTGATATACATCTTATTTGGAAAGAGGAAAAATATAAAATATAAACAATATAAAAGACCTTGTTGTTGGTTGAATTTAACAAAATTTGTTTGGAAGAATTCTTGTTGCCTTAATACATCTTATATGATTATTTCACATCAGCAAGTGGATATTATCCTTCAGATAGAATTTGAGAACTCCAAGAAGATCCATGCTATTATTAGAAAATCTTTCACATCCATCGAAACCTATTTGAGAGAGAATCTACTGCTTAAAATTAAATCAATATGAACATCCAATCAAATATTGTTAACACGCACTTTTTCTGTGACATATGCTGCATTAAAAATGTATCTATTAATGTTTGTCTGTCAATGTATTTTGAAACTTTTCATTCTTTCCAGATGCTTCTCTTACAATGAATTAATTTTAAATGTTTACAGTGTAAAACGCTTTCTCACGATTCAAATGACCTTTTCCTTTTCAAAGGTCAATATGAAGAAGGATTCTTGGAAAATTGAATAAAAGGAAAACTTGAAAGCTAAAATAAATATGACAAACAGAGATCATACACAAGAGGGGAACCACTGTATAATGGAAACCATGCTGGTTCTGAATATGATGTTTAATTCTCTTTCGGTGTTCCAGGAATATGAGTTTGGTTTATACCAGTAGATTAATATTTAAACTAAAAAAAGAATACATGAAATGGAGCAGGTTATGTTGTTTTCAAATGCTTGCTAAAATGGAAAACACTGTAGGGACATAACATGTTGTTGTGTCCCTTCAGGACATTGGTGATCATGGCTCTCCACAATTTCCTATCCTTTGTAGTGCTTTGTAAATTTTGTCTTTTTGATATCTCTCCTAAACCTTGTTCAGCCAACCATTTACTCAAGCTCTCTAGGTAAGTTATGTATTGTTTTCCTCTGTCCCACTTGCCTTCAATCTGTCCTGTGAGTATCAAATTTTCCAAGCCCTCTTTTTTCTTTTCTCCTCTATGACAACGCAAAGTCACATATAGCAAGAATAACACAGGAAATAATTATTGAACTTGTTTGGTTTATTTTACCGCACCCTCATATTCAGCTGACCTTGCACCCACCATTTATTACCTTTTTTGATTGCTTTAAAATGATTTGATCAAGAATAGTTTCTCTAATGAAAACCACATAAAGGAGTTTTTGAAAACTTGTTCACTTCAAAACCTGTGGAATTTTACTCAAAATGTATCAAAGAGCTGCTTGATAAGTGGCAACAAATCATTGCAAATAATGGTGAATCTATAATTGAATAAAATTGTACTTTATTTTTTGAAGGATAAAATTCATAAACAAAAATGGAAATTAATTATGACATAACCTAATAATTCAAGCAAAATTTAAATTTTTCTTAATTACGATAAAAGGGATTAAATTATCTCCTAAATGTGTTCAACAACATCATTAGAATAATAATAATAATAATAAAACAAGAGAATTCATTTTTTTTTTCAGAGTAATTATTATAGCAGAGAAAATTTCAGTGATCCCATTGTCTTCACATAAAGAAGTATTTCATTTAAAACCTGAAATGTCTGGAGGATGCAAATCATTGTTATTTTTGCTACCAATTCTTCTTCAGTCGAATGAGTTAAATTGTGCTTTAAACCGCTTTGCAGATACAAAGACCTAATGATTCCTCTTGTCCAAAATAGGTACTTTGTGGGTATATTTGTACAGCGGAGTGTTTGCTCTGTCCAAGATTACAAATAACATGAACTCTGTCAACATATTGTTGCAGCTCGTGTTTGCAACGCTGACTCTGCCTTTTTTCTTTAAACCACACGATAATAGCCAATAACAAAAGTTGACATTCACTGTGATTGCTAATGGTTGCTTCCAGAATAAGAAAATCAATATCTATTATCTTATAAACGTTCTTATCAAATGAAATAACAAGTGTCAGCTGTACAGTTTGCTTCTTACATATATATATAATCTTTAATATAAATAAATATAAATTATATATTATAATATTTTTATAAATAGATTATATAACTAATTATCAATAATTGTTGATAATATTTACTGAATTTATCTTGAGATTTATATATATATATATATATAATTTTTTAATCATTTCATTCTGAGCAAGGCATTAAAGCCACTAAGATGCAAGGAGTTATTGAGTGTGAGATAATATCAGAAAAAGAAAACATTATTAAAGAGAGAGAGACAACAATAAAAGAACAGAATTTAAGGAGGCAGTAGAAAACAATTGATATTGCATTTAAATTTTTGAAGATCAAAGTTGATTGGAAAGTAAGAAGCTAGAAGACACTTTCACAAGTGAGAAGTGTGAGAGAAGAAACTGATAGCAGAGAACATACAGTTACATCTATCAGTTTTAACTGTAAAATGATGAAACCTTTCAGCCTATCTAGTACAGCCTTTAAATTTATAAAGTCTAGGTACCATAGAGGAAAGCTCATCAGAAAAATTACCATGAAAATATTTATAGTAAAGGCACAGGGAAGCTACATTACAATGGTGGAAAAGCCAAGATGCCAGGTCAGTATCAGTGACATTGCATATTCTTCTTTGTATTTTATCTAGAATCTCTAAATACATAGCAGGAGCACCGGACCATATGCGGCAGCAATATTCAAAGCATGGACAAATGGTAGACTTATAATCTTGTAAGGTAGATTCTAACAAGAAAAATTGTCTAGCACAACACAGTGAACTAACTTTCCTAGTTGCAGACCTAGCAATACATTTATAACATTATAAATAACAGAATAACTAAATCTCATCATGATTTTAGTATAAAATAAGTTTGATATTTGTTTGTAGTCAATAATATAAAATAATATTTAAGTCATTTAAAAATAAACAAATAAATAATTATTAATTTTGAATATTATAGTGGTGAATATTCTGAATTATATCACCATTGGTGAATTTTCTAAGGTTTTTTATGAAAAATGTATTTTATAGTAATGAAATTATATAAAAATATCAAAAAACTTTAATTTTAATATAATCATAATACTTCTGAATATTTAAATATTGTCAAGCATTAGACAAACTTTATCATCATACATTTTCAAATTTATTTAGAAATGATGATTAGTGTTACTTATATATATATATATATATATATATATATATATATATATATATATATATATATATAATCATTTTCATTTTTTTATATAATTTCATTGTTATAAGAAGTATTTTTTGCATAATTAATATAATTGATTTTAATCATCTGAGAGAACCCATGACTCCAGGAGAGTGACTCATTGTGCCTTCCAGGTCTAACATTTTCAGCTGACATGAAGTGGAAAGAATATATTGAATCAATTGCTGAGTCTGCATCTAAGAAAGTTGGTTCACTATGTTGTGTTAGACAATTTTTTTTTTCCAAAATCTATCTTACATATTTATAAGTCTACCATTCATCCTTGTTTTGAATAATGCTGCTACATTTAGTCTGGTGCTACAGCTATATATTTAGAGATTCTTGATAAAATCCAGTGAAGAATCTGCAATGTTATTGATCCTGACCTGGCATCTTGGCTTCAGTCCCTTTCCCACCTCTGTAACATAACTTCCTTGTGCCTTTTCTATAAATACTTTCATGGTAATTGTTCTGATTAACTTTCCCCTGTGGTACCACAACTTTATGAATTTAAGTGCAGCACTAAATTGGCAGTTAGGTCTCATCATTTTACGGTTGAAATGGCTAGATGTAACCATTAATTCTCTGTTGACAGTTTCTTCTCTCAGACCTCTTGCTTGTGGAACTTTATTCCAGCTTCTTGCTTCACAGTCAACTTTAATCTTCAAAAATTTAAATGCAATGTCAATTATCTTTTGTCTTTTTAATTCTTGTTCTTTTATTATCCTCTCTCCTTAATAGTAGTGTTTCATATCTTCTCTAACACTCAGTAACTCCTTGCATCCTAGTGGCTTTATTGCCCTGCTATGATTAAATACACACACACACATACACACACACATATATATAATCAATGAATTAATAAGTTTCATATATATATTCCCCATGAGGTACTTTTTGTCTACAGTGAAAACCACCAAAATGCAATTTCCTATCTCATGTGGCTCAGCAGTTTTTCTCCCTTTGTAAAGCTCCTGCTCCATCCACCATTCATTCACACAAGTTCTTCAGGTAAGTGTATCACTACCTTCCCCTCTCTCTCTCCCTCTCTTGTCTTCAGTATACCTTGTGAGGCTTAAGTTTTCCCACCATTCCTTCCTCATTATGCATCCTAAGAATAAAATTTACATAGATGCAGTTGTACATAAATCTTTACTTATCAGCTATATGTATTTGTTACTATCATTCAGATTACCTCACTGAAAAATCATTACTCTAGTTTACATAATTCTGGACACATTGGATAGGTTGCAGCCTGATGTGTTTCACTAATAGTGTTCTAAAGATAATCATCTTTTTTATCTAAATCTAACTTACTAGGTATTTATTTACTATTATTCATATTATTTTAACAGCCTTCTGAAAAATGTTAAAATTTCTATCTGGTGTGGAATTTAAAGCTTAACAGAGTTCATATTTGAACTTCCAAATTTTCAGTTTAAAGCTGATCACATTCAAACTTTTATTTGAAATTTTTATAAACCATATTTAGTAAGTCTCTACAGCCTTCCGTTTGTAAGCAGAAGGAATGGCTGCTAAGTTTTAATGCCATCTGTCTGTGATGTATATACATGTATATATTCTAACCTCATTTATAAAGAAAATTCTCCTTTTTGTTGTAGTGTACATTAGTTTTATTTCCTGTTTTTGGTTTGTTTTTTTGTTTTAAATGCTGTTCACAGTAAGTATAATTTTTCTTTATTCTTTCCTTCCATTTCCATAACATGTTTGATTTAATGGCCATAATCTTCCATTTATGTTAGAATTTTTGAGACCAGGAATTATTATTTTATGTCTTGCTCAGTTTGATTGTTACAATATTCGAATTATGAACCAAACCCTTTTTTCAATCTATGGTTTCAAATTCCAAGGTTACCAAATGTGATGATAAACACCTGAAGAAAGCCTTATAATACAATGGACAAAATGTTGTATAACATGTGTAGTGAGTTTAGATCATGATAGCAGCAGGATTAGCTGCACAGGATATATGTAGTCGCAGGAGGTGACAGAAACCGTTATGATGCCATGTTTTCTAAAAGAAATTCTCTCTTCTCTTTGCCTATGCATATGGTCACAGATCTAACAGGAAACACTCCTCTCTGGCCAGAAAAGTTATACTTTGTTCGGAAATGGACATTTGGACTTGAACATTATTTTTTAAATTATTTGTTATCCTATTTTATGGAATCAGAATAAAAATGTCTGAAACATTTTGGTTAGTAAAGTGACCTTCACAGTAAATATACATACCACTTCACCAGCAAGATGAGTACACTGGTCTGAATAGCAAAGCATATATTAATGTTTTCTTATCTCACAAGGAGGTTCCTTAATATTTTAGCAGCCTGTCTCCACAAAATTGTGATGTTTACACTTTATTGTGGATGGTTTTCCTCAGTTAGAGATACATGGTTTTTATGAGAGGGTGATGAAAATTCTTGACTTGACACACTTCCAAAAATCAGTATTTTGATGAATAAATATCAGAATACAGATTTTGTGAAGTAGTTCAGACTGATAATGTTTCAGCACTTTGTCCGTTAGTTTATTTGAATTATACTCAAAATTTTTACTTTCAAAGTGGATCTGTGTTTATTCTAAAGATTGTGTGAATAAATATTCAAGTAAGAGCTGTGTTAATTAAATTAGTTTCATTTGTTAATCACATGTATGTTTGTGAATATTTGTTTTTCATTAAATTTGTTAAAAAGTTTGCAGAATTTATACATTTTCACAATTTCTAAAACTAACAGTTACCATGCAGTGTTGATCTCTATATCAACTCTCTCTCATATATATATATATGTGTGTGTGTGTGTGTGTGTGCAGCAGTTCCTTGTTTGACAACAGGGAGTGTTTGTCTGAAATCTCCAGATAGAATTGTTACTCCTCCATCATTATGTCTGATATCTTTCAGTGTTCTGTCTAAAGCCTCAAATTCACCCTTGTGATCCATTGTTCACTCATCACAGACTATGAAGCAAGTGACCTGAAGTAGCTTGGCTAAGTTTGTACCTCTATTTATGTTGCACACTGGATTGTCATTATAGACCAAGTCTAATGGCAGTTTAAATGCTGAGTGAGCAGTTCTTCCACCAGTAAGCAATGTAGCTGATATTCTGGATGACGCTACAGCTAAAGCCACTGTTCTTTGCACCCTAACTAAAGATAAAAGAAGATTAGTTAGGAACGTTTTTGCCAGCACCTCCAGGAGCATCCAGAAAGAAAATTCCTCCAGCAGAATTGTTGATCCTTAATATAATCTCATTGTAGATGACTCTCTGGTCATTTGTAAGAAGAGGTGTATTTGTCTGTATTTGATGGATCAGTTCTTCATGGTTGGATCTAGTCTCTCTCATGATTTCTCTATTTAACAAATTAGAATCTCTGTTTGAAATGGGACATTTCTTTTTTTATGTCACATTTAGCACCTTATCTTCTATTTCACACATTGCAATGTTCATAATCCTCGGGTTCATTTGTATGGCTAGTCATGGATGAACCAGAAGCATATGATAAAGAATGTCTTCACTCATAGCTTCTTGGTGTTTCAGCCACAGATCCATTGGATTTGAAATTTGACAGGTAGCAATCATAACAGCAAAGAGATCCCTTATTTGCTTAGGTGATTGATATAAAACTGCCTCTTGTAAAGTTTGGTCCCAATGCTCATCACTTTTTGTGAGGCCAAGTTAAATGCATGCCTATCTTTATGTCTCAAGAATATTTCCATTGGTTGTTTTCAAATTTTGAAATGATCTTGGACACCTGACATTATGAAGAAGTTGAAGCATTCAGAATTTTGGTGGATGTATTGTATAAACCCGACCAAGTACACCAGTACATTTAATAGCAGGTTCATTTGGATGAAGTTCTCCTTGCTTTCTTCAGTGGAATTTTCCAGATTTGAATGTGTAATATTTAAACACTTCAGGAGAGAGAATTGTTTTGGCAAAGTCATCTACATTGCATAGGTTAAAGAATGCCATTGGGGTAGTGTTTTTGAGTTTCGATCAATTCCAGAGTATTGTCTTCAATAAAATACACTGCTGTCCATTTTCAAGATGAATACTCAAGAGCTGAACTGATGAGTGTCTGTTGTGAATGTTAAATGAAAAAATTCTCCAAGAAGCCTCATTGCTAGAAATATATCTTCCTGACTGAAATTTTTCTACTTCATTGTGATTGTCAATGGCAGTCACAGCTTGGTCACTCCCCTTATTAATGTCCTTGTACACATACTTTATGGACTTAACACTGTTACAAAATTCCACATTAATGTGAGCATTGAATGCTTTGCACAGAAGTGGACTATAGGGAACAGCATATTTGTTGTCTACCAGTATATTTTGTCCATTTCTTTCAAGGTTGAAGCTAAATCCTCCATCTTCAATCTTTCTTTTTCTGTAACTTGGGTAGCCATCTGTATCCATTTTTCTATGATTGGCAAAATTTCTTTGAAATCTTTTTGTACATCTGTTGTCAACCATGCAGGGACAATTGAAATTCAAATAACCACATGGTCCATGAATCATGTGTCTTTTTACTATTTCAAAAAGTCCTGGATCTTCATTAGGATTTGGCAGTTTTCCAATGATGATAGAATCTGTTTGATTTGGATTGATCTTCTCCCTTAACCATAAAAGTAAATGTACATGTGACAGTCCCCTCTTTTGCCACTCAATTGAATACATGTGACATTTTACAGGTCCAAATATTTTTTCTTTATTGTGATGAGATCCATCAGTTTGTTGGCCTTCAGCTTAAGAATCCTAGCGACAGTATCATGCCTGTCTGTTGCAAATTGTTGAGGAAGAAGATTTTCTAAAATCTCAGGCCAATTCGGATTTGTAGTAAATGTAACAAACAAATCTGTTTTGCCAAAATGTCTGACATACGTCATTTTGAACTCTTTCTTGGTTCACCTGTGAATGATGAAGGGAGAATAACTGTGTCCTGCATTGACAACAATGCCATCATTCTGAATTGCATCCTTTAGGTGGATAAATTCCTCTGCTCTTAGTTTCTTTTGATTCATTTTGATAAAAAATAACCTTTCTGATTCAATTTTTGCATATATATCCACCAAGAACTGGTTGTATAGTTGCTTGAATCTGAAGAGATAATTATAATTGTTACTCTTTATCATAATTCTGTATGCATAGAAGTCCATGTCTGATATTTTTGTTTGTGGTTAATCCAGTGTTCAAATGTCTTTGCCTGAGGAGAAAATGGTATCCATCTGTTCCTTGCCAAAAGATGAGTGGATATTGTAAGGCATCATAAGCTCTGTGAGTTTCTGCAATTTTTTGAACACTTCCATTTTGTTTCTGGAGAATAATATCCATTTTGTCACATTCTTGGTCAAGCATTAGGATAGCTACCTCATTGGTACATGGTGTATTGAACCTCCTCTGGTGAGCACCAGAAGGCATTTTGTCAGCTCTAATCACAATTCTGAAATTTCAGGTCCAGCTCTTTCCATATCTGATTTGAACTTCCTAATATAAACATTTTGCTCATGCAAAAACTCTTAAAGAGTCAATATAATGTCAAACTTCAGTTTATCAAACACATTTCTTCTGGTCTGAGCTTGTTCTTGTTATTCCTCTATGAAATAGATTTGAAGAAATTAGTGTGGCTCATTAGATAATGGTAGAAGGGAACCAATCCTGTGGTGAACCTGACCCTCAACTCTGAAAGTTGTTTTCCATCCTGGAAGTGTTGAATCTTTTGCTCTAAATGAGGTCTTAGCAAAGTAATTATTGTAGGTCCTAATGAGTTGATGAAAATCTCTTGATTCTTGAGAAATCCCATTCAGGAGAGAGAAGAGTGACCCAGGAGGTATTGGAAGTTCTGCTAGTTGAATCTTTCCTTTCTTACAACACATTATCAGATTCATTCTTGAATCTTATAGCATTGCAGTAATGGCACTGGATATCTATTAGTCCAAGGAACACCTTTTGATCGTTTGCCTAATCACTATAGCAATTGTACTGGAATGCAGCTTTGTGGAAGTTAACAAAAGGTATATGTTGTAAACTTGCATATCTTGGTGAATCTCAACCAAGCATGTTGCTGTCTTGTAATGGAGTTTCAGCAGCTCATGATGCTCTCATCCGGGGATCATGAACGGATTTTTTTTTTTTTTTGAGCTTGCTGAACACTTTCATCACTGAGGATTAACAGAAATAATATTTTCAATTGTTTTCACCACTGGAAAAAACAAACAAAAAAAAGTAATTAACAGCTATCCGCTTCTTTCATGTTGTATATATTATTTTGTTTAAATAATAAGCATTTCATGTAGTTGCAAACATGGAAAATGAATAGAATAAAATTTTTACAGATAGTTTGTTTCATATGGAAAATATATGAAATTTATATATAAAGTAAAAATAAATTTGTTTATAATTTTTGTTTAAAAAGGTTGAAAAATTTTAATATGTCCCAAATTTCAAGTACCTTGTTAAAAAAAGTAAGCATAAATTTGATATCATAAAATATTGCAGTAATTATTTAAAACCTTTTAATATTTTCTTTTAGTTACATTTGATACTGAAAAACCTACAGGGATTTGTTAAAAAGAAAAAAGTAAATAAATAAATGCATGTTCTATTTTTATGATAGAGATTTGCAAAAACTTTTGCAGACTTAATATTTTTAAACCAAAGTTGTCATTTGAATTACAGCTCTTTCAAAGTATTTTCACAGATAAAATAATAGAAAACATGTCAAAACCAACAAAAAAAGAAAAGTTTTCATTTGAAGTCCTGTGGAAACTAATATCAAGAAAAAATAATAGATATAAGACATTTAACTGGTAATTGTGAATGGAATTCTAAGTAAAATTAAAAGAAGACAATCATTTAATAGAAGATATTTTAAACAGTGTATGCAAATTAGTCATTAGCTTATTTGTGTTAAGAAGACTTTTTAAAAATAAATAAATTAAAAAGGAAGCATTTTTATATTTTCTTTCGTTTGTGTATGAAATATTGTTTGCTTTTTTTTTACTTAGATAAGTTCATTTTGGTAGAATGTAGTTTGTCAAATTTCCACTGTAAATTCTGTAAAAAAGCAGCTAATTATGGTTACTAGATACATAAACTGATAAATGTTTAGAAATAACATGGTAATTTTTCTAGGAAAAATTAGTTGTATTTTATGGGATTAATGTTCACTATTTATGAAATGTTGAAAGGGTTGTTCATATTTGTTCAAAGAATATGACTGTAAAGACAGAAGAAATTAATTGGTTAGGTGTGGGGGAACGCTTGTTATAGATAAGGGAAGTTTTACTAATAGATGCCAACTCATTGAAGGTCAAGTAAAATGCAAATTTCAAACACTTTTCTGCACTATATAAGACAATATTCCTAAACAAGTATTTTTTATATAAAAATCAAAACAATCCTTGAACAAAAGAACAGTAATGAAGGACAGTTTAAATAATGAAATATACTATTTTAAAATCAGTTAAACCTGAAAAGTGATATCACATAGAAGTAGATAATATATAATACAGATATTGAGCTTTTAGCATGTATGCCAGGTAGGGTTTTATCATCTCTCAGTTGTGTCTTTTTCTTCAGGTAGAGTGTGACTCAGTTGTGGCTCCATTAGAGAGCAGAGGCACAACTGAGGAAAATCACACTGTGAAGCGCCTAGCCCTGGGGAACAGATGCCTGAGGCTTAACCCTCTCATTGCACTAGAGAGAGGGATAGGTGCTTGCACCAAGGCCAGTGCAACCAACGGTTGTGGGGGCTTGGGGAATTTTTGTCCTTGGCCCGAGTGTATGCGCTTGGGTTCCCCACATTAAACTCAATCTTGTGTCACATCCTATCTCAGGGGGAAGGCCAGGGTAAATACCTACTATAAATTAGAGTTGGGGCCTTTAAACCCCAGAATTTGTAGGAGAATTGAGCTCCAATTTTGCATTTATTCATATAGATTATTTATTCTTCATTATTATTATAAAATTTGCTTAGTTGTGTTTATATATGTATTCAATTGTTTAATTTGTTTATTCCTAACTTGCTTCTTTATTTTTTTTATTTGTTTGTTTATTCTATATTTGCATTCTTCTTGGTGAAGTTTTAAATGGGATCCCTTTTCAGTTTTTCAATTTTTAAGTAATGTAGTAAAAATTTGTTTTCAAGTTCTGATCATTTATTTAGTAATTTGTGTTGGTATGTGTAGGTGATTATAGTGATTTTCTCCTTCAGACAAAGTTTACAGTTTTTAGGTTGATGCTGTTTTCCTTATTTTCCATGATATTTTTAGTGCATTTTGTTTTTAATTTCCTACATATGTTTAGAATGGGTTATGCTATTAGGTTGGTGCAAAAATAATGTTGTTTTCTCACATGAAGTTGAACGTCAAAAAAGACATTATTTTTGCACCAACCTAATATTTACATATTTACTATTAAATTACCATATCTTGAAACTATATTTTTATCATAAATAAAAAGCTTAATCAAAGTATCTTGTCAGTCATCTTTAATGAAACATTCACCCACCTGATGAATATTCATGAACATTCTCAAATTTAAAAGCTTTGATAAACCAATGACATCCTTGATCTTGTATATAAACATGTGCAACATAATAAATCCTTACATTTGTCTTGATAAAGTCCATCAGAGAACAAAATGGAGCAGCTAGGAATAGTTTTTCTTTGTCTTTTTATTCATTTTGTTCCTTCACAGATACACTCTGTTTGAAAATAATTTACTTATATATTTTTTTTCACATTGCAATTTGTCATGACTAGTAATAGACATAGTAGTCATGTTAGTAGCAAGTAATGAAGGGTTTGAGTGAATTATTTGGTAGTAACACACTTTCTAATATCTAGACAAAATTGTTGTATACAGATGAGAAGGTAGAAAATTGACAAAGAATAGAGAAGGCTTCTTTTCTTCTAATGAGTATTAACATGAAAATGGCTTGTTAGTTCCCAGTTCACTGCTTTTTTTTCACAGTGGATTCCAAATATCTTCATTTCTGCTGCTATATACAACAAACCAAAACTCTTGGACTTACAGACTGCACTGTATTTATATTTGTTAATTTTTTTTTTTCTTAATTAAAAAAAAATTGAGTTAAATTCTAATTATGTATTAAAAAATAATATAATCTACATGGCCATCATTCTAAGTTTGACAAAAGATAGTAGATCACCCAATGATGCTTCCCTGATTACTGCAATCTTAACCTTTTCAAGTCTAGAGTTAACTGTTATTTTTCTTACATATCCCTATGAACTGTGCCTCATATTCTGTAAATTTCTATGTTGAGTGGCTCTTGAGCCTTGTTCAGTGTGAACATTTTTGAAAAAAAAAACAGTTGGATTTTGTTATCTATACTAGTTAGGTTGCCCAAGGATGGTGAAATCCATAAATAAGTGAATCATATATACTAGATATAAACATAAGTTTTTAGGATAAACACTAAATCCATTTGATGACTTTGTGGATACAGCTCCCCCCTCCCTGCATCAAGAAAGATTTATAGACAAACCAGTTGTAAAAATAAAATTTAAGTTGATGAATTATTTTTATTTTCAAAATTATTATTCCAGTGGAATCCATTGCATTCACTTACATGCTAATACGCTTGGGAAAGGTAATGAAACCTCTTCTCCCCCACCCCCCAGCTCTGGGTAAGTAGCAGGACAGACTGGGTTCTATAGCCTTGGATGGCAACTGGTCTACCACAGAAAGAAATGGCAACCTACGGCAGGGAAAAAATCTGCCTCATTTGTCATGTATCAAAAGATACATGATTGCCTAAGTGTGTATCATGCATGGCATATAACTGACTGAAAAGTTTTGAACATGTCAGTTCTGCTGACTCAGCTGTTAGCTTCTCTGTACTTTACTTATAAATACTTTGTCAATGTTCTAATGAACTTTCCACTGTGGTACCCAGACTTAATAAATTTAAGTGCAGTACTAGATTGGCAGAAAGGTCTCATCATTTTACAGTTGAAATAGATGTAACCATAAGTTTTATGCTAAGAGTTTCTTCCATTGCCCCTCTCATTTGTAGAACTCTTTTCCAGGTTCTTGCTTTCCAGTCAATTTCATCTTCCAAAATTTTAAATGCAATGTCATTCATTATCTTCTGTCTTCTTAATACTTGTTCTTTTATTGTCCTCTCTCCTTAATAGTAGTTTTTCTCATATTCTCTAACATTCAATATCTTCTCACATCCCAGTGGCTTTATTGCCTTGCTTGGGGTAAAATGATTAAAAAAAACAAACATTGCAGATAAGCAAAACTGTGATTGCTGATTCCATGTACAGTAAGGTCCTGCTGTAAAATGTGTCAATTCTTTAGAGACACTCTGTATATACTTAGATCTTTCAATAATTTTTAAAAGCTCTATCTTATGCACCTGCTTATTCAGCCTCTCTTGATGCAAACCAATGGGGCCTGAGCACATGTTTTATATATTTTATTGATTTTAATTTCAACTGAATGTTTCTCCCCCTCATCTTTTTACAAAAAAGAGTGTATAAGAAAGAACGCAGTGGAATGTTAAAAACAAAAAAAATGCTAAAAGTTTTAAACAGCCAACATTAAAAACTGTGAATGTAAATAAAAAAATAAGTCATGTTAGTTAACAAACAAATGCAATGATGCATTCTTGAAATTTCTAAAAAAAACAAACATTTATTTTCCTAATTTTCCAAAATTACCTATTGATGTTTTTCTGGCATCGCCTTTATATCTACAAAGTTCTTTTTTACTGAACAGTTCTTGTGGGTTGGGCTGATAACATTTCAACACACCCTCATGTCTATATATATATATATATATATATATATATATATATATATATAAAAGACAATTTTGAAAACTTTTATTTCAACAATGAAAACAGTTTTCCCATTTTGTTACATCATCGTCTAAATTTTACCTACATTTCTCTCTCTCTCTCTCTCTCTCTGAATATATATATATATATATATATATATATTATTAGTCTTCTTATCAGTATTAGTATTTTTGTTGATTTTTTATCTCTCAAATTTCTTTCACCAGTCTATTATATCTACAGGCCAAGGGGGAGTTGACATCAATGTCCATTTATATATATATATATATATATATATATATATATATATGCCCTATATTTATTCTATCTTAAAAGAAAACTCAACCCATGGAAAATAGAAATTTACTGGGATGTTCATTCTCTGTGGCTATACTAGCTAAGGCATACCAGATCAAATGGTGGTTTCTCCTATAAAGGGGTATGCAGGTTCGAACCCTGCCAGAGAGGACGTTTTCTTTAAGATTTCTCAAACGTGCATGCTAACAGATGTATTACATACTATTTAGAATAAGAAGTGGGTGTCTATTTCAAATATAGGTATCCACAAAAAATAACATTTGAAGTAATATATAAACACACACACACACACTCATAGGTTTATGTTTGTTGCTTATGGTCAATAATTGAAAGCCCATGAGGTCAATGCCAGACTTCCTCAGGGTTCTCATCTTATTTCTGTCTCCATTCTGCTCTATATTAATAACTAACTTAAAAGCCATCCTATTGGGCAGCATTTAAGCTAGCTCCTGCAGAGTGCGCTTGATTGGTCCTTTATCACAGTAGGTAGGGAGGGGTAGATGCAATAGGCAACAATAAACTACAGAAGAACTCAAAATTTATCACTGCATTTAAATATTGCATTAATATTTAAGGTTACTTTTTAAAAGTTCAACTATAATTCTTTTGCTGCCACTTAATTTAAAGACAAGATGATGTACGTAGGTCCATACTTTCCATACAAACAATTATTTTTATTTCATCGGTGACTTTCACTGTATTTTGCAATTAATTTTGATTATTTCCAGATTCATTTCCAAGTTATAAAAATTGTTATCATACAAAAAAATTTGTCAGAAAAAATCACATAAAAAAATTGCCAAAAGCAATTGCAATAATGAAAACTTGGGAATCCAAAATTTGAGGATTGCAGGTCCAGATCCAGCCCAGAATGTTTTTAATTTGCTCACAGAGTTAGTTTGATTCCAACATGGTGGGATATGTTTGACTACAGCCTCTAGGAGTAACATTGAAAAAGTGTGACACAGTGACACACTGACATTTATTATATAGATAGATGACCAGAACCTGGGGACAGATATCTCATCTGACCTAGCCTTGGTAGCTTAATAGGAGGAGGAATGGCTTGTAAAATTCATTATGTCCTAAAGCAAACTAGTAATGTTTCACTATCACTATGCAGACCCTGAACTCTTATGTATCCCAATTGGCATTTTCTCAAGGAGGCTCATTACCTTTAAAGTCTATTGGGACTCAAGCTCACCCCAGATCTCAAATGCAATTCATATATCTGATCTACTGCTAAAGATGCTGGGAAAATGGTCAGTTCATTGTACCGCTCCAGTAAGTATCTGACTCCAGCTGCTATAATCTGTCTTTAGATTTCATTATTTATATGTTGCATTTCATTCTTAGCTTTAGTTATTTGTCATAATGCTAAGAACGAAATCCAACATATAAATAATGCTGTACTAAAAAACACCTTAACTAAGCACAATACCATATCAACATAAGTATTAATAATGATGAACTTGACTATAGACAAATAATTACAAAAAAATTGTGTGACTTATACCAACAAAATATTGGATATATAAACCTATCCAGTCACATATTAACAGATGATCAGAAGGAATTTCTAAATCTAGGACCAAATTGCTGTCTCTAGCCTAAATTTGACCTCCTCACAAAGAAGACTGAAATTGAAATCTTACACCAGTCATTATGTCAACTGGAAAAGGACAAATTAATAACACTCCATCCAAACCTCAAAGATCTTCTCAAGGTAGAAGGTCTAAAAGATCATATTCCATGTAACAGAAATAAGAAAATTCCAATAAAACTCAAAATTACTACTAAAGAATTAAAAAACAACCCTAATATAGTCATCAGAAAAGCTGATAAATCCAATACTTACGTAATTTTGGATAAATTGGATTATCAGAAAAAAACTTCATCATCTCATTGATGATCATTCTAAATATACTAAACTGAATAAGAACACCATGGAAACTCTAAAGAAATATGTTAATAAACTCATAACATCCAACAATGATGTTGCTGAATCACTAAAAATAAATAAAATTACTGGAGACTACCAACCTGGATACTTATATGGTAATGTTAAAATACACAAACCAGGATACCCATTACAACCTATCATTTCTCAGATTCCAACATGAATATACCAACTATCAAAATTTCTCCCATGAATTCCTCCAAATACTTAAAAGCACAAGTAAAAACAAACCAAGGTATTCTTGCATCGCTTGATGTAGAGAATTTATTTACTAACATTCCCATCACAAAAACTATTGATATTATCATTAATTCTGTGTATAAAAATAATTTAATTCCATCTCCAATAATCTAACCCAATATTTTAAGAAAACTATTGCTTGCTTGCTTGCACCATTAGAGTTCCTTTTTATAGCCAGAATGGTACTATTTACATACAAACTGATGGAGTACATATGGTGAACCATCTTGGGCCTTGCTTCTCCAATTATTATATACCCTATATTGAAAACAAGTTTTTTACTAAAGTTATTAAACCTAGAATATATGTTCGTTATGTAGGTGATATATTTATTTTAGCTGATAACAAAAAGGAAATTGAAAATCTGAAAACTACATTTCAACAAAATTCCATTCTAAATTTTATATATATATATATATATATATATATATATATATATATATATATATATATATATATATATATATATCACACACACACTACTAGCATTCAAAACAACACACAAAAAATACATCTTAAACAATCAAACATGAAGAGAAATTAACAACACTTAAAACAAACCCCATTGTAAATGTCTAAAGAAGTGGCCAAAAGTGATGGGATAATGAACAATTGTTGCACTCCTTAACTCCCACCAAATGGAAAAATGTAAGAATGCTGGAAATGCTAAATAAAAAATTAATAAAATTTTCCTTTCTGTAATATTCAATGAAACATATTTAAAAGAAAGGTTGCTGCACAAATATACATAAATATATGTATTTTATACAAGTTTCATTAAAGACAACTGACAAGTTACTGTCATTAAGCTTTTTATTCAATTTTTTCTTGTGTTTGCATAAGTGTTTTCTTTTCTGAACATGAAGTGTGTAAAAAATGTCCAAATGTTCTGCATATCTGAGAGCTTTAGGCTATTCTATTAGCTAATATCATTTATTTATTTTCGTTTTTTGTTCGTTTTTAGTTTTCAATTTTTAAGTAACATCGTAAAAATTTGTTTTCATGTCTACATTTTGAGATGAGTTCTGATTGTTTATTTAGTTAATTTATGTTTGTCTGGGAAGGCCGTCACAGTTACAAATGAACAAAAAATTAATAAAATGAAAAATAAGTATAATAAATTAATCTAAATAAATAAATAAATTTAGTAAATAATAAACCAATTAACAAAGTAGAAGTGCACACATAAACACAAGTAAATGTAATAATAACAATCAACAACAAATAACAAAGCAATCAATAATAAAATTAACAAACAACACTATAAAATAGCCACAAAACAGCATTTGGATCCACAATTATTTCCACTCAATAGCTCCTAGAATAATTTAAAACATAACCATTATCACTCACCTAATAACTGTTAGAATAATACAATAGACCTACCGATAATGCATCACTAACCAACATATGTAAATAGTATAGCCAGATCATATCTTACATAGCCTGACAATTGCGTTTAAGCATGAAACATACTGTCGCTATTGGTGTTGACCTCAATGTCCACTTTCATTTATATGCATACACACACACACACACACACACACACACACACACATATATATATATATATATATATATATATAGAGAGAGAGAGAGAGAGAGATATGGGAAAGAGAAAGACAGAAACATTGCATTTGAGAGCATATAAACAGTTTTTTAAATGGCTAAAAATTTTCATCAGCATCAAAGGTATAAAATTGAAGCCTACCATTGGTTAATTTTATCCTCAATCTTTGCCACTATAGGCTGTAATTTTAATTTAGACAGTCACTTCTACCAAGCCTGACTCCATAATTATATTATTTACTCAACTTCATTATTATTGGTATTGTAAAAGGAATTGTTGTTACAAAGTACTAGTGACATTTGTTGGTACCAGCTGATCCATCATACCTAAATATACCTCAACACACTCAAACACACCTATCATTAATCGGCTGGAAACTACCGAAGAAAAAGACGTAACTGAAAGGAAATACCAGTCATGATAAAACACTTACCTGTAAAACATGACATTAAGGCCTCAGAGAAATATGTCTATCAAATGAGGTGAACAAAAAAGAATGACTGGTGAAAGAATGGACATATGTTCAGCTGTACTTCTGGTTTGCTTTTTATATACAGTGAGGTTTTAGCTTCAAGATAAAGTACAGTTTTGTTGTATGGTTGCTTGCTTTAAAAATTACATGCTTAAATAGACTAGAAACATTTTTCTTGAATATGCTCTGATGAAGTAAGGTTCATCCAAACACTACCAAATATGATGTGTGTATGGGTGGGGAGCCTACTTATAAGTGGGAGAGCTACATCTATGTGTGTAGAAGGGTGACCTACTGCTATGTGTATAGCAGGATGGAGATGCTTCTGTGTGTGCAAGAGGGGCCCACTTCTATGTACATGTGTGTGCTATTAAGTCAATTAAATGGTGACTTGTTTATCTTCACAGCCAAGCGATAAGGTGTGGTTTCATAATCTTCCTATTCTCATATCAGATTTAGAGATTTTGGATAAAATCCAAAGAAGAATTTGCAATATTATTGGCTCTGACCTGGCATCTCAGCTTCAGTCACTTTCCCACCTGCATAATGTATTTTTCATAAATATTTTCATGGTAATTGTTCTCTTAAGCTTTCCTCCTTGGTACCTAGACTTTATGAATTTAAGTGCAGCACTAGATTGGCAGCAAGATTTCATCATTTTACAGTTGAAATAGCTGGATGGAACTGTAAGTTCTATGCTGACAGTTTCTTCTCTTGCACTTCTCACTTATGGAGTTCTCTTCTGGCTTCTTGTTTTCCATCTTCAAATATGCAGTGTCAATTATTAACTTGTCTTAATTCTTTTTCTTTTATTTTTCTCTCTCCTTAATAACATTTTTCTTTTTCTATTCTCTAACACTCAGCAACCTCTTGTCTTAGTGGCTTTGTTGCCTTGCTTCGGATGGAATGATTAAAAAACCGTTACTATCTGCGTAGGTGAATTAATATATGTTCAATCATGCACATATGTCAACACACAAATGACTTCTAATTTTCATACCTGGAAGTCTTCTACTTGACCTTTGATCAAATCTTCTTCACTGGGAATCACATTAATCCCACATTTAGATTCCTCAATTACAAAATTTCATCTACAGCATTTCAAAGATTAAAATAACACAATCTCTCTTTTTTTAAAAGAGATTGAAATATTAGGTACATTTTCTCAGAATGTTCAGTGAAAATAACTAATATATGGCATAGGGTTACCAATTCCATCCTGTGAAAACTTTCTTTTTTTTTTTACAGTAAGCTTCACCCTGTACAAAGTGTGGGGGCCACTTGAGGTAGAGGGTTGCGTTAAGGAGTAGTTTTAATGGTAGGAGAGGAAGATAGCAGTTGACTCTAGACTTGAACATGTTAAGACTGTAGTGATCGAGTAAACATCCTCTTGGGAATCTGTTCCATAGGGCAGTGGTTTGCAGGAAGAAACTGTTTGAGTCAAACTTACTTTTCAACAATGGAATATGGAGGGAATGTGGGTGATTTGCTACTATGTAAGTGGCATGTCGGGTCCTAGCCATGATGGTCAGATCTGGTGGAATCAAGAGATGCAGTTTGTGTGAGCACTTTCCATAAAAACCATAGCAGTAACACTTCTGTCCTGAAGCTGTAACTCCCTACTCCATAATTAGAGTTTATAGGATTTGAGTGAGTAGGTATGTAGATAGATAAACTCATCAGTATAGGTAAATCAAGGATACCATGGATCATACTAGTGTCATTTGGGCTACAATCTCATGATGAGACAAATTTAGTCTTTATTTTTGTTGTGAAGATATTTCACTCTTCTACATAAGAAAATACTGTGGGAGTAACTAACCTTATCAACTTGTGGCCATTGATATTTATATATCTATAAAGTAGACACTGAGGTCAACACCAAACATTGACAGTCTATTTGAATACTGTTATATTCTGTGCTAATAGGAATATATACTTGAAAAAACACAGTGGATAAAATACGTAAAGGTTTATTGTAAAACCAGTGCAATAAGAAATAAGGCAACAGTTATGCACACAATCGTCGCAAGTTAATCCAGTAGTGAGTGCTACTATTAGAAGGTTGGTAGTTCTTGCATAAGTCTGAGCCGTACTCAACACATCCCAGCTAGACTTTGTAGTCTGTTGCCTTACGGATACTTATATGTAGTTACTATCTATAGTGCAGTCACTCATGGGGGTGACAGGCTATTCTATTACATCAAATACAATCTTCAGAATGGCCTGAAGATTGCATTCAAGCATGAAACAAACTGTCATTGCTTGGTGTTGACTTCAGTGTCCACTTTTATATTTACATATGCTCTGTCCCTGATATTGAGCTCTTTTATGCATAGATATAACATACCTTAAAACTACATTTTTATTATAAAGTCACATATGATATGTAAAGATGTGTGTGTGTGTATATATATATATATATATATATATATACACACACCTTTATATATTGTATCTGTAATGATAAATATATGTATATATTTGTTATGGTCCAGAATAATGATGATATTTCATCATTCTAAAAATAACCTTGTCATCAGTGATGATGAAAAAAAGGATATTTCATCATTCTTACTCTCATTATAAAATCGATTCTTCTACCACCAGAGGTTCAGTAGAGTAGAGAACAGTAGAGTACACTGGGGTATCTGTAGCTGTAGCAGTACAGAAACACATGTCTAGCCAGTGCTCTGTGAAGATCGAAAACAGACTATTTCCAAATGCCATCCTCAAAAGTGAAATTCTCAAAACCAGATTAAGTAAGCACTGACTTTTAAACAAAAGAGATACTGAGAACATTTTTATGCACACCATACCAATATTCTGTAATTCACATCACAAAAAGAAAATACAAATTCTTGTTATTTATGTCAACACATGTCTCAAGTTTTTATTCTTGCTATCATTGTATGTTTTATGCATTTTAATTTCTGTCATTTATAACAAACCCCATGACATCACATATATAATAACAATATTATAAACATATATATATATATATCTTTACATATTGTATGTAACATTTGCAGGAAGGATGTTCTATCTCATGCCAGATTTCCTAGTCATCTAAGATCACATGAAAATTGGCAGTCTAATGCTGATTATGTGAATTTCATTCCTGACAGACCTTTTTGTGATAAAATCTGAAAGTCTGATGTTAGGCTGAAGCAGCACATGAGAGTGCATGAAGAGTAAGTCACTTTCAAGACCCTCTGAAAGTCTTTCATGTGTCACATATGTAAAATGTTATGTAGGAGCAAGACTGGTTTGCAAAGTCATCTGCAAGTCCATGGCCACTCAGCACAACGCTGAAGAGATGGCCTTCTTCTGTAAAAAATTAGCAGTTATCATGTTTATCACTTTGTTTCTACTCTCTGTGTCATTGTTATTACTAGTTTGTTATCTGTCACTTCACTGAAAGAAAGATGATCAAATTTAAAATCTAAATTGTTTGTCCATTTAAAATACTATATTCATTAGAGAATATATTCACTTTAAATACGGGAGTCATAAAAATAACTTCAAAGGGATGCACATTTCAGTTTATACTCTTTTCCTGTTAACCAGGGATTGTTGCCAAATGAGGAAATTAGACTTCAGGACACAGATGTCCATTTCAATCAAATTGTCTGTTTCTAGGTACATTTGTGTGAATATGTTTTAAATTAAGAACAAATCTAAAAATATTTCTGAAAAGTTTTTAAAAAAACTAAAACACTTAAAAATTCTATTAATTAACAGATAATTTCCAGAAAGTACAATAAAAACTTAAAATTATAAGCTTTGTTTTAGTGCTTGAAAATTTTTTTTTCTTGTCTCTAACTTAATGATTTTATTGTTTAGTCCAGGTTAGGGGTTGTTGATACTGTGTAGGAAGAGAATGTATTCTTATTTCAAAGTCATTCCAATTGTGTATGTGTGTGTGTGCATATTAAATGGTACAAAAAGATGTTAGTCACTCATGCACAATACAGACATACACATATGTATTAAAAATGCACACGTATAGTCATACACAGTGTTTGATAAACATTGAATCAGCTCTTCTTTCATCACATGGATTTTAGTACTTATTATCAAAGAATGGTATTAGCGCCATCAAGTCTAAGATGCTGATTTATATCTTTTTGATTTGGCAAAATTGCAAAAGACTGAAACCCAATGTGTAAAATGTTATTTTCCCATTTAATCTTTGTTTTGTTTTTTCTTGTTGCTTTTGTTGTCTTTGTCTCATCAGTAATAATGAAACAGTGATATTCCAACTTCTCTCTTATTTAAAAATCTGTTATTATCTTAAGTATCTGAATAAATATTCAGCAAAGTCTGTAATAACAATTCTGCCATTGATGGAAAGTACCTGTTATTGCAATTTATTATTATTGAAAAGATTCTATAATTATTGGTTTATACTTGGTAGTCAGAGGAATATTAGAGTCATATAAAAAGAAGACATTTAAATCTTCTATTGTGATGAGATTCTTTAATTGTGTGGGAAATTGATATGTCTAGAAACAGAGGAAATTGTCAAAGAACGTGTTTACAACCAACTGCAGACAACAGTAATAAATTTAGAATAGTAAATCACTTAGCAAAATAGTTTTTGAAGAATTGCATCTGTTAGATTAATTGTCGGAAATGATAAAATGCCAGTGGGGATCATGAAAATGCAGTGCTATGTTGAAAAGCAGAGAAAACTGTAAAATGCTGTACAGTATTCAACCTTATTGTTGCTTGCCAACAGACTGTCATGTTGTATTCAAAAGAACCTGACAGTTTTACATATACCTGAATGAAATCAGAACTCATAATCAGATTGCATAATTTATGCATACATATGATTACATAACATTAACTACATAAAAAAAAACAACCAGTTAGTCACAGATGGTAACTAGCAGAAGCAAGAAGAACTGAGATGAGGTGCTTTTTTTTAGTCCTGCTGCCATACCTTATTATTAGAAGTGGTCAGATATTTTGAAATAAGGAAATCTCATACTGAGTTTGACCTTTCATTCTTTAAACAAGATTTTAAATGAAACAATAGATCTCAACCCCAACAGGTTCTATTTCATTCATCCTATCACTACAGAAAGGCAGAAGGTGAAAAATGAAATATTAATAGAATCAATTGTAAAAGAAATGCATATGTTTATTTCCATCTGTTCTTAAGAGATTTCAATTGTTAAATCCCTAGAGTCTTGACCAAATTGTTGAAAAACCTGAATATGTAATGTTAATGCAATTAAACTCATATATCTCAAAAGCCATTGAAAATCAAGTCTTACAAGTTGATTTTATATGAAAGTAAATTGATTTCTCTTTCAAATAATAACAAATTTTGTCTCCTTGGTATTACTGGTCATGAGATATGGTTTTAGAAATCTACTTTGTTGTGATGACAAAGGAAAAAACAAAGTCTTAATATGGAAAATAATTTGTGTTCTCTGTGCTGTTAAAAATGAAAATCAGAATCAAAATTGGGTCAATTTTAGCAGGTCTCAAAATATTCTAAATGTTTGTGCTTCTCTACCAGTCTCAAGCAATCACCACCTTTCTTACCTCCACTAAATGAACACTACATATCAGAGACTCTTAGTTCTTTGTAGGTGAAATCGTAGTTGTGCATTATTGGTTGTGCATAAAGATTTTTTACCCCTTTGATTTACACCCCAGCATTTTCTGAAATTGGATTTGTGAGATTGATTCATGACCTTTGGAATTATGACCTCAGACTTATGATTTTGGGATCTGAATCTCCCAATTGTTATTTTCTCACATTTGTAAAAGTTGTAGATTTCTGACACCTCTAGTTGATCATGTGACAACTGTTAATGCTGTCTATTGAAATACAATCCTAACTAATTGTAACTGCATTCAGGCTCTTCCAAACTGTAAGCATGTGAAACTTGTGGTGCATCTGAGTGCTTCCAGCCTTAAAGTGATGATCAGTCAGATCTGTCTGGTAAGTGTTAATATATTCAACATTATGACTTAACCAAAGAAGATGATTATGTTATTACCATGATCAAATGAAAGCAAAGCAGATGATCTGGTCACAAGTTTTAGGTATATGTGCAAAATAAAAATGTATAAAGCATCTAACTAGCTAGTGAAAGTCAAAGAACAAGAGGAGTTGGAGAAGACAGGAGGAGTCTTCATTTCTCTAAGAAGATTATATTCAGCTTCTGTTGGCCTTTCATCAGTGGTGTAGCTAGTGTTTTTGCTGCCCGGGGTGACCCTCAAGTTTGTTGCCCCTCCCCAAGAGGAATACAATATTATAATGCACATTATCCCCTTAAGGTTCATATATATATATATATATATATATATATATATATATATATATATAGTTAACAATGAAATTATTCTTACACCCATCAATTTTTAATATTTTTAATCCATTTCTCAGAATTTAATGCTCGTATGATGCCAGATTTTTTCCCATGTTTCTGTTAATGTGGTATTTATTTAACTCCTCACTGATAAATTATGAAATAAATGTACAATTGTGTTTATTTATTTATGTTTTTAAAAATAAAATTGGGTATATGTAAAAAAAACATTGACGTTACTTCTTTTTTTCTAAATTGGGAAAACTTCAAAAACTTTTTACGATATTAAAAGAAAGATAAATTGTTTTTGCCTATATACCCTCTGTTTGATTTTTTTTTGGGGGGGGGTCAATATTTATTTCAGTTCTAACAAGTTAGGAGTCATAAATTAAATTCCACATTAAAAGAAACACGGTTTTCTTTTAACAATGTAAAAAATGGAATGTATTTTTAAGGTATTTTGTTTTACATAGTTGAAGTTATTATTTGCAAAGTTGTAGACAATAAATTAAAAGTCCGATAAAATTAATTTCACTTTTAAAAACCGAAATAAATGTTATCATACTTTTAATTCTTAGTTTATTTTGCTTAATAAAACTTCAAATATCTAAAGGAAAAAATGTAAATTGAAAAAAATGCCCATTTTTGAACTTTAAATAAAGTTTCTGCACTTAAAAAATACATTAATTTTCAATTTTCTTTTAAATTTCCATTCGATATTTCCAGAAAAAAATGAAATGCATATGATATCCTTAAAGCATTGGAATTATTTCAATTTATTTATCTATTTTACAATTTATGAAAAGTAATGATTTTATATCCGTGTTAAAGCTAGTCTTATGATAAGATTAAAAAAAAAGAAGAAACAAAACAATTGGTTCACTTATTTAATTTTTTTTCGCTAACAGTTCCCAGACATGAAAAATCAAAATCAAAGAACTGACACCAAAGTCTGAACTTCTCATGTAGGTGTGAAAAACTGTGGATTCACTAAATTCACTTAATCCAACCCCACATCAAGAACTTTAAAAATGTTCAATTTTTTTTCACAGTCTTGTAAGTGGGGCTTATCCCCACCAGCTGACAGTGCATTTTGGAGACAATTTTTTTAATTGTTGGCTGGCTGGCTGGCTGGCTTAAAGCCAGCCATATCAAAGACAAATTGGCCTCATTCGAACCCTATCTTCTTCCTTATCACTGATTTTTTTTTTGCAGAAATTATTGAAATTATGCTATTGTTTTTTTCTTTTCTGAAAATTCACCACAGACCAAAAGTGCTCCCCCCCCCCCGGTGGTGGACCACCTCCCTCCGCCCCCTAGCTACGCCACGGCCCTTTCATACATTCAGAAGTGGTCAAACAAAAATGAATTGTCTTGACTAAAGAAAAAATTTATTCTTTGTTTAATCTTTCTTTTTTCATTCTATATTTTAATGTTAGAACTCAAAGAAATGCCCATGTTTTATTGTCTTTAACTTTGAGAAGAGTCATAAACATGCCAGCAGTGTTCAAATTTGAATCTCTACTTCACAAAGAACTTCAAGTGTCCAAGCAACATTTCATATTCTATATTCATGTCATATATTTCTACTTTTTCATACTACTAGACAAGACAGATGATCATAGGTTATTTCACAAACCATTTTTTAATATATTACTAGTCCATGGATCTACAAAATGTACTCTTTCATGAACTATGACATTTATTCCAAAATTGATACCAAATGAAGTGATGATAATTCTCTTTCACCCAAACATAATTAATTTGAAAGTCTTTGGAATTTAATCTACATGTAATTAATTAACATTTCTACTCTCCTTTGATAGTAAGACAATTTTAATTTGCACAGAGGCAGTCACATAAGTGCCTTCATCTTTAAAAAGTGGTTTGAATTTGCTCTGTAAAGCTCAACTAAGTACAGTGAGTGAATAGTTAAAGAACAATCTTCAAAAACCAATTTGTCAACTGACTGAAGAGCGTATGAGGACATCACGAATGAGATATAAACAGGAAAAGAGTGGGATAGATGGACATGAATCCATGTCGTCAATTTTAGTCTTTAAGAAAGTGTTCTTGAAAATTGCAACATGGCAGATGGAACTAAAACAATCTATCCTAGTGGACAAAATAAAGGAAATTTCAATGTATATCACCTGAAGAAGACCAGAGGATACAACAGCCAAAATGTTTTGAATATGACAATAAAGATGAAGACAACTATTCAAACAATATAAATAGTTACAATACCTCATCTCAGAAATATAGGCAACCATAAATTCTAGTAAACAACTGGCAATAATATTGACATATCTAAATAGAATTTACTATAAAGATCTGAAAGATGAGATTGCTAGCAATTGGTACTTATTCTTATTAAACATAGACTAATGTGGCACAAGGCTACAATTGTGTTACGTCTGGTGATGATTTTATTCACCACACTACCAATGATCTCCTCAACAAGCTAGTTAGCTATCACTTTTCAGATGGTGTCTAAAATGTGTGCACATATACACCACTCATAAATTGTGAATGTGATTAGGATTTGAAGCCAATATATAGAGAATGAACAAATTCAGTAGATCGTGGTTTTAATTGTTTAACACTATAAATTCTAACATTTTATAAGATACGCAATAAGTCCTCAAGAGAATCAGTTTTTTTAAATCACATGTTTCTCATTATAAATGGAACACATCTCCTGATAAAGTTGAAGGAAATTATAAAGAAATTATGTCAACCATTTTCAAAACACTTTCGCTATCAACTGTAATTCAACAAGTTCCTTTAAATGCCATTAACTGACTGTCAATAATCTGCAAAACTTTCTACGCATTCCCCAATCCCCCCCCATGCCCGTCATTACATCCATCTTACAGACTTTGCTTTCCATCAAGATATCAAAAATGGGAAGAAAAAAGAGCAAATTGTTTCCAATCAAATAGCATTTTTTTTTTTTTTTTTTTTTCTCATCTGGCAAACTATTATCCATTTTCTTTAGAATGGTTGGAACTCTAATTACGAGAAAGAAATTACAGAGAGAGAATCTTTGAATGTCTAAGAGGATTTTCAACTTTTTTTTTATCAGACAGAAACCAGAGATACTTTCAAACTCTGCCAGTTTTCCTTGATGGTTACAAAATTGTCATAAACTGTTATTTATGAAGGATCTAATACTAGGGCTAGAAGCCATTTTCATCTCAGGGCAAAATTAATATTTTTGATTTGTGGAATATGGAGATATTTTTCTCATATGAATTTATTAAAATCTTGAATGAATTGAAAGATTTCTGCTCTCTTAATATCCCTTCCAGGGGTTCCCAATAAAATTATAAATTAAGTTTTTTACTGATTGCAAATATTAATTAATTATACTGTAAACAATCAAGCTATCATTTTAAGTCCAGAAATAACATTAATATGTTTTCTCATCAATGCACAATATTTGTTTAATATGGAGAGTTATGATTTCTGTTATATTTGGATTTATAGTGGGGTTGTTTTCACTTCTTTTTTTTTAATCATTTCACCCCAAGCAAAGCAATAAAGCCACTAAGATGCAAGAGGTTACTGAATGTTAAAGAATATGAGAAAAAAAAACACTATTAAGAAGAGAGAACAATAAAAGAACAGGAATTAAGAAGACAAGATAACAATTGATATTGCAAATTTTGAAAGATCAGCTTTCTAAATAAAGTGAATAAAAAAAGACATTTTAGATAAAGTAGGGAAGTGATATAAGGACACATGGCCAAGTGGTTACATTTGCTTTCTATCAGACCCATGTTTGAAACTGACCACAGTCAATTTGTCAGGCAGGTGACTGCTTGATGTTATTAGCGTTGGGAGGCAATCCCTGCTTGGTGGCACCATAGGAAAATACCTGACAACCATACAATTGTTTAACCCAAACCTTATGAGTAAAATTGGGTAAACAAAACAGTTTGGAAAATCAACAGTAGTTGTGCTATTCTGAAGTCACAAGTCATCGTGACCGAGGGCTTGAGCATACTGGCCTTTTTCAAACTGGTGATCCTGCCAGATTTTGCACTCTCTCCCAGAAACTAAGTCTGCTCAGAAGAGTTGCAGTATAAACCACAGGTGAACTCAGTGAGCTTTGAAGAAAAAATGAATGTGCCTGCAAGATGGATTGGCGAGCCACTCTAACAAATGGGTGTGCCTGGCAACAAGTAGTGTTTTATGCACAGTGTTCCTATTTCTTTGAATATTAAAATTGTAAATATTTGAACAATAGTGAAACCCTTTTTAAACTGTTGGCTGTGTTTTTTGAACCAGAGAAAAATTTACCATCAGAAGAAATTAATAGACTAATTTGTTAAACTGCAGCTGGTCTATATAAGCTGAGGCTCTCAGGAAATGCAGCTTATAGCCATATCACATTGAAACACCAGTTCTTGTTTGACCACTGAAGTTAAGTAACATTGAACCTGGTCAGTACTTAGATGGGTGACCACTTGGGAATGATTAGATATGCAGGTCTTACTGCCATATGTTGAAACACTGGTTCCCATACGATCACTGAAATTAAGCAACATAGAGCCTGGTCAGTACCTAGATGGGTGACCACTTGGAAATGCCTGATTCTGTGAGCTTGTATGTGCAGAGTTGTTAATTGGAGAGCATAATTCCAATTTCTGCTGTGTTCGTTATATTTACTAATGCACAAATACCCATGGGAAAGGTATGAATCTTCCTCTTCTCCCTTCAGCTATGGACTAATTAGTAAGAATTGTATTACTAAATCCTTATTATCTACAAACAAATTCTTAAAATCTAAAAGAATTTCCTGGTTTTAAATAACCTGCAAAGGGTTGACAAGCCACAGAAAACAAATCAATCAATTAAATATTGATTGGTTACACAGGCATGTCTTTTAGATTTATTTACATCCTCTGAAACATAAATGTAGAGAAACTACCATGGCTACAAAGTGACAGATCGGTTGATATAATGATTGTCATATAGAATTAATCTCCCATTTTATATTCACATTATACTTTCTTGTTTCTTTATCATATTCTGATTAGGTATTTGTGGTGTCCTCTCTCTAAAGAGTCTATGTTGGACTCTTCTGCTTACTATAAGTTTAGTAGGAGAGATCTCATCCTCATCACCAAGATGTTGTGACCAAGTAAATGGTTAAAGAAATAACAAAACAAGTGTTGCAGATATATCGTATATTAAACAGTAAGTATAAGAGAAGACTATTACACGACTAGTGAGTGTTTGTCAGTTGACCCAGCATTCAATCTATCTGGCTGTTCCCCCAAGGCCTTCTCTCCTACTAATCTTATAGTAGGTGGAAGAGTCCAACATAGACTATTTAGAAGGAGGACACCACAACAGTATGAATTCACCTCTTTTCCCCAGCTATGGATTAATAAAACTTGTATCATTATTATCTCCAGAAAAAATCTTTAGAATCTAAAAATATTTCCTGGCTTTAAATGACCTGCAAAGGTTTGATAAGCTGTAAAAAATGAATGAATGAATCTTTGCTTTTAAAAAAAAAACAAAGATTGATTGATTTGTTGTGATACTTGTTCCACTAAAAGTTTGCTTGTGCTCTGTGAGTGTTAAATTCTCCAAGCCTTATTTCTTCATTATATCCTCAAAATATCCGCTCTTGCTGGTTGTTTGACACAGCTTCTTTTTTTTTCCCTGGAAAGGTTCTGAATGGCCAATTCATTCTGTGTATAATTTATAATCAAATTATTGGCATTTCAACGTGACAGTAGATATTTGAAATCTAAAAATATTTTCTGGCTTTAAATAACCTACAAAAAGGTTGATAAACCATAGAAAATAAATCAGTCAGTCATGAAAGGCAAAAACATAACCTTCCTTATATGTTGTTCCCTCACCACTCTTGTCACTGATGGCACAATGTCCACTTTTAATAAACAAAGATTAGACTAGTGCATCACTGTGTGTGTAGCGGTGGGGGAACTCACCTTGTTTATGTTAAACACACTACACTAGTACTTTTTTTAAATACTAACTTTTGGATATTTACTAAGCATAGCTGAGGTTTACATTTGATCATGTTAGGGTGGGAGTACTTAATAGGGAATGGACACAAAGGGCTTCTTTAAGTTCCTTAACAAATGTTATATGATATTTAGAAAGACCACCTTGCGATAAATCTAAATATAATATAAATTTTAATGATATGTATTTTCCTATGCCATGTGGATTCTGAATGTGAGAGTTGTATTTGGGGATTTTGACTATCTTCTAGAAATAGCTGCTTCATCCATTGTCGTTTATGACAGATAGAAAAAACAGATTTTCTTTCTTTCCTTTATAGTTTGTTTACTTTTCTTTCTCACTGTTTTGTCTTTGTTTCTTTCATAGTTTGCCTACCTTTTCTCTCTTTGTTTTATCTTTTCTTCTTTCTGCTATAATTGCCAAACCTTTTCTCTCTTTGTCTTTCTTTCTTTTTTATAGTTCTCCTGCCTTTTCTATCTTTCTTTTCTCTCTATTTTGTTTGTTTCTTCTGTTTTCCCTTCTTGTTATAATCCCTAGTCTAATTTTCTTTCCTTTTTTATTTACAATATCAGGTATCCCGAATGTATTTTTGAGACACAAAAATTTCTGGAAATAGTCCTGAGTGTGTTAACTACTAAAGACACAACTTGACTTGCTGCTTGGTATATTTCTCTGATTTGTCTTGCTATGCCTTGGTACCTCTGTATATTTGCCTGCTCTACCTTCACAATATTCTTGTCCCAAGGTACTGCAGTGTCTATCAGGATCCATTCATGGCTTTTCTTGTGCACAAGTGAGATATCAGGGTGATTGCTCTCCAAGTGCTTGTCAGTCAAATGGTTGTATTCCACATCAGCTTCATTTGTTCAGTCTCATTAATAATAATAGGATTTTAAGTTTGATCATATAAACCCCAACACTCCAATGATAACTGGTACTATAGCAGCCTGAATGTCCCACATTATGGCAGCTGCAGTCCAGAGGTTGGTGTATTTCTTGACCAGGAACAATGAGGAGGCATTTTCTTGTTGTCAACAATGGTAATGTCTGATTTGGTAGAAATCCCACAAGATCTTCATGTAGTTGTTTTTGATCACCTTCTGTTGTTGTTGTTATTATTATTACTATTATTATTATTTATAAAAGGTAAAATACACAATAGTGTTACAAAAGCTAAAATAGAAAACTGAAATCACATCATATGACAAATCTGGAATCAATATTCCAGTTTCACTGTTAGATGTAAAATTTTGAAGACAGGCTGTGAGCAACCTAGTTTCACAGACCCTTACTGCTGTATTAAGTTTGATCTTCAGTGAGTACCTCTCACTTGTAACATTGTGTTAAACAAAAGTAAAATGTGTAAATATCTTTCTGAAAGTTGTTAATGACCTGTGAATGTCAGATTCTCCAAGCCCTCCTTCCTCAATATATGTCCTAAAAACTTCAGCTGTCTCTTTCTGATTTCATTTTTTAAAAACTTCCTTGTTGCTTATACGTTCCGTATATGGTATTCTTAGCATTCTTCTATAGAACTACATCTCTGTTGCCTCAGGACCTCTCTTCCACTGTGAGAAAATTATCCAGCATTCACTGCCATATGACTGAGTATAGAGATGAGTTATTTACCAATAATAAACCTTTTCTTTTCTCATTCAGAACGACACAAATATATATATGTTTAAAAATACCCCAAACCATAAACTGTGAAAGAAATACTGTATTTTTCAGTTTATAAGATGCATGTTTTACATAAAAATTTAATGTTAAAATCTGTTTGAGTCCTATACACTGAAGGTATGAATAAGATAGATATATGTATACACATTATATACACAAGCCATGTGTAAATATACTTAAATAAGCAAGCATAGTTTAGTTTATTTGAGTGTGTTATCTAAACCAAAAGTATGGATTTCAAAAATGCAATAAGCTTGACCAATCAGAGGGCTTAATGCAACTAATTACCTAACTGATATTTCAATTTCCATTGCATAATTGACTGTCTGGCACATGCTTACTGTCAAGTTGGATGTGTCAACAAAAGTTGAAGTACGATATATTGAGCCTAGGAAGCAAAATAGTTTTTACATTCTATCTTTTGCTTTATCTTCGACAATATCAAAAGAAAAACAAGTACTGTAATACACAGCTAAATTCAATTTTGATTATAATATTGGATCCAGTGATCAAATATCTGATTCTTTTCCAAGTAATAATGAAAGCAATGAGGGTCTTGTAGGTTTTAAACCAAACTAAAAAACAGTAAACCTTTTTTACAGTAATTTCTCAGTTTGATATTTTGAGCTCTTTTGTGTTGTAAATGATATATATTCATTTTTAAAGTAGAGGATTGAATTTGGGTTCAATAAGGATCTTTCAAAAATGACTGTAAATTTTTTCCAAAACTTTATCTTCAAAATAAGGGTGCATCTTATACACTGAAAAATACAGTCTGTCTTTCTGAAATGAGGTATTTAACTATTTACATTGTTCAAACTATTGTTTATTACTATATTCACAATGTTTCAGCATTGTATGCTCTGGCCTTCTTCAGATGATATACATTGGAATTTCAAACTGAACCCTTTATTTAGTCCACTGGGATAAATGTGTCCCCAAGGCCACATGGCCCAGTAGATAAAAGCATTGGTTAAGTGATTCAAAAGTGACTTGACCCAAAGATTTGTGAGTTCAATACCTGGCCACAGCAGAGGTGAACAAAAACTTGGAGAGTTGAGTTACCAAGGGGAATTAACTGAAACTGAGATATGTGAAGGCATGGCATGTGGAATTTACCCCCATGGACTAAATAAAAGATTCAAAATTCCAACTAATATCACCTGAAGAAGGCCGGAATGTACAACAGCCTAAACACCATGAATATGGCAATAAAGATGAGGACAACACTCTGAACAATGTAAATAGTGTAAATAATACAGTCAGGATTTTTAATGAAAACAAAATAATAGTTTTCCTAAGCAGACAGTCAGTTATGTACCATGAGTGATACACACTTAGACAATCATTTATCTTTCAATACATGACTGACGAGGCATATTTTTTCCTGCAGTAGTTTGCCATTTTTTTCTGTGGTAGACCAGTTGCCATGCAAGGCTATAGAACCCAGTCTTTCCTGCTATTTACCCACAGCTGGGAGGAGGAGAAGAGGATTCATACCTTTCCCAAGGGTATTAGCATGTAAGTGAATGTAATGGATTTGACTGGAATTCGAACTTGGCTCATCGGTTCCTCAATCCAAGCTGCTATCCATTACTTCACCGTGCCTCCTAATGACAAATGTCTACTGGGTCTAAAGCTCACTCACAACCTCATAATGTGTATATTTGTTTCATCACAAAAGATGCTGGAAGAATGGTCAGTGATTATGCAGCCTTGTGGGTGATGAATTATTCTCCATCCTTCAACCCTTAGCCTACAGATAAATGCCTCAGTCAGTTATGTGCCATGCGTGATACACACCTGATAAGGCAGATGTTTTCCACAGTAGGTTGCCATTTCTTTCTGCGGTAGACCAGTTGACATCCAAGGCTATAGAACCCAGTCTGTCCTGCTATTTACCAATAGCTGGGGGGAGAAGAAGAGAATTCATACCTTTCCCAAGGGTATTAACATGTAAGTGAACGTAACGAAATTGACTGGAATTCAAACTCTACTCTTCATTTCCTCAATCCGAGCTGCTATCCATTACTCCACCGTGCCTCCCTAGACCTAAGCAGACACTTTTGTCATATTCACATGTATCAATGTACCTGGATTTCTATTCAATTAGCTCTAAATAATTTTCTTTTTAGCTCTCTAGGTTAGGTGGGGTAGTAAGGAGTCAAGAATATCTTTTTTTATGTTTATTAGTCATTAAATTAATTGATTATTTAATAATTAAGCTAATTGCATTAATTGTTGTTTTATAGAAGACTCCTGTCTCCTTTCCTGAAATGATTAAAATAAATTCTGCATTGAACTGGAACTCTGCCATAGAGTGCCAAAATATTAAGACATTGCCAATGGAAAGCCTCGGCTCATCTCAAATTACCATTGGAAAAGCCAGAATGTTATTATGCACCTTCAGAAAACTGTCATTTATCAAGTTACACAAATCGATGGGAGAATTTGAAGCACTTCCAGACAATCAGGCAATGTGTTTATTATTAGACAACAGTGACATCTGGCAAATGAATATCATGACAACAGGCCACAGTTGTACACGTTTTAATATGTAAAGGTTCATCATGAGGAAAGAGAGAAAAAAAACCTGTATCAGCTAACAAGAAAAATTAGAAATTATTGAAAACACCTTTTTTTTCAAACAATGAAATACACCTGGGTTTCAAGGGTGGATTTCCAAGGTATATTTGTACTTGTTTGTAATCTTTAAATTAAAAAGATTCTATAAGAATAAAACTGAGTACAGAGTGCTGAAAAGTTTTCAGCCCAATTCATTTCCCAAAACCTGCACAAATGATTAAACATCTTTGTCTACCTTTGATCTAATGTCCTCATCTTTGTGGTTATTGTAACAACATTTTAGCTATTGTGCCTTCTGGCCTTTTTCAGGTATCTTCCCATCCAGGTAACATTTTTGGAGTTTTGAATTGAAAGTCTTATTTAATCTATGGGGGTAGATTTTTCTCATTCTACTCTTCATGTCTGGAGATCTTGTTCTGATTTTGTACAAATTCAGTTTCATATGTTAGGATTTTATTAAAATTCTAAAAATATCTTTTTAAAACAATAAAAATTGCTAAGAGAGTATGCAGCAATAGCAGTGTGATGGGAAAGTCCGTCCTTTTAACATACTGCTTTTTTGTGGGTATGAAAGTTAAACTTTGCCATCAATGTAATATATAACCCAAAATTAAAAATTATGTTTAATTATCAGTATAAACATATATCTGTGGACATTTTATGGTCTTGTCAATTTATAAATTGATCAAGAAGCAATTTTAATAATACCTGAAAAATATTATTTATCATTTTAATTATTGCTTTATATTTGACTAAACTGAAATTGTCACCAATAAGAAAAAGGAAATATATCAAGAGGTTCAAAGATCAGGAAGAGGCTGCATCTCAATGGATCTGCCATTTTCAGAATGATGATAAACAAATGAAATCTGGTAACATTATGTGGTACTGCTGAAGTACCCTAGGTTAGTGGGAGTGATGAATGTTTCTTTTAGAACTACTACTGCTGATTTCTTTCTTTTTTTCACCACAGGCAAGGTGGTAATGCTACTAAGACACATGATGTTGCTGGGAGTGAAAGAGAATGAGAAGACTTCAATGAAGAAAAATGAAGAGAAAGGACAATAAAAGAATGGATTTCACAAAGACAAAAGATAGTGATTGGCATTACATTTAAATTTTTGAAGATTATAGATGGTAAGGAAGCAAGTGATCAGAAGTTCGACAAGCAAGAAGTGCAAGAAAAGAAACTATTAGAATAGAACAATGCCAATCACCATTTTTTGTCGTTGTGAATCCCATTCTTTTATTGTCCTTTCTCTTCATTTTTCCTCACTGAAGTCTAGTTATTTCAACAATAAAATGATAAGACCGAGTTGTCAATTTAGTAACATGCTTAAATTCATGCAGTTGAGGCACCAAGGAGAAAAGCTCAATTGTGTTAATGCATTTCTATTATCTCATTCTTAAATATCAAAAACTTTTGACAAAACAAAATATTTAATTTACAAAACTTTATTCCCTTTCAGCATTTTATTTTTTTCTGTTTGATTCAATTAAATTTGGAAATTGCCTGACCTAAAAAAGATAAATAAAAGAAGTAAGCAAAGTTTTCTGTAGAAAATAATGGCTGTGGCAAAGTGGTTTCATTCTTGTATCTTGTGTTGATGTTTTCTTCCATTTCAACAGGATAATCACTGTATCCCTGGGATGTAAGGTAATTTGTGACAGTATGATCAATGTAGTTTAGAGGAGATTAAGCAATATCATGTACATTGTAAATAGGTAGAGTATTTCTTGTGAGATGTCTCTCCTTCTTCTATGTACTGTCCCCTAGCAGGATGTAGGCAATCACGGCTCTCCAGAATTTTCCTGTCCTTTGTAGCTCTTAATAAATTTTATCTTTTTGTTATCTCTCCTAAACCCTGTTCTGCTAACCATTTACTCAAAATTGCTAGATACGTTATGCACTGTTTTCCACTGTCCCTCTTGCCTTAAATCTGTCCTGTGAGTATCAAATTCTCCAAATCTTCTTTCCACATTATGTATCCTAGATATTTCAACTGTTTCTGACGTTAAGTATTAATGTCCTTTTTATTTCCATTTTTTCTAAAACTTCATTGTTGCTCCCATGGTTGGTCCATGGTATTCTCAGCATCTTTCTGTAGAACCACATTTCTTCATCTCTCAGGAGATTGTCCAGCATTTACTGTCATATAGAAGGACTGATATTAAGTACTCTTTTTCTTTGTTCTAATGAAATTTTCCTGTTTCTTAATACTTTGCTTCGCCTTTGGAAGGCATCTTTCCCTATGACAATGCATCTTCTGATTTCAGTGTCACACTTTTCATCCTTTGTTAAAACGCTTCCCAGATATTTAAATAGTTATACTTATTTGATTTTGATATCTCCAATTTGTAATTTGCATGTTGGGTTGTTCTTTTTGCTAAAAACCTTGCATTCAATCTTCTTGCAATTGATGTTTAGTCTTTTCTTACTTTCCTTTACTACCTTTTGTTGGAGTTTCTTGTAGTTGTCTTTCTGTGTCTGTTATCAACACTGTCATCTGCATACCTTATATTGTTAACACTGTGACCGTCAGTAATGAATCCTGGTAGGACTTCTAATTCTCTCAAAATCATCTCACTATATAGGTCGAATAAGTCCGGTGAGTAGACACATCCTATTTTTATATACAGTGTAACCCGGATATAAGAGAGTTGTTGGGACCGGAGAAGAAGTCTCTTATATCCGGGTTTGGTCTATTATATATGCACTAACACAGGCTCTAATTTGGGACCAAATAAAATCTCTCTTATATCCGGGTTTGGTCTATTATATATGCCCTAACACAGGCTCTAATTTGGGACCAAAGAAAATCTCTCTTATATCCGGGTTTATCTTATATCCGGGTTTGGTCTATTATATATGCACTAACACAGGCTCTAATTTGGGACCAAAGAAAATCTCTCTTATATCCGGGTTTCTTATATCCGGGTTACAGTGTATTTATTGAATTCATTTTCTCATGATTGAGATGTGAGGTGAAAGGACAATAAAAAACAGGACTCACAAAGACAAAAGATAGCGATTGGTGTTGCATTTAAATTTTTGAAGATTGCACATGGTTGGGAAACAAGAGATCAGGAGTTCCACAGGAAAGAAGTGCAAGAAAAGAAACTATTTGAATAGAACATATGGTCACATCTATCTATTTCAAAAGTAAAACTTGTATTAAATTTATCGCTTTTTTTCTCTTAATAGATTAAATCAATGTCTATCACTGAAGTATTCTGTAGAGATTTGCATGCAAGGTGTACAGCTTAGGCTAAAATGAACAAGTGAAATTGATTTTTGTGTGGAAACTAGCACAAATAAACATCCAAGAAATCTATGCAACTGACCATTGGATTTTTATAACCAACAAGATTTATTCAAACACATGTTAAGTTCTTGAAGGAACTTTTAAAAATACTTGAAGTTTTCACCCACTGAGAAGTAGATAATCTATCAGTTTGTCTTTCAAGAAAAGGAAATGAGACTTCACAACTCCCACTGTTTCTCAGATTAGGTCAGGGAAACTAATGGCTATTTTAGTATTTAGATACTAGTTGAAAACAATTATCCATAGGGTGACTGTTTTTTTTATAACTGTTAAAATATCAGCCTATAATCTTTAAGATTTATAATCATTTCATCTCAAGCAAGTCAATAAAGCAAGTAAAACAACTTTTTTCTAAATTTCATGTACACATCTAAAGACTATGGTTCCAGTCTGTGATTAATATTACTGAATTATTATGTAATATCAATATTCCTATAATGAATGCTGAACAATCTCCTCACATATGGAGAGGACACTTGAGACAACAGAAATGTGGTTCTACAGAAGGATGCTGAGAATACCATAGATGGAGTATTTAGACAAAATGAAATCTTAAAATGTAAATAAAAGGGACACATATACTCAGAATCAGAAGAAGACAGTTGAAATCTCTTGGCTGCAATTAGGAAGTCAAGCTTGGAGAATTTGACACTCACAGGACACTTTGCATGCAAGAGGCACAAGGAGGCATTAGGCTATCTACCTGATGAGCTTCCATGAATGGATGATGGAATGGGTGGGAGGGATAACACAGAGACAAACTAAGAACTACAAGGTAGAGGAGACTGTGGTGAGCCATTATTGCTTATACACATAATTATTTTGATTTAAATGTTATAGTGATAAGATTTTGTCAATTTTGAGGCATTATTTTAAACTGGACCTCATAACAGAATTCAGGAAGTGGAAGGAAATAAAAATATATTTGACCCCTACCCCCACAAAAAAATGGTTCAACCATTTCAACATAGAGGGACTTGTTTCTTGAAATAAAGATCAAAAGTGGATAATCATCATTTATTTACACACAAACTGTTGCCACCCCCCCCCCCCCAACTTTGTTATCACATTTTGGTTATTATGCCTTCTGGCCTTCATCAAGTCTATGTCAATCCAGGTAACCTGAACTGAACCCTTTATTTAATCTATTTTTTTTCCACTGCTCATGTCTAGGGTTATCTTGTCTCGTTCTTATTTTTAGTACTGCTCAGTTATTTCTCACCCTGTTTCCACTGAGTCCAAGTACACACTGCCTGTCCCAGGGATTAAACACACAATTACTATTTCTCCAAATTCACAAACCAATGCTTTAATTCACTAGGCTATTGGCTATTGTCTGCATGTAAATAGTGTAAATAAAGATATCTCCTCATCCCAGAAATTCAGACTGAACAATTATCATTTGTTGTCTTTTAATGTTTTAAAATACAAGGCAGTAGCACACAAAAACTTTCAGAAATGACAGGATCCTCAAAAGATACCAGATGTGGAGAGCACTAAATAAGCTTCAGAGAATATAAAGGAAATTAAAAAATGAAAATGTTTTTGGTTCACCCCAATATGAACAAATAGATGTTAACTTACTTGATTTCAAATCAATAATACATCAGTTTTATTCTATTAACTTTTAAACTGTTTCTCTTCTCAACGATCAATTCATCCGATAATAAGTTCATATTTTAAAGACAGTGGACATCTGGGCTATTATATTTTTTTTTTTACTTGTATGAAAGAATATGATTTATATATTTGAAAGCATATACAAGAATCAGTGTGCATATTCGATGACGTAGCAGATAAGAGAAAGACCAGAAAGAAGCAATAAAAAAAAAGATATTGAAAACTTGCATTGAAAAATGCATGTTTATATTTATACTGAATTTCTGTAGGAAAAAAGTGAACAGGTCTCAAAAGTCATGAAAAAAATATTCTCTTCTAACAAGTAAATCTCTAAAAAGGAATGTGTAAGAATTCAGAAAGTAATCTATGAATATAAGTGGCCAAATATTATTTACTGGCATAATAGTGAACTTCTTTTTATACGTCAAATCTGAGAACTACCCAGGAGAGGTTTCTTTCAGATTCAAGGAATTACTTAATTATAATTATCAAATCCTCCTAACAATTTCTATCATGTGTATATCATTGCTTGATCTGGCTTCTAATGCTTCAGCTTGAGCGGCTTGGTGATAGTAGTCGTGGCTCCTGGGCGCACAGTCCTATGGTTACAGAGAATTTCAGTTGAGTTCCACCACAGAATATGTGAGCAAGCAGCGCTACATTGAGTCTGATTTGCTACCTCTTTGTCACCAAGGCCTGTTGGAACAGTTGGTATGACGTTTGCTTGATAACTCAACTGTCAGGGTTTCAATTCTCGGTAGTGGATGTGCAGTGCTGATGAGTCACAAATACAGAACGAAACAGCCATCCAGTGCTTTCTGCATTCTGTTGATGTTTCTTTCAGACTCAATGAATTACTTAATTATATATATATATATATATATATATATATATATATATATATATATATATAAACAGTGGTTGGTTCTGCACAAAGCCTTCACCACTATAATCAAATCATATGTGCTAGTGTCTGGGCTGTCGGTTACTAGGAACTGAATTGCTTGACCCTCATATGTTGAATATGACAGAAGAGACCACCATATATATATATATATATATATATATATATATACAGACAAACCTCTCATCAATGAACTAATAGTAAAAGTGGGGCAGGGTAGTTCATTAAAGCCGATTGTCTGTAGATGGAAGAGGCTCTAATTTGTCACTGATACTTAAGTTTGTACACTTTTTTAGTACCTTTTTACACTTTCCTTCTCTTTCAATGCCATGATGAGGGCAGAACAATTAATATATTAATCAAAATAACAAAAATAAAAGCTACTTTCTTGCACACCCGTCTTTGTTTACAATTGAAAGGCCCATCATCAACGCCAATTGGTCACTTTGAAAACTAATACAAACCATTTTGCTAAGCCCACAAATTTTGAAATACATCGCTGATGATTTGACAGTTTTTTCCTCCAGATTCTTTTTTATTTTTCCTGCATATTTTGTCCATTACATCTGAAGTCCATTGATGGGGGATCCATAGATGAGAAATTTGTCTGTATATATATATATATATATATATATATATATATATATAGGTAACTATACTCGTGTCGAAAAACCTTCAAACTCTTGATTTAACAATAGCCAAATCAATCATGAAGGGGAAAAAAGCTTTTAAAAAAGAAAGAGCCAGGAACATGAAAGTCTGTTGAAAATAATCGCACAGATACAGGTTCAAGGCCCAAAGAAAAAACCCCGATACGAGTAAACAACTAACTAAAGAGCTCAATACAAACATAGAGCAAACCTAGTAAAACCTAATGAGCCAGACAAACCTACCAAGGTTTCACTTAGGCAGATCATCAGGGTCGGCTGGCATTAGGTTTGACTATATATATATATATATATATATATATATATATATATATATTCTGTGCTAATAGGAATATTTATTTGAAAAACAAGGTGGATGAAATAAGTAAAGGTTTATTGTACAAACCAGTACAATAAGAATAAAGGTAACAGTTATGCACAAGGCTGTCGCAAGTCAATCCAGTAGTGATCGCTACTATTGGAAGGTCGATAGTTCTCGCATAATTCTGAGTCATACTCAACAGATCCCAGCTAGACTCTGTAGTCCGTTGAGCTACACATACTTATAGGTAATTACTACCTATAGTGTAGTCACTTGTGGGGGTGACAGGTTATTCCATTACATCATATGTATATGTGTGTGTGTATGTGTGTGTGTGCATGCGATTTTGAAACCTTCTATTTTCATACATTTTGCCAATGAACTGGTGATGATGCCTACATATTTTCTATATTGTCAATTATGACGTGTCCATGTTCTGGTTTATCATGGTATGAAAAAATAACTCACCCACCTTCACCCTCTGTGCTTACTTTTCTATTTAGCACAGATCTAACATTTAATTGGTTAATCAAGACATACCCACAAATCTAATTTTAATCCTGACCTTAAGTTCCAGCTCCTTTAACTTTTGGAAAAGAGGTAATACTTGGTTTTTAAATTTTCATAAAAATCATTTAATCACCAGTTACTTACCATTGCCTGAAGAAGTACAATCAAATTATTGATACACAAAAGCTTTTGTGAAGTGATTTCAACATGTTTTTATTATAATCTTTTATTATAATAATAATAATAATAATAATGCTCTACTTTGTATTGAGCACTTTTTTAAAAGTAAATGCTACAAGAGTGGAATTTTACTGCATCTGCTCTTTCTCTCATTTGGAGATATATATATATATATATATATATATATATATATATATATATATATATAAGAACCATTAACTTTGAGCATAAAATAACATTAATGTGTCTTAAAAATTTCTTAATTTTTAAAAATACTAATACCATTCTCATCAATGTCTTGTGATATGAGTCTTTTATTGCTCATTGACCATTCATGACACTGAATCTCATGATAAACAATTATTCCTATTAGTAATCAATTGGTGAATGAACCCTGTTAAGTTTTGGAGTAAAAAATAACTCTTGATGTGTTAGTATTGCAGTTTGTGTCAGTTCTCATTGGCTAGGGCAGCTTCTGGTGTTCACAGTCTAAAAACCATTTGCTCAGGCAATTTTCCCATGACTTCCAATGCAAAGGACTGGTTCTTGGATTTCGCAATCTACACCCACTCACCTCCTGCCCTTCAAGGGAAATAAGTCAATTCAGTTCTCCCCAACTCATTCAGAAAAATTCAAAAATGTCCACCTCCTTAGAACTCATTTGTTAATAATTTTAATGTTAATAATGCACAAAGATATTATTATCATTATTATTATTATTATTATTATTGTTACTATTATTATTATGTTGGCTCCTTTTAGCAGTTTCAGTTCCACAAAAATATTCTAAAAATGTTCCTTTTCAGGTAATTTCAAAAATGCAAAATGATTTTTCTTTTACAACTTTTCCCTTATTTATTTTTATATCGTGATGGAATTAATATGGCTGCAAGACAGAATATTGGAAAATTGAGGTCTTTGCCCTCATGCATAGTATTAGCACAAAATAAATCTTTTGATCTTAGCCAGAACTTTAAATTTTAAACATCATGAAGTCTATGATGAGAAAAATTTCACTTAAATGTATAAAAATTGGCTTTGTTGACCAACTGCTCGTTGTGGTCAAGTTGGTTAAAGCATGCCAAGCTTAACGGTAGCTCCCTCTGCCCTGAGAAAGGCAGGTTCAAGTTATGCCAGAGAGCACAAAATTTTATTTTATAAGATTTCTCAAACATTCAGGCCAGCAGACACAAATAAATAAATATACTGTTTAATAAATAAATGGAACACCTATACAAATATGAGTATTCACTAAGAATAACATTTAAAGTGATAAAAATATATACAGGGTGTATCAAAAATACTTTTACAAACTTTGGGGATGGTTTTCTGACACCAAAACAAGTTTGAATGTCCATATAAACCTATATCCAAAAGGCTATCATTGTAACTCAAAACAGCAACTCATAACAAATTTTAAAAATGTCTTCTACACACACATGCACCCATCAGATCATTGACTGACGGACCCTTTCAAATACACCCACATGGTGTCAAATGGTTTTGCTGGCCCCTATGATATGTTGATGAAGTGTTTCAGCATTATTAAAACTAATTGTTTTAGGTGGCCCCATAGATAAAAATCCAAATAATTGAGGACAGGAGAATGTGGAAATGGAACCTTTCTTCCCCAACCTATTCATCTTTCAAACAATGTGACTAAAATGTACTGGAGCCTCATCATGCATGAATCACATGCATCTTCATATTAGCAGGGGTACATTCTCTAACAGATTTGGAAGTGTGTTTGAAATAAAGTCCTTGTAGACAGCTCCTGTAAGACAGGCTGGGAGAGTATACAGACTTACCAGATAGTCACCTACAATTGCAGCCCACACATTCATCATAAACTGATGCTGGTGTCTATCCTGTGTTGTACAATGGGGATTATGATCTGCCCACAAGTGTTGGTTGTGTAGATTTGTTATGCCATCTCTTCCAAATGTTGCCTCATCCATAAACAAGACTGAAGAGACAAACAACGAATCATCAGTTTGTGCCATAAACCGTTGGCAAAAGTTCTACCGTGGTGAGTGATCAGAGGGCAGAAGACCCTGCACATGCTGCAAATGATACGAATACAAGAGCTGCTTTTGAATTACCCTCCATGCAGTACTATGAGATGTATGACTTGTTAAGGCCACTTGGATGTTTTCTTTATGGTCAGGCATACAAGTAGATCTTGGTCTTCCTGAATCCATAGATTGTGGGGCCACAAATCCTGTCTCAGCAACACGACAATAAACAGCGGCAAAGCTGGGATAACTCAGCTGTCTTCAGGCTGGAAATGCAATCTGGTACAGCTGTGCAGCCTCGTGTCCATTACCATTCTCATGGCTGTATGTAAAAAATCATATCTGCCTGCTCACAATATGAATATCCTGCCATTGTTAAATGGAACACTTCTCAGTTAACTCACTACTACTACTACTACTACTACTACACATTAAACATTGAAGACAGACTAGCCACAAATGTGCACAAATGACAAATGTAACCTAGTCTACAGGGCAACACAGTATATACCATAAACTTTCTTTAAACATAATAATTCAAAAATGAAGGATTTGCAGACCTATATTTATATGGACTTTTTCCTTTGTTTTGGTGTGAGGAACATGCCACCAAAGTTCTTAAAAGTATTTTTTATACACCCTGTATATATGAATTGGGATTGACTATAGATTGGAACCCTACAGAATATGGTAGAAAACAAATAGGAAACATTTATCAATCTAACATTTTTCACTTTTATTAAAGTGTCATCAGAGAATGAGATATGTAGAAGAAGAAGAAAGAAATTCTGGTATTTTTACTTTTGTGCTGTTTGTTTGTCATGAGTTAATCATATTTCATGTGTATTCGACTTGTTAAACAAATGTTAGTATAATTTGTGGTGTTCCAAATTCAAGGTAAGACAATTCACAGTTTATATCCTCGTACTATAAATTCATTAGACATAATAATTAAATATAAATTCATTAGACATAAGAAATCTAATAAGATTGACTCTACCATCAAATTCACACACAAATTCAAAATAAACAAACCTCTACCTTTTTTTAACATCTTTAATATGTGACAATAACCAATTAGATTTTAGAGTTTATTGTATACCCATTAACAAAAACGATTTAATTAATTTCTATTCCCACCACAATAAAAAAAAAAATTATAATTAGTCATAAGATTCTACCTCAGAATCCTTAGGATATGTAACCCAGAATACTTTGATGAAGATAAGAAAACATTTAGACTTCTTCACTACCCACATCATTTCATCCACAACATTAGAAAATGAGCTTACAAAATCCACAAATCCAAATCCGAAACCGAAACACCACCAATAGCACGTCTAACAACAACAACAACAACAACAACACAAAATTTATAATTCATTCCTCTAACACTCTTTCTACAAAACTTATAAATAAATTAGTTATCCCTAATACTGGGATCTTTATCGCCACATCCAAGACAATTAGAGATATATTTAGGAATAAAAATAAATCCAACATCATTTCAGAGGCTGGTACTTATAAAAAAAAAAAAAGCTTACAATGTTAAAACATTTATATCAGATCAACATCACAAAATCTAAAACTCCATATCTGCAAACACAAAAGAGATTTACATTTAGACAACCATTCAAACTCTCTCTTGTAATTGACAGGAACAAAACTATCCATAAACTTGATTTTACCAATGCCACCGTAATTAAAAAAGAACATAATTTTTTGTGGAGAAAGTACTTTGAGAAACTACTATTAACAATACTACCAACCTTCATTGAATCCATTCTTAAAGAAACTAACATATGTTTATCTAAAACAAACAGGATATAAGTAAAAATGTTCCCAAATCACCAAATGTAATGTCTACTAGATATATACAACACTTAAAAATATATATTATACATATACACACACACTTATGAACATACATCATAATCTGAATCCCGCATAGACAAATTAGAATTATTATACACTTACATACATAAAGCAATATATATGGTTTTTAAGTTAGGCTTGGAATCCATTGATTTCTTGTAACTTTGAATGGACGTATCGCCTCTCCTCGAATTTTGGAATGCTACAAGTTATACTAACATTTAACAAGTTGAATGCATGAGAAACATGATAAACCAATGAAAATCAAATAACACAAAATTAAAAATACCAGAATTTCTTTCTTCTTTTTCTCCACATGTCATTCTCTGATGACACTTTAATAAATGTAAACATGTTAGATTGATAAACATTTCCAATTTGTTCTCTATAGTCAACACTCAGTGGCAACAGTTTTATGCTTAAACACAATTGTCAAGCTTGATGATTGCATTTAACCATGAAACAGACTGTCACTGCTGGGTGTTGACTTCAAGGTTCACTTTTATATTTACATGTGCTTTACCCCTGATATTGAGCACTTTAACTCATAAATAGAGCATACCTTAAAATTATATTTTTATCTCACACACACACACACACACACACACACAGTCACAAGGCTTTATTCACATGTAATTGTTGTCTTTCTAATTCTGGGTAAATTTCCTACATGCAATAACGTAACAATCCAGAATTCATTACCTTATTGAAGACAATTACTCTTGCCTGAAATGTGACAAGACTGTCAAAAATTCAGGTGGTTAAAATGCCACATAATAAGCCATCAGGCCACAAGTAGCCAGCCAGCAAATGTTACCTGTAAGAACAATTCAGCAGGTAATTTTACCTGTTCCATCTGTCAACATATATGTAATTCTCTCTTAGGACATAAAAATCATCATCTTGGGCATGCCATGTCTGTGCCAGCCAAACAATGATTCATTGTATCTTTGTCAACATTTCTAGGCAAAAATAATAAAATAGATAAGCCAAAAAGTCTTGCTTAATAACAAGTACCTCACTAAATCAACATCCATAGCTTCATGATAAAAAAGCATTCATTTTAAACAGCAAATCTTTATCTTGACATAATTTCTTTCCGTGTTAATTCACTTTTTTTAGTGATCAGTAATAGCATAGCTTAAACATTATTCACTGAAATTTCAGATCAAATTTCAGTGAATAACTATGTGTCACACAACAGACTTAAAAGTCTGATGCTTTACCAACTGAGCTATGCAGGTTGCTTTGGATGTGCGGGTGGTGTAATGGATTGAAACTATGAATGAAAAATCAGGGAAATTACAACTGAATTCATCACATTTATTTTTTTTTTCATTACTTTTGCCCCAAACAAAGCAATGAAGCCACTAAGATGTAAGAGGTTACTGAGTATTAGAGAATGAGGAAAAAAGCACTATCAAGGAGAGAGCACATGAAAAGAACAATACTTAAGAAAACAGTAGATAATGATTGACATTGCATTTAAATTTTTGAAGATAATACTTGACAGGAAGAGAACTTGTGTTGGCAGAACAGGGATGAGGAGATATAACAAAAAGACAAACTATACTGAGAGCTACAAAGGACAGGAAGTTGTGGAGAGTCACGATCACCTACATCTTGAAGGGACATGGCATATATTAGGTCATCCCATAAGTTCTGTCCGAATTTTAACCAAGAAGAGGCAGTGAAAATTTCTTTGGCACATAATGGGGAAAGAGAGCTCGGAAAATCTGACACACATGGGACAGATAAAGGGACAGAGGAATCTATACTTAGTGAGATTAATTAAATGAATGGCGGAACAGGGTTTAGGAGAAATATTAGGTCATCCCATAAGTTCTCTTTGAATTTTAAATTTTTATTAAAATGAACGAAATTTAAAGAGTATTTTATAATGTCTAATGGAGCTGAACATTATTTTTATGTTTAGATGCATTTAAACTGATCAAATTTTATTTCAGAGAACAATAAAATTAAATTTTGTTTGATTAAAACCCTGCTAACATAGAAGTACCCAAGAATCATTTGAGGCACATAATGCTTTATGTGTTCAAGAAAGGAAACTCAGCAGCCGAAGCGGCTAGAAACATTCACTCAGTTTATGGAGAGGAATGTGTGAATGAAAGAACTTGCAGAAGATGGTTTGCAAAATTCAGAGGTGGATATTTCACCCTTGAAGATGAAGATCGAACTGGATGTCCAGTTGAGTTTGATGAAAAGCTTCTTGAAGCAGCCCTTGAAGAAAATCCTGCTTTTTCAGTTGAGGAATTGGCAGTGGTTCTCAGTTCAAACCATACAACTGTTCATCGTCATCTTCAACAAGTTGGAAAAGTTCCTAAACTTGGAAAATGGGTGCCTCATGAATTGTCTGAAAACAACCTCAAATCCCGAGTTGACATCTGCTCTTCTCTCCATTCTCGCCAACTTGTTTCACCTTTTTTGGATAGACTTGTGACTGGCGATGAAAAATGGAACTTTTATCGAAATGTTAAGCATCGTAGACAGTGGCTTGGTAAAGGGGAAGGACCCCAGCCACAGCCGAGAAGGGAACTTCATGGGCAAAAGGTTCTTCTTTCAATCTGGTGGGATTGCCAAGGAATAATCCATTTTGAATTCTTACCACCTAATGCAACAGTTAATGCTCAAATACACTGTCAGTAATTAGAGTGTTTGAACCAAGCTTTGAGGAAAAAAAAGACCCACTCTAATGAATCAAAAATGGGTGATGTTTCATCAGGACAATGCGTGACCACACACAGCAAGAATCACGTCACAAAAGATCGGTTGGGAGAAAATTCCTCATCCACCTTATTCTCCCGACCTTGCTCCTTCAGACTACCATTTGTTTCGTAGCTTACAGAATCATTTGGAAGAAACAGCTTTTGTAACACAGGAAGAGGTTAAAACTAACATTTGTGAGTTCTTCGAATCAAGGCCAAAAGAATTTTACAGTAATGGAATTAGTAAGCTTGTTAATAGATGGAAGGAAGTCATAGATAATCAGGGAAAATACATTGTTGATTGAATCTGTAATTAAATGTAACATTTGGTCACTTGTTTCAAAATTCAAAATTCGGACAGAACTTATGGGATGACCTGATAGAAGATGAATCCATTATATAAATCTTTATTGTCTGTGAAAGTTGATCCACTAAGAGTTTTTGTATATTGAAAAATGAGACCCCTTCATACATTTGTAATTTCAGCTTGCAGCAGATGAAAACTGATCAATCACTAAACGAATTGATCTTTTCAATCTGAAGAATATAAAAAGTTCTGACTGCTTTTGTTAATCTGAAACTCATACCATAATTCTAACATGATAAACATGGTATAGAATGGCTTTCCTGATCATCAGACTAAGATCACCTTTATATGGTTGCCTAATTTGACATGAAATATTGGATTTTGATAAGGAAAAATAAAACTGAATTATAAAAAACATTTCTTTAATTCAATTTTGTATTCTGAACTAATATAAAGGTACCATTTTCTCTAAATGATTCATAATTTTTATAGCCAGTGATATTGTATAATATCCATCTGTCACAAAAAAACCATGGATCTGTGCCTGAAGATTTATGCCTCTCCAGTGCAGGCTTGGACAGGATTTTTTTAATGAGAGATCATCAGTTGCCCATGCAGTTTGCCCATTATTGCAGGAATTGCAAGAATGAAACTAAACATGACCAAACTGTTTTAGGGACTCTGGCTCTGAATTTGAACTCAGAGTTGTCATTACCCTAGTCTGGCTGCCAACCATGGCTACAGAGGCCAGTCTGTCCTGCTATTTATCCATAGATGGAGGTGTTTTTAATTCAAAGTTTCCTTCTCCTGGAGGCACAGTAGGTTAATGAATTGTAGCTCAGATTCAGGAATCGAAGAGCAAAGTTTGAAATCCAGTCAAATTCATTACATTAACTTACTTGCTATTATCCTTGGAAAAGGTATGAATCCATTTCTTCTCCTCCCAGCTATGGGTAAATAACAAGGAAGATTGGATTCTATAGCCAGTAATAAATACATCTTAAAATGATGCAGTTCCTGATTTTTTACCAATTCACTTTTGTTCATTTTTTTGCTATTCTTTTCATGACTAAATGAGAAGAAATTGCTACAGAAAAACTGTGAATTTTGCTGAATGAGGGCAAATTTTTGTTTATGATTGCCCTTTCATAGAATATCTCAAATGATCATCAATGATGACATCTGTGAGACTTCCTCAAGATTTCAGTACCACTTCTGGAATAATTTCTGATGCCATTGCTTGTTAATTATTTCTTCTCCAAATATTAAACTGATATTTCTTTCTGCTAACTTATTGAGCAAAATTTCATGGAAAAATTAGCTCAGGAGGGGGTGTTGTAATGGAATGCCCCACTTTCCTTATCGCATATGTGGACTGAATATATCAGTAGATAAATATAGTAAGCACAGGATATACCTGGCTGACTTGCTTCAGGAATTACTAGCTTGCTAACTGATTCCCTGTCTTTCAGTAGTGTATTGTCTGTTACAATAAACATGTCTTTCTTTCATCTACACCTGTGTTTCCGGAGTGTACAACAGCCAAAATGTCATGAATATGGCAATAAAGATGAGGACAACAGTCCGAACAATGTAAATAATGTAAATAATTACAATACCTCATCTCAGAAATATAGACAGATATTGGTTTCTTACTGTTTGTCCATAGTTTGGAAATTGGTCTTTCTTCTCATGAACTGATTGCCACTCAAGATTAGAGAACCCAGTCTACCCTGCTATTTTACATATAGCGAGAGAGAGAAGTAATGAATTCCTGCTTTTTCATTTGGCCTGGGTGCGAAAGTCAATGTAACAGATTAGCTGAGAATTGAAACTGAGCTCACAATGTTCCACTTTCTACCTACACATCACTTATTCTTTGAAAAAACCAAGAATTGTCTATCTGAAACATAAGATTAAACAGTAGGTTATTCAGATATTCACAATATCAAGCAGTAGAATATAATATAGGTGTAGTGAACATTTTCTAATAGGGAAAACCTCATCTCTTTTTATCTTAAACTGTTCCTGAAGGTAACTGGAGGTCACTTAGTGAAACCTTGTGTCTATAATAACATCTATAAATATCAAGATAAGAAAGATTGTTTGCATTAATAAAATTATATTGACAATTCCTCATCTAAAAAATGAAACATATATTGTTTAAAAGTGCTAGCCAAATGTTGAAACTATCTGAAAGTGAATATAAAGGCTCCAAAAATACACTACTTATGTACTTCAGGAGGATGGTATAGTTGATATAGGATATGGGTATATATATATATATATATATAATGGTTGTGAGTTCATTACCTAGATAAGGTAGTGAAACAATATAGTGTGATTTAGCAGGAATGAGCAATAACTGGCATCACAGGGACAAAACAATACAAAATAACCAACACATGTCACATATCTAAACAATGAACACCTGAAGATGGCCAGAACTGTACCTTGTATGAAATGAAATCCTATTTATTTATAATTATTAAAAAAAACAATAACTTAATGATTCTTCTCTTCCTTTAATAATCATGACTTGACAATTCTTACGAGAAAAGAATTTTTCTTTCTTCTCTAAACACTAGCTTAAGCTACCCGATTGGGTGACATTTAACCTAGCTGCTGTGATGGACTGAGCCTTTGGCTTGTTCAGGAGTTTGAGAGTCCATAAGTTTTTGCATATTCTCAGCATTGGAAACTCTCCTGGCTGCCATTTGATCTGGGTTTTCATTTACGTGGAACTTTCTTTTACTCGCTGCAGCCTTGGCTCTTTTGATTGCAATCTGGTCCTCTGTTAGCAGAGATTTCTTTTTGTACAGCATACTGCTGGTTTATGCAATAGGCAACAATAAACTACAGAAGAACTCAAAATTGCTGCATTTAAGTATTGCATTAATACCTTTTAAAAGTTCAATGATAATTTTCCTTTCATCACTTAATTTAAAAACAGTTTGATGTATGTAGGTCCTTTCTTTCTGTACAAAAAAATATTTTTATTATAATTTCAATTATTGCCAAATTTATTACCAAGTTATAAAAATTGTTATTGTACAAAAAAACTTGTCTCAAAAAAATCACATAAAAAAAAATAAAACAATCGCAGTAGAGAAAACTTGGGAATCCTAAATTTCAGGAATGCAGGTCCAGATCTAGCACAGAACGTTTTTAATTTGCTCATGGAGCCAGCCTGATTCCAAAATGGTATGATATGTTGGGCTAAAAACTCTAGGAGTAAAGTTGAATGAGTGTGACACACTGACATTCACATTTATTTATACAGATGACTTGACAATTCTTATGAGAAAAGAATTTTTCTCTCTTTTCGTCCTTTAACAATCAGGACTTGACAATTTTTACGAGAAAAGAATTTTTATTTCTTCTAATCATTTAATAATCAATTTCATAATTTCACTATTATCCCAGGTTTGCGCAGTAAAACAATTCATTTTCTTGCTTTCTTCTGCTGTTGATCGAAATTCAAACCTCTTCTTTGTCAGTCTGTTAGTCTGCCATTTAACTATATACAACTCAGCATTCTAAAAGAACAGGATTTTGCAAAAAGTCTAACAATAATTATCAAAGCATCTCGTTAAATTATTTAATTAAGAGGAATATCTTTGGTTATAAATTAACTGCAAATGTCCTTGATAATTGATGTTATTTTAAAATCCAAGACTGCTGGTTGGACAGGAGTGGAATGCGATCAAGCATGTTGAACTTTTCGATCTGTTTTTTCTTCAACAAACACCTGATATCGTTCTCACTGTCTTAATGTTTGTAATAAAGCAAGAGGTCTGAGGAAATCAATAAAACATTTATGATGACATTTCCCATAGGTGGAAGATTGTGTTATTGTAGCCAACATTAAAACCTTGATTTACAAGATCTACTCTTTTGCCATCTTTAAAACAGCAGGCAACATTTGCCCACATAATATGAATGTTTCCTTTTGGAAGACAAATTGAAAATAAATGACATTTCTTTTTAATGCCACCAGAGGAAATATTTCACAAATCTAGACATCACATTTTAATATGCAGGACTGATTACTAAGGCATATAGGTGAAAAAAATACTTACTACTAGCAAGGACAGCTGGTATTGCCTGGGTCAATTCCTTTTCCTTTACTCCACTGTGCTATGCAAATTATCTAAATTTTATTTTTATACTAGTGTTCACTCTATACAATGCATGAGAGACACTCAAGATAGAGGGTTACTGCTAAAATGATCATGATGAATGAGGTGCATGATATGAATAAAGGAAGTAATACAAAATGATTATGCAGATAAGGATAAGATAAGAATTAACTCTTAATTTAAAGAAGATTGTAATGTTCAATGAATCAGCCATATAGGAGTGTGCCATAAAGTAGAAGTTCTCTGAAAAAGATTTCTCTAAGTGCAACTCTTTTTTTAAAAAAATCTTTTCACCTCCAAGTAAGGCAATAAAGCTACTAAGATGCAAGGGGTTACTAAATGTGAAAGAATATAAGAAAAAGAAAAACATTACTAAGGAGAAAGAACAATAAAAGAACAGGAATTAACGATTAAAGATAATTATTGACATTGCATTTAGATTTTTGAAGATCAAAGTTGAATGGAAAGCAAGAGGCCAGAAGCAAGAAGTGCATGAGAAGAAACTATTAGCATAGAATTTATGGTTACATCTAGACATTTCAACTTTAAAATGATGAAACCTAACTGCCAATCTAGTACTGCACTTAAATTCATAAAAATAAGGCACCAAAGAGGAAAGCACATCAAAACAATTACCATGAAAATATTTATAGAAAAGGCACAAGGAAGCTATGTTATGTTCACGGGAATTTTCTCATTATGTCTATGGAGGAAATTAGGCTGATTTGACTCTGCAGTTATGGCATTTCATGTCCTAGGTGTAAAGGTCTGAACTAGTGGAATTAAATAATGGGACTCATCTATGATAAAAAAACAGGCTTGCAATGTTATATCTGTGGGAAATAGGGTGTAGAGTGGTAAATAAGTCTTCCCTTATAAGTCTGTATAAATCATTTTGAACTCTATCAAGGATGGAAATTGAGGATCAGGGCAGCTCAAGCCCAGATAGAGCAACAATACTCCAGTTTTGGTTTAATCTGACTATTGTAAAAATAAAACATGGTAGAAGGAATCAGGTTCTTTTTGAAGTGATAGAATGAGCAGACCATTTTACCAGCATCTTTAGTAATGGATCATATGCATTTGTTTCAATTGAAAGCCAATAGATGTTTCAAGCATGGCGTCTCATTTAGAATGCAACTGTTCATTGTCACTGGAGACATCTGATCGGTAATAAAGTAACAATATTAGCTTGGTTTTTGAGTTATTAAAGTTACAAGCTTTGAGAGATTTGAAATGGTGTTAGCCAAATTGTCATAATTAAAGCAGTTCAATAGATTAACATTTTGATAGTTATTTCATAAATAGCATATTACTATTAAAAAAAGTCAACATTGTTTTACTCTGAAGCTGTGATCTAAATGTTAAGTTGGTTACCACTTTCTGTGCAGAAACAGCTTAATTGAAAAACTAAGCAATTTAATTATAAAAGCCATAAAAACATTTATATTTAAAGATCAAATTCAAAATTTATTACAAAAAACATTTTTTTAAAAATAATTTTGAAAGATGAATATGAAATTAGTTATCTCCATTAAGCAAAAACTACAAAGTTTGGTATGATATAAGACATATGATAGTGGATATAAATATTAAAACTATTTGATTTCATAGTTTACTTTATCAATATTTCAAGTGAACATACATACAAAATTTGAGTGACATACAGGGTGTTCCTAAAGTCTGGACACCAAGGCAAAAATGCATATTTTCAAGAAATTAAATTTTCAACATTTTATTGAATTGGCATATTAACAAATAACATCTTCAATATGGTTTCCATCATTTGTGATGCAAAGATTGATGTGCTTTGCAAGATTCATGTAAACTTGATGCAGTTGCCTTGATCTATCCACTTCCCATCTCCACATCCTTTCACCTTTCATTCCTATCTGCTCTCGCTCCAAACCTCTGTAACCCCTTGCATGCTAGAGGCTTCCAGCCTTCCTTGGGGTGATAAGCTTAAAAAAAAAATAAAAATAAAAATAACTCCACATTGCCATTGATTTTAGCACATTCACACTTTATATGTTCAATCAAGTGTGTTGCATCTGTGATTTTCATTGGGTACACCTCCTTTTGCATACCACAGGAAAAGAAGTTATTTCTTTCTTCTTTTGACAAAACCATGTTTAATCTGTAGAGGTAAAAAAATATACTTAATGAGATTTCCTATGTGACCAGACTTTAGGGATACACCCTGTATAAGGCTATATATTGCTACTATTTATACTACTCCAAATAAAACAAGACTATGAAAAATATTAACATATCCAGAAATAAACACTGATTTTAGAAGGCAAAGTGTTGGAAATCCTGGGGGCATCATTTCTTTAATACATTTTATATAATTTCATTATTTTAGAAGATAATGAGAAATAATTTTCTCTCACCAAAATGAGGTTTCTATGCTGGAATTATTATATGTCTAAAGGTACAAATTTAAACAGAAGAATTTATTGATTTTAGATTGATGGATTATCATTATCTCTGAGGAGACGCTGAAAAGTTCTCATTCTCAGCCACTTTACAAAATTGATATTTCAATAACCAAACATCAGAACACTGATTTTGGAAAATGGGTTGAGCTGATAAATTTTCAGCACCTCCATACACACACATGTATCACAATAACAAAGAAAATAAACTAGCTAAAATCAGAGATATAATACTACTTATTAGCTCTTTAATATCTACTATCCAAAACAATTTATCCAATATTAACAATATCAAAATAATTACAACCACATCCAAAACTATTATGGATATGATCAGAACCAAAAATATCCATCACAATAATAATTCTGAAACAGGTATATATAAAATAAACTGTCCCAACTGCTCCTCACTATAGATTGGGAAACTTGCAGAAATTAAAAAAAAAAAAAAAAAAAACATATCTATGAACACAAAAAGCATCTTATGCACAACAATTTATCAAATGCAATAAAGAATGAGACACTTATTAAAAGAGAAAGTAACTTACTTTTACAGTAAAATTCTTGAGAGTGCCATCTTACCAAAATATAAATCTGCACTCTAGATTTTTTCAAATATCTCCATTTCTGAAAGAATTACTCCCATCCCAAACCAACATACAAGACTATAAAAATGTTAAAAATTGAAAGAAACTCTCAAACTCTCAGTCAAGATGACTTGTGACTTCATGCTAGTACAAGCATTGATGGCTCCCAAACAGTTCTGTCTACACAATTTCAGTTACATGGCTTAGGTTAACTCATGGTTTAGTCTTCAAGCATTTTCCAAATGTGCCACTTGTTGGGATTACTTTTTCAGACCAATAACATTGAGAAGTCACCTTCCTAACAAATCGACCATGGTTAGATTTGAACGTGAGTCTCATGGTCAGAAAGCAAAATTTCTAACCACTCAACCATGAAACTATAGGATGATAATATAAAAACTGAAAAGAAAGCAGTTCAATCAATTCAGCCTATACAAACATGAATGCCCTTCTTTTTGATTTTTGCTGGAAATAAATACTTTATGGCTTATCTAAATTTTACCTGCAAGTGGACAAACTTATAGAACAGTTTCGGCTTTTAATTCACAATGAAAGCTTTCTAATTCTTTACCTTAAAGAAAAGTTATTGTCTTTTTATTATTTTATGTTAAAGAACTTTGAACTATTCCAAAGTCATGAAAGTAGAACAGTGGCTGACTGGGTAAAAAATTTAAACTTGGAAAACTTGTAAAAGGACCCAGTCAAAAGCCTCCACTTAATCCCAAAACACTTCATCAAACAAGGAATTGAGGATAGCTGTTATCTACCAAAATAAATTACAGCATCAAAGAAGCCTTATTTAAATCTTCCTAGCATCTATGCAATATTTTTTTTTTTTTTAGTTTTTACTTTTTTCAGGTTATTTCTAAAGTGATAGACTATCAATTTCCTGGTATCTTGCTGGGCCAGTTCACCACTGGACTACAAATTAGCCCAAAAGACAGCAAAAATGGTCAGCATGAATCTGCTGAAAAATTGGAAATACTGAGAAAATAAAAGGGCAAGAATAAAATAGATTTTTTTTTATTTTGATAAAAAAAAATGTCTGTCATTCCTTTCACACTGTGTGCATTCAGTGTTGTTTTATATTTTTTTATTATAAGATATTGGTGGCAAATGCATTTACTGCCTAGTAAGAAACGTCGGTTAAGTAACTTCTTTTTAGCAGTATTTGACCTTACTTAGTATTTATACTATCTACTTCTATGTGTCATGTCTCTTCAGAACATAGGCAGTCATTGCTCTCTACAATTTCCTATTCTTTGTAGCTCTTAATAAATTCTGTCTTTTTTTATCTCTCCTAAACCTTGTTCCACCATCCATTTACTCAAGCTCACTAGGTAAGTTGTTTTCCTTTATCACTCATGGCAATCTTTCCTGTGAGTATCAAATTTTCCAAGCCGTTTTTCTTCATTATGTTCCCAAGGAATTTCAACTCTATTTTACTGATGTTAATTATAAGTGTCCTTTTTGTCTCCATTTTCTCTTAAACTTTGTTGTTGCTCACATGTTCACTCCGTAGTATTCTCAGCATCCTTCTGTATAACCACATTTCTGTTGATTAAAGTTCTTCTTCATCTATGATCAGATTGTCCAGTATTCACTGCTATATAGGAGAACTGATATTGCATAACAGTTCTCTACTCTTTTCTTTGTTTCTAATGAATTTTCTATTTCTTAATATTTTGCTTAGTTTTTGGAAATCATCTTTTGCTATCTCAGTGTACCTTTGGATTTCAGTTTCACACTTTTCATCCTCTGTTAAAGCACTTTCAAAATATTTAATTTTTTGTATCTGCTTGATTTTGTAATTTGTATGTTGGGCTGTTCCTTTTGGCAACAACTATGCATTCTGTCTTTTGGCAAATGATGTTTAGTCCATTCTACTCTGTTGGAGTTATTATAGTATCCTTTCTGCACATTTTTTGTTGCTTCAAGTTTTTTCTTCGTCTGTTAGCAGATTGTCCATCATTCACTGCCGTATAGGCAGACTGATATTACATAACAGTTCTCTACACTTTTCTTTGTTTCTAATGAAATTTTTTCTGTTTCTTAATACTTTGCTTAGTTTTTGGATGGCATCTTTGGCTATATAATGCCATAACTGATGTAAAAAGAATAGATTTTTTCCCCAGAAAGGAAAGAAAGGAAATAGCCAAAATAGTTCAGCTACTTTCCTAAACACTTGTTCTCTTTGTTAAATGGATAGCTTCTTTCTGAATAAGGAAAAATTGGACAGGATGCTTCCAGATAACAACATAGAAGGGACCCTAGCTTAACAATATATATGTATAATTAATTTTTATTATAATTAATTTTTGTTATAATTAATTTTTATTATAATTAATTTTTATTATAATTAATTTTTATTATAATTAATTTTTATCCTCCTAATACATAAGCTACATCTTTGGTTACCTCCTTTGCTGACAACCATGCATTCTGTTTTTTTACAGTTAATGATTAACCCTTTTATCATGCTTTCATTGACTACCTTTTCTAACAGTTCTTTCTGTTTTTCTTGTAAATTTGCCAGAAACACAGTGTCATTTACATAGCATATGTTGTTAATGTTGTTTTTGCCAATAGTAAATCTTGGTAGATCTTCTAGTCCAGAAATGTTGTCACTGTACAGCGTAAATATGTGATATAACATGATAAGAATATGTGAAAGATAAACATTTTTGTTTAAAATAAATACGAAATTGATATCCTTATAAGAGCAAGACACTTTTGTCTTATTTATTATTTTGTGCTTTGAAATGTTGCAAGGAATTCAATGAATCATTGTTTTTGGCTGGCACATACCTAGCATGTCCATGAAGATGATTTTTAAGTCCTGAGAGAGATTTACAGATATGTTGACAGATGGGACAGGTAAAATTATCAACTGAATTGTTGTTACAGGTAACAATTGCTGGCTGGGTGCTGGCAGCCTATTGTTTTTCAAGTGATTTTTATACACCATGAACTTTTGAAAGTCTTACAACATTCCAGCATGGATCATTGTTTTCAGCAGGGTAATGAATTCTGAGTTGATTGTCATGTGATTGCATATGGTGAAATCTACCCAGCATTTGAAAGCCAAGCACAATTACAAAGATTACATATGAATAGATCCTTGTCATATTCAGATACGCACACACACAATCGGATTTGCAATTATTTCCACTTAATAAGCCCTAGAATAATTTTTTTTTTTTTTTTTTTTTTTTTTTTTTTTAATCGTATCACCACAAGCAAGGCCGGAGGCCACTATCACGCAAGGGGTTAAAGAAGGGTTGGAGGAAGAGCAGATAGGAGTGGCAAGGGAGGGGATGTGGTGAAAGAGAAAGACAGTGGGTCGATCAAGGCAAGGGAGCCACAGAAGATCTAGAGCGAGAGCAGATAGGAATGAAAAATGAAAGGATGTGGAGAAGGGAAGTGGATAGATCAAGGCAACTGGAGATGTCGATTGATGCTACACTTAAACCGTTGGAGATTGTATTTGTCAGGGAAACAGTAATAGGGAAGGGAGTTCCATAGGCGAGATGTGCGAGACATGAAGCTATTGGAGTAGAAGAGACGTCTACATCTAACAGTTTCCATGGTGTAGGGGTGGGAGCGGAATGCCAGCCTCGTGGGGCATTTAAATTAACGAGGCCTGGGGACAAGTGAACGCAACTCTTCAGAGCAATTACCGTGGAAGTACTTGTAAAAAAAGGCAGAGCGAGGCAACATCGCGTCTGTGAGAGAGCGATTGCAGACGAGATGACAGATCAGAGCCAATCACGTTGCCTATCCGTCTCTGGATCTTATCAAGAACCCCGAACTGTTACTGTTCACTACAATAACTGTTAGAACAATGCAATAGACTACTTTCAATGTATCACTGACCTGTATAAATAAATAGACAAGTAAAAACACAATATATATAGCCTGATGATTGAATATAAGCATGAAACAGACTATCATTGCTGGGTGTTGGCTTCAGTGTCCACTTTTATATTTATATACACTCTATTCCTGATATTGAGCACTTTAACCCATAAATATAGCATACCTTAAAACTATATTTTGTCATATATATATATATATATATATATATATATATATATATATATATATATATATATATGTATGTATGTGTGCATGTGTTTGTGTGTTTGCGTGTGTGTGTGTGTGTGTATATAATATATATATACGAGAAATGTTACATTTAAATATAGAGTAGGATAATTATAGAATAGTAGTATAGAATAGAATTATGGAATAGTAAAATTATTTATTCTAATGTATAAGTAATTTAACAAATGCAATGTATTAAACATTCTTAATAATAATAGATGTTTGTAATAAATGCATAATAATACAATACAAATTATAATAAACAAAAAAACAATAAGAATAAATAGATAATTAAAATAATGATCACTTCCCTTTTAAAAATGCATTATTTTCTTTGAGCTATGGAAACATTTCTCCATTTACTACAACACGCAATGTTCAAATATATATATATATATATATATATATATATATATATAGTATTACACAACAAAATCCAAAATTACCTCACATAGGAGGGATAGATCCATTTCAACAGACGCCAAAACTATGTCAGTCTTATTCAACCCCCAGTGTATAGACTGAGTTTGTGTCAGAATTAGAAATTTAACTTTGACAGTCATTGAAAAATTGATACAGACTTTATTCATTTCAATGTTCTAGTCTGACAAAATGCCTGAGATGGTGGTTAGGGGAGGGTGGAAGGTGTTAGCCTTAAAGGGAAGTGGTTTTGTGTTAATTTGAAACTAAAACAGGGTTGAAATGGGAGTTTTATAAAAAAAAAATTATATATGTAAAAGGTTAGGTTCTTACTTAAAAACATAATAGATTATACTTAAAAATAAGATATATTTAAAAGATTAAAATAAGTTCATATTTAGACAATTTATATTAAATTTAAGTATGAATTTATTTTTTTTAAATTTTATATTAAAGAAAAATTTTTTAAAAATATAATAAAATAAATTATACATTTTTGACTTTAAAGATAAGTTAAATCAAGTTATATTAAAAAACCAAACCATACAAAGTTATATTTAAAGAAAACCTGAAAAAACTTTTCAAATTATATAAATAAAGAGGTGTAAGTGATAAAAGGAGTACTTAGAATATGGGAAGATATAATTAACATGGTGAAAAAATGGAAATTTAGAAATTAGAAATAGTTTTATATTTGACATTTGAAGAACTAGAGAATTGAAAAGTAATAAAGTAAAATCTATATATTTATTGTTTTTTATGTCAACATTTTAAAACTAATTCATTCCTTTGATTTAATAGAATGCTTTGATCATTGTATTTTATTATTATAATTTTTTCTTCTAAACATCTATCTCTAAGATTATTAGGAGTATGAGTGAAAGCTATAAATTTCCCAGTCTATCTGTGGGTTCAAACCGTTCTCTTTCAATTCCCAATATATATATATATATATATATATATGTGCGTGTGTGTGTGTGAAAATGAGTTACACATTTTCAGATATTAAGAACAGTTTTAGGGAAATCTATGATAGAGTGAAAAAATTCATCTTTCCCACCCAGAAGAATCTATTAAATAAAAAGAGTGAAATATTGACAAATTGTTGCCATAAAATATCTGTTAACCTGTCTGGTTCTAGATTAATGGTTTGACCATTTTAAAATCTTCCATGATATATAAAAATATATTGATTGAATTATAAGGTAAAGCTGTTCTTAAATGTTTACTGCCTGTTGATCCTAATTGGTAAAACTATAGTAGTGAGAATGCAACTATTTTACATCTTAATTCAGATTTTATAGTACTCTCTTCTTCATTGAGCATTTTTGTTGTTTCAACCATTTTTAGGAAGGTAAGACTCTACCGCTTTTCATACATGTCTACACTCATCATTATTTTGTAGTGTTTACATATTTCATGATTCTTATATATATATATATATATATATATATATATACACACACACACACACACACACATGGGTGCATGGCTTAATGGTTAGAATTTTCACTTTTCAACTATGAACTGCAGCTTCGAATTTCACTATCACTTTATCAGAAAGGTAACATTTGATCTTATCCACCTGGGAAGGAAATCCCCACATACAACACTTTTGGAAAGTGCCTCAAAACTACACCACAGATTGATCCAAAATCGGGTAAACAGATTTGTTCATTGATGGATGTGCTAGCATGAAGTCACAAGTCATCGTGACGAAGTGTTTGAGTGTACTGGCTTTGTTCAAACTGTAACTAAGGTCTGCTCAGCATAGTTGCACTATAAACCATAGGTGGTCTCTCTTTGTGCTGAACAAAAACCAAGTGTGCCTGAGCAAGTGTTTGCAACAGAGATTGGCTAGCCACCCTAGCAGACAGGCATACTCAAATACAAGCAGCCAGCCATAATACAGTGTGTTCCCCCAAAACTGACATAATTTAAAATGTGAATATCTGAGTAACTCCATGTCCCAGACAAACATAAATTAAATAGGCTTCATGTTGAATAATAAAATATTTATTTATCAAAATTCAAACAAGATATTCAAAGGGATGCAGATTTTCAGTATTTACATTAGTCGGACTATTGTCCTCATCTTTGTCGCCATTTTTGTCACAACGTTTCGGCCGTTGTACGCTCCGGCCTTCTTCAGGTGGTTGGAATTTCGAACCGAACCCTTTATTTCAATCACTGGGGTAGACTGTTCTAGTTCCACGAGCCATGTTTGATGGATGTCAGTTATCCGTTATCTCCTGCTAATTTTCCCTCTGAAAGTTCTCCACTGCCTGAACCGGGTATTGAACTCACACTCTTTGGGACTGTCACTGGATCTAACCAACGCCTTTATCCACTGTACACATGTAAATACTGTACATAATACCTCATCTCAGAAATATAGACAGACTCGGATGTAGATTTTATACCCAATTTCATAGATCTTGACAAATGTTTAATATGCACACCAACCTGTGACAGGATACATGTCAAGTTGGTAGTCCAGCTCCTGCCAAACACACTGTAGAATGTCTTGTGTAACATTATCCAAGCTCTAGGCTTGTGAAAGAGGGGCGGATATATACCTGTCCTTTCAAATAGCCCAATAGAAATAAAATCACAAGGTGTCAAGTCAGGTGAATGTGGTGACCATTTCAAAAGCACATTGTCATTATCACTGGCATGACCAATCCATCTTCCTAGTAGATTTTTATCAAGTCCTCAGTCAACTTAATTTTTACACATTTTGTTAAAATTTGAGATGATTTGAGAGAGAATTGGGTATGTTATTAAACTGCAAAATTATGTCAATTTTTTGGGGAGAACACCCTGTATGTGAACATAGTGTTGTATCCTTAAAGAAGGTTACAGACAAAGGTGGTACTCAAGTGAAAGGAACAGCAACATCGGTGTAGATGAAAGAAAGAGAGGTTTATTATAAAAGAGAATACACTACTGAAAGATATGGAATCGGTTAGCAAGCTAGTAATTCCCAAAGCAAGTCTGACAGGTATATCCTTTCCACACTGTATATATTTACTGATATACTCAGTCCACGTAGGCAATAGGGAGTGGGGGACATTCCATACAATACATACATACATACATGCATACATACATACATGCAAATATGTGTGTGTGTATGTGAGAGAATATTCAGTGTTGTTCTATTATAAAATATTGGTAACAAATGCATGTGCTGCCTGGTGAGAAATGTCAGTTAGTTAACTTCCTTTTAGCAATATTTGACCTTACTCAGTATTTATAATATATATATATATATATATATATACTGGGTGTAACAGCAAAATTGTCCAATTGTTAGATTAAGCTTTGAACTGTTGTATCTTAAAAATGATTAAAGATATCTTACTGTAATTCTCTAAGGCTTTTATAACACTATTGGACACTACTTTAAGCAATAAGAATGTATAATTACTCTCCCAGCTTAACAGAAAAATAATGATGAAATCGCTCATAAATGAAAAAGACTTGTTCATCATTAATTAATCATAGCTAAGGATTAGAAGCTCATGAAGGATTGAAATTATGTTAAAATACATATATATATATATATGTATTTCAGGATTACTTTCTAACTTATTCAAGATGACCTTTGCCATCTCTAACCTTCTAACTTTCTGTCCTGGAGTAACAAGGTGCCTGACACATTTCACATACAATTTCATTTTCAAGTCTTTTTTCACTGCGCTTTGGACTATCATAGCTGAAACTCTTCTCTCATGTGCCAAACATGAATTGAGTTGGATCTTTTCTAATTAATCTCTATATCTCTAAGTTGAAATGATGATCCCTCTTCCTGTTGTGACCTCCTGATCCCGTTTTCCTCTCTACTGTTCCCTTTTTTTAAAACTTATTCACCATTCTCTTGATGGTTCTTGAATGGACTTTGAAGATGGAAGCCAGAGTATGTATGTTGGCACCACTACTGAAGGCCTGAATGAGATTTTCTTCTCACCATTGCTCAGTTGAGAAGACAGTGGGTCTGACAGAAAACGATTTTAACCTGTTCTCTTTCTAGCTGAATAACTCAAAGGGTTTTTCAGTGATTCTTACAACAAATAGTGTCAAGATGGCTAAACGTCTTGTCTGTAAACCAGGAAAAAAGAAAGAAACTCAATTTTTTAGATATTAAACATTTTGTTGGATGGACAATTATGCTGTAACACAATTTGGACAATTTTACTGTTACACCCTGTACAGGGATATATATATATATATATATATATGAAATGTAAGATGTTTTGTCCTCTGAAAAGACTTTATCAGAATAAGTCTATCTAGAGGATGAAATGTTTTACACAGAATTTTTTCACTTTATCATTCAATTGCCTCACATATAATAATTTATATATCAGATTCTTACATATATATATATATATATATATATATATATACACACACACACACACACCTGTAAAAGGACAACATGAATAAAGACAAAAGGAAAACTTTTCTTAGCTGAAGCAGGATTTTATCAAAGCAAATAATGTCCCTCAGGGGATGAAATGCATCGGCTAAGATAAGTTTTCCTTTTGCATTTATTCATACACATACATACATACATACATACATATATATAGGGGAATGCTGAAAAGTTCACTTCCTCACTCAGAAAGGATTTTTTTTTTTTAAATCTTCACAATTTGTTTATTTACAAAAATTCTATTTAATATATCAGTTAAATTATATTATCTTTATCCAAAAATGAAAAAAAGAGAAAAATTTACATATTAAGTTTGGTGTAATGGTTAGCAAACATGTCTCGCTAGATCCTCTCTGACTGAGTAGTGATTTCAGTCCTCACTGGTTTCCCTATACTTTCGGCCTTGTGCCACATCTAAACTACACTTAGAAAATCACTATATCAGCACAACTTAATCTGAATGTTTTTGGCATCATTTTTAAACTGATGACATTTTTTTTTCATATTTTGTGAGCCTTTTGCAAGTTTGCATCTTAGAGTGGTGACCACTTAGGAATACCAGGTTCTGTAAGCTTGAATATGTGGATGGTGTAATGGATAATGGCTTGGAATTATTAATCAGAGAGCTGAGTTCCAATTCCAGTTGGGTTCATGATATTCACATATATGCAAAATATCCATAGGAAAGGTATGAATCCACTTCATTTCTCCTCAGCTATGGGTTAATTAATAAAATTTATATCACTAAATCATTATAATTTTAAAATAAAAAATCTTACAATCTAAAAATATTTTCTGGCTTTAAATAACCTGAAAAGGGTTGATAAAGCATAAAAAACAAATCACTCTATCTTCCTTACCTTGACCACCAAGTCAATAGTGAAAATGCAGAAGAAAGAAAGAATACAAATTTTCTCACAGATGAAAAGGAGACTTGAAGAAGTAGAGATGTAGTTCTACAGAAAGATGCTGAGAATACCATGAATGAAATGTAAACAACAAAGACAGTTTAAGGAAAAGGTGAACAAAAAAGAGACAATTCAAATTTTTAGGATGCATAATGAGGACAGAGGGCTTGGAGAATTAGAGACTCATAAAATATATTGAAGGCCAGAGGGTCCAAGGCAAACAGCTAGTAACCTACCTAATTATCTTGGGTGTAAGAACATATACTAGGAGGTATAGTCAGGGGAAAAACATTGCTAAGATCTACAAAGGATAGAAGAGCCATGATTGCCTACATTCTGACGGGGCTCATACATAAAAGAAAAATTTTGAAATTTTATTAGTTATATTTTCTGTATGAGTCATCTAGAATTTTTATCGATAACAGTTACAATTGTCACATAATAGGGAGTGCTGAAAAGCCTGAACATTGGTAGTGTAATGGATAGCGGCTAAGGAAAGGTATGACTCCTCTTCTTCTACCCCCAGCTATGGGTAAATGGCAGGACAGACCGAGTTCTATAGCCTTGGATGGCAACTGGTCTACTGCAGAAAGAAATGGCAACCTACTGTGGGGAAAAAATCTGCCTCGTCAGTCATGTATCAAAAGATACATGATTGCCTAAGCATGTATCACGCATGGCACATAGTCAGATTTTGAAAATTGGGTGGGTCAAGCCAAGGATCTTTCAGCACCCCTATTTTTAAATTATTTAAAATAAAATTTATTTTTAAATTATTTAAAATAAAATAAAATTTATCGTACTTGCTTTGAATATTACTGCCACATCTTATCTGGTGCTCCTGCTATATATTGACAGATTCCTGATAAAATACAAAGAAGAATCTGCAATGCTATTGGTCCTAACCTGGCATCTTGCTTTCAGTCAATTTCCCACTGCCTTAACATAGCTTCCCTGTGCATCTCATGGTAATTGTTCTGATGAACTTTCCTCTTTGGTACCTAGACTTTAAAAATTTAAAGTCCTAGATTGGTGGCAAGGTCACATCATTTTACACCTGAAATGACTAAATGTAACCATAAGTTCTATGCTAACAGTTTCTTCTATCTTACTTCTCAGTTTGTGGAACTTTCTTCTGGCTTCTTGTTTCCAAGTCAACTTTGACCTTCAAAAATTTAAATTCAGTGTCAATCATTATCTTCTGTCTTCTTAATTCCTGACCTTTTGTTGATCTCTCTGCTTGATAGTTATTTTTTCTGCATGTTAGAGAATATGAGAAAAAAAAATTGCCTTATTTGGGGTGAAATGATTAAAAAAATATTCCAAGGAAATGCATATAATTAAAAAGAAATAAAAAGCAATGTACTAGAGCCTGATCTCCACTATTTACAAATGAGATACTCTTTTATTAATTTTGAATGATGTTCTTGTTACCATGTTCCAAAGAAAGGAGATCTGGTTGCATGGACAATAAAAATATAAAAATAGGTTGTTTTATATTATAGAATGATACTATTAAGGATGTTATTTTAAATATAGAACTGGTTCTTGTAAATATATATTGCATGCAGCATTTCCATATTGTGCTAAAAGAGTTGGAATTATGGCAAGCTCTGATGCTTGAAGAAAAAGCCAATGGAACTGGCCAATTTCTGGAAATAACTATCATTGAATTCCCATATTAAAAAAGATCTTGTGTCACATTTTTGTGCACCTGCCGAGGAAGACAAATCCTGAAATAAGTAAAGTGCCTGTTGTAATATTTAGCATGTTGGTGTCCAAGGTTCTTTTGCTTGTGAATTCAATTCTTACTATTTGCTTCATTATTGTGTCTTTTTACCAAACAAAGTTTAAGCCTGAAACTCTCTCTCTATTTTCATGGACACACACACAAACACACACACACACACATGTATATATATATATATATATATATATATATATATATAGTAGTAAAATGAGATATAATAAATGAGATGAAGAAAGCCAGAAGCAGAAATTGCAATCTATGTATGGAAGGGAAACGGAAAATCATTGAATTCAAGAACCTAAATGGATTAATAAACAAAAGGAACAAAATTATTTCCAACCATCACCATTCTGATGCATTCCTTTTGAAAAACATGAAAAAGGATTGTAGTGCTTAGGAGTATCCAAGGATAACAAATGCCCATTTTTAAAATCACAGTGCATGAAAAATTGTGTTAATGGGTAAATCAAAAAAATGTTATTTTTCTGTGTGCATACATATATACATTGTATCCTTCTTTTTCACATGTTTCTCTGGATATAAGGAACAGTGTATATTTTGTACATTTTCTTTATTCAATTTTTGTTGCATCCTTACATTTTTAAGTACAAAAATTTAAATATCTGGTAAGTGTTTTAACAGAGGATGAAAAGTGCAACATTGAAATACAAAGGTGCATTAGGATAGTGAAAGGTGCATTTCAAAATCTAAGCAAAGTATTAACAAACAGGAAAATTTTGTTAAAATAAAAAATTATTCTGAACTGTTATGTAATATGTAATATCAGCCCACCAATATATATATATATATATATAATTATAAATCAAGAAAAAAAATCCATATTGGTTATAATTCATTTCATGAATATTTTATATTCATCTCTTCAGACAGAAAGTCTTTTAGAAAAACAAACTTTTTAAATATAACTTGTTTTTGATGTAACTTATCTTTAAACTTAGAAATTTTATTTATTTCATTTTTATTTTAAATGTATAATTTATTTTATCTTATATCTATATTTTTATTCTTTAATATAACCTATTGATTTTATATTAAATATAAACTTTTTAAAATATAATTTTACTTAATTTTAATATAAATTATTAAATATGACTTATTTTTAATCTATTTAATTATATCTTATTTTTAAATATAACTTGTCTTTGGAAGAGTATTTTAAGTATAATTTTGTATTTTAAACATAACTTTATCTATATAGTTTGATTTTTTTAAAAATCCCTTTTTGTTCGTCTCTTAGTTTCATACTAACATTTCATTCTTCATATAGCCACAATAATGTCATAAGGTTAATATCAGGGTTTAATTTTATAAAACCTCTTTCCTTTGAGACTAATACCTTCCATCCCCTCCTTATCACTGTCTCATGCCTTTTGTCTGGCTGAAACTTTAAAATGGATTAATTTTGTATTAGTTTTTCAATGTTTTTTTTTTGTATCTGTCACAGTTAAATTTATACTCTGAGACAAACTCAGTCTATACTGGAGTTGAATAAGACTGACAAATTTTTCATCAGTTGAAATAAGCCTATTCCCCATATGAGGTAATTTTGGATTTTATTGTGTACTAATTATTTGCTCTGTAATAATAAATACATTGAGCTCTTTTTGTGGATTAGTTTTATTATTTTATATTACTAGGATCCACTTGGATTATATACCAATGGATTTATTATCTTTATATATATATATATATATATATATATATATATAAAAGTTATGGAAAAACATTATATAAATTTTTATATATTAATCCTTTGAACCCTAGTTTCTGAACAATTTTAACCCTTCTGCCTGAGCTCCTAAGTCAAAATTTGCAAATAATTGGTATGTAATGTTTCACGGTAGATATAAAAATAGTTACGAGTGTTTACCCACCATTCAACTGGTGGCTGGGCATTAAGTCATTTTTCTCTACCACTCTTCAACTGGTGGCTGGGCATTAAGTCATTTTTCTCTACCACTCTTCAACCAGTGGCTGGGTATTACATCATTTTTGTCTACCACCAGTAAAGCGGTAATCAGGGCTCAAAGTGTTAAGAACAATTTTAAGGAAATCTATGACAAAGTGGACACATTTCATCCTTTAGGACTTCAGCAGATTAAAGTAATGTTTACACTGATGGGATGACACATGCTCACGAAGCAGAGGGGATGATGAGAGTTTCAAATTTAAATAAAAAAAAAAAGATATTTTACCTAAACAGTCAACGTATTTCCAGCATACTAAGTGACACTCTATTAATATATCCCCGCAAAACTAATTTACCTGACACTGTAGATAAACAAAGTCGAATATATTATAGAATTCACTTATGAAACGAAAACAAACTATACTTTACCTTTCCTAGATGTTATTTAAAATGTATTGTTAATGACTGAAAACTAAGTGTCCATCACAAATCTATTAATAAAAATGATCTCATAAACAATTTTTATAACTTTGAAATAAATTTGGGAATAATCGAAATTATTTTTGAAATATAGAGAAAGCCACCCATGAAATAAAAATAATTGTTTGTACAGAAAGTAAGGATCTAAGTTCATCAAATTGTCTTTAAATTAAGTGGCAGCAGAAGAATTATTGTTGGACTTTTAAAAGGTAAGCTTAAATATTAATGCAATACTTAAATGCAGCAATCAATTTATTTATTAGCAATCAGTTTATTGTTGCCTATTACATCTACTCCTCCCTACCTTAAATGCTGCCCAATAAGGTGGCTTTTAAGCTAGTATTATATAATATATAAACAATCTCACTGAGTACTTATATATATTTAATATACACTTTATGCTGCTGTTGATACTTCAATTTTATAAATTTCTGATTCACTTATTCCTTTTGATGTGTGCTTTAACATTGGCTTCCAAAGTCATTGATCTGGAATTATCTTCTTGATAAAGGTTCAAGCATTTCTTTTATTTCTCTCAACTTCATTCTTTTGCATTACTGCATTGCAAAGTCCTACTGTGTTTAGGTGAAAACCACTTTACATTGATGTGGGTGGGAGATGTTTTTATATTTGTCTTCTCTCTCTTCCACACACAAAAACTTCTTTTGGCCTTTTTTTCTTTCTTTTCTGTTCTTTCATGATATTGATATGTATCTCAATTCCAACCATTTTGTCATCAATGTAAATTGTCAAGAGACATTTCACAGTGATTTTTCTCCATGTCTTTCTTAACAATATTTTTAATTTTCTGATTCTTCTCCTTTTTTGCCTCTTGCATTTAGATTTAAGATTGCATGGCTATTCTTATAAAGAAGAGTTCTTTAGTCATTATGGTATAAATATTGTATGTGCATCTTGATCTTGGGCAAATCTTTTTATCCATTGCAGTATCAAAATAAACCTGAGAATAGCCAATGATATCAAACGATAATATGATTTCATTCTGTAGCTTTCTCTTCAAGTGATGTAAAATCCCTGGTAAATTGATCTGCTTTTAAAAGCCTTCCACTAAGAAGCATTTTCCAAAAAAAATATATGAAAGGGTGCTGAAAAGTTCTCAACCTGAATCACTAAAATTTGACCATTCTACCAAATATCAAACTTATTTTTTATATTTCTTTTGATGAACTTCTTGATTTGACTAAGATCATTTTAATACACTCTCATATTTAGTAATTCTTGGGTAGATTTGTTTATTATTTAATAATAAAAAAAAAATGCCCCACTTTAGTAACAGTATTATCATTTGAAATTTTTTTTTCTGAACAGCATCATGGTCAGGTCTGTCCAAGAATTCGTTGGCACTCTCTCATATATAGTAATCTCTGCAAGGATTAGTTTATTACTTAACACTAGAAAACTGCACCCACCCACACACATTATATCCAATATAAGGATGTAAATACTCTAAGAAGGTGCTGTAAAGATCTACTTCACAAAATCTGACCAAACATTTTTTTTTCGGAGGAGCTTCCTTTTATCACTCCCTCCCATGATTTCTGGCCACCACTGATCATCTTAGTTTCAGGAAATAACTTTAGGGGTTGACACTAAATGAGGTGACGGCTTTGAAGTGTGAGTTGTATTCAGCTTAATTAAAGCTTGATGTTACCCTGGTCAGTAAAAGATTGGGAGTAATGTGACTCAGTTGAAGGTGACAGTTTTTGAACAACATGAAGATTTAATGCAAATGTCTACTTCTTCACCCTGCTGAGTTTTTAAAAGTCCCTGTGGGATTCTTGCAAATATTGCCAATAATTATATTTGGTATGAGTTTGAGTTTCTAAGGATTCTACAGACAGTACATTCATGCCCTTGTAAAATTTATAATATTCTCACAGATATATTATAAAATGAGTTGAAAATCTATAATATTATGTCTACAATCTATATTATTCTTGCAGATATTGTCAATAATTATATTTGGCATGAGTTCGAGTTTGTAAGCATTCTCCAAATATTACATTTGTACCCTTGTAAAATCTATACAAGTAGAAAATGCGTACTTTATATTGGGAACTTTGTTATTGAAGGAATGGAAAGAGATTTACAAGGGTGTGTACAGTTGGAAGATAATTCTTGAGGATTTAAAAGAAAAAAACAAGAAAGAATACGAAGTAAGAAGTCAGACAGTTATCCGCAGCTATTGTTACCAGCTATTCTTATTTGTGCAAATATAAAAAGCTTTTGAGCATAGGATTCCGAAAATGCAATTTAATGTTTGCTTTTGTTAGACTGCATATAGCAGTTGGGGGCAGGGTGAGTGGGTGAAGAAGCTAATGTTCAGATGAATGACTGAACAAGTGAACGAAAGAGGAACGAGGTGAGAGAGTGAATAAGGTTTTTATTATCGTTATTCGCTTGAGAAAAATCCATGAAATGTTTTTTTCACTTTACTGGTGAGATAAAGAATTTCATTGTTGCACATTTAAGTCTTTACCAACCCCCATCTCATTTTTATTTTTTTCAAATTAATTTTATTTATTTTTTATATAAATCGGTGTCGGAAACTATAGCATTATGGGGGAGCATTGGATTGTCGGCAGCAAGGTTTTGTAAATGGGGTAAGATTTAAATAAAATGGATTTAATGGAAAAGGTCAATATGGGACAGAGTGCACGTGCTCAGTAACTGCATATCTGTTAGGTTGAGTCAGAAAGAATTTCTGCTTTTACTTACCAGCTTTGTTGTTCAAAAAATAAATTACAATTACATTTTAGTCAATTTTATATTCATCATCATTTGCAGTGACTTGTTGCCACTTATCAGGCAGCTCTTTGATACATTTTGAGTAAGATTTTTCAGGTTTTGATTTGAAAAAGTTTGCAATAAACTCTGGTTTTCATTAGAGAAAGTTTTCCCTATAAAAGCATTTTACAATGATCAAAAAAGATAATAGTCAGTTGGTGAATATGGCAGGTTGGGCAGAACAGACCAATCAAGTTTTAAAATTTATCTTTTAAGCTTTGTTTCTTCAGGACATGGGTGATCATGGTTTTTCACAAATTTCTATCCTTTGTAGCTCTTAGTAAATTTTGTCTTTTCACTATCACTCCTAATCACTGTTCTACCAACCATTTACACAAGCTCGTTAGGTAGGTTATACTCTATTTTCCTCTGTCTTCAACATGTCCTGTGAGTATCAAATTTTCTAAGCCGTCTTTCTTCATTATCTGCCTTAGAAATTCTTCTGATTTTAAGTATAAGTGTCCTTTTTGTTTTCATTTTCCTTAGAACTTTCTTATTACATGTTCAGTCCATGATATCATCATTATCCTTCTATAGAACTATATTTCTGTTGCCTCAAGTCTGTGGGGCAATTGTCCAGTGTTCATTGCCATATAGGACTGATTTTACATACTCTTTTTATTATTTTTTTGCTGCATGTAGCCTTGTATCGCCATGGAGGAGAACAGACCAAATGAGTTCCAGAATTTTTCCTGCATTATTCTTGACATATGCAGCCTTGTGTTATCATGGAGGAGAACAACATTTTTCTTTAAATTCACTGTGTACACTGCCACTGCTACATGAAATGAAGTTATGTTAGTGTACTTCAAATCTATTCTTAACTGCCACATATGATTAGTAGTTAAGATGATACATTCATCATTAGAATTGGTTTCCAAAAATAGAAATTACTTATGACACAACCTAATCTGTCTATGTATCTCAGTCTGTACCTCTCTATCTATCTATCTATCTATCTCAATCTCTTCATCTTTGTCTTAGCCTGTTCATCTATATCTATCTATCTCAGTTCATCTCTATCTATCTAATCTATTCATCTCTATTTATCTCAGTCTGTATATCTTTATCTATCTCAATATGTTCATCTCTATCTCAGTCTGTTCATCTCTATATGTCTCAGTCTGTCCATCTATATCTATCTATCTATGTCTGTTCATCTCTATCTATTTATCTCACTATGTTCCTATCTATCTCTCTATCTATCTATCTGTCTGTTCATCTCTATCTATCTATCTATTTATCTCAATCTGTTCATCTCTATCTATCTCAGTCTGTTCATCTTTATATATCTATCTCAGTCTTTTCATATCTATCTAATTCTGTTCATCTCTATCTTTCAATCTATCAGTGTACCTCATTAAACTTCCACATATGATTACTATTTAGGATTAAATATTTGTCATTACAATTGGTTCCTTAAAAATGGATATTACTTATGATGCACTCTAATATGTTTAAAAATACCGTAATTAATTTTGTATTTCTTTAGTTCTTTCTAAGTGTATTTGTGTAAGTGGATTTGTAAGTATATCTGTATAAGTGTATTTTTAAGTGTATTTATTCTAAGTGTATTTGTAAAACCTCAAAAGAAAAATGACTCTGCAACTTAGCTGCATTGGTTTATTGAGAAAATTCATGATAAAAAATATGGGGTATGAAGGTTACTGATGATAACTGATTGAAAATTTTATTCTTGATAGGTAATGCCCTATATTATTTTGGATCTTGTTGGTGGCAGCAGCTTCTGGGCAGCACAGTCCTCCATATACCATTGCCCTGGACTGCACCTTGGAGTGTTCACTTCAGTCTCACCACCAAGGGACAAAGATGGTGCTACCATTATCTCATGAAATAAACACATACCTATTAATACTATTTTTTATATGACATGTCCCTCCAAGGCATTGATGAAAATGACTATCTGCAATTTTCTGTCTTTTGTGGCTTTTAATATATTTTTTTCTTTTGTTATCTCTCCTAAACCTTGCTCCACCATCCATTTACTCAAACTTGCTGGGTAGATTATGAGATTATGCATCATTTTCCTGTGTCCCTCTTGCCTTCAATCTGTCCTGTGCATATCAGATTTTCCAAGCCCCCAAAACTTAAATTCAATGTCAATCATTATCTTCTGTCTTAATTCTTGTTCTTTTTATTGTTCTCTCTCCTTACTAGAAGTTTTTCTTATATTCTCTAATACTCTGTAACACCTTGCATCCTAGTGGCTTTACTGCCTTGCTTGTGGTGAAATGATAAAAAAAATAACAATAAGCCTTCTTTCCTAACATGCACTAGAAATTTAATCTATCTCTTGCTGATGTTAAAGTGTCTTTTTTGTTTGTATTTTTTTTGTTGTTGCTCACTTGTTCAATCCATGGTATACTCGGCATCCTTCTATAGAATCAAATTTCTCTTCTTCATCTTTGAGGATATTATTCAGAATTCACTGTCATATTGGAGGACTGATATTATGTAACAATTCAGTATTCTTTTCCTCGTTGCTGATGAAATTTATCTATTTCTTAATACTTTGCTTAGCTTTTGGAAGGCATCTTTTGCTATCCCAATGCACTGTCAGATTTCAGTGTTGCAATGTCCTGGATGAAGGCTAAAATCTCAGACGATTGATTTAAATGCTAAAAAGTTGGTGTTTTTTCTTAGTTATTTTGTTTATCTGTCTAAAGATGGTAACAGCTGTAAAAAAAATTGTTGTTGAAAGAATTTCAGATATTTAAATATGTGTATTCACATAAACAAGAAAAGTTCAAATTATCCAACCAAAAACAATTTGACATTATTCAAGTGGACTAGTCCACTAATAAAAATATGGAAAATATTTGGGGGGAATAATTTTTCTTGATCACCATTCATTAGAAACTTCCTCAAGTCACATTTGTCAGAATTGAAAAATATTGACAATTTATCATTATAGAATTGGGGTCCTGTATATATTATAAATACAGTGTCAAAATGATCCCTGACCCTTTTTTTTTATCATTTCACCACAAGCAAGGTGATAACACCACTAAGATGCAAGGAGCTACTAGGAGTGAAAGAGAATAAGAAGACTTAGAAGGAACAGGAAACCCAATCCTAATCAGAAATAGGAAAACAAGGGATAGCCTCTACTTCTGTTCAAAAGATGTGGAAGGAGTGTGAACCAGGTGATAGGTAAACCTATCTACTAAAAAAATAAAAAATGTCAGTAAGAGATTAAATTTTTAAAAATTAGTAAATAAAATTTCAGTGATTAGGCAGAGATCTTAAAAGTATGAACTAAGCACATACAAAAACAGACACTTTATGAAAATATTTCTTCTAAATAGAGAACAAATGGATATATATATATGTGTATATTGAAGTCAACACTCAGAGGCAAAAGGCTCTTTCATGCTAGACGCAATCATCAGGCCACTTTATATATATATATATATATATATATATATGATGGACTCTCCCACTGATTCATGTATGAGAATCAGACAACCTCATTCAGTTTTTATGTTTGTGTTGTATGTGGCACTTTAGTCCCGCTAGTGACCTGCATACAAATCCATATATTGTGCAACAGTGAGGATATTGGGGCATAGCAACAGGACATAGCAACAGGACATAGCAACAGGAATATTTGCTGTCACTTTTCACCATTGCCTTTCATTAGCTGGTGAATATGATTGATTTAAAAATTTCTGATACCACTCTGGCACAAATATCTCCGATTATTTCTATCCAAGACAACTAAGTTAGTATGAGGCACATTGACAGCTGAGGGATTACTCTTTAGCTTGTCTTTATACCTGAGTCATGACCACCTAATACTCCTTTGTCCACTGTCAGGCTGTTTATACATGAAGACCTTAGATATCCTGTCATAACTCATCCTTGCAACATGACCAGCCCACTGAAGTTGTGACTGCATCAGGAAAATCTCAATTCCACCAATGTTGCATTTTCTGAGTAGATCAACACTGTGCACTCTATTGTTAAAAGTATAGCCACAGAGAGTGCAAAAACAACTTTTGTAAAAGGCATCCAACTGATCGATGTGGGACCTATATGGGGTTCACGATTCTGAGCCACACAACAGTGTCATCAAAATGACTGCTCTATAAACCCTGATTTTGGTGTCCAATTTGATACTTCTCTCATTCCATAGGTGGTAGCATAGCTTCCTAAGTATATATATATATATATATATATATATATATATATATATATATATATATATAAAATTAAAAAACTAAAATTTATTTAAATTAATAAAAGTATATATATATGCATTTATTCTTCATTTAAAATAAATAATTATTATCCCTCAGTGCCTGTGCATGTGCTTCTGAAAAAAAATCTCCCTCAAAAAAATGTTGGGAAAAAGTAAAAATATGCAGATAGCAATGACATCAGTATAGTTTCAATTTTGACATTTCTAAATCACAAAGTCCAAATAACTCCATAAAAAGTCAGGGATCAATTTTGTATTTATTGAATAGGACACTCTTTCCCCAATTGTTTTGGGTGGGGAAAAGGTCTAAGAATGCTAATCTACAAATATTATTAACTAAAAAATTTTTCCCTACATTTTTTTATGAACAGACTCCATTATTTAAATAGTACCAATAATTCTAATCTTCATGGGGAATATGTTTAAATTTTGTCACCATTTGAGAAATACTCATCAATTCTAGGTAACAGGAATTTGAAGAAAAAAAAACATATAAATTTGTAAAAATGTAATTAAACTTTTTTTTTTAAGGTTTTTCACCCCAAGCAAGGTGGGAGTGCCACTAGCATGCATGGGGTTACAGAAAGCGGGAACAAGAGTAAAGAGGAAAGGATGAAGCGAAGGATAGGGAATATAGATCAAGGCTTCTGGAGATGTCGATTGACATTGTATTTGAATAGTTGGAGATTATAGCTATCAGGGAAGCAAGTAAGAGGAAGAGAGTTCCACAGATGGGAAGTGTGAGACATAAAGTTATTGGAGTAGAAGAGATGGCTATATTTAACCATTTTGACAGTGACAGGGTGGGACTGAGATGTCAACCTAGTAACACATTTAAATTCATGCAGTTTGGAAACTAGCAAAAGTAGCTCATCAGAAAAAAAGTTGAAAACAATAATATAATCCTGAGTGTAAAACCTGAAGAACAAAAATAACTTTGATCTATCAGTATGAAACATACAAGGAATTTTAAATACTCCCAAGAGCTTGCTTCCCCAATCACTACAATCTTAATGTCTTCAAGTCTAAGGTCAACCATTATCTATCCTTCATGATGCCATAATGTGCACTTACACCCATTCAATGACCCTTATTCACTAATTCTCTACATCATTTAGATCTTGAGCCTTGAACATTTAGTAAAAAATAAATATTTTAAATCTTTAAAAGTTTGATTGTGAAATTCTATAAAAGAATAGTTCTTTTGTTTTTAATTTTTAGTTTTTTTTATACAAGAGAATGTAAATTCCTGAGTCTCACTATATGCGTTACCAATCACGCTCGTGGTTACTTTAGAGTTGTATGTTTGTACTCAGAAAACTTCTTTTTTTTTTTTTGAGACATGCTACTTAATGAACTAAAATATCAGTGAAACAGGAAAAAAATCTTAATCAGTTTCTCTGCTTCCACTTATCAAGCATAATTTAATATTTTTACATTGGGGATCCTTCTTAATTACTTATTGAATTAAGTCATTAAGCCTCTGTCACATTCGGTTATCTCATTATTTATTGCCTTGATTTTTTCCCTTTCGAAATCAGTCAGGCTATACAAAAGAGACCTGCTTCATTTTAGTATTTACGTTACAGTGTTATGAATGTGTGGATGGCATAATAGGTTTTGAGACAAGAAATGGAATCAACAAACCAAACATAATCTGTTGTGTTCACTTTCACACTAATCTTGGAAAATACACAGATTCGTCTATTTACCACCAGCTATGGGTTAAATAGCAGATTAAAAGTAAGCCTTCTGGTCTTGGATAGCAACTAGTCTAGGAGAACTATTCTGAATTGAAAACCAGAGAGAAGACAATGGGGAACCACAACACTTTCTCTTTCAAGAAAATAATAAAGTAAAAGAATTTATAGAGAGCCATGATCGTCTCCATAAAGGGATTTAGCATAAAATGTAAAAAAAAAACAAAAACTGTGATTGATTATCTTGTGGATAAGATGACAAATTTAGAACAGAATAAAAAAAAATATGGCCATTTATTTCTTGAACATGAGCCAACCTGCAAATTACTGAAGCATTCTTGGCTGAACCAACATCCCAAAGTCTTAACCTTATTTTTTTTTACTTCTGTTAAAGAATCACCATCCTGGATATACAGCCAGTAGTGCAGTCCCATGTGCAAACTTAGCCTACAGCCTGTCAAAACTTGTTGTAGTTATTGCCTCTCAGCTGAACTCCTCACTACTGAGAACCTTGACAATTTCTAATTAGCATACATTATATATTATATGTAATGGATTAAATCCGACAAATATTTTAATATATTTTCTGTTTATACATTATTTTTATGAATACAACTTATTTGAGTAAATGCTCTGTTTTAATTAAACAGTATTAATTACATTTACCGGCCTGAATATTCAAGAAACCTTGCAGAAAATATGCATCCTCCAACAGGAATTGAACCTTTCTCCCATATGACCAAATGACAGTTTCCATATGCGATACAGGTTTAATTCCTGTTGGAGGATGCATATTTTCTGTGAGAAATATTGAATACTATTTAATTAAAACAGAGCATTTACTCAAATAAGTTGTATTCATAAAAATAACATAAACAGAAAATATATTAAAATACATTATATATATATATATATATATATATATATATATATATATAAAAAGAAATGAATTAAATCCAACATATTTCATATTTTTAATTTATTTGTTTAAACATTATTTTTAACTGAGACTCATATTTGGGTAGATGCCCTGTTTCTATTATTAAACAAAATATTAATTTATTTATTTACATCTGCTGGCCTGAATATTCAAAAAATCTTGTTAGAAAAATATGCACCCTCTGACAGGATTCAAATCTGCCTTGACCTCTCAGCTACATAGGACCCAATCAAACAAAGACCAAATAGTGCTTTTGGACACATATCTTTCCCGATTCTCGAAACATACATATCTGCTCTGTTTCATATCCTAATGTAAACAAAGACAATTTTTTAGATGAACTAATATAATAATAATATAGTAATGATAAAGCAAATAGTTATTAAAATAATGCCTGTTTGCTCATTTCTAAGTATACCTGTTTGGTTGGGTGAGTAGCCAGTCCCTGTTGTAAATGCTTGCTCAGGCACATTTGTGTTTGTTCAACACCCACATAGCTCACCTGTCATTTCCACTGCAAATATACTGAACAGGCCTTAATTACATTTTCTGTGAGAGAGGACTATCTAGCATGATCAGCAGTTTAGAAAAGGCTAATACATTCAAACTCTCAGTCATAATGACATACTAGGACAACCATCGATAAAGAGTTCTGTCTATCCAACTTCTCATAAGCTTTGTGCCAACCTGTGGTATTGTTTTCAGACACTTTCCAAAAATGACACATGTTGAGATTGCCTTCCCAAGCTGATATTATCCGGAAATCACCTTCCTAACAGATTCACCATGTTGAGATTTGAACCCGGGTTTCTTGATCAGAAAGCAAACGTTCTACCTACTTAGTTATCAATCAACAGTTTAAGTGTTAGTACTATCAAAAATCTATAGACATTTAAGGTGTAGAGTTACATTTATTTTTACTTAGCTATTTTCTTATTTTGTAAATCACTTATCAAATTGATATTAAAAATTAGGAATTGTTTCTCATTGTTATTTTGATGCCCACCACCATTTTAGCTAATTTTTCTTTGTTTTCTTGCTCATTATTTTCTCTATTTCTTTTTATTACTGTAAAAAAAAATGCAACATTACATTTCTTATTCATGTTATTCATACATGCAAAATTTTGTCACAAAAGAAACTGGATAATTAAATATGAATTCTACAAGAAGTACAAGAAAAATCTTTGGATTCGAGATCTCAATCGATTCTTGAGAATCATGGAGACCAGGAAAAAAGAAAATTAAAAAATTACAGTTTTTCACTTGATGAAATATGCCGACAGACAGAGATGAGGAGACAATAATTTTGCTGAATTATGAATGTTAGATAAGCACAGAAAAGTGGTATTGGGAAATAAATGTTCTTTTTCCGTTGTGAGTCCCGAGGGAAATTTTTAAAACAATACTTAGCAGAGAATGTATCATTCAAGTAAACAATGGCTGTAAGCATTGAGAGAGATTTTCAAATGAGGTAACTTAGGTTGCATTCCATGTATTTTCTTTGATGGATTGAATTCCATTATCTTGCTGTATCTGCAAAACACTTTAAAGTTCAGGCAAATCAATTGATTTATTTTCATGGCTACTAAAGTGTTTGAATTTAAATAAACTTGCCTCCCTTAATAATTTTAGATCAGCTCGGAACAAGGTCAAAAAAAGCAATTCTATTTTTTTCATGTTAAAGCTTTTTTCAATGCAATCTAAATTATATAAAATGCTCACAAAATATTTGCTTCATTATATCTAAACTTCTGTCTATATTTCTAAGATGAGGTATTGTAACTATTTAGACTGGGCAATGTATCTTTGGGTGTAAAAGCATTGGTTGAAGTAATCTAGTAACTTGATCCAAAGAGTTGTGAGTTCAATAACTGGTCACAGCAGAGGTGAAACAAAAACATGGAGAGTTGAATTGCTAAAGGGAAATAACTGAAACTGAGATATCCAGAAAAGGCATGACACGTGGAACTAGAACAATCTACCCCAGTGGACTAAATAAAGGGTTTAGTTTGAAATTCCAACGTATATCACCTGAAGAAGGCCGGAGCATACAACAGGTGAAATGTTATAAGACATTTAGCATTTAAATGAAAATATTGATATTTACACTATTTACATTATTCAGACTGTTGTCTTCATCTTTATTGTCATATTCACAATGTTTTGGCCATTTCTCTG
>OZ038484.1:51504831-51524831 GCA_964036315.1 Acanthosepion esculentum | reverse complement strand
ATCAGTGCTCAACTGTTATGTCAGTCCTCCTCTATGGCAGTGAATACTGAACAATTTCCTCACAGAGTGAAAGAGTTGTGGTTTTACAGACAGATGCTGAGAGAACCATGGACTGAACATGTGGGCAACAAGGAAGTTTTAGGGAAAATGGAAACAAAATGAATACTCACTCAAAATCAGAAAGTCAAAGGCATATTTTTTTTCATCCCAAGCAAGGCAATAAAGCCACTAGGATGCAAGAGGTTACTGAGAATATAAAAAAAACACATCATTCAGGAGGGAGAACAATAAAAGAACAGGAACTAAGAAGACAGAAGATCACAATTGACACTGCATTTAGATTTTTGAAGATCTAAGTTGAGTGGAAAGCAGGAAGCCAGAAGAGAGTTCTATAAATGAGATGTCCAAGAGAATAAACTGTTAACATAGTACTTACGGTTTCATCTAGCGATTTCAAGATTAAAATGATGAAACCTAGCTGCCAATCTAGTTTAGCACTTAAATTTGTAAATTCATGATACCATAGAGGAAAGCTCATCAGCAAATCTTTTATCTTTTAATGACAGATTGCCAATTTCTGAACTTAAAGAATATGAGAAAATAAAAGAACAAGAATTAAGAAAACAGAAGATGGCGATTGACAAGAAGAGAGTTCCACTGTTAGCATAGAATTTATGGTTGCATCTAGCTATTTTGACTGAAAATTGATGAAACCTTGCTGCTAATCTATTTGTATGCTTAAATTCATCAGAATATGTACATTGGAAACAGTAATATAAAAGTCACAGTCAGTTATTGTGGTGGGGAAATGAATGAAACCAAGAAGCCAGGTCAGGACCAATAATATTGCAGATTATTCATTGTATTTTATCAAGAATCCTTAAATACATAGCAGAAGAACCAGACTAGATGTGGCAGCAATGTTCAAATCAAGGACAATGACAGTCTTATAAACATGTAAAATATAATCTGTCGAGAAACATTTTCTAATGCAACAAAATGAATCAACTTTCCTAGCAGCAGACCTAGCAATTGATCTGCCTGAGATATCAAATATTCACTTTTAGTATAAAATAAGCAATTACTTTCTGAAGTAAATAATAAAATATGTTTAGCAGTAAGACAAGACATTACTTATTTTTAATTTTAGCTGATATGAACACAAAATAAATGCCCCAAGGTAATGGCTGGTTTCATGAATTCACAAATGGTATTTCATGATTTAGTAATAGTTCAGGTATGTTTTACTGTAAACTTACCTTGATACTAATATTTTCATTTTCATTTATTTCTTATCTTATTCAAATATTTCCTGATATTTCTGTTCATGCATTTTTAGGTAAAGATCCTGAATTTTTAACTATTAAACTCCTGTACAGATATAATCATTTGCAAGTCATGTGACAGTTCTTTTTATTTTATGCGCTATGATGTGAGCAATCATACCTCTCCACAAATTCCTGTACCTTGTACACTAAGTAATATTTGACTCCTTTATCTCCCTTCTGCTATTCATGTGAATCTCAAATTCTCCAAGCTCTCTTTCCTCATATGTGCTAGTAATTTCAGCTCTCTCTTTCTGAGTTGAAGTATGTTTCTTTCTAATTCCCATTTTATTTAAAACTTTTTTGTTGCTATATCCAGGGTATTTTCAGCATCCTTTGGTAAAACAATATATCTGTTGCCTCAAGTCTGTGATGAAATTGTTCAGCATTCAATGCCATGTAGGACATTGAATATTACATAGCAGTTCAGCTGTCTTTTCTTTATTTCTAATGAAATTTTCTTGTTTCTTAATACTTTGTTTAGCTTTTGAAAGGCATCTTTCACAATTCCAATGCACCTTAAGATTTCTGTGCTGCATTTTCTGTCGACTGTTAAAACTCTTCCCAAGTATTAAAATTTCTATAGAGTCCATCTTACACATTTACAAATCTACCATTTGTCTGTGCATTTAATACTGTTGGCATATCTGGTCTGGTGCTCCTGCTATTCATCTCAAGGTTCTTGACAAAATCCAAAGAAGGATCTTCAATGTAATTGAATCTTGTGATGTCCGCGCGAGTATAAAGAGAACCCGCTCGGTTGAGGTAGGGACTCTTCAGTAGACAGCAAACCTGGCAACGAGGATGAGATAATCTGACAAGCTTCGAATTAACGAAAAGAAGAAAATACTCGAATTCAACAACAACACGATTAAAACTTCGAATTAACAGCAAAAGAAAAAAAGTACTCAAATTCAACAACAACACGAGTAAAACCTCGAATTAACGAAACATTACCCCCTCAAAAAAAAAAAAAGTACTCGAATTCAACAACAACGCGAGTAACAAACTTCGAAAATAACAAATTATTTCGAAAGAAATGGCTCTCTCTATGCCAACAATAGAGCCCCTAGACTGGGAAGACTCCAACCAGGAGCAAGCATGGAGAGAATGGAGTGAACATATCGAAGACGCATTTACAGCGTTTGATATAACAGATGATAAACGACAACTATCACTCTTTCGATTTTTCGGGAAAGAAACTGAAAGATATCCTCAAAACATTAACACCGGAGATACCACCAGGCCAAGTAGAGCCTACATACAAAACAACAAAAACAGCACTGGACGAATATTTCATCCAGAAAACAAATAAAGTCTTTGAAAAACATAAAATCAGGATGCTTAGTCAAGAAAATGGGGAGTCAACACATGATTATGTCACCCGTCTATGCATACAAGGAGTAAAATGCAACTTTGGCGAATACAACCTGGATAAGGCTGTGGACCAAGAAAAATGCTCGTCAAGCAAATTACGCCGTGCATATTTGAAAGAAACTGATTTAACAGTAGAGGAAGCACTTCAAAGAGCATTCATATTTGAATCCACTGAAACACAAGTTAAACAAATAGAAGAGAATGAAAGAGAGCACTCAGATATCCACAAAATTACAACCAATTACAAGCAACAACAACAACGAGATAACAGTGAGTATAGGAAACTATCCAGGACAACAACCCATTAAAAACAGTTACAAAATGCTACGGGTGTGATGGCTCCGACCACACACACGGTCAAACAAAATGCCCAGCATTTGGGAAAAATGTAACTACTGTGAAGTAATAAATCATTTTGAAAAAACATGCTTAAAAAAAAGGAATAGTGGTAAAGGGAAAACGAAGATGTCAGACGGCCACAATTACGTCCAACCAGTATCGACGAATCCAAATATTTCAGACAGCCAGGCATTCGTTTTCAGGTGAAACCTATTCATTCAGCAGATAGCGAAATTGTCCATATTGACAACGTACCAGTCGGAATATTAATAGATTCTGGAGCAGACATCAACCTTATCGACGGCAAAATGTTCAAAGAAATCCTTAAAGTACAGCCAAACTTAACATTAAAAGAAACAAATTGTAAACCAAAAGCCTATGGGAATATTCCAATACCACTAAGAGGAGAATTTTTCACAATGCTGACGAATGGTCCCAGAAGAAAAGCCCACAAAGTATTTGTTACAAAGGCATATCAAGGTGGTAACATTAAGTAAGCGGGCCAGCATTGAATTAGGGTTTATCACCACCCCACAGGTGAAATCGATTACAACAAAAAGTATCCCGAAATCAACAAAAGAAATTCTAGATCGACACCTACCCTCGTTGAAAGGATTAAGAAGAATGAAAAATTTCCAACTTAAAATTAGAATAGACGACAACGTTATACCTGTTGCACAACCGCCAAGATGGACACCATTTCATATCCAACAAGCAGTAGAGAAAAAAATCAATGAAATGCTAGAAAATGATATCATCGAAAGAGTAGAAGGACCCACTCCATGGGTCTCGCCATTAGTAGCAGTACCGAAACCAAACGGAGAAATTAGAATATGTGCCAATTTACGCATAGCAAATAAAGCAGTGACATGCACCCGCTATCAAATACCAACAGTTGAACAGTTACTGAGTGAAATTGGCAATGCAAATATTTTCTCAAAAATTGACCTAAACTCTTATTACCACCAAATGGAACTAGATCCTGAATCTAGAGACATGACTACCTTTTCATGCAAATCCGGAATCTACCGATATAAGGTACTGGTTATGGGCATTACATCCGCAGCCGAAGAAGGGCAACGATTGCTTCTACAAATCCTTCAGAAAATCCCTAACTGCTGCAATGGGGCAGACAACATTTTAATCTGGGGCAAAGACACAAGAGAACATAACAGAACCCTAGATATGGTATTAGGCACATTGAAAGAAAACAACCTCACAATTGCAGAGCACAAAAGTATATTCCATAGTGAAGAAATCAAATTCTATGGTTTTATAGTGTCCAATACAGGGATCAGACTGACTGACTTGAAAATAAAAGCAATCAGAAATTTCAAAAACCCTGAAAACATCCAGGATATATACGTAGTTTCATAGGTCTAATCAATTACCTCGCAAAGTTTATTCCACGACTGGCAACACTCAGCGAACCATTAAAAAAGTTAACGCGAGCAAACATGGAATGGCGGTGGACGTAAGAAGAAGAATTTTGTTTTCTCATGCTGAAGAATGCAGTTATTCAGAGCAAATCACTCATGCACTTTGATCCAAAACTGCAAACATCTGTTATAGTAGATGCCAGTCCCGTGGGACTAGGAGCAATACTTTGCCAAAACAAACAAGGGATACTCATCCCCATCAGCTATGCATCCAGAACTTTAACCGAAGGCGAACGCCGGTACTGTCAATTAGAAAAAGAAGCTCTAGCAATTGTATGGGCTTGCAAAAAATTCCACTTTTACCTATATGGAAAGAACTTTCTTATAATGACCGACCATCAAGCATTAACAACTATCTTCAATCCTAAAGGTAACCCCTCTGTGCGAATTTTGCGATGGATTTTACGTCTGCAACAATATGATTATACAATAAAACACATTAACGGTAAAGATAACCCGGCAGACATACTCTCTCGGCAACCTATGGAGTATCAAAAAATAGTCTCACCCGAAGAAGAGATTGCCGAAGGATTTATCAACACGGTTGTAGCTAACAGCATTCCAAAATCAATCACCTTATCAGAAATAATGGAGGAATCTTAGAGGGATCCAACAGTCACAGCAGTGAAAAAGGCAATACAACAAAACGACTGGACCAATAAGTTAACGGAACCCTTTAAACACGTGAGGAATGAACTGACAACAAAACGAGGCGTAGTTATACGTGGAGCCAGAATCATCATACCCCAAAACCTACAGAGACGAATCCTGAAATAGGCGCATGAGACACATATGGGGATAATGAAAACAAAAGCCCTGCTTAGAACTAAGGTATGGTGGCCCAATATAGACAAAGACATAGAGGCTGCCATAAGCCGATGTATCCCGTGCACAACATTAGACCTGAAGGGAAACCGCCGTCCAGTGCATATGGCTGAAATGAAAGGCCCCTGGGAAATACTCCACATAGACATCTGTGGGGCTTTCCCTAGTGGGGATTATGTAATTGGAATAATCGATGTGGGATCAAGATGGCCTGAGGCATTTGTTACCAAATTCACCAGGGCTGATACAATCATATCAACAATCCAAAGGTGTTTCTATACACATGGCATTCCAGCAATTATCATTTCAGATAATGGACCCCAGTTCATATCCTCAGAGTTTAAGCGCTTCTGCAAAGAATGGGGTATCCAGCACCGAAAGGTAAACCCTTATCATCCCCAAGCTAATGGAGAGATTGAGTGGTTCTTCGCAACCATGTTGAAAGCCGTTCAGGCAATGAACACAGAAGAAAAGGACTGGAGAAAACATCTAGGAAAATTCCTAATGTATTACCGAAATAGTCCACATGCCATGATGGGAGAAACTCCATCTAAGCTACTCATGGGTAGGAAAGTAAACATCAACATGCCAGGATTACAAAAGAGGCCTGAAAACCATGCTTGGAGAACAGCACGGCAAAAAGACAAAAAAGGAAAAGATAGATTGAAAGATCGCACAGATCAGAAAAATAAAGCTAAACAAACTAACATAGAACCAGGAGATGTCATACTACTTAAACAAAGTAAACCAGGCATCTTGATTTCAGTCACTTTCTCATCAGTGTGATGTGGCATCCCTCTGTCTTTTCTACAAATATTTTCATGACAACTGCTCTGACGAGTTTTTTTCCTGTTGCCCCAATTACATGAATTTAAGCATACTACTAGATTGGCATTGAGGTTTCACCCTTTTACTGTTAAAATAGCTAAATGCAACTGCTACTTCTATTCCAACAGTTTCTTTTCTCACACTTCTCACCTCTGGAACTCCCTCCTGTTTACTTGCTTCCTTGATACCTATGATCTTCCTGAATTTAAATGCAATAACAATCACCATCTTCTATCTGTTGAATTCTGTTCATTTTTTGTCCTTATCTCAATCCCCCCTCAGTCTTTTCTTTCACTTGTAACTCCTTGCATACTTGTGACATTTCTGCCTTGCTTGGGGTGAAATGATTTTTAAAAAAACTTACTTGATTTTGACATCTCCAATTTTGTTGTTCATATCTTGGACTGTTATCCTTACTGACAACTGTATATTCTGTCTTCTTACAATTGATAATTAGTCCTTTGTTCTTGCTTTCCTTTACTACACTTGTTTAAGAGTTGTGTGTCTGCTCTTCATACAGAGCCATACTGTTTATTATTATTATTATTATTATTTCCTTTTTATTTAAATTTTTCTTTTTTGTCATAAAGGAGTTTTATGGCCAGTCATCAGACTAAAGGTCTCATATGAAAAGATTTAAAGAATTCAAAGATCTGTTGAAGTTCCTGATACTTGATTGATTTTCTCTAATCACTTTGGACAATGTTGGATGACATTTAAAATTTAATTGATGGCCTTCTCTGGAAGCTTCTCAATGAAAACAGTTTCCGAATCCAATTAGTGATTTTAATGATTGACTGAATAACCAAATGAATAATTTAATTAAACATCTTAATTATATCGGTTAATTTCCCTCAGAACTTGTTTGCCATTTGCCCTTAGGTTAATATTACACTGAAAGAATTAAAATCCTGAATTATTTCCAGAAGCACTTGCAATTTGAAACTATAGAAACAGGTTTTTGCTAACCTCTTTTGAATGAGATATTTACAATTTGCCTTGACTGTTTGACTTTAGCACTTCAGGGATAGAGCAATACCCTGAAGGCTAAGAGATCACAAATTCCTCCTCAGATATGCAAGGTTCATAATGAACATTTCAGAGGATTACAAGGATTATAAACAAGGCAGATAACTCTTATTATTCTAATATATTCAATATTCAAATGGTATAATGAACAACTCTTTTAGGGTTAACTCACTTTTTATATTTACATTCCTTACATTTAGCAAATGCATTAGTCATACATAGAAATGAACTAAAACACAACTTTCACCTAGTGAATACTACACATTAAAAAAAGAAAATAACTTAGGAGGAAAATTCTCGAAAGTGGTGCTATCGAAACTTAACAAAATATAAATCTGCACCCTAGATTCTTCCCAATATCTCCTTTCCTTTAAGAATTACTACTTTCTCAAACCAAGATACATGACTACAAAAATACTAAAAATTAAAAGAAAATAGTTAAATCCATAACCTCATCTTATTCAAAACATATAACACATAAATCAATCCCAATCCAAAATAATTTAAAAGCTAATTTGTGTGTGTATATATATATATATATATATACTTGCCTGACCTTTTCTTAACCTAAGGAATATTCATGAGCACTCCTATACAAAAATACTTTGAAAATCACATAAAATCATTGCTCTTGTATATAAATACTTGTCACAAAATGAAATCCTTACATTTGCCTTGATAAAGTCTATCAGAAGACGAAACGCATGTTTTTCATTTGTCTTTATCCATATATATATTTATATATATGTATCAATTACTAATGAGATATTCTGTTGTTGTGATAAAAAGATAAATTATTTGATGTCAATAAGTGAACATGCCTTGTATTACCATAACAACAGAATATCTCATTAGCATGCAGCGAGAGGGGGTTACTAATACATTGCTTTTTATTTTTTTTTTAATTCACTTTTTATATTTACATTCCTTGCATTCAGACTATTGTCCTCATCTTTGTTGTTATTATCACAATGTTTCATCTATTTTACCCTCCAGTCTTTTTCAAGTGCTTGTTGGTCCAGGTAATCTTCAGGGAATTTCAAACTCAACCTTTTATTTAATCCGCTGATAATCTCATAGACAGAAGTTTTTGTTCCGTTCTTATTTAGTAATGCTCAGTTATTGCTTGTCCTGTTTCCACTGAACTACTCACCCCAGGGATTGAAATCAAAATTACTGTTTACATTTTTTGGACTGTTGTCCTCATCTTTATTGTCATATTCATGGCATTTCAGCCATTGTACACACTGGCATTTCAAACTGAACCCTTTATTTAGGCCACTGGGATAGATTGTTCTAGTTCTGCATGCCATGCCTTTTTTGGGTATCTCAGTTTCAGTTAATTCCCGTTAGTAACTCAACTCTCCAACACTTTTATCCCCAAACACATGTTGTAGAGGATAAATGGTTTAAGTAATCCAGTGACTTGACCCAAAGAGTTGTGAGTTCAATACCTAGCCACAGCAGAGGTGAACAAGAAACTTTATTGTATTTAATCAACCATGCATAAATGAAAAATAGCTGCCCAAATATTTTTTTAAATATAAATTTTAGCTCTGGTCTTTTACATCAAGCACTGTTATATTACTACCAGTGCTGACTATGTGCTATATATATATATATATATATATATATATATGTATATACACACATACATACACAAACATCAAAAGAACAAAAATTGACACATCATCAAAAAATCTGGAAATAAATTTATTTCACCAGATAAGTTTTTAATACCTGCCTCATCAGACCAAAAATTACAAAATTTTTGTAATTTCGGTCTGATGAGGCAGGCATTAAAATCTTATCTGCTGGAAAAAACTTATTACAAGATTTTTCGATGATGTGTTGAGTTTTTCTTTTGTATATCATATTGCTCTGTATACAATACATTGAGATCTCTTCATGGATCTATCTTTTTAATATTTTATATTAAAAACCTACTTGGATTATCCTTTCCACTTACAGATTTGATATTATATATATATATATATATATATATATATATATATATATATATATAGTGCAGCAATGTTTCATTTATGAAGGTTTGGGTGAAGACCAATGTAAGTTCTTCTTTTAAATTTATGAACTTATTTCAACTGTTCAGACTTCACATGTCTCTACACACATCAAAAACACTTTATTATATCACCAAGTTTTATAAAATCCATTCTTAAAGAATCTAAGATCAGTCTACTAACAACCACAACTGATGTAATGTAAATTCTTTCATCCCCATACAAAACATACGAACAGCCACTAGATATAGATGAACATTCACTAACACTCACACACATGCATACACATTACTAACTGAATCCCGCATCAACAAACTATAAATGTGATGCACAAATACATGGATTTTACACACAAATGTAGCTTGACAGAACAGATACATGTGAGGTCTGCTTAACCAATGGTAAACAAACAAAACAACAATAAAAAATACCAGAATTTTCCTTTCATCTCCACATTCCATTTTCTGATGAAGGTTAAATAAAAGCAAAACCTGCCAGATTTATAAATGTTTCCTATTTGTTTCCTATCCTATCATTCATATTCATATATATATATATAGAGAGAGAGAGGGGGAGAAAATTTCTATTGGCTACTTACAATCCTGATAGCTGCATTCTGTGTCATTTCTGTGTCCCCACAATACTACATAAAATGCTATCAACAAAAAGGACCATTTCTTTTTCTTATTCGTTTTATTAGGAGAGAGAAGTGGCAGCTTTGATTCTAAGCGGCAGTGGGAGAAATGATGTCATATGAGTGCATTTTGCACATTGGCTCAGTGTCCTTCTGTGGGTGGTCTTAACCAGTCATTAACTTGAATGTGGGAGGTGTATTGATGCTTCAAAATTCTTGCTGCCTTCTATGGATTCACACCATTTTGGACTCATATCCAAAACCTAAACAAAGGCAATCCATCACTGTCAGAATACCATGCCCATGAAGCACTCCAGCCTATCACTTACCATTCTGACCCTGACCTTCGCAATCTGTAACACAATTAGGCATATTTGTACAAGCTGAATTTTCTCCCTACCTTTCTCTCCTACTTTGCTTCTTTCTCTCTCTCCCTTACCAATACAGATATGCATATAAGTGAATTTTTTAAATGAAACACTTAATCTTACTGCCTGATGATACCATTCTGGTAGAAATCACAGTAGTGTAAACATCAGAGTGTGTGTGTATACTTGTGTACAATTTTTCTAATAGAATATATCTGTAAAATGACAATATGAATGAAAACTAAAGGAAAACTTATCTTAGCCAATGCATTTAAAACTTCATGTTATTTAAAATATATAGCACATAAATTAATCCCAAACTTAAATAATTTAGATATTAATTTGCATAAAAAATTTAAGAACATCATTTACTCATTATCGTTTATTAGACATTAAATTATGTCACTTAGCATCCTCCATAACCTACCTAGATTTTTCACTTTTCAGCTAACCTGATGAATATTCATCAGTGTTTCATTTAACAATTTAGAAAAACTAACACCATTTTTGCTCTTGTCTATAAATACTTGTTACAAAAAAAAATCATTGCATTTGCCTTAATAAAGTCCCTCAGAGGATGAAGCACATTGACTCAGTTAAGTTTTCCTTTTGTCTTTATTCATATATATATATAGAGAGAGAGAGAGAGAGAAAAAGAGATAATAATCTTTGTAATTGTTCTTTCTATGTCTCGTTCTCTCTCTCTTTCTATATACATATATATATATATATATATATATATAAAGTTGCTTGACGATTGCACTAGCATGAAACAGACTGTCGCCTCTAAGTGCTGACTTCCATGTCCATTTTTATATTATATATATATATATATATACACAGAGAGGAAGAATGAGACATAGAAAGAACAATTACAAAAATAATTATCTCTCTTTCTTATATATATATATATATATATATATATATATATATATATATATATATATATAGAGAGAGAGAGAGAGAGAGAGAGAGAGAGAGAGAGAGAGAGAGAGAGAAAGGATATCCATCAACCAAGACAGAGTAGATAATGTTCTTTATACAGTTTATGGGTCAAGTAAACATCTATAGAAGTTGTTGACTGATAAAGCACAGATGTAGTCATTGAGAAGATAAAAGGGATTGTTGAATATGACTGCAGAAAATATTTGTGTGCAAGGCTGATGAGAAAAGACTGATGACAACAGAGATTTAAAGTCATTTATAAGTGTAGATAGGGTTCCAAATTGAAGCTGATGAAATTTGATTGGTTGGAAAATTATTTTTTCTTTTCTGATTGGCCAGAACTATCATGTGCTAGGATCTAATTTAAGTAATACTTTATCTTAGCTCCTTGTTTCTTGTCTGAATTTCTAGGATGAGGAGTTATTATTTACATACTTCAGCAGGTAGGTCAGGTTTAAGGCTCCAAGTTAAGGATGCACTCAGAATTGTCCCACAGGACAATAGTCTTGTGGATTAAAGCAAAAGTTTGTGAATTTGATGGCATGGTAATTGTGAGTTCAATCCCTGGACTGAACTCAGTGGAAATAGGGAGAGATCTGAGTAGTACTAAATAAGAACTACATAAAATATTTCTGGACATGGACAGCAGAATGAGAGTGATCTACCCCTTGTTGCTTTATAGATTAAATAAAAGGGCTAGTTCAAAATTCCCTGAAAGTTACCCATATCGACAATCACCTCATGATGGCTGGAGGGAACAATGACCGAAACATTACATTAACAACAACTCAGATGGGGGCAATAGGTTGCTTGTAAATCATCTCTGAAAACTGTTTAATTTGTTCCTACATTTATCAGATGCAATGTCATATATGAACCCAGTGTAAACCACTTACTCATCATTAAACATTAATGAAGTAACATTTTATTTATATCCTTATTATGAAGAGACTTTTTTCTTGTTTGCTTAACATAATCTAAAAAAAAACTTATAGATATTAAAATGCTACACAGATTTTTATGCAAAAATAGCAAGAAATTAAAAGGATCTGTGTAAATATTCAAGTATTTCCAAATTCATGATTAAAAAATATGTCGTCATTATCAATTAGCAAGTTTCCTTTGATGCAGCACATTCATTTTGTCAAAAATAAATTCATGACTGTCTTATGTGTCATCTTCCTTTCTCTGTAGTTGGTCATGGCTCACCACAGTTTCCTTTTTAAATATCTTTAAATTTAGTAATATCAGAATTGTTCTTCAGAAAGTGGAGGAGTTTCTTATTGTTCCCTATATGGTTTTGATTTCAGAGATTGTCCTCCTAACCAATCAAGGCTAAAGATCACATTCTATCCTTCTATTTTTACCCCTAGTTGGAGAGAAGAGATAGATTTATGATTTTTCCAAGGATATTCATGCAAAGTGAACACAAAATGTCTCAGAATTTGAACTTAGCTTAGGATGTAATTTTAATTTTTTTCTATTGTTTCACCTCAAGCAAGGCAATAAAGCTACTAAGACACAAGTGGTTACTGAGTGTTAGAGACTATGAGGAAAAAAAATCTATTAAGGAGAGAGAACAATAAAAGAACAGGAATTAAGAAGATAGACAATAATGATTGACATTGTATTTAAATTTTTGAAGATCAAAGCTGACTGGAAAGTGAGAAGTGCGATAGAAGAAACTGTTAGAACTAATGGTTACATCTAGCCATTTCAGTTATAAAATTATGAGCCCTATCTGCTAATCTAGTACTGGGCTTAAATCCATAAAGTCCCTTACTCTGCAGTTCATTTATACAATTATTACTCATTAGGAGTAAGTTACTCAATGTTTCCCTCTGCCCATCTTGCCTTCAGTATGTCCTGTGAGTGTTAAATTCTCCATGCCCTCTTTCTTTATTATGTGTCCTAGAAATTTCAACTCTCCCTTTTTGATTCTAAGTACAAGTGTTCTTTCTATTTTCTTTAAAACTTCCCCATTCCCCACATATTCTGTTCATGGCATTCTCAGCATCCTTCTGTAGAACCACATCTCTATTACCTTATCTCCTCTTCATCTGTGAGGAAATTGTCCAGCATTCACTTCCATAAAGGAGGATTGTATATTACATAGCAGTTCGGCAGTCTTTTGTCTTTTATATCTTTGCCATCAAAATAAGTTACCATAGAAATATTTCATGTAATCATGACCAATTAGGATTGTAATACTAAGAACAAAAAGAATAAAGATAAACTTTCAGTTATTTCCAGTTCAAAAACTCCAAATAGAATCATCATTATCATTAACAATGTGTTGCCTTTAGTTTAACATGTTCATTTTGCTAAAATGATTCAATTGACAAATCCATAGTTTTCTTAAATTAGAGTTATAGGTTGAAATAGCATTCACATATTAGATGAGGGATTAGCCAATCAAAATTAAATGAATTTCATGTTCAGTTTCAGCTGCAGATATTAAGAGGTGAATCCTATTATTTCCAATACCTTGGATATGAACTTGTAATTGGATCTACAAGATGTGAAACATTTATAAAGAACACGTTTCAGTTTCGTAAATAATGACTGCTCACTTTGACTTCTTCAGGTTAGAATGAAAGAATTTATGAACACTTATAAATATTCATCAGATTAGCCAAAAAGTTGAGGCATGCTATGGAGGATATCATGGGACACAATTGAATGTCTAATAAATGAAAGTGAGTTAATGATATTCTTGATTTTTTTTTTTTAATGCAAATTTGTTTTTCAGTTATTTTAGTTTGGGATTAATTTATGTTTTATATATTTTAAATAACATGAGGTTATGAATTTAATCTTTTTACACAACTATTATGTTGTATGAGAAAGTCCCAAGATTGTACAAGTTGTGATTGTAGCTTTCAACAAACATGCACATATTGGTACCTAATAGGATTTGTGCTATTGACGTGCAGTAAATTATCATATGAGACTTTGTAACAGTGTTAAAATGACTCTGCAATCTTTATAATGACTGCTATCAAAACCCAGAAATACTTTTGCCAGGCTTTTGGCAAACATTAATTTAATGGAACACAAGTTTGTGAGTGGTACATGCATTTGAGGCCAACCGAGTGTTGTTTCAAGAAAATAAGCATTAAGCCTGACCAATCACCAGCAAAAGTGGAAAAAAAAATCTGTGAATTCATTGATGAGGACCATCATTAAAAATCCATCAGCTCACTCAGATAATTGGAATCAATTATTGAAAATATCTGTTCAGAGATTCTAATCCAGCAAGTTTCCATTACCAGCTTATAGAAAAACGCTGGCATGAAAGTTTAGATCTTATTCAGGTGTCAGTTGATTCTGTCTCAAGATAATTTTATTATCATCATTATTTGTTTATTTATTCATACTTACATCTAACTACAATGTTTAGGTCAATGTATTTCACAGTTTTTTTTTTTATGGATGTTAGTCAAAGAACAATTCTGAGAGGGTCTTGTCACATCCTTCTTTGATATATAAATTGCTAAGGTATTCTCCTTGGGGTGCTGTATTCTTCTCTACTGAGTTGGTATGCTTCCAAACTGCCAAGCCCAAGGACTGAGCTCAGGACTCCAGAAAATTAATTAAACTTAGGGAGAGGTTCCTATGTCTTATCCTCTATTCTGATAATTATCTTCAAATGTCTAAAACAGTATATGTTTCTCACTGATCCGTTCTGGCTACAGAAGCCACACAACTCCTTAACTTAAAATTAGATATGCCTCTATTATAATTTGTGAAGCTCATTAATGACTAATCAAGATTAATTAAAACCAATCAAAATTAATTATATTGGCCTATTCCTAAAGCGGTTAAATCATAAACATGAAAAATTACCAAATTTGTTAGCTGGGGAAATATCGGTGTTAAAGGATTTAGAGATATAGATAATGTGGATATAGAAATCAATGCATGTAGTGTTGATTTCTATGTCAACACACAAACACACACACTCTCACTCACTCACTCATTCTCTCTCTCTATCTATCTATCTATCTATCTATATATATATATATATATATATATATATATATATATATATATACACACACAGTTGTAGACATAATTATTCAACCCTGCTTCCAAAATTACAAATAAAGCCTGTAATACCTCAAATTTTCATGCAAACTTCATGTGCATTTTTTCACAAATGATGAAATAATGTATTTGAAAGCATGTGCAGTGATGCTCACAACAAAAGTTTTATTTTTAATGTCGAACAATAATACAAAAAAACACCAAAATCACATTTAACATAGAACAAAAGTATTAGCTCTCTTGCCTCAATAATCAATTGTGTAACCTTTATTCTTGTTTATTGCCTTTAATCATTTTGATAGTTCCTTACAAGATCACTACACAGACTGATAGGTATTTTGCTCCATTCTTCCTTGGCAATAGCTTCTAGTTCCTCCAAATTCAAAGGACTTCTTTCTCTTACTTTTTTCTTCAAATATGCCCATAAATTTTCAATAGAGTTTAGGTTAAGACTTTATGCAGGGTACACTAATATCTTAATTTTGCTGTCATCTTAAGTATTTTTTAACACTTCATGCCATGTGTTTCACATCATTGTCATGTTAGAATGCCCAGTGATGCCCCAAAGACAGCTTTTGTGCACATTGTTTTATATTATTTTTAAGAATTGCCAAATACTGTTCTTCATCCATGATACCCTGTACTTCCATTAGTTCTCCTGGTCCAGAAGTAGCAAAACATCCCCAGAGCCAAATGCTCTCGCCACTATGCTTAATTGTAGGAAGGCTAATTTTTTGGGCTTTAAATAACCTGCAACGGTTTGATAAGCCATAGAAAGCAAATGAATCAAGTACTGATTAGCTACACAGACATGTCTTTTAGATTTATTTACATTCTCTGAAGTACAAATGTATAGAAACTACTGTGGCCACAAAATCAGGGATCAATTTATACACTTATTGTAATATATAATTGATCCCCCACTTTATAATTTCTTGTTTGTCAAATTCTGATTTAGGCATGAATCCAACTCATCTTCCCACCCAGCTATGGATTAATTAGTAAGAATTGTATCACCAAATCATTATTATCTCAAAACAAATTGATCATCATCCATTAGGGTCCAAGTAGCACTACATGTACTGCAGCTGTAGCAGCAATAGGTGTGTCTACAGCAAAATAGTTTAATGGTGCTCATCCTTCTTCAGGCTATTTTTGCATTAAGAGTTTTCCTCCTCCTATACTGGCTGCTACACAAAGCAAATGAGTGAGCACAGTCTGCATTTCTATTTAACGTATAATTGGAGGAAGAATGATTCGTGCCTTTTCTATAGTATTAGTATGGAGAGAATAAAACAAGATTTACCAGAATTGGAGCTTCCTACACAACTATCTGTTGATAGAAAGACTAAGATAACTTTCTAACAAATGAAGAATAGACTTACCAGCCATGCTCTCCTGTGAGAGCATGGCTGATAAGTCTATTTATATCAGGTTAACTATCATTTTATATCATGGTAAGGTATTTATATCAGGTTAACTCATAAGTAATTTCCATTTTTTGCAACCAACTGTAAGGATGAATATATCGTCCAAACTATTAATCATATTTAGCAAGTAATGAATGAATTTGGAATACAATAACATGCATTAGTTTATGCACAGCATTTGCAGCATACACAGTGGATTAAAGGGAAAATGTTCTCCTCTATGAAAATGCAATGGTATATACAGCAAGAATAATTCACCAATAATCTTTACACCAAAACCTGTGGAATTTTACTCAAAATATATCAAAGAGCTGCTTAATAAGTGGCAACAAGTTGTTTGTTTGTTTAACGGCATATCAACTCCTTATGGGTCATTTAACCTCCAGCACTCAGCATTAATAATGATACTTCCTACTACATTCTTTTTCAAGGGTTCTTAATTGCTGTATCATTATTGTTAATTTCACTCAAAGTTATTTTCTGTTGCCATAGCAGGATATGACAACACAACTATGAAATTCAAACACATTATTCTTCAGGGATCAGTCACCTTCAGTGTCCAGGTAAAATTTTGTACAGCAGATGAAGTCACAGACAGACTGATAAAGGTTAATGCCAAAATTTAATTTGCTTGGGACTATTATTAATTTCTTTTTCAAAATTGTGTAGTGGTATTATTATTTTTTTTTTTTTCAGTAAAGGAGTTGCTGGTAATTTTATTTTTTTCAAAAATGTATTGCTGGTAATTTGTTTACTATGAAAACGTATTGTAGGTATTTTTGTTCTCAAAATGTTTATACTTTCATAGTATTTTGACCCCAGTTTAGAAGTTAACTATGTGCCCATAGCTGGAATCATAACAGATGCTACCATCTTGGGTCAGGGAGGACCTAGGAACAACATTAATTATGAGGTGGTTTCACACTCCTCAAAACCTCCTTATCAGAGACCTGGCAACAAGTCACTGCAAATAATGGTGAATATATCATTGAATAAAATGTAATTTGATTTTTATTTCTTGAAGACTAAAATTGATAAACAAAATGAAAATTATTTATGACTCAATCTAATACATTTACTATCATAAGCTTACTAAGTACATTTATAAACAAATTTTGATTTTGACTAAATCAACTTTGGCATAAGACTAGAAACATTCTCATCAGCAGCAACTCTGACATTTGATCCACAAGCAGCACTTCTTAGAATCTTTGGACAATTCATCCCAAAACAGAATTGATGTTCACAACCTTCCAATCAATAATTTCTAATCCATTTCTCTACAGTCAAGAGGCTCAATTCTAGGCTTAAGCATGAGACATTTGATTAAAGAATCAATGAATCTAAAAGAGTGGTAAACGTTTCCTCTTCCTCATTTGAACTGACATATTGCATAAGTGGTTTTTCTCTGAACCTGATAACAGTATTGACCAGTCAAAATGATTGATAAGTCTATAAAACCAGTATTTAGCTACATCATGTTTAGACTTTTCTCAGCCAAGATAATATAAATCCTTTTAGAATCACTTTTGATAAACTATATAAAGCAATTCTTCAATACATAATTCTATCTATCGTTGTTCATCTATCTATATATCTATCTCATATTTTTCATCTATCTATCCAATGTTGTTCCTCTATCTAACTATTTATCTCAGTCTCTTCATATCTATCTATTTCAGTTTTTTCATTTTCTATCTATCAGAATAGGCCGTGCCAGAGGTAGTTTTGGCCAACAGTGCAAAATTGCTACAAAACCAAAACATTAACTTGAAAACTCAAGTTATGTTCTGATAACTTGAATCATATTCTTTCATACAAATGTCATGCCTGGTAACAAACTACACAATCACAAACAAATAACAGAAATCACATCACTTGAGGACTACCAACAGCAGCAACAACTAAAATGGATAGCACATGCAACGAGAAAAGTAAATAATGACATAATCAAGATGTTGACATTCTTCAAATAAAAGGTGAGGAAGGAAATCCCCATCAACACAGGAAAGAGTGATAACAACTACTAGATTTGAGAAACCTATTTTTCTAAAATATTGTTTTAAGAGAAAGATTTTATAAATTTCAATCAAAAACAGTACTGGCTGCTTGGTCAAGGAATACCAAATGTTTCCTTGTTGGGAAATGGTTAATATTACCATAACCATTTATTTCTCTATATATCTGTCACAGCCTGTTCCTTATTCATTCTTTCTTTCTCAGTATGTTCTTTATCTATCTTAGTCTGTTCTTTATTCTATCTATCTATCTATCTATCTATCTATATATATATATATATATATACACACACATATCAAAGGAAAAAAACTTAACACATTTCAAAAGATCCAATAATAAAATTATTCCAACAGATAAAATGAGTCTGATGAGGCAGGTATTAAAAACTTACCTGTCAAAATAAATAAATTTATTATTGGATCTTTCAAAATGTGTTAAGCTTTTTCCCTTGATGTATATCATATTACTCTGTATACTATACATTGAGCTCTCTTCATTGATCTATCTTTTCAATATTTTATATTAAAAAGACCTACCTGGATTATCCTTTATACTTAGGGATTTGATATTATTATCTATCTATCTATCTATCTATCTATCTATATATATATATATATATATATATATATATATATATATATATACACACACACGCACACACACACAAATAGTAAGAATAAAATCTAATCGCTTAAATTCTAAAATGAGCTAAGGGTTCAGAGTCAGAGTTAGCAGAGCCTCAATATAATAATATTATCAAAACCAAAATCCACAAACTCAAACAAATGAAACTCCAAGTTATGTTATTGACATTGGATATTATGTATATATATATATATATATACATATGTGGTGAAGTAATGGATAGCAGCTCGGATTGAGGAATCAATCAATCCCAATTTTTGAATCTAAGTTTATTTTCACAAAAAAATTTCACACAGTGAGTAATCAAACGAAGATCAGATTTATACTAATAATACCATCTACACCAAGATCCTCACCAGCCTCAAGAACAACTGTTAGTGAGTCTCCCCCATCTCTCTGTTTATTTCTTGCATGTACTGATTAAGGACACAGGTGTGCCTGAAAATTCTGAACTTGAAACTTTAATTTCCGTGCTTCATTTCTGTCATGTGGTTAATAATTAATAAATGTTTTTTTGTACTGATCACATTGGTTTCCATTTTATAATATATATATATATATATATATATATATATATATATATATTTTATGCCATGTGTGATACTCGCTTAGGCGATCATGTATCTTTCGGTACATGACTGGCGAGGCAGATTTTTTCCTGCAGTAGGATGCCATTTCTTTCTGTGGTAGACCAGTTGCCATCCAAGTCTATAGAACCCAGTC
>OZ038484.1:51239831-51497331 GCA_964036315.1 Acanthosepion esculentum | reverse complement strand
GATTTTTAGAAGAATCCTTAACAATTTGTGATAATTAACATTTGAAAATACAAATTCTATAAATAGGAACTAATTTTATACTGAGCTTAAATGCTGCTGAAGATGGTATTTAAGTATTTTCTATTAAAAGATTATTTTAATGAATTTTCATTAATTTTTTAATGATATTTTCTATTAAAAGATTATTTTAATGAATAATTTCACGGTGCTATAATAAATAAAAATAATTTTGGAGTACAAGTACACTCCAAGTTTTCTAAGATAATTGGTAATACAATTCTTAACAACTCTTTTATTATCAATTCTATTGCTATTTACATAGGAAATGTTTAGGTAAGTTCCATCCTTTAGCTTTATCAAATCAGACTCTTACCATTAGGACATATGCTACTTCCACAGACCTGAATCACCCACATTTCCCCTGTTTTCCAATACACTTGACATATATATATTTTTTAGGGTGTTATATTGCATTGTCCTATGACACGTGATTAGTAATCAACTTCTTTTTATAATTTCTTAAATTTCAATGAAAGCCAAATTCTCTAATTGTTCAAGTTATGCCTTAACAGTAATTTTCATTATAACTTCACAACTAGCCAAAGCTTGATAGCGGTTGGTTATTTCATTTTGTCCCTGTCTTGCCTGGTTGTCTTTCAATTTTTAGCCCTATCCTGGGCTACAAAACACTGGATCCAAGTCTCAAATTCTGGTTCATCTGACTTAAACATTCTATAGGCCAGGACAACATATAGGGAAAAAAACTATTACATGAAAAAAGTTTTTGTGTGATGTGTTTCATCCTTTAGAACACTGTCAGATTAAAATGATGCTTACAAGGATGAAACTACGTGCGCATGAAAAAAAAGGAGCACTGAGAATTTTAAAAAATTTTTTTAAATATATGTTTTGGATATATTGTCTAGCTGATTTCATTTACTTTCGTTTCCTTTTTGTTCATGTTTCCATCACTTTTGTTTCAAGAAATATAAAGTGATTAAAAAATAGTAAAACCAGTGATTAGCTTTGCCCCACTAAATTATAACTAAAAGGCAATCATGATTGATCTGTTTGTTTTTTATGGCTTATCACCCTTTTTATGGTTATTTAAATCTGAAACATATTTTTGGATTGTACAAATTTTTTTGGGGCTAATGATAATTTTCTGATACAAGTTTTACTATTTAACCCATAACTAGAAGATGTGGAGAATTCATACCTTTCCCGAGAGTATATGCACAAAAGTGAATATAACTAACCCAACTGGAATTCAAACTCAGCTCTCTGATTTCTCATTCAAAGCTATTATCCATTACACCACCCACACATCCAAGCTTACAGCATCTGGTATTTCCAAGCAGTCACCCGTCTAGGTACTGACGAGGTCCAACATTGCTCAACTTAAGTGATCGGATGAGAACCTGTGTTTTAACATGATATAGCCATAAGCCTTAAAAGGGAATCAAATGTATTGGTAATTCTTTTTTTGTGTTTCAATTTGACATGACTTTTGATTTGCCATTGTTAATCTGGTTCAATAGGGAGAAATGTCATACCCAATGAAAGGAATTTTGACCTGTGAAATAAAGAAAGAGAAGGTTTTTTTTTTCTGCTTTCAAAATTTTTACTTTAGACACAATATCAAAAGGTAGTAAACAGTACCAGGTATTCATTTCTTCCAGATATTTATCAGTTTGCTAGCTGTTGTTAAAATGTATTTCACAGCATAGAAATAAAGGAAAAAAAGTAGACAATATTTGAAATAAAGAGTTTAGTAGAAGAAAGATGAACATATCAATGGAAACATTGAAAGTCAAACAAGGAGATAAAAGTCTTGTACAGATGCAGTGGGGAATTATCTCCCTTCTGGGAGGATGAATTCATGAAGGTCATGTGACAGCTAGAGATTAACGTCAGTCCAGGAGTTCTGTGTAAATCTTGATGAAGGTAGATATGATAACCCATGGCAGTAAGGAGAACAAATGGAAACCATGTGGTCCAAACAAGAACATAAAAAATATCATCTGACCTTTTTCATCTTACCCCAAGAAAGGTTATAATGCCACTAGGATGCAAGGGTTTACTGGGAGTGAAAGAGAATGAGAAAACTTTAGTGAAGAGAAAGGACAATAAAAGAACAATATTTAGGGAGACAGAAGATGGTAATTGCTGTTGCATTTAAATTTTTGAAGATTGTAGATGGCAAGTAAGACCCTCTCAGTTTTCAACCATTCACACTGGGGTTTTTTATCCATATATATTAGTGTTTCTCTGCATGGGACAAATAGTGACAGATTGATAGTTATTGATAAATAATTTATTGTACATAAAGTCTTTGTGAGTACAGTGCATATTTGGCATTCATTTCTTTTGGCTATTCTGGTCCTCTCTTCCATTGTGTTAATATATCACAGAAAAGCTAATGCTTATTAGGGGCCATTGGAGACTGGAAATAACCAAGATAGCTATTCTCTATTTCTGATCAGCTTATTTACAGTGTAAGAGCTAAAAGACTATATAAATTATTTAGTTTGTATGCCAGTATTGGTAAGGAGGAAGTTCCACTTAGACAGCTTTTTCCCCAAAATGCTGTTAACTTTCAACATCACCCAAAATAAAAAGTTTGGAAGGAAACTCCTATCAATATCACAAAGGGCAATAAGATTTAATGGACTTGAGAAGTCAAATTTCTTGAAAAACTGTTAAAAAAAAAAGATTTTATGAATTTTAACCAACAGTAACAGTAACATAAGTCGATGAATGCTGAATATTTGTAGCATTGAAATGGCTATTCTCACCAATTGAATCAAATAGTTTCAGATGGAATTTGAACCTAGTCAACTGATTACATTTTTTCTGGTAATATCCATTATGCCACCCACATATTTGAAATTTTATTTTTTACAGTAAGGTTCACCCTGTACAAGGCCCAGGGGCCACTCAAGATAGAGGGTTATATTAAGGAGCAGTTTATATGGATATGAGGGGAAGATATCAGTTAACTCTAGACAGGTTAAGATTGTGTTGATGAGGGCTACAACCTCTTGGGAGTCTGTTCCACAGAGCAGTGTTTGGCAGGAAGAAGCTGTTTAAGTGGAACTTACTTCTCACCAATAAAATCCGGAGGGAATGTGGGTGGTTTTCTACAAGGTAAGTGCCATTGCAGGACCTAGACATTGAAGGTTAGACCTGGTGGAATCAAAGAATGTAGTTTGTATGAGCACTTTCCAGGGAAATAGTGATAGAGCAGGCTTATCACATCCCGCCTGTGAGTAGTTGAAGGATGAAAATAATTTGTCACTCACAAGGACTCAGACATGCTTTTGAACTATATCAAAACTGGAAAGTGAGGACTGGGCAGCTCCTGTTTAAATATGGCAACAGTACTCCATTTTAGGCCTGCCCCGGAATCAAAATCACTTAGGTATGGAAAAGGGAATAAAGAAACTACTTCTGTACCTTTTCCAAAAAAATCATGGTAGTTCATAGATTAAAAGGAAGCTATGGAGAGTCACGATTATCTATGTCTTGAATTGACAAGGCATTAACAAAAAAAAAACAATTAGTTTAGAATAACTGACCAGTACTTATTGGTCAGCACAGTCTGGTTTTTGTTTCTGTAGAAATATTGATGACCTTATTGGCCAAGGACAATTTATAGCCAAACATCTAACTCTGTCTTGGATCTGAATTGATGCTTGGTTGACAATATCAAGAGAGGTACTGTATTAATGATCTGTCTTGTACTTCTGGGAAGGAATGATGGCTTGTTTGTGTTAAGTGATCTATTAGAGGTGTGATCAAATGATTTATTCACGTACCTGTGAGGCATTAAGAAGAGAATTCATTTGTACAGCAGGAACAGATTCTCCAGTGTCCAATGTGGACTTGGACAGAGTTATTTATTCAAGGTTCATATGATCATTTCTCTCAAAAAGTCACCAGTTCCTTCTGGTTTCATACAATAAATGTGGATTATTAAGTTTACTTTCAGTCATTGCTTCATTTGATATGTAATAATAGGTTGATCACATAGACTTGTTTGTTGATAACAACGCTATCCAAATTTACTCCTATATATGTGGATGTGCAGGTGGTGTAATGGATAGAAGCTTGAGATGAAATGAGAGAGCTGTGTTCCAATTCCAGTCAAGTGAATATTTAATTTTATTTATTACTATTAATACTCTATCCCTTAACATTGAGCAGTTTACTTACAAAAACTGTTTGCCTTAAAAGCATTATCCTTCAGAAAGGCTTCTGACCACATCATGTTGAAATACAAGTTTCTATACAATCACCGAAGTTACACAATGTCGAGCCTACTCAGTACCTAGATGGATGACAGTTTGGGAATACAGTGGGCTGTAAGCTTGGCTGTGCAAGTGGTATAATGGGTAATTGGCTCAGAATTATTAATTGGGGAGCTGAGTTCCAAATCCCATTGAGTTCATTATGTTCACTTACATGCAAATACCCTTGGGAAAGGTATGAATCCACCTCTTCTCCCTCCAGCTAAGGGTTAATAAGTAGGATTTGTATCAGTAAAATATTATTATCTTATCTTATAGTATAAGCCATAGTAAACAAATCAGCTAATCAATTTAATTATAAAGACTGCTTGTTTTAAAAACATTATCTTCCAGAAATACCTTAGTTACAATTATTTTTAGGTGAGGGACAAACAACATTTTTTATTGTTTTACATGTGTGTGAATCTATACATTTTATCAAATTCTTTTACTTATTTATGTTTTATTATCTACCTATCTATCACTATATATATATATATATATATATATATATATATATATATATATATATATATACATATATGTGTGTGTGTGTTATTAGGATAAAGAATAGTATACAATCAAAAGTGATAAGGAGATAAAGTGGAAAAGTTTTTACAGAGAGTGTGCTTTACTTTCATTAAGTAGGCATCCTCAGACTTATGCAAAGCTTGACTGAAAATTTATCAAGAGAATAGAAACAACAACAAAAAGGAGACAGGAATATAGAAAATAAATTGCTCAATGATATACATCAGTGAAACATCTAGAAATCTAAAAAAATAAAGACTGTATGAGAATTGCAGGGATAACATTCTAAATGGACTGATAGCAATACATCTGACCACAATTTTGACCTAATAAAAGTCAGTCTGGCCAGAAGAGAAAAGAATTCATGAAGAAGAAAATGCATTGAAAGTGCACTGATCTCACAGTTCTCTACAGACAACCTCAAACCAGGCTCATACACAATATCACTGATCACTGCAAAAGCAATAGTAGCACAATGTGGTATACAAACTAATACAGAAACAAATAGAGGTCTACTCCAGGAAGGCTAATTTCAAATCCAGCAGACATTAACAGCTTCAGTACAAAAACAAAAGAAGCACTTTTTGGCCATAGTATCTGCTAAGGTTAATTCTTATACCTTTCTCAAAACATTCCAATGCACTTTCCTTAACTCAGGTTTGTAATTCATTCTGATCTGAAGAAGCCTACCACACAAAGAAGGAACTCACCAGCTGCAAAAGTTTCCAACCTTGTCTCATTATTACCATTATATATATATATATATATATATATATATATATATATATATATAATCCTTTGGTTATGTGAAGATGCTGTGTAAACCAACTGTTGAAATTTAAGTTTATAACTGAAAAATATATATATATATATATATATATAGCTTTGTTGTCATAATTTATGAACATAATTTTCTGGCCATACTTATATTACAGAATGTAACAGAAATTCAGACTTGACAATATTTCCTCAGCAAATTTTGATTTTCTTTCAGAAGCAAAATTCATGGCTTTCCTTAATGATAGCTGGCATTTTACCAAATTTTTCCTTGGATAGAATCCAGTTTTGATGCCTGCTTCCAGGATTCTAAGACAAATAACAGAGACATTGTTTTGGCTGTGGCATATCTATGTCATAAATATAAATCTCCACCCTCAAAATAAATACAAAGAGACACTTTGCTTTGATATCATGGCTGGTTTAACAAGCCAGGTTACATGAAATAATTCCATCCTCAAAATTTGCTCTGAAACCTGCTGATTGTCTTCTGCCAGATTTATTCAATAGAACACCCTATGATTGTTATAGGCCCTCCCACATTTCTTCCTGGAGACATAGCCCTCAGGTTTGCATTATACAATCTTGTAAACCTTGTAATGCCATTTACTTTTGCACCTGAGTTTTCAAGCCATAAGTCATTTTGTCAGAGCAACAGAAGTTAATGATGGATTTTTTTTAAATGAACAATAATCATTATTATATGCTTTTCGGTTTTAGAGAAAATGGAAACAAAAAGGAAACTTATACTTAACATCAGGAAGAGACCGTTAAAATTTGTGAGGTACATAATGAGGAAGGAAGACTTGGAAAATGTGATACTCACATGACAGATTGAGGGCAAGAAGGACAAAGGAAAACAATGCAAACATAGTGAGCTTGAGTAAATTGATGTCAAAACAGAGTTTAGGAGAAATAACAAAACAGTAAAAAAAACCTATAAAGGATAGGAAATTGTCAAGAGCCAGGACTGCCTACATGCTGAGGGGACATGGCACAGAAAGAAGAAGATTTCAACCAGTACCTTTATCTTGGTTGTTATACTCACATTTTGGCTATTCTATCTCTTGGCATTCTTCAAGTGTCTGTCATAGTAATATTCTTGGAATATTGTACAACACTCTTTATTCAATTCACATGATTTATCTGATCCCCTGGAAATTGTGGGTTCAATCTATTGTTTGGATAGTAGAGAAAAGTTATATATTCTAGTGCACTCTTTATACATATTCATCTTATGAAATTAACTTCATGCTTAATTTAAACTGCGTTCTTTAAGTCGATGGTTAGATTCATTATGATAAATGATTAATACATTTTTTCAAAATAAAAGTGTTGGTAATCTAAACACATCAGATGCAGGATTTTAGCACACCTTCATCTTTTGCATTCCTCTCAATATATAAATATAAGTATCACTTATTTTAATCTGATGAAGTCCTTTTCAAGGATGGAAAATGTTATATATATTCTTTTCCATTTCATCATTTTATTCACCACCATTCATCTGATATATATAATTTATCTGTCATATTTTTCAATTATATATATAGAGAGAGTGAGAGAAAGAGAGAAAGAACATATGGAGTATAAATTCACAGTTTGTAGCATTTATTTTTTTTAAAAAGTCCTCAATACAAATTAGAGCAAAATATTATTATAATATTTTTATTATAATAAATTACAATAAAAACATTTTACATCACTACACAAAAACTTTTATGTTTCAGTACTAAGATGGCACTTCTTCAGGTGATGGTAGATAACTAGTGATAAAAACAATTTATTGGGAAATTTAAAAACGGATCTTTACCTCTTTTTGTAAGTTAAAGGTGGGGCATAAGGTCAGAATTAAAAATATACTTATGAGTATGTCTAGATTAACCAATGAACGTCAGGTCTACACTAAAATATAAAAATATGGTCAGAGGATGAAAGTGGGTGGGTTATTTTTACATGTCAAGAAAACTAATGCTTAGACAGTTCATTCAACAATACTAGGGAATAATTTCAGCAACAAATGTATTATTAGTGTATCCAAATATGATTTGCCCATTTCTTGAAGTAGACATAAATTTATCAGAAACGGATTTTTTTTTAAATATTAAAAAAAAATTTAATATATTCAGGAAGCTTAAAGGGGCCAATAGGTGAAATTAAAAATGTGGAAACTACTATATAGGTTGTTAATTATACTAAATAGACAGTAAAACATGGCAATATTATAGTTAAATAAATCAAATAAATGTTGTGTGGGCCATTATATACTACCATATAATTGCTATACAATTATAATAGGTAATTATTTATGAAAAATTTTTATAAACTATATTTTAAGGTAAAATGTAGACAATGCTGGCATACCACTGTTAATTCATTTCTTTGGTTTAACAGATTTTTATCATTAGGAAACTTTATAATATGCAATTTTTCTTGTAAACCTAGGGCACATAGATCATGTAAAGATTTACAGGTTCTAATTATTTTTAATATTTTCAATTTTACCATAAGAGTTTTGTTAACTTCTTTTAAGTACCAAAAATAATTAGAAAGGGATGTTTGTTGTTGAAAGGTGATATGTGTTAATACCACTGAGTTTTAAAGGAATTTTTCATATTACCAATATAAAATTTTTTATCAGTTGGATTTTCTCTAGATGAAATAGTACTTAGGTAAACAACAGAATCTGTTAGACACCTATTTTATAATGGACAGTTGTTAGGATTTCTACAGTTGCAGAAGTTGGTATCATTATTGTTTGTTGCTATGGAATGGCTATTGTTACTTAGGTTTAAGTGTTGATTTAAAATTTTATTACTGTGTTTTTTAATAATTTTTTCAAGGTTATCTGTATAGCTATAGCTTAATTTAAGTGTATTTTTATTAAAAACTCTTACTAAGAGGATTATTACTAGAGAAGTGTTTATCAATTAAATTGAGAAAATTCTGTCCTAACTAGGTACTAACCATTTTGTTAAATGGGGGTGTGTACCAAATGATTTTTCTGTTTCTATTTTTCCTGTTAACACTGTTATGTTTCCTATATTTAATGTCAGGGCACTTATATCCACTATTTTCTGAAGCAGTGTTGTAAAATTTGCTATGTTTATAAAATGCATCTTCACTGGAAGAGTTATTACTGATTTTATATTCTATGGAGGAGGGTGGGTATGTGTTTGATTATGGATAGAGGATGATTTGAATTTGGTTGGATATATAATGGATTTGCATTAGTTTTTGTGTAGCATTGGTATATATTATTGACTAAGTCTAGTGTTACATGAAGGAAATCTACTTTTTTTTAAATTTGTGTTTATTATAACTTTCAGGTTTAGACTTTTAAATTCCAAATTTAAAAATTGTAAATTTAAAAGTTCAGACTTTTAAATTCCAAATATTTGGATATATTTTATGAAGCTGTTCCTTGATCTAAGCTATTCAGCTCACATGAGCCATCTTCAGAGTGGTTATACAGACATTTAAACAAATAAATAATAGGATTGCATAGCAGTCTTCTATGTCAACATAACAGAATATCATCTTTGAGGGTGAATATCTTTGTTTAAATATCCATATAACCACTCTGAAGATGGCTCACATAAGCTGAAAGGTTAGAACAAGGAATAGCTAAATAAAAAAATATACGTTTATATATATATATATATATATATATATATATATATATATATATATATATATAAAAAGAGGGAGAGATACAGGCCTGGTATATACTAGCCCCATTTTTATGTATTGCACTCTTGAAGACTGCTTATATATAAATTTCAAGCCAAAATTTACACTAAATGTTCAGTCAGTGAATGACAAATGTTTCCTGTATAGAAACAGTTAATCTCACCATTACTAGTCCCTTAAGAATACTGAACTCATTCTTTGTGTTGTTTGGAATGATAATAACTCTTCTCAAAATTATAGCAATTATCTTCTATAAAGACTGCACAAGTGAAGAAAACTGTAGCAGGGCCAGTATATACTACCTGCCCCAGAATCCCTGACCAGGGGTGTGGGGTGCTGATTGATGATCCCAGGTAGTGCATTGGGACCCTTACTATCTTATAAGTATTTGTTTTTTTCTACTTGCATTTATATGCTTTGCAAATTAAGTTAAGTCTAGCTGACTATTAAAGGGTGAAAAATTTCACGGATTTTAATGTCATTTTTGGATCGTTTTTTTTTCATCCAAATCCATAAATTTGTTTTGCTAATGGTAAAAAAAAACTATAAAAAATTTACTGTTTTTGTCCCTAAATTTGAATGTCTTAAAATTCTTCAACTTTTTAACAAGAAAAATCTTAAGTTAGCGTTAAAAATTAGTGAAAAACATTGTTGCTTTATGATGGAATGATCTATTATGACATCTCTCTAATTTGTATTTAGATACATTGTATTTATTTTCAATTTTTATAGTTTAATTGTTCATCTATATTGCATATGATACATTATTGTAGATAATTAGGTTACAGTAAAATGTGTATTTTATATGAATACTACCTTATGAAAATTAAGATGTTGTAGAGTGGCGGCTTCATATCATAAATTCGAGGGGGCCATTTCATAGATTCTGATGATAGTGGGGCACAAGACCCTTGCACCAGCCCTGGATAGATATATCATATTTCTCCTATCAAATATTATCTCAATCAAAGCAGTAATTGTATGCTTGCTTTATCTCTTCAAATAGAAATGCCGCCTTTTATAACTCATATAGAAATAACCCTATCCAGTCAAATTATTAATTATTTATTAATTAATTCTTATTATTCAAGATATTCAGAAGTGATTAATATATCATTAGACTGCCAACTGATTTACACAGAATTGGTAATTAATTTCTAATTATCTTAATTACATTCAGATGAGGAGATGCATGAGAAGGTTTAACTTCCCTACCCGCCATCAGAACTGCAAAACATCCGCCCTGATTTGTTTTCTGTACTCAAAGACCTTCAGGGCTTATATATCAGCAGATCTATGGAAGATCAGTGCTAAATCTTTTATTGGAAAGTTAAGTATTACAGAAAAGTGATAAGAATATTAATTCTATTTGAGACTTTTAATCAGTTTAAAAATTCCTGCTGCTCAAACCACAGATTATGGCTAACTTAAAGACCCCTTATCACAAGATGCAATGCATCTATAATCTCTAGTCATCTGATTGCATACAATTCAGTACAAGTAGATTAACAATATTAAACAAACGAAAATACTTTCAGAGTGACTAAATATCTATAATTTTATATTTCATAATAAAAACAAATAAATCCGCCTGTTGCAACAAAACTAGTCATGTTTTTTTGCATATGTTTGGTTGCATTTTTCATCTTTTACTCTAAAGCTTATTTTATTTACACATATGAAGACTGTCTCTTCTTACTATAAACATTATTTTTAATGGGTACAGGTGTTTGTGTTAGCATCCATGCAAAAAATAAAAGTCATGTTTTTTTGCATATGTTTGGTTGCATTTTTCATCTTTTACTCTAAAGCTTATTTTATTTACACATATGAAGACTGTCTCTTCTTACTATAAACATTATTTTTAATGGGTACAGGTGTTTGTGTTAGCATCCATGCAAAAAATAAAAAGCAAAAATAAAACAGGGATGCCTTGTCAAACATGTATCCACTAAATATAGTGTTTTGAGTAATAAGAAATAATTTTAATATTGTATTGTGCTGTTCAATGATACACGTTCAGTAGTCAACTTCCACGGCAATAAACTAGAGACCTCTGATTAGAAGATTGGAGTTTTTGAGGAGCATGGAACAAAGGCTTAATTGCTGTTGTTGCCAGGTCCACCCACACCTGAAGTGGTAGCACCTGTTAGGATCCCAGTTATGGGCAAATAGGGAACCACCAAATAAAAACAAAATACCATGAAAGTATAAAAATACATTTTTATAGTAAAGATACCAGCGATACATTTTTATATAAAAAATGGCCAATACATTTTATCTGTAATTGAAGAGATTATTTAGATTTCGGCATTAAATAACCCACAGGTGATATGCTGCAAAACAAAATCAAGCAAATCAACTTCCACACATGCAGTTAGAGAGACAAATTATTCAATTGTAATTGTTCCAATATCTTATATTTATGAAATGTATCAGCCATACTTTCAATCAACTGTAACGGAATCAATTCATCCTCAGTTGTCAAATCTTAAGTTCAAGTTTCTCAAATTCGCAGAATCTGCTAGCTTCTCTTAATCTGGGAAGATATTCCATAACTGATTAATTTCAATATATCCACTTTTAGCACATCTCTACCTAGGTAAAGAATGTATCAAAAGTATTTTCATTTTTTACAAAACTTTACTCCAAAGCTTACTTCATGTTCACATCCTAAGAATACCTATGTTTGCTTTTGGTTTGGTTTGTTTTATGGCATATCAACACCTCAATGGGTTATTTAATGCTGACAATTTTTATTGCTGGTAATATGTTTTTCATCAAAAATCTATTTCTGGGGATATTTTTCCTTGAAGAAATCTATAGCTGATAATAATATTTTTTTCAAAAAATGTATAGTGGTTTGTATTGCTGGCACTTTTTTTTTAAGTATTGCTGATAATAATTTTTCCCTCAAAAATTATTGCTGATAATAATTTTTCCCTCAAAAATTATTGCTGGTAATAATTTTTTTTTATTACAAAGTATTTCTGGTATTAAAACCTATTTTTACACAAGTTTGGGTGTTAACTATTTGCACATAGCTGGGACCCCTAACAGGTGCTACCACCCCGAGTCAGGGTGGACCTGGAAACACCAGCAATTAAGAGGTGGTTCCACACTCCTCAAAACCTCCTGATCAGAGGCCTTGCTGTTGGACGTAGTTTATCGTCTTACCCAGGATGTGGATGTAGTTTATCATCATACCCAGGACAATAAGAATACCTATGACTCCACTATATATGCGTGTGTGTGTGTGTGTGTGTGTGTATGGTTACCTCTTTTTGCTTGGATAAATAAAGGTTTCTAAATAAGATCACTGAATTTGTATTTAAGAGAAAGAAAACTCTGAAATTTAAACCTCTGCTGCCTTGCACCTATACTCAATCATGCAGAAAAGCTTCAGGAGTAAACCCTGAGGACAAATCATGAGCCAGAGTCCCTAAGATGTTCAACTTCATTCTGGAAACTTCTGTGATAATGCCAGTGCCAAGCTCTATTGGACTTTTCCTTGGACAACGTCAGTAGTGTGGAGACATGCTGCATGGGCAACTGCCAATCTCTTGTAAAACCCTGCGCTGTGAAGAGGATGTTCCAGCATTGCGTCACCACAATGGCAAAACATGAGAAACAGCAATCTACACATAGCAGGATTCCAAATGTCCTTCTGTACAGGGAACTGACCACCAGTAAGTGGGCATGAGGACAACCTCATCTTCGCGTTAAGGAAGTCTGCAAAAGTGACATGAGGACAATGAACATGGACATCAAGAGGTCAGAAGATGTCACCGATTGCTCATGCTGGAGACATGATTTACACTAGACATTTTAGCTGGATGCAAATGCTAAGGAAGAAAAACCTAAAAAAAAAAAGTTGTTTTTGTGCAGGGGTTCCAAGTATCTCATTCCGTCCACAAAAGAAATCCACACAGAAATCTAAAATACAACAGTCAATCATAAACATTGCTCCCAAAAACAAAAAAAAATGGATTAAGCCTGGAGCCTGCACCTGTTAAACCACAGATATAAAAACACACACCTTGCCAACAAGAAGCACTTGACACCTCAATCTCATCACATGAGTGCTGGCCCATCTGCATACCTCACTGGTGTCAATTTTATCCCTAAAGATTGATGGATCAGCCCCACTAACAACATCCCACTCATTCTACCAAGTGGCTTTACTAATCTACTCCACCAACTGACAACTTGACCAACCAACTTTAGACCTGCATCCAGCCTTACCAATAACACTTTTACCCCTAATCATTTCCCTTAACAGCAGCTAAAAACCACATATCAAAAATTCTGCCACCTTTTCATACAATAATGTGTATATTCTGAAAATTGATCAATACAAAACCTTGGAACTTTAATCCTTGTTTGTTCTTTTGTTTGTGACCATATACTTGCTATAACAAAATTATGTGGTTTTTGTTATTTGGTTAAGTTCTTTGTGATTTTGTAATGCCAATCTATAAGGGCTGATGCAAGATCATCTTTAAGATTTGAAACTATTTTTAACTATTAATCTGAGAAAATAATTGTAGTACATTAGACAAAATTGAAAAACCAAAGAGGAGATCTCATTGCATAAAATTTAAATTAATTTTGATAGGTCCTGATAACTGAGTCAAATATCTTTTGTAGCTTAGTTTTTATACCCATTGATTTGATTTTAACATGAATCAGTAAATAATTTTCTGTTACTCTGCCAACGACATAAGTTTAGTGACATTCCATAAAATGGGTCTCTTTATCTCTACTTCCATTAAATAAAGAAAGTATAACCCAAAAAAAACAAATGTAATATTAATGACAAATAGACCAAGTAAAGATAAAGAAAAATGATTGATGGTGTCAGTTATTTTTGCCAAACTATTGTGGCAATCATGCTAATCTTTGAATTTGAAAATTGATTACTCTATTGCAAATATATATGTAAATAATATTTAATTATTTCTTTTTCATATAATATTGGGGCATTAAACTCATTCCTGTTCTAATCCAAAAATTTATTAATGAAAATTTTAAAACAAAACAAGGCAATCTCGAAATTTATGAAAAATTAAATTTGAATATTTTTTTACTTTCATTATCTTTCATTTGTTTTTGTTCATTAAAAATGATCTCAGAAATTCAATATATTTGTAAAATTTTTGCAACAAATAATTTTTATTCTAATTCTCATTTTCTCTGAAGTCACAGTGAACTGAATTGAAAATATTGTATATATTCCTAAATAATAATAATAATAACAACTCATCCTGTTCTTCGTTAGGTCAACAATCTTTAAAGCTCAGTTATTTCTTTTATCCAGTTATAAGCTTGAGGTGAAAGAGTCAAGTTTATTTCCTGATTAAATCTCATCTGCTTAAGGCACTTAACAGACAACACTGATGGTTATGTTTTAAATATGTTATATCTCTAAAATTTGCTCTTCCTTAATGAAGGTTCTTTTAAAAATACCCACAATCAAAATAATTCATTGCCATCTAATCATTCCAAAGAGAGTCACATGATATCTTTTTGCTTCTAATATGGTCTACCATATTATAAAATATAGCTTTATGTTTTTTATCAATTCATATGGTATACTATATTGTGGGATGTTTTTTGAATTTGACTTTCAGGAGTCTTGTGTTCTTTTTCACATTTACAAAAGGCTTTATAAATATAATTTTTATCTATTGCACTCTTGAAGACTGCTTATATATAAATTTCAAGCCAAAAAATTACTCTAAATGTTCAGTCAGTGAATGACAAATGTTTCCTGTATGGAAACCTGTTAATCTCACCATTACTAGTTCCTTAAAAATACTGAACTCATTCTTTGTGTTGTTTGGAATGATAATAACTCTTCTAAAAATTATAGCAATTATCTTCTATAAGGAGTGCACAGGTGAAGAAAGCCGTAGCAGGGCCAGTGTGTACTACCCACAAGCTACCTAACCAGAGGGAATGTCAAGCCTGATTGGGGGCCCCAGGCAGTGCTTTATGACCCTTGCTTTCTAATCAACATTTGTTTTTTTTGTACCTACACTTAAATACATACAAATTAAACCAAGCACAACTGACTATTAAAGGATGAAAAACTTTTGCAGATTTTGACGTCATTATGAGGCCTTTTTTTTCATCCAAATCCATGAATTTGCTTTGGTTATGCTAACTCTTGAAAAAACACCATATAAAATTTGCTATTTTTATCCATAATGTTGAATGTGTTAAAATTATTCAACCTTTTAACAAAAAAACGTTCAAGTTGCTGTTAAAAATTGCTGTAAAACATTGTTGATTTATTTAAGATGGAATGATCTATTATGATATGTCTTCAATTTGTATTGAGATACATTGTATTTATTTTCAATTTTTCTAGTGGAATTGTTCACTTATATTGCATATGATGCATTATTGTACATAGTTAGTTCACAATAAAAAAAATTTATTTTATATGAATAGTACTTTATGAAAATTGAGATATAGTAGAGTAGGGGACCCCCACATCCTAAATTGAGTTGGGGGCATGGGACCATTGCACCATCCCTGACCTGTAAAGTGGTTCAGCTGAAACATTGTCTCCTCATCAATTATAACTCATTTCTAAACAATTTGTATGAAAAATAAAAGTAGGATGTTATTAATAAGCAAGAATTTTCAAGCACCTGATTACCAAAATATTTCGTGATGCCAGCCACAAATAAAATCAAAATTAAAAGCAACTTTAATACTAAAAACGAAATAATATCCAAGATTTTGATGACCCAAGTAGATATTGATAGGCCTAAAGTACTCTTCAGATCTGTGTTTAAGTAAAGCCATTAATTTATTCCTCATGAATGAACAGCACAGTATTTATAAGTTAAATATACTTTAGAGATATTGGCCAGGATTTCCCCAGGGACTGAATTCTTACAATATATTGCCCCAAAGGGTTACAAGGGTTCACTTTTATTTGAATGAGGTCAGCATGGATGTAACATCCTGTGGGAAATTAAGAAGACAGTTCAAGTTATCACGGACAACCTATTAATTAAATCCTTCTGTCAAGCCCTTGGCAGCATCTGATACAACAGTTTAGTGCTTCTTATTGCTTAGAGAAACCAGTCGATATCTGATGGTGGTGGTTGAAATTGTTGCCTGAACAAACACATTACCAATTTATACAATACACCATCAATATTTTGGCTAATGTCAATCCAGCATCACTTTTAGTCTATGATTAAAAGAAGACACTCAATGAAAGCAGCTACTAGCTGAGGTAATTTATGCAGTAGGTTCTCTTTTAAGAGCTATATGCCATTTGTCACAATCCTTCTTTTTTTTTACAGTAAGGTTCATCCTGTACAAGGCCCAAGGGCATCTTAAGGCAGAGGGTTACTTTAAGGGATAGTTTATATGGATGGGAGGGGAAGATAATGGTTGACTCTAGACTTGAACAGGTTAAGACTGTAGTGATTGGAGAAACATCCTCTTGGGAGTCTGTTCTATAGGGCAGTGGTTCACAAAGAAGTTGTTTGAGTGGAACTTACTTCTCACTGATGGAATACAGAGGGAATATGAGTGGTTTAACTATGTAAGTGACATGGCGGGTCCTAGCCATCAAGGTCAGACCTGGTGGAACAGTTTTCATAATAATTTGATTGTTATGAATTTTGCTTATAGTTAAGCTAATGGCTACAAAGAGAGATTCTAAAATCAAGAAGGATATAAAACAGACCTGGGGAAACTGTAGCCCATTTTGTTTTGTTTCATTTCATTCTCACTTGTTCACTCACAGACTCTCTCATACATAATGACATAAATAATGAATAATTACAATGTTTCTTGAATTTTGTAAATTTACAGCAAAAGTAACATTTTCATTGTTTTCATTGGTGATTTTCACCTAAGGAAGATCATATGTGTAAACATCTTTTCCTTTTGAAATAGGAAACATTCATCATTTATTCTCTAAAGAAGAAATATATGTTTTTACTTTCAAATGAATAAATTAATAAATCACACACAGTGACATGTGTTAATCACAATGTCATCAATGATAATATATCAAATCTTCAATTTTTAATTATAATAAAACAACTTTTCCTCCATTTCTAAGGTATAACTGTAAGCTCTATGCTAACAGTTTCTTTTCTCACTTGTGGAACTCTCTTCTGGCTCCATGCTTTCCAGCCAACTTTGATCTTCAAAAATATAAATGCAATGTCAATCGTTATCTACTGCCTTCCAGATTACTCTTCTATTGTTCTTGCTCCTTAATGTTTCTCTTATTTTTAATTCTTTCACACCCAGTAACCCATTGTGTCTTAGTGGCTTTACTACCTTGCTTGGGGTGAAAAAAATGCTTACACATATGGTCTTCTGTAGCAAAAATAGCTAAGATAGTTACTACAAAAAATTATCTTGAATCTTTTTAGTAATATGGCCTGCCTTGTGATGAGTCATAGATCATGTGACCTACTACTTGGAAAAGGTTGCCCATGCCTGATATAAAGTATCAATATTAGTTCATACTGATCAAAGAGAAAAGTGAATGATTGAAAACCTCTAAAAGATTAGGCACATTTTTTATACTAAATTTCACCCCATACAAGGCTCAAGAGGTACTCAAGGTAGAATTTTACTGTTAAAATGGTTATGGCAAATGAGGTATGTTCTATAAAAAGAGGGTGGGTGTGGGAAGTTAAGATTATAAGGATAAGGAAGAGAGATAGTGATTGACTCTTGACTTGAAGAAGTTAAGAATTTAGTGTTCAGGGAAGCAACTGCATGAGAGTCTCTTCTACAAAGGGGGGGAGCTGTTATTTCAGTAAAAGCTTTGGCTGTATTTGAGATATCTCCCTTGCACTGGTGACTTTAGAAAACAGTGACTTTATGATGACAATGACAGACTTGTTCAAAGTTTTCTTCACAAAACTGGAAGGCAAAAAGACTGACTCCATAAAAAAGAGTATAATAATAATAATAATAATAATAATAATAAGGGGAAAAATATATATTTAAAGACTCATATGTGAAAACCTTCTAATAATAATAGTATAAATATAAGATTTTACTGGACATAAAAAGTGGGGGATTGGTTTTCTATTGTTATCAAGTAATAAACTGATCCCTCCTAGAATTGCTATATATCCCTATCATAGTTGGACAAATATATTTAAAGATTCACGTGTGAAAGCTTTCTAATAATAATAGCATGGACTTAACAAAATATGCCATCATTTTTGATAGCATATGTAAGTGAGCATAAATATAAGATTCTACTGGACATAAAGTGAGGGATTAGTTTTCTATTGTTATTAAGTAATAAACTAATCCCCTTTAGCATATATAAATGATTTCTGTCTGAGTTTTGGGGTTGAGGAGTTCTCATTATTCAAACATGTGGACCATTGTCAAAAAAGATGAGGACAATAGTTCACATGTAAATAGTCTAAATAATGGTTCATGATCACAAGTACCAGAACTCGTTAGAGTCTTAGGGGTACCACATGTACTGCATCCACAGTAAAAATGGTGTGTCTTGGGCAAGATACCCTGATTGAGCCCAACCCACTTTCGGCTAGTTTGAATTCAGAGTTTTCCTTTTCCGAGACTGGTTGTCACCCAAGGCTATAGAACCCAGTCTGTCCTGCTGTTTTCCCATAGCTGGGGGAGAAGAGATAGATTCATACCTTTCCCAAGGATACTAGCACATAAGTGGATGTAATGAATGTGACTGGAATTTGGACTAGGCTTTCCAATTCCTAAATCTGTGCTGTAATTACTCTAATGTTCTTCCTTAAATAATGGTTAAGTGAGTATAAATATAGGATTCTACTCAACATAAAGTGAGGGATTATTTTTCTATTGTTATTAAATAATAAAATGATCACCCCCCACACATGGATTTACTATATATGACTATTATAATTGGATAAATATATTTAAAGACTCGCATGTGAAAACCTTCTAATAATAACATAAAATATAGCATCAGTTTTTGACAGCATATGTAAATGAGTAGAAATATAAGATTCTACTGGACTTAAAGTGAGGGATTAGCTTTCTAGTGTTATTAAGTAATAAATTGATCCCCCTAGATTTGTTATATATCCCTATTATAATTGGACAAATATATTTACAGAATCATGTGAAAGCTTTTTGATAACAGCATGGCCATAACAAAATAGGCCATCATTTTTTGACAGCATATATAAATGAGTAGAAATATAAGATTCTACTGGACATAAAGTGGGGTATTAGTTTTCTGTTGTTAGTAAGTAATAAATTGATCCCCTTAGAATTGCTATATATGACCATCATAATTGAAAAATATATTTAAAAAACTCACATGTGAAAATCTAATAATAGCATGGACAACATAATATGTTATCATTTTTGACAGCATATGTAAATGAGTATAAATATATGAAGTTACTGGACATAAAAATGAGGGGTTGGTTTTCTATTATTTTCAAGTAATAAATTGATCCCCTTAGAATTACTATATATGACTATTATAATTGGACAAATATATATATTAAAGACTCACATATGAAAGCCTTCCAATAGTAGGAAGGACTTCACAAATTATGCCATCATTTTTTGTAGCATATGTAATTGATTAATTGATTTGTTTTCTATGGCTTATCAACCCTTTGAAGGTCATTTAAAGAATTTTTTTAAAGATAATAATGGTTTAGTGATACGAACCTTACTAATTAACCCATAGCTGGAGGGAGAAGAGGTGGATTCATGCCTTTCCCAAGAGTATTTGCATGTAAGTGAATATAACAAACACAACAGGAATTGGAACTTGGCTATCTAATTAACAATTTGGAGTCATTATCCGTTATATCACCTACACATCCAAGCTTACAGCACATGGTATTCCCAAGTGGTTACCCATCTAAATACTGACTAGGCTCTATATGGATTAACTTTGATGATCATATGTGACCATAAGAAACAGCATATGTAAATGAGTATAAATATAAGATTTTACTGGACATAAAAGCAGGAGATTGGTTTTCTATCAAGTAATAAACTGATCCCTCATTAATTACTATATATTAATATAATAATACATAAAATATATTTAAAGACAACTAATAAAACCTAATAATAGTAAGGACTTAACAAAATACGTTATCAATTCTGACATCTGGGGTAAAATAATTTTATTATAAATTATTAAAAATAATGTCTTTTCAAAGTTTGAATGGATGTTTTGTATTTAGTTGAAGATCTTTAATCCACTAATGATCTCAAAAGTGTAATTAATTTAATTATTTTAAAAACATACAAATGCATACACACACAACCAATTTTTTATTATCCATCTGATGAAGCCATTAGAGGTGAAATGCATCCTTGGACATTATTTTCGAAACATACTTTAATGAACGTTTTCCCAAATGTCAATAACTTATAACTCTGTTGGGATTACATACCCATGTAATGAATATATATATATTTTTAATTAATTCATCCCAAACATGGCAATAATGCCACAAGGGATTACTGGGAATGAAAGAGAATTAAAAGACTTTAGAAAGAAGTGGAAACTCAAACTCAATCAGGAAGCAAATGATAAACATCTACCCCTAGTTCAAAAGACCAGAGAGGTGTATGAACCGAACAATAGCTGACCCTATCTACTCATATTTCACCTATATAAACTAAATCATCTTGTAAAAGACTAAATATTCACTGGTGAAAATTTTCATAGTAAACCATTCTGCTATGTCTTTCTAACATTAAAGGTCGGAAAAGTTTTCCAAAAGACTTTTGAATGACCTTTGATCTTCTGTTTTGATGGTACCAATATTAAAAGCTACTGATTTGATGCTATTCTTGTAATTGGTGTGTCTTGATTAATGAAGTCTCATACAAATAAAATAACCACCAACTTAACAGAAAGGTCAGTATTGTTTGATCTCAAATTCTATTCTTTTCTTCTTTTTCTCCTTCTTGGAGTTGATTATATGCACTATTAGCAGGGTTATCTGGCATTACCTGACTTCAAACAGTTACCAAGATCAACATTGACTATTGATTACTTGCTTTACTTATATTTTGCTTGCAGTAACAGTCAATTAATCATAAAATGCAAGGAAAATAAATGCAATAATGAAAAAATCATAGTGAGGATGTTTTGCTGTGTTTACTAAAGATTAAAGTGTTTAATGACATGCAGGCTGTAGGATGGTTAGTGTTATAAACATAAGTATATAGAGAGGATGTGAGTGGAATGTCTCTAATGTGAGCAAAGAAAACTATTTGGAGGAAGAATAGAGTTGGTAAGGCCTGGAGTTAATGCATTTGTTCAGTCAATTGAGAGTTTCTTGTGTGTCGACAGCTGAACTGTTCACCATGATTTCATTTGTTGTTTGTGAGTGGCTTTCTTAAAAGCTAATCTGGCGGCTCCCAGACTCGTCTTTTTTTCTTTGGTGGCAACATTTATGATTGAATTCTTTTATGCTGTTTTATATTCTTTGGGGGGGATTTGTTTTGTGGGCTGGATGTGATGCTCAGAGTCTCTGTGTAAATTAGAAAGCAATCTAATTTGAAGCAGAGGATAACATTAGTGATTTGAAAAGAGAAATAAGAGAGCTAAGTACAAATTTCAGCCCCTAAAAAATCAAATGAAAGTACATCATCAAAAATTAATAATAATGGCTCTCAGTGCTTCATCTAATAAAAATAATACTGCTACTACTCATACTGGATGTGCAGGTGGTGTAATGGATAATGGCTCAAAATGAGAAATCAAAGAGCTGAGGTTCAATTCCAGTCAGGTTTGTTACATTCACTTACCCACAAGTACGCTTGTGAAAGGTATGAATCCATCTATTCTCCCCACCTATTTAGGGGCTGAGTAGCTGGATGGACTTTATCGTATAGCTTTGGTTGGCAACCAATCTACAACAAAAAGAAATGGCAACCTACTGCAGGAAAATCTTCTACCTCATCAGTCATGTATTGAAAGAGACATGATCACGCAAACATGTTCATGTATGTCATTTAACTCACTTACTGACTAATATTACAAGTGTAAGAAGAAAAACAAAAATGGTGTCAAAAAGATAATGGACTAAAGTGTAAGTTTACATGTTAGATTGGATCTTCTGCAAAGAAGCTAAACAATTTGTACTTTTAACTAAATGTCTCTGAGGCAAAAGGAAATATTAGTTTTAATTAAAAACTAGCTTAATTGTTATTTCATTTTAACACTATTCTTTATTAGATGAAGCATTGTCATCCATTATTAATTTTAACTGACATAGTATTTATTTCAGCTTAATTTTTAGTTGCTTTTTGTTATCACATCCTACACTGTTGATCTAGGACAGAGAGTAGATGATGTAAGTCAGCAGCCCATGTAAAGTTGCAATAAAAAAAAACACACTAAAAATATTAAAATTCATTTAAATGTCAGCCAAAATTAATAATAATGGATAAAAATATTTTTTAAATTTGTTCAATCTTATAAAATATGAAGACTAATGAATCTCATAATTATTTTTGCTTTTAGCAATTTAGAGAATTTGCACTCATATTAAGTCACAAGAACATTTGCTTCCTAGGTTCTGTGACCTCTGAAACTATAAATTAATTGTTATCTGATGTATTAGATATTTATAGATGGAAAAATTTGACTCCCAGATATTGGTCATCTAATGGAAAGAAATTTATAAATTGAAAGGTAAACAAATTTGTTGGTGAGTTTCAACTATGATTTTAAAAGTTTAATATTTATAAATTCAGTTCTCATTATTTGAAATATTTATAATTTTAATTATCATTAAATTAGTGGTTTCAAAATTATTTTCAAGTTTTTATTTAAATAATATTAAAAGTATTATTTTTTTTTATTTATAAATCTTTGTGTTCTTTTGTTTTAATTTCTATCTCATCTTTTTTTAAATTTTACAGATGATGTTTGTTGGCTTCTCGTCTACTATGTATTTTATGTTATAATCAGCAACTTAAGATTGTGCACTATTCTCCAGGAGACAAGTTACCACTCTTGAAAAACTTAAACCAGTTTTAAGAACAATATGGTCAAATATTGTTTCATTTTCTTTCACTTTCCAAATTCTTGAAGCAATTTCAGCAGCATTGAAGCTTAAGTTAAATTAATGCCAAAATCTGAATACTTGTATCCACTATTGTCTTGCTAGTAAGGCACTCAATACACTAACTGCCTCTTCAAAAAGACTGTCTACCAAATAAACATTTACAGATATAAATGACTAATATTTACCTATCCCTGAAGTAAGTAATTAAAAAAGTATTGATTTTGACAATAACACTAATAACATTCACATGTTTTAAAATTAACTGTTGGGCTTGTAAAATTCATCTGTTCCAATAGAGAGAGATTAGTCACATGATGTTAGGTGGTCTCTCATTGGTTAATAAAACATTGCGTGTTCAGAAAAAGCTGACCACCACAGAAAAGGAACCAGACATGCTCTGAAGCAACATGCAATAAATTCTCTCTGCCACAACAGTACCAGTTGCTGAGGGTTTTAAAAGTACAAGTTATCTAGCCCTATTTCACTCCACCAGAAGGTTAAGTCTGCCTGAATATGAGATTGATTCTTTGTCATTGCTCTCAATTTGTTAAGATTATCTCAGTGGCTTATTGTTTTTCATAATTAGTAGGTTTCATGCTTTTCATGCTTAATCATTTCACCCTATACAAGGCAGTAAAGCCACTAATACACAAGGGGTTACTGAGTGTGAAAGAATGAGAATTGAAGCAATTCAATAGGGTGAATAGCAGATTTAGTAAGTCTCTGAATTTTGCTTTTCTGGCAAGTTCATTACACATTTCTTTTATTATCTTGGCCTTATGAGGCCAAAAACTCTTGTTTTGATAAGTTTACTTGGGGGTTTTAATTCCTGGATGTGATATTGCATGAATACTATTGAAAATGGATTTTTATAACTCACCAGGTATATATGGTTTTGGAACACCGGTAGCATTATCACAGTATATGGAACTATTATTATCAGTAGTAAAATTGTATTGTTTAAGTCTGGAAATTTTTGTAACTCAAGGTCATTAATTGTGCAGTAGCTATAGCTGGCTAGTAACATAACTGCTAGGGTAGGTCTAAACAAGCAATCAGCTATAACATCTTGGTCTCCCTTTATGTGGCCTATATCTGATATATATTCTGTGAGAATTGCTAATTGCCACTGCTGTCTATGACTTAGCAGGGTTTAGACTATGGAATGCACTACACAAAGGCTTATGGTCAGTTAATAATAAAACTTTTTCCTTCAATATGTTTAAAATATAACATAGCTGAATATACTGCAAAAAGTCAAATACCTCATTTGAGTTAACTTTTTAGGGAAGAAGCAGATTGGAATTTGTGCTTCGTCTACTATTTGATGTAAGTCTGCACCAATTTCATAATTACTGCTATCAGTAATCAACTAATATTCAGTACAGTCAGACTGTTGGTGAGCTAAAGACGGAAATTTGCTGATTCTGCTTTTAATATTGTTAAATAATTGCAATTCCAAGTCATTTAATGTAAACAGTATTACTGCATATACATATTATTTTTTTTCTGTTAATGACATGACTGTGTCTGCAAAGTTTGGGATTAATTTTCTATAAAAATTTACCATGACTAAGAAATGATGAAGATTCTTATGGTGCTTAAGAGGGGGAAAATTCCATGATGCACTAACATTATTTTGTGTAGGTCTAATATTATTAAAGCTAATATTATAACCCCAAAAATCGACTGACGTCACATTAAATATTGACTTTGCTATTCAAGTTTTTAGATTATTATCATATAGGATTTTTATAACAGTTTCAATGTCTTTTATGTATGATGAATAATCATTGCTGAAAATAAGAATATTGTCAATGTATGTAAATACACAGTCAACATGTTGAAAAGTCTTGTCCATATATCTTTGAAAAGTGGAAACTGCATTCTTTAGTCCAAACAGCATGTATTTGTATTTGTGCAGTCTGAGAGGAGAAATAAGGGCTGTTTTCTTTATATCATCTGTGTGCATTTTGATTTGATGTTATGCTGATATCAGATCAATTTTGCTAAATCTTATTTTGTTGGCTAGTTTATCAGCAATTGAATTAATGTTCGACATGGGGTATTTATCACTTTTTGTAATGCTGTTTAATGTGCTGTAATCACCACAGCAACTGAAATTTCCATCTGGCTTTTTAACCACATGTAGAGGGCTCACCCATTCACTATCAGAAGGTGTAATGACACCACTGTTCTGCAATTTCAAAAATTCCGTCTTTACTGCCTGGGTTTTCTCTTCTGATACACATCTAGCCTTGGCAAAAGTAAGAAGATGACTGCCTGTATCAGTTCTTTGGTATATTCCTGCATATATGCTTTCTGGATTGGTATGTGGGGATATAATGTTGGGATATATTTTTATAAAGCCTTTAATGAAATCAGGCATATTATTATTTACGACTAACTTGATAGTCATTGAATGTTTTTAGTTTCTTTGAACATGATGAGGGATCAATGATCATTTTCTGTTGGCAATCTATGAATAAACCAAAATTGTTTAGGAAGTCAAATCTTTGTGGGGGGTATTGAATGTCTGCTACTATGAACATCCACAGAAAAGATTGTCAAAGGGTAGGTAGGCTTATCTAGGCTTTAATTTGTCCTTAGTAGCATATGTCTGTGCCTGTAGTTGTAGTTAGAGATACTGGTGTTGGTTCCATTGATAAACTGTTGATGTAGCTATGTGAAAAGATAGATAAGCTGGCACCAGTATTTATTATGAATTAAAAAATTTTGGTCCCCAATGTTGCTCGTATCTGTAATAATGTCAGACACAAGGGTATGTTGTCATCTGCTCAATTAATTTCCCTGTTTTGTTTAGGACTGGTGAAGATGGATGCAAACTTGGCTGTTGTATCAAATCTCTTTTTTTTTGTTCACCCATTTGCAACAGTGTTTACATGAATGCACAGCATTCACATAATAAATGTGTGAAAAACATATTTTTTGTAATTGTCCCTTTTGGAAAGGTTGGAGTCTGTAGAGTATTGTTGAGGTTTTAGTAGGCCCTTCTTTCATCTGAATTTGGTTACACATTCTTATTTTAACAGTGCCTTGTATTAAAGGCATTAATTAATCTGCCAATTGTCCCAGCCTGGTCAGGTTTAATTCTTTTTGTGTTGCTGTTATATACTGTACCTATGAACACTAATGGGTATGTCCCAATCCTCATAAATACATTGGAGACTATTCTAAGCTGGGGGTAATATGCTGTCTAAGTAGTTCACCACTAACAGTGGTTTACTTACATCACACTACTAACAAGTATTGTATTTTGTTGATGTTATAAAAATTACCATTTCATTTCCAACCTCCATTTTGGTTATTCTTCATTCAGTAATCTTCTCTAGGTTACAACACTAACACAAGGGCTATGGAAGCTGGTAATACTTGCAAAAACTTTCATATCACTATGTTCTTATCTCCAGCCGTTTTGCAATCAACAACATTTCCTTGAAGGTAAATTGATGGTCGACCTGTAATAATGGAGAAGGACATTAATTTATCAAGCAGTTCTGACTTTGTTCATGTGATTCAATTAAAGTCTTTTTTAACTTATCATAGTTGTGAGTATCCAGAATGCTGCTACGTATTTTCATCACGGTTTCTGGAGGTAGAGATGAAATAACATAATAAAATTTGGTGATTTTACAAGTTACATTTGTCAGATAGAATTGAGATTCAATAATTTTGAACCAACTGGTAATGTTAGTTTGAATGAATTTAGCTGCCTTAATTGTTATTTGTTGGACAGTCAACTTGTCGTGCTCTTGCTCAATTTTGTTTGTTTTGTTTGTTTGTTTTATGTATTATGTGCATAATATATATATATATTTATATATATTAGTAGTAGTAGTAATCTTATAAGTATAAGAATCTATACTCATTCGGAAAACCTTTGGTGTCTTGATTTGCAAATAATCAAACCAATACCAAAGGGAAAAAAAGGTATAAAGAAAGGAAGAACCAAGAACATGTACATTAGCTGAAAATAATCGTCTAGCATGCAAGTCCAAAGCCCAAAGAAAATAACCCCGATACGAGTACACAAAATAACTAAATAAAGTGCTCAATACAATAATTAGAGCAGACCTAGTTAAACCTAGAGAGCCAGACAAAGCTACCAAGGTTTCACCTAAACATATATATATATATATATAGTCAAATATTCACCAAATATATGGTTATCAAAATGTGTTTTTGTGGTCAGTAAATATGGTGGTTATTGAAATGTGTTTTATTTTGTTGTTCGTATCATGTCATGGTTACCAAATATGTTGTGCATGGATATGAAACATCAGCCTCATTTAAAAAACAAATGAAACATACAATAACATAAATATATGAAAAATTCAAATAAAACACAAAAGTCTTCATATAAAAACATTTTCATATATATATATACATATATATATGTATATATATTCAAAATTCTTAATACAATGTTAGTATATATCTACTTTCAAAAGACTGTGTACCAAAAACAATATGAATTTTTGTACTTATCTGTTTTGTTTGTCACAAGCCTGAAATGCATGCATCTTGATACCTTAACTTCCAGGAGCAAAAGAGAGAGATTGACTTTCATGCCTAATGATGTTTCATATGGGTCTCATCAGGTCACATGACTGTTTTCTATTCTCATGAATATTTATAATTTATTGTTATTTTTGTTTGGTCATGGGGAGATAGCTTTTTGTCTCTCACTAAAATTACATTATAAAATAATTAAACAACATTTATTAGACATTAATTTACATCACTTAGCATCTTCCAATTTCAATTAGCCTGATATATTATAATTTATAATTGCAAAACCCTAATCATGTGTGAACTCTAAGTAGAGTATGTATATGTGAAGGGATAATATGTTTTTTTTTTCTTTAACCATTTCATGACTTAGTGACAGTCATACCGGTATACTGTCTGAAATGAAACTAGTAACATTCCATTATCACCAAGCAAACCCTGAATTTTTGCCTATCATGATGAATGGGTGTTCTCTCAGGGAGGCCCCATGCATTGATCACCTATTGGGACTTACACACATCTCAGACCTCAAATGGAACTCGTACATACAATCCATCACTAAAGATGCTGAAAAAAATGATCAGTTTCCTGTACCATTCCAGTAATTGAAATTACACTGTTACAAAAAAGAAATCTAGAAACAAAAGATATGAATCCAAACAAAATTAGTAGTGTTGATTAACTGTGGCTTGTTGGAATTGTTAATGCAATCTTCATTTGCAAAAAAAATTATTCTTACAATCCAAAATATGTTTCAGCTCTAAATAACACACAAAGGGTTGATAAGCCTTAAAAAATCAATCACTCTTGTATGGATTCCAGGTAACAAATGCCATTACACAATTCCATTTTCAAAATACTTCTAAAAGAAATTGTTTTCACTTTTGTGCATAAGTGATTTATATCGTAAATAATTCAAAATACATCTCAGTTAATTGTTTAATGACCAAATAATGGATTAAGCTAATTTTGGAAATCAGAAGAATTCTGATTTCACAAGACATTTAAAAGAATTGCTTTGTTACTTTCCATAGTTTCATTCACAAAGTTCAGGGCATCATTTGAACAATGGCTGTAGCTGCTGTCTTTCTGAGTTTTGTTCGATTTTTTTTTTTAAACAGTTTTCATCTTGCAACCATGTTGTGATTGCATGAGAAAAGGTAAAATAAAAGTCTAACAAAACAGACATATAAAAGAATAACAAATGCTTTCTGGTATTGCATGCCACACAAATCAAATGAAAAAGGCTTGATTAGTCATTTTTTAAACAGTGGTACCAGTTTTCTACCTCCAGAAGCCAAAGAAAAATCTCAATGATCCTCCCGGGAACAATTAGCATCAGGTTAAATGCCAGTTTGCTGGAATATTTGAAAGTGTTTTGTGCACTATGTCTTTTTTTTTTTTCCTCTGCAAATTGGACAAAGTGTAACTCATTTTCAGAATGCATTGATGTTTTTTTTCTTTTGTTCATGATTTGCCCATTGTACTCTCATTTCAAATGACAGTTCATTATTATCATTATACTAGTCAGTAACCGATATATGAAGATGCAGAAATGGCCCAATGGTTAACTGTACAGAAAATGGAATCATAGAACAACATTCTAACTATTTCTCTTTGTACAAAAGTTTTTTGGAAAGGGATGAATTTACCTCTTCCCTCTGATCAGGCCAGGAATTACTCCCTGCTTCTGGTACCACATAATCAAGTGGTATGTTACCTGAGCAGGGGATGTACACTCTGAAGTAATTCTGATTATGTTGAGAAATGGTATTACGAAACCCAGTCTAGTACCCTGATGATCTTGCTTGGTCTTTGGATAATGGGAGCTGACCAATCAATCATAAGCATCTTGAGTCAAATAATTTTCTTCTATTATTTTACTTAATATAAACTGAAGTGCCAAAAGATTAGAAGCAGCATAAAATTACACATATTTGATATAACAGGTAAAGAGGTAGCATAGGTCTGAACGCAACAGAACACATGACTGAAGAATTAGAACCAGAAAGATAGAACACTATATCCCCAAAGATGGGTTACTATATCTCAAAATTAATAACTTTTAGGCTTTTATTATGCAAAAATAGCAAGAATAGAGTGGGAATATCTGGACAAATATCAATGGTATATGTAAACTGCTGGCATTTACACGTGATATAAACAAACTTCATTTTACTGCCAGACTAGCTAGATGTGACTCTCTCTTCTATTCTAATGGTTTCTATTTTTCACTTCTCACCTGTGGAACACTCTTCTAATTTCTTGCTTCCCTGCCACCTACAATCTTCAAAAATGTAAATGCAATGCCAATCGCCATCTTCTGTCTTCCTGAATACTGTTCATTTATTTTCCTTTCCCTTACTCCTCCTCACTAAAATCTTCTCTGCAAAGTTACCGACAACATGACAAGGTTTTGAAATTTCTGTAAAGTTAACCAACTACAAAAGATAGGTGAAGGAGGCCAAATCATGTAACAGGTGAAATCTTGTGACAATAAAAACCAAGATGAGGATATTAGTTTAAGCAAATCAGTGTACAAAAAGTATAAAAAAACAAAACAAACAAAATTTTTTAAGGTGATGAATTTTTAGTCAGTCAAGCTCTCTCAAACATTCGTTTGTTGATCACGTTAACTATCACAGACCTGCATCAAGATCAAAAGGTCATTAGGATAGCATTCGGCGTCATAACATAGCTGGTCAATGTAGGTGGTTGCTGGGTGACCAGCCTGTCTTGCACTATGGTTTGGTGTCCAGAGCAGTTGATCACTTGTATATTCTTATTTTGTTTGGGGCACCCCAAAGTGGTGTAATGGATAGCAAGCTTGTCTCACTAGAACAATTACGACTGAGTAGTGAGTTCGATCCTCACTGGGTACCCCATACTTTCAGCCTTGTGCCACATCTAAGCTATGCTTCGAAAATCACTATTCTTATTTTGTTCATGAGCAGTATCCTGTAAAGTGCATTCTGCACTCACATAAGATTGTAGAAATATCAGGGATAGGACCTATGGAGCAGTAATTTAGTTGGATGTTGTCTCCAAGAGATGTTGAGTAAAACTCTCAGCATCCAAGAGGAATGCTAATGACTAAAACATGTGTAGTCCACATTATCTCTCCTTATTTTCTGCTTTTTTTCTGTATCAAATCCAGATGTAAAAATTTGAACCCATAGCTACATTGTCGAGAGGTGCTCCAGCTTTGACTGTATGATGAACAGTATGGTATGGGTTTAACTTTGGGCAACAAAAATTTAAACGCAATGCTAATCACCATCTTCTTTCTTCCCGAATCCTGTTTTTTATTGTCTTTTTTTCTCACTTTAGTCTTCTTATTCTCTTTCCCTCTCTGTAACCCTTGCATCACAGGGGCACTATTGCCTTACTTATGTTGAAATGTTTAACAAAAAAGAAGTTGCTGAATTCAAAACATACAAACATGATTTCATGCAAGTGTAAGTACAAAATTAAATAAATACAAAAAAATGTACACACACACACACACACACACACACACACATATATATATATATATATATATATATATATATATATATATATATATATATATTCATACATTATGTGCTTTAGAAGCTCAAAAATTGATCATTTCTTTTTTTTAATAGCATGTTATATAAACAAGAACAACAAGAAAACAAAACCTAAGAAATTTCAGAAGAGTTTTTCATAAACAAACACATATATCAAAAAGTTTGATAACTGTGACAAAAGTTAACAGGAGAAAAAAAAAGAATGAAGAATGATATAAATCAGGATTAAAGCTTAATTAAATTATCAGTGTACAAATGAGAAAAAACACAATCTTGTTTTGTTACAAGTAGTCAGCAAATAGTGTTGTAAATAAGTAAGTATGATTAAAAGGTTAAAGAAATAGAGAGATATAATAACTATTTATACATATAACTAATATGGTATAGTCAAGTTAACATGGTAATGGAGAGTTGTTTTGAATCTCATCTATAATTACTTCTTTGACCCAATTTCTGAAATAGAGTGTGTACATGTATGTACAAGCAAACCTCTCAGATGCAACAGACAAAATCTGCAGGCAAAATAAAAAATAATCTGCAGAAAAAACTTCCAAATCATCAGCGATGTATTTCAAAATTTGTGGGCTTAGTGGAATGAGTCATATTAGTTCTCAAAATGGCCACTTGGCGGTGATAACAGGCCTTTCAATAGTAAACAAAGTCAGGTGTACAGTATATAAAGTACAATACATTAGCACATGCATGAGAAAGTAGCTGTGACAAAACTATTATTTTTTTTTATTTTGATTAATATATCAATTACTCTGCCCTCATCATGGCATCGAAGTAGAAGGAAAGTGTAAAAAGGAAGTGTACATACCTAAGTATCAGTGACAAATGAGAGCTTCTTAAGAAGTTAGAGGCTGGAGATTCGGTCACAAAAGTGTGCACAGAGTATGGTGTAATGAAACAAACAGGGAGATATGCAAAGCTAAGGAAAAAATCAGATGTTATGCAGTGAAATTTGATGTTGATCCTTGTAAAGATGAGAAAAGTGTTATTCATAATCATAAGCATATGAAAGTTCCTAAAAGTAAGGAACTGGAAGAAGTGGTGTACAAGTGGTACGTTCAACACCAATCAGTGCATTTGAATGTTTGGGGAACAGTGATTGCTGATGCTTCTAACAAATTAGCATGCAATCTGGGAATTAGATCATTTAAAGCTAGTGATGGTTGACTATGGAGATTTCATAATCATCATGGAATGTGAAAGAAAGTGCAACATGGAGAAGCTGCTAGCACAGATATTAGTGGTGTTGAACCATTCAGACTGAAATTTAATGGGCTTATTAAGAAAGAAAACATACAGTTGTCACAGATTTACAATGTAGATGAAATGTTATTTCAAGGACTGCATGAACAAGTTACCAGTTGTGTATTACAAAAAAAAAAGCTCTTGGTTCAATAGTCCATTTTTAATGATTGGTTTTTTAAACATTTAATTCCTGAAGTGTGAAATTTTCAAGAGAAATTATTGCATATTACTCCTGAAGATATTAAGGCCATTCTCCTAATTGACAATGCATCAGCATATCTGAAACCAGGAAAACTCATAAGCACAGATGGTAAAATCTGTGCAATTTTCTTTCCACCTAATACAATTAGGTGGAAAGAAAATTGCACAGATCAATCCAGCCAATGGATCAAGGAGTGATTGTGTCATGTAAACAGCATTATCAATGTAAATATCTGGATGACGCAAGAGGACAGTGAACAGTAAGCAATATTAGAAACTATAATCTGAAATCCAGCATCTACAATTTTGTGTAAGCTTGGAAAGATGTGAAAATGATAACTTTCTCAAAATCTTGGAAAAAAATTAATGTTGGTTGAAGATCCTGGACTTTGAAGGCTTTGAACCAAAGAATTTTCAAAAAGCTTTATCATATGCTAGATAAAAAGATGTGAGTCTTGAAGATATTTAAAACTGGCTTGAAGAGAATGATCCAGCAAAATCAGTTCTGGCTGGTGATGATTCAGTTGAGAGCTCCAGTGACTTGGAGAAAGAGGTGGTAGTGAAACCGAAAATATCTCATATATGAGATTCCATTTACACTCTCTTACAATTCATTGATACAACAGATAACCCTTCCATTCACGCTTATTATCAACACCTCATTAAGAGAACTAATAATTCGTGAACAGTATAAATGTGGAAAGCAATTAGAGTTGGATTCATTTTTTAAGCCCAAACCCACCACTACCATCTCTCCAACACCTGGCCAAAGCACCCCAATCACCAGCACTGAACAAATACCTGTAATAGCCACCAGCAGTGCTTCAGAGGAACTTCATAGCTTGTCTGACTCAGAATAATAAACCAATATGAGTCCCCACTATATCACTGCAGAAACAACTCCATTTTCCACTATATGCACAAGATAAATAAACTTTAACAAGTTGTAGTGTACATTTTAATATTTACAATAAATATAATATTATTGTATTTTTTAACTGTGTATATTAATATTATTCCCTTTGAGAGAGAATGCTAGCGATGCTCTTCTTAGTAAATGTGTCATGCTGTATAATTTTTATTACTGTATATACAGTATATACACAGTATACTGAATATAATATATATATATATACAGCATACATATACTGTATATAAATATATATATATATGTGTGTGTGTGTGAATGTGTGATTACTGTATGTATATATGCATATGATTATATATACAGTATGCTGTATATATACAGTACAGTATATATTTATTTATGCCATATATACATGTTTATAATATTTACATTATGATCATAACTACTGGTACTTATTATAGTGGTTTATAACTCAAAAATAATCCCTTCCCATCTATGAACAATCAGCTTTAACTGACTACCCCTTCTCCTATTAGTATGTTGATGAGAGGTTTGACTAATATATATATATATATATATATATATAAGTGGACATTGAAGTCAACACCCCAGTGGTGACAATGTTTCATGCTTATACACAATTGTCAGACCATATATGTATATTTAGGCAGCATATCTTCATTTAAACATGTTTCATTGAAGAATATAGTCATATTGTGTCTATTTATTTTTATACTGATCTTTTCCAGTTGTCTAATCAGTTTCTTGATGCTGCTAATATGAAATTCATCAAGGAAGGTGCCTTATTGGGTTAACAAAAACCATGGCACCTTCCTTCATGAATTTCATCTTAACATCAAGAAACGGATTAGATAATTGGAAAAGATCATGTTTGAATATATATATATATATATATGTATATATATATGTATGTATATATATATGTATACATATGTATATATATATATATATATATATATTTATATATGGTTATTTGTTTAAATTTTTCAAGTTTAAATTCGTTTAATAACATATTAAGCCACGAATAGCTTCGACATTTGACCGTCTGGATCATATTGAATGTAGATGTGTGTGCCTGTGTGTATCGATGTGTAGGTGTAGTGCATTTGCCTATGTGTGGTTTGCTTTTTTGTATGTGTGTGTATATATCTAGATGCGTCCGAGCGTTTGGCATGCCGTTGTTCGAGTGATTTCACGTGAGAGGCGACTAACATGCTGAAATGTAACGAAAAATGTATACATCTATGTCTGGGACTCTAAATACAACTTTCAACTTAATTTCAATGAAAATATAAATTAAATAGCATATATATCTTTTATTTTTATTTTTAGATTTATTTTTTTTTTTTTTTTTTTTTTTTTTTCTCCTTAGTAATTCTACAATTTAAAACTTAATAGAGATCAGATTTAGATTTCTAAATAGGTAATTTTAATTTTTTACTTTTAATTTTAATTTCAAATTTTATAAATCTTTTAATATCTAGATAGCCTTGCTTAGTTGTCAAATTTTTCGAATCATCCTATACTTGTTTTTTGATTGGCCACTCTGGCTTACGTAACAGCGTTTACTCTTAGCTAAGGATCGTTGATTAATTTGAAACTTTTAAAACCATTTATTCTATACTCTATATTATCACTTGACAAGACACAAGAAGTGTTGAAACAAAATGGCTACTTTTGTCGTGATTTTATAACATATTTATGTTGTAATATTCAAATAAATAATTATATATATATATATATATTTCATAACTAATAGAATAAAAATAAACTAATACAATTGATTTATTCATTCATTTTCTATGGCTTATCAAGCATTTGCATGTGATTTAAATCCAGGAAATGATTTTTAAATTGTAATAATTTTTTGGTGGGTTGGATATGGTAATGGTTTAGTGATACAAATCTTATGAATTAACTCATAGCTGGGTGGAGAGGAGGTAGATTCATACCTTTCCCATGTAAGTAAATATAGCAAACACAATGGGAACTTGGCTCTCCAATTAACAATTCCAAGCCATTATCCATTATACCATTTATACATCCAAGCTTACAGCACCTGGTAAGCTGACATAAACTGATTTGTAAAGTGTGATACTTTAAAAAAACTGACATTACTCATGAAGATGTGATATTTGAAACACAATAAGTAAATAAAATAGCACAAAAACCTGACATGATATTTTATGTTGAATTTAGATAAATTCTTTTCAGTTGTAATTATGATAAAGTTAGAGGGTAGAATAATATATTTTTTGATTCATTGGGTTTGTCAGGAAGGACAGCTCTTCTATTTTGGAATATTTTATGTGCCTTTTGTTTTGTATTGAAAATGAAATAGGATATTGAAGGTTCTTGAGTGTATTTTCAATATATTGCTCCTCTTCTTGTAAATATTGAGGGCTGCAAATTCAGAGTGCTCTTAAATAGAATCCAATGATCATTATGGATTTTATTTTGTTAGTATGATAGGAACAGAAGTTTATTAGATCATTTTTATGGGTTGATTTTCCAATTTTTATGCTATATATATACATATATATATATATATATATATATATAATTAATACAAATAAAAGGCTTGTCACTTAGATGATTGATGTTACCTCCAGCATTCAAACTCCAGAGTTTCATAGACAGACCCTTTGAGAATAATTCAGTTAAGACTTCAGGGTGTATCAGCAACTGATTGCATATGCTTCTCAATTTTTTTATATGCACTTTTCATTGTGGTACAAGTTATTTTTTTTCTTAGTGTATGTGTTTGCATTTATGTGCCTATATGTGTGTACATGTGGAATGTCATGGTTATTTGTCTTTTCTTTATTTTTTTCACTTTATACTCCTTAACCTTTTCTCTTTTTATCTCTTTTTCTTCAATTGTAACCATTTTGACTTCCATTTTTCTAGACATATATTGTCATTGTTAATTATATATATATATATATATATATATATATATATATATATATATATATATATATATATATATAATATAGTGAAAAGTTTTTGATCTGATTTGCTTCCTAAAATCAGTATTCTGATATTTTGTTATATTTATTCACGAGAGGATGCGTCCATTGTAGTCATAAATTGAGACACATGGTCAGCTACAATACTTACGTCAACTGTAGCATTTAAACAATAAAAACCACATCACTTGAAAACTTCCAACAGCAAAAACAATTAAATGGATATAACATGTATCTAGAAGGGAAATAATGATACTTTAAACAAAAGATTATGAAGGCAATTCCCATCAGTACCAGAAAGTGTAATAACAGTGAATTTGAGAATTTTAATTTCATGAAAAACTATTTTAAAAGAAATATTTCTGAAATTCAACTTACATTAATGCTAACATTTCTGTAAATGAATACTAAATGTTTTCTGTATTTTTATTCTATTGTTCACCAAATACAAGTCACAGGCGCCACTCAAGGTAGAGGTTATGTAATGCAGTTGTTGTAGGAGTGTAAAAAGAGGAAACAGGAGGTGTATATTATGAGAATATGTAGGATAGATAACAGTTGATCCTAGACTTGAAGAAGTTCAATTTGCAGTGATCAGAGAGACAACTTCTCTTGAGAGTTGGATCCACAGAGCAGGGTTCATGGAAAGAAGCTGTTTAAGTGGAACTTACTTCTCACCAATGAAAAACGGAATTTTTTTTTTTACATTAAGGTCACCTTGTACAAGCCCCAGGGGCCATTCAAGGTAAAAGATTGCATAAAGAGGCAGTTTATGCAAATTTTTTTTTTTTTTTTTTAAGCTTATCACCCCAAGCAAGGCTGGAAGCCACTAGCATGCAAGGGGTTACAGAAGGTTTGGAAGAAGAGCAGATAGGAGTGGTAAAGGAGAGGATGTGGAGAAAGATAGAGGATCGATCAAGGCAAGGGGGTTACAGAAGATTTGGAGCGAGAGCAGATAGGAATGAAAGGGGAAAGAATGCGGAGAAGGGAAGTGGATAGATCAAGGCAACTGGAGATGCCGATTGACATTACACTTAAATAGTTGGAGATTATATTTGTCAGGGAAACAGGAATAAGGAAGGGAGTTCCACAGGCGAGATGTGCGAGACATGAAGCTATTGGAGTAGAAGAGATGTCTACATCTAACAGTTTCAACGGTGAAGGGGTGGGAATGGGATGCCAGCCTCGTAGGATGCTTAAATTCATGAGGCTTGGGAACCAGCGAAAGCAGCTCATCAGAGCAATTACCATGAAAGTATTTGTAAAAAAGACAGAGTGAGGCAACAGCGCATCTGTGAGAGAGTGACTGCAGACGAGATGACAGATCAGGGCCAATTATATTGCATATCCGTCTCTGGATCTTATCAAGAACCCTAAGGCAAACAGCAGGGGCTCCAGACCATATATGGCAGCAATACTCCATGCAAGGGCGAATGGTCAATTTATAGATTTGGAGGATCGATTCCGGGGAGAAAGATTTCCTGGCTCGGCACGGGGAGCCAACTTTCCTTCCAGTGGATGAAGCAATTGAATCAATGTATTTGTTCCATCTCAGGTCAGCGGACAGTGTGAGACCGAGCAGCCACAGAGAGGAGCTCTCGAGAAGTTGGTCTCCAGACATTCTAATGGGATGCAGAGATGGATCCCTGTGGTGTTTAATAGAGAGAGAGTTTTGTTTTAGAGGCGTTAAAGTTAACCAACCAAATGGCATGCCAAACCCTATCAAACGTTTTGGAGATGTCTAGGGCCACGGCATGAGCTTCACCGTTATTATGAATAGCTTGGTAGACAAATTCAGTGATGGCCGTAAGCACATCGGCTGTAGATCGGGCAAAGCAGAAACCATACTGCTTGTCTGAGAGCAGATCATGGGATATAAGGTGATTAATCACTTCGGTGTTGATAATTGCTTTGAAGACTTTGCCGAAGAGGGGTAGGAGACTGATAGGACGGTAATTAGAAGGGTTGGAGGGGTCACCATAGTTCTTAAAGACAGGAACAATGAATGAGGACTTCCAGCAGTCAGGAAAACAAGACTCCTTGAGGCAGTAGTTGTATAATTTAGAGCTGTTCCACAACATAACAGATCTGGGGAAGAAGCTGTCTGTGTGAAACTTCCTCCTTCCCAATGGAATATGAAGGGAATATATACAAATGCTTAATTTTGCTATTACTACTTTATTGCTTCTAAGAGTCTCAGCGGATGCCAAGAAGATATTCCCACACCATTACACCCACTCCATCACTGTGTTTTTTTATATCTGCAGTGTCTTTATAAGTTATTTATTGTAACATACAGCAATGGTGTATTGAAGATGGTAGAAACACCTAAGTGATTGCTCTCTCAGGAACTACAGGGTAACAAGCAGGGAATGGAAAGAGATGGGAGGAAACAAACCAACACTGCCTCAGAAACCACAGCACGACATGCAGCACACAATTTCAGGAACAAAATGCCCAAGGGAATGACTTCACAAGACACTGAGTCTTGCTCACTGCTGGCTTTTCTGTCATTTTTTATTGATATGAGACAGCTGACAAAGACCAAGATCTGGACAAGTTACAGTGAGACCCATATTTATACATGTCAGGCTGCTCTGCTGCCAACGGGGAAAATATGGATGTAACTAGATTTGACAGATATGTCCGCACATGACTCAGTGCCTCTTTTGCATCTGTACTAATGGATGTTCACCATATTATTTGAATTAGGAACATACTTGATAACCAAATCTTTAGACAACCATCTTTTATAGCACTCTTAGGAAGAATATTTACCTTATAGAAGGATTAAGTACGCATTTGTGTGTCACTCTCTTCAAGGTTGAGTGTGGATTTGATCCTATTGGGAGAAATGATGATATTAGACTGAGAAAGCCAAAATGACAGTCAACTGTCAGTTTGAGAAAATAATGATGAAAAAAAGCATATCAGAATGTATCATTCAATTCATCTTTCTAAAAGGGATTCATGACAACCAGTGGCATGATTCAATTCCGCTTTTGTCAATAAACATATAAAATCTTAATGAAAGAATATTACCAGATTTTATTTTCTATCTTTGATTCTTTGAAAAAAGAAAACCCATGAATAATCCTAATAATTTAATACCAGGCATTAAAACATCGAGCAGGCATTAATGGTGGAAAGAAGTGAAGATTACTAATAAAGAAAATAAGTTCCCAGTTAAATAAAACTTGTAAAATTTTTCACATAAAGTAAATAATAGTAGGAAGTGCTGAAAATTTATTTACCTGATCAGGAAAATTTTTAAAAATAATCTGATTTTTGGTCATTTGGCCAGATTTTGGAAACTGAGTCAGGCTGAGAACATTTCAGCCACCCCCCACCACCACCATCGCACCAGAGTTATATTATGTGTTTATATTTTCATTGGCAGGAAAATATTAACAACTTAAATTATACATTCAGAGAAGCAAAATAAATTCCTTTAAAAGACTTTAACTGGCACAAGACTCATAGAAATATGAGCATGTTTAGAAAGTAATCAGGTTTTAGTAGAAAGGATATAGAAATAAATAAAAGTTTATTTTTTTATTCATTTCACCCCATGCAAGGCAGTAAAGCCACAGAGACACAAAGGTTTACTGAGTGTGAAAGAATATAAGAAAAAGAAAAACATTAAGGACCAAGAACAATAGAAGAGTAATCAAGACAGTAGATAATGATTTACATTGCATTTAAATTTTGAAGATCAAAGTTGGCTGGAGCTTGAAGAGAGTTCCACAAGTGAGAAGTGTGAGAATAGGAACTATTAGCATAGAACTTACAGTTACATCTAGCTATTTCAACTACAAGATGATGAGACATAACTGCCAATCTAGTACTGCACTTAAATTCATAAAGTCTCAGTACCATGGGCACCTTGACATGGTGCAGTGGTGTGCAAGCTTGTCTCACTAGAAGAATTACAAATGAGTAGTGACTTTGATCCTCACTGGGTGCCTCATCCTTTCGGCCTTGTACCACATCTAAGCTACACTTAGAAAATCACCATAATGTCTTGGTACCATAGAGAAAAGTTTATCAGAATAATTACCATGAAAGTATTTTTAGGAAAGGCACAGGAAAGCTACATTATGGCAATGGGAAAGTGACTGAGGACAAGATGCCAGGTCAGGACTAATAATATTGCTGATTTTTCTTTGGATTTTATCAAGACTTTTTACATATATAGTAGGAGCACCAGACTATATATGGCAGCAATATTCAATGCATAGATGAATGGCAGACTTATAAATATGTAAGACAGAATCTGGAGAGAAAAATTGTCTAGCATGACACAGTCAACCAACTTTCTTAGCAGCAGACATGGCAATGGATTCAATATAATCTTTTATTTTATGTCAGCCAAGAAAGGACAAGTCACTTTCCTGGAGTTAGCATCAGCCATGCTGATGGGAAGCAGAAAAGGCTCTCTCAGGTGATTGATAGAAGTTTCGTTTTGGATGTTTTTATCTAAAATGTAATCACCTTTATTTCCAGTGACTGCAACCCACCTGGAAAGCAACTTTTCAGTTCCAGATTTTAAGAAATCTGGGTTTTTACTCCCCCCAAATTTGAAAGACTGTTTTGAACTTAATTGTTTCTGAATATTCTGCCACTTATTTCTTTTTCTAGTGATCAAAATAAATGAAAATCTGTAGATACCAAATCTGTTGAGTAAACAAAATGTGGAAGAACATCCCATCCTAACAATTTTATTTTTTCCCTGGCTTCATTTTGGAGAATGTTCCCATACATTGTCATGCTATGGAAAAGCACCTTTTTCTATTTGCCAAATCAGGACACTTTCAATGTAATGCTTTGTTTACCCAATCAAGTTGCTAGCAATAAACATCTGTAGTGATGGCCCTTCCCTGTTCCAGTAGCTCATAATGGATGACATTAGACACAAAGCAAGGACTTCTGGAGATAGAGTCCTGGTTTTGGTATTGGCACTCATTTTTAGATAACTACAGTCTTTTTTTTAATTTTCTGCTGACATGAAAAACCCATTTTTCATCGCCTGTAGCAATGCTATGCAAAAAAATAGCATTCCTGATTTTGTTTGGTTCTCAAGCAAAAGCGCACAAGGAATTCAAATTCTTTCTTTGTAAGTTTTCCCAATTAAACTCTGAAAAACAATATAAATGACACACTGTCAGATAGAAGATGTGATAAACTAATTTTAACTACAGAATCATACCATTTAGTTCTGTCTTGGTTGGTTGACTTATAATTGAGAGTAGTAATATATGTAATTATTTTCCAAACACCCTAATATTTATAAACAACTAATAGTAAATTGTAGAAAAGGCACTTTGGATATTTTAATACTAGAACTGTGATAAGTCTAATACAATGGGAAAATATTTCATGTAGTGAATACAAAAAGCCCAACTTATCCCATAGGCATCAAAGAAATGATTTGCATGTTCTGAGCACTGACCCTGAGATGTTCAAAAACAAAAAATCCCTGACATTGCCAAAAAACAAAGACCAAAAACTGAATGTTTATGCCTCAAGGAGCTTCATTTGGGATATTGCATGTTTACTTGGGAGATTAATATTTCTTTTGTATTTTTCTGTGCAGTAATTGTTTTATTTTATTTTGAACATTGTTTGATATTTTCATTCTGTTCTGTAAAAGAAAAAAGAAAAAGTATCTTTTCCTTTGAATTTTGTTCTGTTTTGTGGAGTGAGTGACTGTCAGTTCAAAAAGTGGAACCAGCATGCTAAGTTCAAATTCTGGCCTTTCCTGTTGTGTTCTCTTTTTCACAAATAACTTTGGAAAAGATATGAATCCATCTCTTCTCCTTCAGATATGAGTTAAATAACAAGGTAGGCTGAGCTCTCTAGCTTTGGTTGAGAACCAGTCTAGGAGAAGGACATATCTGAATCTCAAACCAGTTAGGTGAGTGTAGTATATTGTTGCTGGGGTCAAATAAGGTGAGGAACATTTATATATAAAAATATATAAATATCATTATTGTTTGAGTTGTGGCAAATGGGTAGAGTGAAGGAGAATCACAGAAGTTAGGATTGCACCCACAGAAATTGATGGAGACAAATCTTTGGCAAACTTCTAGCCCGCCTCTCTAGCCACACCAAGAATTGGACTGGTTTAATAACATTTGGACACCTATGCAACTTCATATGACTATGCTGCCTTCTTCTGGTATGTAGCCTATGCAACTTTGTGTGGCAACACCTCTTCTGGCCTGTGTCCATGCAAGCATGCATTTCCTTCTGCTCCTGTTTATTTTAGCCATTGGATGCATTTCCTGTTTATACTATCACCCATTATGATTTCCACTCACACACTGGTGCAACAAAAGTAAGGTCAAAGGTTTTCAACCGATATCCAACATGAGAGGCTAGCACCTACACCCCATAACAACTTACTAGAGAGAGGCCACAGGAGCAACAGTAACATAAAGCTAGAAGAGTCACATGATTTAATATGGCTAGAAGAAAAGTTTACACATACATACAGAGTTATATAAAGTACTGAATAGAATCAGTACTACTCTAATAAATTTCACAATCACCCAAAAGTTGCTGTCATGTTTTCAGAGGTTAATTCTGTTAACACTTCTACAGCCTACTTTAATCTGATGAAGTCCTTTTAGATGACAAAAAAAAGTTACATAAATTTTTTTTCCACTTTGTCATTCAATTACTCTTGTAGAGTAGGACTCACTCTACTTCCTGCTCTTCCCTACAGCTATGATAATGGACTGTTCCTACTTATAAATATGGCAAGTAGCTACATTAGAGGAGGATTTAACTAGTATTTGATTTACTCAAGTTTTTCTAGGTTTGGTTTGGTTTATTTTGTTTTACAGCATATCATCCTCAGTAAGTTATTTACTGCTGACAAAACTTTTAGGATAGGTTCTTATTGTATTCTTTGTAAGAAATCAGTTTGTAGATCAGGTTTCATTGACATATTTTTGTAAAGAGGGTTTTTGTCCAGAGTCAAATGTATTGCTGGTAATTTTTTTTTTTCAAAAATGTATTGTTGATATTTTTAATATAAAAACCTATTTTTATACTTTCATAGTGCTTTGACCCCAGTAAACCATTTCCCTATAGCTGGTACCCTAACAGGTGCTATCACCCATGGTCAGAGTGGACCTGGGAACAACAGCAACAATTAAGAGGTGCTTCCATGCTCCTCAAAACCTCCTGATCAGATGCCTTGCTGCCAGATGTAGTTTATCATCTTACCCAGGACGAATGTATTTCCGTTCTATGTACAAGTATTTAATAAGCCTCTTCTTCTTTGTCTCATCTACCTAGTCTTCTCTTCCTTTGATACTCTTTCTAACTATGACCTTCTTAATTCTCGGCTATTTTGAATAAAAATAACATGACAACAATTATGTAACATTGTTCTAATATATAGAAAATTATATACCATATTCTCCCATATATAAACCCACATTAAGGAACAATTTTTTACTTGCAATATTGTTATAATGTAAACAATCTTTTACTATTCATTTTATGTTTTTGTTATGTTTTGCTTATTTTTAACTTTAATACATTTAATTTAATGATGGATGTGCAGGATGCATAATAGTTATTGGTAAGGAAATAGAAATTGTTAGACCAAGCATTCACTTTCAAACCAATGGTCTTTGCAAAGATATGAATTCATATTTTCTTTCCCTCGCTATGGGTTAAATAGCATAATAAGCTAGTCTCTCTAACATTGAATGGCATCCATTTTCAAGATAAGGACTATTCTGAATTCAAAACTGTGAAGAAAGCAATAAGAAATCATTCCATTATCTTTCTGTATAAGTCATGGTAGTTTGAAGATAATAAAGAAACAGACTCTGTGGAGAGTCATTATCAACTATGTCTTGAAATGACATGGCATTAAAAAAAAAAAAGGAAGAAAAACACTGTTAAAAAAATAAAATCCCCCAAATCATTTAGAAGGCAATTATTTCCTACTGGAAAGCCATGACTGAGTTTAACTTTTTATTTCCATAAATTCCTTTTGATATATTAGGCAATCATAAACGAGTAAAAAAAGAAATTCATTTTCATTAAATGATTTTCTTTTTGCTAGGCAGATTTTCTACTCCAACACAACGATACAATACCCCGTTACATAATTTTTCTTATTATCGTGAATTGCGATACCATTCTTTTGGTTTTTATATACCTAATCAGAACAGACTTAAAGTGATTTCCATCTGTAAATAATTCTTGATTTATAGATATGAGTTTTTATAATGGTGACATCAACAAATATGCATTGAAATTCACTTCAGATCCCTTCCAGCAGATAATATTCCTGAAATTTTTATGCAGATCTTTCAAGAAATAGAATTCAACAAGCACATTTGTATAGTTAGATATCAATGTACTGCATTGACAAGCCTGTATAATACATATTTTTCCTGGAAATATATCTAAATATTACACCTAGGACAGTGAATATGTTGTGTATGTGTTTGAAGGATAGAAGACAGTGCAGTAAAGGTTCAAAAGCTTAAGGCCATATCATGCTGAATCACTGGTTCTTGTACAATCACTAAAGTTAAGTAATGTCGAGCATTGTTAAATGGGTGACTGCAGGGAAATGCCAAGCACTATAAGCTTGGATGTGCAGGTGGTGTAATGGATAATGGCTCAGAATTGTTAATCGGAGAGCAGAGTTCCAATTCCTGCTGGGTTCATTATATTCACTTACATGCAAATACTATTGGGAAAGTTAGGAATTCACCTCTACTTCCCCCCAGCTATTGGTTAATTAGTAAGATTTGTATCAGTAAATTGTTATTATTACCAAAAAAATTCTTAGTCTAAAAATATTTCAACGCTTCAAGTGCTCATTATCAGGAATATAATGTTTGTATGTAAAATGGACACTGAAGTCAATACTGAGCTGTGGCAGTCTGTTTCATGATTGAACACAATCTTCAGGCCATGTGTGTTATATTTTGACTCAACTGTATATGCTGGTTAATGATGCATTATGGGTAGCAAGGTCTGTTTTATTATCCTAATGTCTATTGTGTAGGCAGTAAAAGTTATAATTTGAATTATTCTCAAGGCTAATGAGTAGAAATAATTGTGGATCCGGATGCAGTTATTTGTAGCTATTTTATAGTGTTGTTTGTTGAAATTTTACCCATTATTTATTATTGTTTACTTAATTATTAGTTCTTTTTCATTCTTATTACATTTACTTGTATTTATATATTCATTCGTAGTTTGGTAATTTGTTTATTATTTACTTTTTGTTTAGTTTAAAAGTATTGGCCTTATCTGAAGTATGGTTACATTATCTGCATTATATATATTGCATATATTTTCATTTTTCATGGCGCTATTTTACAAGGTATTCATTTTTAGTTTTCAATTTTTAAGTAATGTAGTAAAAATTTCTTTTTTTGTCTGCATTTTGAGATCAGTTCTGATCGTTTATTTAGTAATTTGTGGTAGGCAGTAGTTATAATCTCTTTCTCACTATCTATAAACTGTTAGGATAATACAATTGACCTTGCTACCCATAATGCGCCATTAACCAGTATATATAAATAATCGAGCCTAAACAAAACATGCATGACTTGAAGATTGCATTAAAGCATGAAACAGACTATCGCCACTCAATGTTGAACTCAGTATCCACTTTTAAATATACATACTTGTTGCAAAATAAAGTCCTTACATTTGCTTTGATGACCCCCCCCCCCAGGATGAAACAGTTAAGATAAGTTTTTCTTTTGTCTTTATTCATAATATATATGATTGCTGCAACTTGGTTTTTATTTATCCTCAAATATGGGCAGGGTGAATATGGCATTTTTTAATTCTGCTTGCATTTTCTTGTATAAATGTAGCAACATTAGGCATCTCTTGCAATCATTTTTGAACTTTCATATGATATTTTAGTCCACCAACTGAAGGACATTCTTTCACACACTTGCTGCAAAAAGAAATGCTACAAAACATGTAGCGAATATCTTGGATGATTTATTTTAGGTCTACCCATCTTAGACAGATTTGACGAAGTTCATTACACATTAGCTCAAACTCTGAGCCAACATTCTTGGAGTGATTAATAAGAAGACACTTATGAATATCTCTTGAGTTTTTCATGTTCAACATGATTCTGTTGAAAGTCTCTCTTACCATTATGCATTACTTTCCTCCAGGTTTTCCCAGTCATATTTCATATATATATATATATATATATATATATATATATATATATATATATATATATATATATATTTGTTTATTATGCAATGTTACATTAGAACATGCATATACCCACTACAAAACTGTACATCTTGTTTCAACGTTAAAAAAAATTTTTAACATTTTATCAAGTGGGAGATCACGATGCTACTAAAATATTTTATTCTGAAATGCAGTTAACAAAGCACATCTTCCACTTCTGTCATTGGAAAGTTTCCCGTAAAAGGTAAAAAAGAATTTACATGTGGAGAAAGAAAGGAAACTAAGATATATATTTGGAGATATATATATATATATATATATATATATATATATATATATATATATATATATATATAATATATATATATATATATATAATATATATATATATATATATATAATATATATATATATATATAATATATATATATATACATACATACATATACATATATATATATATATATATATATATATATATATATATATATATATACATATATATATATATATATATATATATATATATATATATATCATATAAGACATAAATGAATGGTATCATCCATTTATATAAATAAGTGGAGTTGAATAGAGTTAGCATTAGATCAATTGCTAATTGTTCCTTTATATAGTAAATCTTCTATTTTATTACTTACCTACAAGTTTGTCTTCCTTATTAATTTCTTTCTGATATCTCAAAAACACAAGGTACAACAATATACATATAAGGTGTCCAAAAAGTTTTGTCCGATTTTTATTTAATTTTATTTTATTGTATTATTGCTTTCTTGTATTGAACACATTGGAGAACAATTCACATCATTTTGTTCATAGTTGCATTTATAGTTATTATTCATCATTGTTCTATACAATAAAATTAATTGAAAAACTCACAATAGTTTTCAGTATAAAAATTTGGCAAAACTTTTTGGGCACCCTGAATATCTGAAAGGATATTTTTCATCCAACATTATTTCTTATTAATATAAACATTATCTTTTAGGTTTGAGTTGCTATCCCTGTTTTTCTTATTTTCCTAAACAGTGAAATTAATAACAAATAACCTAAATTGGAAAGTGTGGGAAATTTGTCCCAGCCTCCCCACATGAAAGGATTAAGGTTAAAGGTAACAGGATTAATAAAAGCAACAGCAGTTGAAAGTTTCGAGCAGACAATTCTCTCTTTTAGGCAGAAGAATAAAGGCTCAAACTCTTGCTCAGAGTGTAACAATAGAAAAAGAAAATGTTTATTTACATACACACAAAAAAAGATATATACAAAATATGAGAGAAAGAAAGAAGAAAATTCCTTTAACTTAAAGGAAGAAAAAATGTTCATAAAGGCTTGCTCAAAATATTTCTCTGCAAGTAAATTGTCTTTAAGGGGCTAACACTCATATAAGATTTCTTCAGAGCTCTTGTTGAAGGGGAAACAATCAGAAGATCCATAGTTTGTAGTTGAGTGAGTTCGTAGTAGTGTCCAATGAAAGGAAGGTCCTGGGAAGCAGATACAAAGTAGTTTTAGTAGAGGGTCGACGTTCTGTCTTTGCAGCCAAGCATATAGATTTCTTCCTTGAAACAGGTTCTGAAGATGACTGTTGCTACTGTCGCCGAGCTGATGTTGTCACAGACAATGTCAAATACTCGCTGCCAAAGAGACTCAGAAATATTGTGAACTTTTCCCTCTAAAATTGCTTATGCATTTTCCCGGCATTCTCATTCATCAGAGAATATATTCTTATTTCTGATAAGAATCAAATGTTTTGGCAGCTGGTTTTGGAAGCAAGGGTCTGACAAGTTGTGAATGTTACCACTGACTTCATGGCACCATTGTGAACACAGGGGTGGTCAAATTCCTATTTATATTTCCCAGCTGTCTCATTCATCAGAAAATATATTCTTATCTCTGATAAGGATCAAGGCTTTGGTAGCTGGTTTTGGAAGCTTGGGTGAAAATAAGGACAAAGGTCAGAAAAGAGGCTAGAATGTGAACTTGTAAAATATTGTAGCACTGGTTCATAAATTAAATTCTAATAAAAGACCTGCAAAAGAAAAAAATGTGCTTCTGATTGGAATTGAACCTTCATACCTTTTTTCATCAGGGAAGCTACTTTTTTTAACAAAGCATGCTGCTACCAGTTTGACTATCTGGGCCAGCCTGATAGAACAAGGTTTGAATTACCTATTTAGGAAAACTCATTTCTTATTATAATACATACATACATATATATATATATATATATTTATTGATATATATATATATATATATATATATATATATATATATATATATATTGTCATCCACAGACAGACTGTTTCGCTGTATCACAGCTCATCAGTGTGGCTAGACATCCGGTTGCCTCTGGCTAGAATCGAAAAACGGCCGAATTCGCGTCAGTCGGAAATTTTACCCTGAAGCCGTTGGTGCACGGCAGAGAAGAAGATGAATTTAAGCGTATTTATTTTTATGCCTTTACACATACATTTGTTATTCATCGGACAGATAATGCCTTTATGGCAATTACACTTTTTCTTGTTAATATTGCTATTAGTGTTGCTTAAGTATTTGTTTAAAGTTATGCTATTATGCTGTGCTATATATTGCTCAATGTTTCTAGTGCAGCTATAACTAATCTTAATGTTGTTCTTATTGAAGATTCTGTTGAGTAAAGGATTATGGCTGAAATGTTTGTGTACTAAATTTAGGAAAACCCTACTGATGTTAGTTCTGACATTACTGTTAAAAGGCGGGTTGAACCAAATTATATTGCGCTTTCTATTCTTACATTTACTGTTGGTATTCTTACTAGTGTCTGGAATGTACTCTAGTTTAATATTGTGTTTACTCTTATATAGTGCATCAACATATTTAGTTTTATATTTGTCAAAGATATTTTTGTTGCTAGAATTAGTAGAGACTATGTTGTACATATTTGTGCAAGTTATTAAGGATTCCTGGTGGATGGTTGGATTTTTTACTAATGTATATATGGTTATAAAGCTCTTTGGTATAAGGCATGTGAACTCCTCTGGATAGATCGAAAGTAGCGTCCAGAAAGTCGATCACCTTGTCGTTGGCGATAGTGGTGATATTAAGTCCATGATCCTCAAAGAATTTGAAGAGTTGTTTCCTAAGCTGGTTCTCACTATCAAAAGTATACCTAAGTCTCCATAGTAGCAGAATGCCAACTAGCTCACAAGCTTCCATGAAGTCGAACATTCCCATCACTATAGAGAAGTTAGGATTGTATGTTTTGGTCCACATAGGACCATCATGATATAGGATGGGTTTTTGAGCTTGCTCAATGATGCTGGTATCCTGGTCGGTGATGGTGAAATAACTGACCAGGATATCACCCCCAATGTAGGTATATGTATATTTATAATATATATATCTTAGCTCTGTATAACCACATCAAGCACTGTTATGTTTACACCTTAAAGTAAATTTAGTAAATATTTATTTGCTTACCTGTGTATGCACACTAACACGCACATATACAGTTGCTAATTTTGATTTACCCACCGCTATACCTATATGTGTGTGTGTGTGTGTGTGTGTGTGTGTGTGTGTGTGTGTGTGTGTGTGTGTGTGTGTGTGTGTGTGCGTGTGTTAAGAAAGAAATGATGGAGTTAGAATGTTCTTAGCATTTTGGGGCAGCAACCTTTCTTTCAAACAAGTTTCATTGAATATGACAGATAAGGAAAATTTGATAAATTTTTTATTGATTTTTTTTGTATATTATATATATATATATATATATATATATATATATATATGATATGCAAATCTAATAAAATGAAAATACTGATATATCTATAAATAAAAGTGTGTGTGTCTCTCTGTGTGTGTGCTGGAATGAAAAGCCTATTCCTATGTGTTTAAGTAGACATTATATTCCATATAATAACGGCACCCATATTAAGAATGTTGCTTTTGAAAATCGGAGAATGAATTCAGTTAACTACAATATTTCTTCACATGCAGTCAATCTTTAAAGGCTATTCAAAGAAATTCATTAACAACAGTAGGTGATTTTCCCTCTCTGTAGGAAGCCATACAGGCAACATTAACCAGTTGCTGATTGTTACATTTTCAATATCTTATTGATTCCATACACCAGAGAAATTCATTTGGCCTGTACATAAAGTAAAAACAACTTGATGAAAATTACTCCAGGCACAGTATGATATAAAGTAGACATTAATTATAAAGGTTGATTGATAAGTAAGGTCTCCAATTCTATAGAACAAGTTTTAGACCAGATAGAATAATGAAATTGGTATCAAAATGAAGTCAATTTATTTTTATTCAAAATTGCAAGTGCCGAGTGATAAATAAGGTCTCCAGTCCTATAAAACCAGTTTTAGATTAGACCAGATAAAATAAGGAAACTGATATGAAAATGAAGGAAATTTATTTGTCTTCAAAATTATTAGAGTTGATTGATTACTAAAAAGTCAGTGGGACACTACTCTACTATTTTTCCCAAGAATCCATGGCAATGTATGGGTATTAAAAAAACAGAAACTGTGGAGAGTTCTGAGCAGCTACATCCTGAATTGACATGGCATTCAAAAAAAGACAGTGTGAATTTCAGGCTTCTTAACATCCTCACTTATTGTTGCTCTGATGTAAAAAACATAATTAGTGAGTTAAATTCAAATTCCAGCCTCATATGTTGCATTCACTTTCACACTCTCTTACTCTTGGGGGAAAATCATGAATCATTTTCTTCTCTCGTAGCTGAGTGTAGGAGAGAAGAAATTGATTCATGACTAGGTTAAATAGCAGTGCACAGACAGGGCTCCTTAGCCTTAAGTGGCAGCCAGTCAAGGAGAAGGATAACTTTGAATTAAAAACTGTGTAAAAGGCAATGGAAATTCATTTCACAGTCTTGCCCAAGAAGTCTTGGCAAATCATGCAAATTATTAAAGAAAAGGAAAGTTTGGAGAGTTTTTATCATCCATGTCCTGAAGTAACATAGCATTTAAAAAAGACAGAGGGTATGCAATGTATGTGAATTCCAGGCTTCTTAATGTTTGTACTGTTCATTGGCAGTGATGCAGTCTTGCATTGTCATAATACAAAAAAGGCATTCTCCTTATTCTGCAAATTCATTATTTGAGTGATCATTTCTTTGGTTTCATTATATTCACATGTTTGAATTTCATTTGGCATATATTACCAAAAACTCTATCCCTGAGTGGGCTGTTTTCCATAGCATGGACATAGTACTCATGACTAATAACTGCTGTTACACACTGTCATTACATAGTGAACTGACACTAAAAAAATTTAAACACGATTTACGACACTAATGAAAGCATGTTCAAACCTAATCCTGTCATGACAGTTTGAAATATCAAGAGGTGGGAAATGTTTTGTTGTGTGTTTATGCCACAATGACAACAGAAAACACTAAATATTGGCTGTAGCAGATATACATAGTAACAGTAGTATGATTGGCACCTTTAAAAACTCATGTTTTCAAAAATAAATTATTTTCTTTTCCCCTGTTGTACAGTGTCACAGCCCTAACAGAAAGCACTCCTCTCTAGCCCATCAGCAAGTAGTACCTTTCTTTGTTCAGAAATGTAGACATTAGGACTTAGATGTTGTTTGTTTGTTTAGTAGCATATCAACTACATATGGGTCATTTAATTCTGAAAATTAATTTTCCTGAGAGAATTAGTAATTTCTTTTTCAAAAATGTATTCCTGGTAATTTTATTTTTTTCAAAAATGTATTACTGGTAATATTTTTTTTCCTCAAAAATATATTGCTGGTATTTTTACTATAAAAATCTATTTCTATGCATTCATAGTGTTTGACCCCAGTTTGGAGGTTAAGTATTTGCCCATAGCTTGAAGACTAACAGGTACTATTCCCCTGGGTCAGGGTGGACCTAGGAACAACAGAAATTAATCCATGTTCCTCAAAATCTCCCAGTCAGAGGCCTTGCTGCCAGATGTAGTTTGCTTTGTTGTTAATGAAAGGCATACTTTTTAATTTTTTTCTACAGACAGACCTTTATTATCATTCTTCTATTTTATAGAATAAGTATTTCATAAAATTTCAGTTCCCCTTTTATTTTCAGACACACCCAAATATCTGATGGTGCCATGTTAGGCTCATATGGAGAGTATGCAACATGTGTGAATTTCAGCATTTGCACTGTCTGTTAACTGCAATAATATAAAAAACAAGTTCTTATTTTGCAAATTCATTATTTGAGTGAACATAAGTTTTTATTACTTTCATATATGTGCAAATTTCAATTAGCATACAACCGTCTAATGGCTAAAATTCTAAATCTGATTGCTACTTTATATATAGCTTTGAACATTGTCCTCATGATAAACAAATGCTGTTACTAATTGATACTAAACATATATTATCAGAACTTTATACACTACTTGTATATTTCTTATTACTATAAATGTTATATTTTGTCAGTGCATGTGTTTGAGTAGACATCCCTGTTTTTATTCTAATAAATTTCTAATGACCTAAAAATCAAAAGTCACACTAAAAAAATGTGCCTCCTGACAGGAATTGAACCATTATTCTTCTCTATAGGGGGTCTTACTTGGAAGAGGTGTCTACGAAGGGATGAACCACTTTTGAAGGTCGTCCTGATGTTATATGGATCACAGATCTTTTCTATTTTTTCCAATAATCCCTTCCTATAGGGTAGGCAATCCAAAGCTATTTTCTGAGTGTTGTTATCCTTTAGTACTCTTCGATCTCAGTCTGTCAGAGCCGCTGCCATGTATCCAGGGTAGTTGTTACATTGTAGAGTACTGTTTATACTGACCATTTCTTGTTCATGTCTCTGGGTTGTCACTTATGACTTTTGCTCAATGTTTAAGCAGCAGATATTCCTTTCTTTACACTGTATGGGTGGTGGGAGTTGAAGTTGCGGTATTTTCCTGTGAATGTTGGCTTGTGGTATACAAATGTCTTCAACCCATGTTCTGTTCAAAATATTAGTACATACAGGAGTATAAGTTTTTTGTCCAGTAATGCAAGTTTACTGTCGTTTTCTCTCTCCATTGTGAACTGTATGGATGATCTTATTGAGTTCACGTGGGCCAGTAGCAGCTGGACCTCTTCCTGGTGTGGCCAGAGTATGAAGGTGCTATCTACATGTCTCAGCTATAGGGTTGGCTTTAGTGATGTGGATTCTAATGCTATTTCTTCAAAGTATTCCATGTATATATTTACCATTACTGGTGATAATGGCAAGCCCATTGTTAAGCCTTCATCCTGTCAATATATATCTGATCCCATTCTGAAGTATGTTGTTTGTGTACAGAAAATCAGCATCTCCATTAGGTTATTTGTTGATATACTGGTCCATTCTCCTAGGAACCGGTTCAAAGCCAGTCTCTCCCTGACTACCGATAGTGCCTCCTCTGTGGGTACCTTGGTGAACAAACTCACCATGTCCAGGCTCACCATCTGGTTGAATTGGATGGAAGTAACTTTGATTATTTCCACAAAATGGGTGAGGTTTGGAACATATGAAGGTGACTTTACTATTAATTGGGTCAATTATATCTACAAGGAAGCAACTCAGGGAGTGGCACCCTGAGCCATGGCAGCTAACAATTGGCCTGAACAGAATACCGTCTTTGTGAATTTTGGAGAGACTGTAGATGTGAGGTAGCTTTGTATAATGCTGTGATAACTGCCTGTAGGTCTTAGGTGAGAAGTGGTCTTTGTTTTTGATTAGGATATGTGACAGTTTTTGTTCTGTTTTCATTGTTGGATATTTCTTTACCAGTTTCCTTGTATATTCTGTTTTGTGCATCACTACAGTTACATTGCATTTGTCAGCTGGTAGTATGATGATGTCAATCCTCTGTAAGGTTTTGGTTACCAGCCTCTCCGGTTTTGTGATGTTTGATTTGGGCAGATTAGCTTTCTCCAGGATACGTTTCACTTTCCATCTTAGCTCATCCACCCAAGCCTGTGGAATGTACAGTGGCCAAAACATCATGATTATGGTAACATAGATGAGGAAAACTATGTAAATAGTATAAATAATTACAATACCTCATCTCAGAAATATCGACAGATATTAATTTCATTATTTAAAAAAAGAACAAGATGTCTACTCAAACACAGATACCCATTAATATATTATTTATAGTAATAATAACTAATGCTTAATTAAAAAATCCATCAATTATATATATATATATATACATATATATATATACTGGGTGTAACAGCAAAATTGCCCAAATCATGTAATGACAAAATTGTTCAATTGTTAGATCAAGCTTTGACTGTTATATGTTAGAAATGATTAAAGATATCTTACTGGAATTTTCCAAGGTTTTTATAACACTATTGGACTCTACTTTGAGCAATAAAACTGTATAACTACACTCCAAGCTTATCAGAAGTATTGTGAGAAAATATATCATGAATGAAAATGACATGTTCATCATTAATTAATCATAACTGAGGATCAAAAACTCAGGAAGGGTTGAAATACAAGTTCAAATATATATTATTCCAGGATCATTTTCCAAGTTGTTCAAGATGATCTTTGCTCTCTCTAAACTTCTTTCTGTCCTGGATTAACAAGGTGCCTTACATATTTCACATACAATTTCATTTCTAAGTCTTTTTTCTGCTCTTTGGACTGTAACTCCCCTCTCACATGCCAAACGTCTTATAGATTGAGTTGGATCTTTTCTAATTGATCTCTTTAGCTCTAAGTTGAAATGCTGATTCCTCTTGCTGTTGTGACTTCCTGATCCACTTTTTCTCTCTACTGTTCCTTCTTTTTTAAACTTATTCACTGTTCTCTTAAATGGACTTTGAAGATGGAAGCCAGATTATGAATGTAGGTACCATTAATAAAGGCCTGAACGATCTTTTTCTTCTCACCATTGCTCAGATGAGAAGACAGTATGACTGACACAATTTTAACCTGTTCTCTTTCTAGCTGAATAACTGAAAGGGTAAATGATATTAAGATGGCTAAACATCTTATCTGAAAACCTGGAAAAAAAAAAACTCAATTAGTTTTATATATATATATATATATATATATATATATATATATATATAACGTATAAACATAAAAAATGTCTTAAAAATGATTGTCGGACTTTGTCCATTTCATAATGTGTAATGTTATTTGTTTACATTTGGATACACATCAAGCAGATATGAATGTACAAGAGAAAATCATGGAGAATTGTAAGTTTAAAATCAGTAAAATTGACCTTGCTAACCGAAATGCTCCTCTGTGGCTCAATCAGTAAAAGCACATCAGGCTATATGACGGTTCCGTATAGGATACAGGTTCGATTCCTGTCAGAGGATGCATATTTTCTATGAAAATTTCTCGGACATTCAGGCTGGTAAATGTTGTTAATACTGTTTATTATAAACAGAGCATTTACTTAAATATTTGTATCTATAAAAAGAATGTATAAACATAAAAAATGTGTGTGTGTGTGTGTGTGTGTGTGTGTGTGTGTGTTGTAGAAATATGGAGTTCAAAAATCTTATCAAAAAAGCCCAGCAATGTTTTTCCTGCTTGCTCTTCATTTTGAATTTCCAAAGTTCCTGAAGAAAATCACAAAGAAAAACCTGTCTAAAGATTAATATTTTCATATGCAATAACCAGATAAACCATTTGGATATGGATGTAAACATGTCTGCAGGTTGTAGACCTATATCTCAGGCAACTTGAGTAATTTTAAGCTTTCCTTTCTCAATGCCACCACTCCACCCTGCCAAATCTGTATTTTGAAATATTCCCAGTTAAACCAATTCTTTACATCTAACTCCTGATGCTTGGCTTTATTTTTCCAAGAGTCAGATCAGACCAACAATGGAGTATTGCTGCCGTATTTGGGCTAATGATACTGCCAAGTCCAGCCTTGACAGAGTTCAAAAGCATCTAGGCATCTTTGTGGGTGATGAATTATTATCCACCCATCAAACCTTATCCCACAGACAAAACATTGCAAGCCTCTCACAATTCTATCACTATTACTACAACAAATAATAAAACAAATTACATTTTTAGGAGATTTATGGTAACAGATGTGGTTCTACAGAAGGATGTTGAGAATACCATGTACTGAACATGTGAGCAATGGATAAGTTTTAAGGAAGATATAAAAAAAGAACACTTCTACTTAAAATCTGAACATTGCAATCCTCTCATTACTCTATCAATATTACTATGGCAAATGTTAAAATGAGTTACATTTCTTAGTTCTACCAGCTTAGACCCTCCACAATGCCATGTTCACCATGTGGCAAATCATTGCCATTCCCTTCATGTTCCTTTGGTAAGGAGTAAGTTCTACTCAAACTGATTCTTCCGCAGAACTATTACTTTGTGGAACAAACTCCCAAGAATATGCTTCCCTGACCACTACCACCTTAACCACTTCAAGTGCATGGTCAACCAATATCTATCCTGTACATCCTTGTAATATGCACTTCTTAGATGGAACAAAAAGGACTCTTTTACTTAAAATCAGAAAGAGAAAGTTTAAATTTCTCAGACATAATGAGGAAAGATGGCTTGAAGAATTTGACACTCATAAGACATACTGAAGGCTGGCAGTGCAGAGGAAAACATTGAGTAAATTCCAATCATCTGAAGAAGGCTATAGCGTACAATCACCGAAACATTGTAAATATGGCAATAAAGATGACAACAGTCCGAACAATGTAAATAATGCAAATAATTACAATACCTCATCTCAGAAATATAGACAGATTCTGAAGAGACATAGCACATAAAAGAAGATATATTCTTTATCCATAGGAGAATCAGACAGTTCACCATGAGACATGTCAGTGTGAATCATAAGATGGGAAATTGGAACAGAATTCTTAAAATCATGATGAACCGGGTTTATCAAGCAAACATTGTTCAAATTTATACTTTAGTTAATAGTCAAATATTGATTGTGTTTATATTTTAGCCTTTAGGTAAACATTGATTGTGTTTATACTACAGACTATAAATAAATATGTGTTGCATTTATACTTGAGCCTATTGGTAAACACTGACAGGTTTAAACTTGAGTCAATTAGTAAACATTCACCATATGGATGTGTGCAAAAATTCACAGCACATCACACAATTTTTAAATTTATTTTTCTTTGAGAAATCAGAAATATTGGTCATAAAAATGTAACAGATATGATTGTTTCTTTCAGTAAAAGGTATTGTCTTCCATCTTCCATTCAGCCAAACTTTTGAGTAACACACTAAACAGCCGGTATAAGGTGTCCAGCACTACACCCAACATCATATTCGTCAGCTGTTTTTAATTTGGTATTAAGGTTATTTAGCTGGTCACAGAGTGAATTTCCCACAGACATAACAAAAGAAGTTGGGGTGATTCACACAGTCTCTGTTATTAATGATTTCATGCAACGAACACAGTTGATATTGTTATGAGACAAAGTGTGAGCTGTACAGATCACATGTTATGGCGTGCAAATGACACTATGAGTTAGCAGCAACAATATATGACCAAAAGTGTACACTATAATAACTGTTGTATTACATTATCAAATATTATATATGCTATTTTAATAATTACTAGACCTCTTTAAAAAGTAATATCTGAAAGCAAACAGTTGGCAAAAAACTTTTAGTAAGATTAATAATTCAAATCAGATAAAGTGTCCCCAATCATGTACATAATGCTTTTACATTTTTTATGCTGATGGATTTTATGTTATACTAGCCTCTGCTTGGTCATTCAATATCAAAATCTGTTTTTTGTACAGTACTTGTGTCTATAGGTAAATATTGTTCAGATTTATACTTGAGTTCCTAGGCAAATATTAGTTTTGTATATACTTGAGTCTATAGGCAAACATTGTTTAGATTTATATTTGAGTCTATAGGCAAACATCATTTAGATTTATACTTAAGTTGCTTAAGTTAGCTGTATTTATACATGAGACTATAGACAAACATTGTTTAGATTTATACTTGAGTTTATAGGCAAAAATAATTCAGGTTTATACTTGAGACTATAGGCAAACATCTTTCAGATTTATACTTGAGACTATAGGCAAACATCATTCAGATTTATACTTGAGTTGCTAGGCAAATATTGGTTGTGTTTAAACATGAGACTATAGACAAGCATTGTTTAGATTTAATACTTTAAACATTGGTTGTGTTTATACTTGAGCCTATTAGCAAACATTAATCATCCATACCCAAATTCACAAGCATCCACTCACTGAGTTGTTCATTCTAGAAGTATCTTAAGCCTCTGTAAAGGATGCAGTTGGCATATGCTATGTCCTGCTACCAACAGGACCATTGGTGCTTTTATTCCTGTGTTTATATATATATATATATATATATATATATATATATATGGGTGTATACAAAAGTTCACAGAACCCGCTTTTTGAAAATCAAAAAACAGATTGTACAGAAGAAAACCAATTTTTAATAAAAAAAAATTGGGGTATGTTTCAATTTAGTTTGGATATATTTCACACATAGTTAAATACCTAAACCCATTACCTAATGATGTAAAAAAGCATTGTTTTACAAAACAAATATTTTTTCAACATAATCTCCTTCCTTTTCAATGAACTTAATTCTGTGGCAAATCACAGAACTTGAACATTATACAGTGAAAATTTGAAAACAAATAAGCCTGTGTTACATAACTAAATTATTGTATATACTTTTTTTTTTGTTAATCATGGTTTGACTTTGTGAACAAATATACAAGGAGAGTACCAGAACCTGACATCTGTTGCTGGGGCTTAAGATGAAGTATGGTGTGCATGTGATAGACCGTAACATTTAAATCAAGACTTTAGTTGCCATGTTAGCAAATTAGAATAATCTTCTTCTTTTATGTGCCATGACCCTTCAGATTGTGGCTCTCCACAGCTTCTTAACGTTTGTTCCATTGTCATCTTTCCCAATCTCTATTCTGCTGTTCATTCACACAAACTTATTCTATTTATTCACTGGTTCCCACTTGCCTTCAATATATCTTTTAAGTGTTAAATTTTCCAAGCCCTCCTTCCTGTGTCCCAGAAAGTTCAACTGTCTATTTTTGTTTCTAAGAATATATATATATATATATATAGTACAGGTAATAAATACATTGGTATATAATTTAAGTGGATCCTAATATTATAAAATATTAAAACTGATCCACAGAAAAGCTCAGTGTATTTATTATAACGGAGCATATAAATTACATAATAGAGAAATTCAAATTTACCTCATGAGTATAGACTATTTCAACTAACGTCAATGCACTAGAATTTTTTTGACTCAAATGGTGGACTGATACAGTGTTAGAAACTTAAAATTAAATATTTAAAAAATGAGACAGCCATTTAAAATATAATATTGAATTAACCAAACAAAAAGCCCCAGTGGTGGTAAGGAGAAGGCGGATGTTGTCTGGCTACACAAATTTGATCCAGATATTAACCCTAACACACCAGGTTGGGGTTATGAAAAAATTGAAGGGAAATTAAAGTATGGCCAGAAAAAAGAAGTTTTAAAAAAAGGAAGTAACTAATTATTAGTTATATAACAAAAAACAAAAAAAATTACCAAAATATGCTATCAAATAATATAAGATTAACAATAAATCATTTTTAGTTTATATTAAGAAAAAATTGAAAAAATAAAAAATAAAAACATTTTAAAAAATTTAAAAAATTATTAAAAATATATATAAAAAGTAAAATCAATAATTAAAATATAATAAAAAGAAATATAATAATAATAATTAAAACTAATAATTCAAAAGAATATTTTTTAAATTTAAAAGATGTAAAAAAACGATCTAACAAAATGATTAAAAATAAAGATAATAATATTAACCATATGAAATTTTAAAGATAAGTTAAATTGCTAAAAACACCGCCCATACCAAGGATAAAAAAAAAAAAACACTTAAAAAACTTTAAAAAAATTAAAAGGATAAAAAACAAAGAAAAGGCAGTTTGTAAAGTAGTGGAAGGTTATCAGATAGGATTTATATGGAGAAGGTAAAATATAGAAATAACTATAGTAAAAGGTATAACATTAGATGGATTAGATAAGTAAAAATTAAGTAAGATCAAGAATATATTATATAAGTTAAAACCTCTTCCTGTGATGACATTTAGAAGATTGTCCAACTCAAAACGTGCATTCCAAATAATATGCATATATTATTGAAAAATCTTAATTTTTTTTCCATATTAGTACAGATACATTTACATGGATTATTTTTTATAGAGGATTTTTTTGAACGCGCATGATAGGCTCCAAATTCTATAAATAAAAACAAGAAAAAGTAAAAGATTTTTTCTTCTAACATTGAGACTATGAAATTTCTCCCTCGAGAACCCCTGTTTTAAGTAGATGACTGAATTGCCTGTTGAGGTATGCCTCTGCATATGCCAAAAGGTATTTGATTGATATGTATGCACAGTATGCATATATCATTACAAATATTTTACATACATGGAATATATATATATACATATATATATATATATATATATATATATATATATATATATATATATATATATATATATATATATATATATATATATGTGTGTGTGTGTGTGTATAATAATAAAAAGGCTTAAACACTAATATTCCATGGTCATAATTTATTCCATTGGAATCGTAAATTTCCAATGGAATAAATTATGACCATGGAATATTAGTGTTTAAGCCTTTTTATTATATCCTTACTCTGTCCTGGACATTGAGTTCTACCTGGATTTTATCCTCTTGGAATTATTTTTTATACATATATATATATATATATATATATATATATGTATGTATGTATGTATGTATGTATGTATGTATGTATGTATGTATGTATGTGTATGTATGTATGTATATATATTTATATATTTTAGATATATGATTGCATATGTATGTGTATATTTACCACTAATATTATCTATCTATATATATATATATGGTTTTGTAATTATGCACATTTGAAAGAAAAAAACAAAAAATATCAGGATCAAATTAAATTTTGTTAGAATTCATTATCCACCAATTTTAAAAAGAGATAAAAAATGAAATAAAATTCTTTGACACATTTTGGCAATGAAAAAATGTTCTTTAGTTCCTGTTTTTTTTTTTTGTCTGTTTCTCTTGCTAATGCCATTTCCAAAGACAAAGATTTCTGCTAATTACAAGAAATTTGGCATTTTCATATCCTTACAGGAAATTCCATTTTGTTAATTGTCAGTGGATATAGAGTCTTTCATCAGAACTCTTAAGGATTTTCGTGACATAGAACAGGTTCTCAAAAAGTAGACAACACACAGAAGCACAATTATCATTAATCATTATTTTTAATATTATTTCTATGATTTGTAAGATGATTATTATAATTCCATCTGAAACTGAAAATGATGTCCATGTTCCAGTTTAAAATCTCTAATCTCTTTTAGGAAGTACAAGCTTAAAAAATGACAAAGTGTATAATGTATGTTTTTTAGCAAGTAATCAATAACATAGATACATATGGGTATTACTCTCTCTCCTTGGTATACTCCCCCTCCTTAGCTCAGAGGTTAAGCCAATTGATCTCAGAAACCAGAAAACATGTATTTGAATCCCATTCGAGTTATGCTATTGAGCTATTTTATAGATTATACAGACGTTTACTTAATTTAGATTTTGTTTAAATTTTGACTGCATTGAAAGACAATTCTGAAGAGTCTTTTTAATATATATATATATATATATATAGAATTAATGTGAGTAAAAGTTTGCCACTTACTTGATTTATGTTACCTTCAGCATCCTGACTCCAGAGTTTCGTAGGAAGACATGTCTGTCCACTCTTCAGTGAGTATCAAAAATTTACATTGCTGATACCCCATGAAGAGTGGACATGCATGTCCACCTACGAAACTCTGGGGTCAGGATGCTGAAAGTAACATCAATCAGTTAAGTGAGAAATTTTTACTTATATTAATTCTATTAATGCTCTATTTTTTATATAGAGCACTTTATTGCAAAGACTACTTGCCTTAAATGTCTTGTCTTTCAGTATCCCATTGACTGTCAACATTTTTGGCTTCATACTATCTTTGACATTGCTACATATATATATATATATATATATATATATATATATATATATATATATATATATATATATATATATATAGTTGTGTTGATATGAGTTTGTGACCATGGGTTTTACACCCTTTGCAATTGTCAGACAAAGCGTGTCTAATGATCACAAAGTGTGTGAAAACCAGGGCCACAAACTCACATAAATGCAACTAAATATTTTAACTCTATCACTGATATTCCATTAAGTACTGCACATGTATAATATATAAATAATATATATAAAAATTTCACATATATATATATTTATGTACATACCCATTACACAATATATATATATATATATATATATATATACAGAATATATATATATATATATATATATATATACAGAATATATATATATATATATATATATATACAGAATATATATATACAGAATATATATATATATATATATACAGAATATATATATATATATATATATATATATATACAGAATATATATATATATATATATATACAGAATATATATATATATATATACAGAATATATATATATATACAGAATATATATATATATATATACTGAATATATATATATATATATATATATATACAGAATATATATATATATATATATATATATATACAGAATATATATATATATATACAGAATATATATATATATATATATACATATATATATATATATATATATATATACAGAATATATATATATATATATATATATACAGAATATATATATATATATATACAGAATATATATATATATATATATATATATATATATACAGAATATATATATATATATATACAGAATATATATATATATATATATATAGAATATATATATATATATATATATATATATTCTGTTTATACATTATTTTTATGGATACAACTTATTTGAGTAAATGCTCTGTTTTTAATTTAACAGTATTAATTACATTTACAAGCCTGAATGTTCAAGAAGTTTTGTAGGAAATATGCATTCTCTAATAGGAATTGAACCTGTATCCCATATGAAACTGTTGTATAGCCTGATGTGCTTTTTAACCATTCAACCACAGATAACTTTCTGGTTACCTAAGTCCGAATTATTTGTCAGATTTAATCCATTTCATGTAATATGTTATTATTGTTTACGTTAGGTTTCATTTGAGAGCAGAAATCAATTATCAAGAAAGACTGTTGAAAATGTGTGTTTATAAGCAGTAATTTGAATTTTGCTAACCACGAAGTTCTCTGGCTGTATGATGGTTTCTGTATAGGATACAGGTTTGATTCCTGTTGGAGAACACATATTTAATATGAAATTTCTCAAACATTCAGGCCAGTAAATATAATTAATACTGTTTAATTAAAACAAAATACACAAATAAGTTGTAACCATAACAATAATGTATAAACAGAAAATATATTAAAATATTTGTCAGATTTAATCGATTTCATCTAATATATATATATATATATATATATATATATATATATATATATATGAGATTATTAATTTTTAGGAATCTTTCTTTACATTCATAGAATTTTATTATTGTATTTCAAATATATCCATATTTTCTTATGTGCAAAAATTCAGATATAAATAAGATATACCTGTAAAAATGAATCCAAACAATAAGAAAACTTTTCTGTACCAACACCTTTTTATCCTCTGATGGACTTCATTAAGGCAAATGTAAGGATTTTAGTTTTAGATTTTAGCAACATGTATTTATGAACAGAAGTAAAACATAGCATTAGGTTTACAAAATCTTTAAATTTAAAAACACTCAAAAATATTCCTAGGATTAACTGTGAAATCCAAAGTAAACTATGGAGGATACTTAATATTTATTAGACATTACATTACATCACTTAGCATTCTCCAAAAAAGGAAAAAAATGATTTTGTGAAAAAGCCTAGTGCAACAATAAAAATTGCACAAAATATAAAATGGGGGATCAGTTTTATATTGTTATCAAGTAATAAATTTATCCCTCTGGAAATACTACATTAATGTAATAGCAGGAAAAATATATTTAAAGCTTCACATGTGAAAAAGTTTTAGTAGGTAAGGACAACAACAGAATATGTTATAATTTTATGACATGACTAAAACAGTATCAATATAAGGTTCTACTGAACATAAAGTGGGTGATCAATTTTATACTGCTATTAAGTAATAAACTGATCCCTCTTGAATCCCTACATATTACAAGGGAGTGCTAAATAATTTATACTTTCATCAAGAAGCTATTCAAAATAATCTTGATGTTTGGTCAAATATGGGGACACAGGTTGAGCTGATAACTTTTCAGCACCCTCTCATCATATAATTGAAAATATATTTAAAAACTTACATCTGAAAATAAAGCCTGCCATTATTTATTGACAGCATAAAGTGAATATATAAGCCATTGTTTGACCATGAAAATAATATCTTTTACTGCATTAATATGTATTATGTTCTTCAACTGTGTAATGGAGGTTTCACTGGTTTGCAAACAATACATAATTGTTATATAACACACATGTTTTGAATGACTGACTGGCTCACTACTTGAATCAAATGTCCCTTTTTCATGACAACAGTTGGGAAATTATGTATACCAATAGGAAAGTAGTTTAGATAAAATTTCTGAGGAATTGGAAATCATAGCAACTTCAGGAGACAAGGAAATAAATGAGGAATGATGGGAAATTAGACTCAACCCATTAACTGCAGATGACAGAAATTTCCATCATTACACTTCTATCACTCAATGGCAAATGATGGAAATTTATGTTGTAGTTAATGGATTAACATATAACAGACTTTATTCTGGTTGGTACAGCATTTTGTTCAACAACTTTCCTGTCAGCAACTTCCATCTGCATCACCTGTTGAGGAAAAAAAGGAATCATCTTCCAAGTGAATACCTGCAGATTTAGATATAAACCTGACCAATGTCTACCTTTTGGGATCTATTACAAACCAAACATGTGTTTACCTTTTTAACTTTAGTATAAACTGAGTCTACATCTACCAATCAGGATCTGTGTCTAACTCTTTTGACTCTAGTTCAAACCAGGCCCATGTCTACATTTCTGACTCCAGTGTGAACAAGACCTACGTCTACTCCTTTTGATTCTGTAGTGGATCTAAGAAGGTTGCGTGAATGTTTTAAATGTTTCACTGAAAATGAAACATGCAATATCCACAAACATAAATTTAAATAAAAAATCAAATGATAACAATATTCAATTACAACAAAAGGATAGCTTTGGTACAACATATATATTTTATATATGCAGAATATTACAATTTTGTTTTGTAAAGATGTGTGCTAAACCTTGATCAGAGTATTTTTAAAGAGAAAAGTTCTTGTTGCTAGTTTGGAAATGTTTCGTATATTGGTAATGTAGTTTTGAAAATTATGTACATACATGTAAGTGTGAATATGTTTTCATAAGCGTCTGACCACACATGGTCAAGACGCGAATCCTTTAAGTTTACATTTTCATAGGCAAATGAAATCAAGAAAGAGAGAGAGAGAGAATGAACTCATGTCTGATGTTTATAATTAATGTAACCACATGACAGGCTCCTGGAAAAAGAAGCGGGAAAACTTGACTTGGTCATGCACTAGAAAAAGGCTTGTATGTGGGTGGACTGCAATGCCCACTTGTGTGTTTATTGACCAGTTAGAAGTTGAGATTTCCTGAAAATATGTATGAAGCTGGGTAAGCTCTTTGATCCACTTTTTGCACAGATTTGTACAAAATTCAACATTGATAAGAAAGTGGTAGTGGGATGCTAAAATTCTTGAACTTCCATGAACTTGATCTGCGTGTACCTATTTATTCATTGCTATTTCTGTTGCCATTTCAGTGTTCAGATGAGCTACGTTCCTTAGTTCCACCAGTTCAGACCTTAACAGCCAAGAACAACCATGCCACATACACAGGGTTGACTCATCCTCATTCCCTTCTTATTCCATTAAGAACGAATTTCCATTCGGGCAACTTATAACCCTGAACTCTTACTTTGTGGAACTGACTCTGAAGAGGATGCTTCCTTGAACACTACAACCTTATCCTCTTCAATTTTAAGATTAACTGTTATTTATCTTGTTATAATTATTTATTGTGATATAATTACAATTTTGGTTGAGTGGGAAGCAAGCAGTATCAAAGGGTGACTTGGGAACCAGGGTATGCAGTCCATTATGCAGGCTAATTGCCAAGGTGGAAAGGGGAAAATGAGAACCTCACTTGCCTCCCCTGGAAAATTATTTGCCTCCCTCCAACCATTTGTGAATGTGAAGTGAATTAATTTTAATGTGAGAAAATACACTTCTACCAACAGGGTCTTCTTCAGACTTGATGCCATTCTCTACTGGACTTGATATGCCCCACTCACCATTAGTAATACCCTGGTAACAATGATAACCGCTATTGGTTATGAGGGAAAATAAATTAACAATTTCTGTTTTAAAAAGACATAGACATTTTTAGTTTTAGTTTTTAAAAATGTTTAAATAAGATTCTTATTGCTTGATGACAGGTGTCAGAAAATGGCATTGACTGATGATTGGGAAAGGGAAAATTGGTAATTTTAATGTAAATTAAGTTAATATTGTTTTAATTTAAATTGTTTTAATTACCCAAATGTTCTTTTAAGATAAAGTCCAACCTTTCTTCTTTAAAATAACACCAACTTTAATACATGAAATTTGAATTTAAATACTTTTAATTTAGTTTTAAAATTAGATATTGCCATGAATTTTTTAAATGTCCTTTAACAAAATTTAACATGTTTAATGAGATAATATACAATATTATCAAGACATTTTTTACATAACTTTAAATAATTAATTTTGAACATTTAAAATTAAATCTTAAGACATTGAAATGAATGAATACTTAACTATTAATCACAAAAAATAGACTTCACTGGTTGCTCTTTTTCATCCATGTATGAACTGGTGAAAACTTTCTGGGTAATGGTCACATGACTGAATCTGGATCTTAAGAAGGGATCAAGAATACTCTCCATAGATTAAAACATTTTAAAAGTCAGTAAAAAAAAAGAACTTTTGATGTGACACCAAAACCGTCAGACATTCCCTATATACTCTTCAGAACCGAATAATACAAATTTTTCACCTAAATCAGTCCAGATAAAGTCCTTTGAATAGTCAAGTCTTTGATTTCAGCCACACACAATAAGAACATCACTTCAGTAGAGAGTGTCAACTAGCATAATACAGCTGGAAAACAAGCAAAAGAATTTCTGCTTTTCTGTGGCTTTCTTTCTGTGACCCCACCACCACTTTATTATTTTGTCTCCCTTTTTCATGCACCCAACTTGAAGGGAACAATAAAACAGGGAAGGTTAAAGCCATGGACTTTTCTAACACAAGTAAAAGAATTTCTACTTTTCGGTGACTGTCTCTCTTTCACCCACACTCTTTTTTGATCTGTCTCTCATGTTCCCTCCTAAAAAGGCTAGTAAATTCATTGCTTTTACTTGCATCTTTTCTTGCTAAACAAAAGCGTTTTATCTACTTACACTCCTTAAATAATATCACTTGTAACAACTATCCTAAGAAATGAAGAAATGGGAGATACAAAAAAATACAAGTACAAAGAGGATAGTGAAAATTATCAATAATTAATTTTATATTACACAAAATTATTCATCCTGGAAAAAATGTAAGGCATGCAGTGCATGTGGTACATACATGGACCTTTCGCCCCTGGAAGCAGGGTGGAGCTGGTCAACACAGAATATCCTAAACCTAGCTGATCTGATTCACACCCATTCACTCATTACAATTTACTATCACCACAAGAACACATCCATCACCATTCAATCCAACATAGAGCACAATATTTACAGGAATCCTACTAAAATACTCATGGCATAAAAATTTGATAATTGTTATATACTGTACCTATGAACACTAATGGGTATGTCCCAATCCTCATAAATACGTTGGACACTATTGTAAGTGTGGAATAATATGCTGTCTAAGTAGTTCACCACTAGCAGTGGTTTACCTACTTCATGCCACTGGCAAGTATTGTATTTTGTTGATGTTATAAAGATTACCATTTCATTTCAAATCCCCGTTTAGGTTATTCCTCATTCAGTAACCTTTTCTAGGTTACAACAATAATAAACAATTTTTTTTTTACAAACATTTATAAAAAATATATGGCATGAAATGAGGTGGGGGATGAACCCAATAATGAAAATAAAGTACAACAAAACATTCAAATTAAAAAAAAAAGTATGTTAGTAGGACTTGGCCATTCCATAGAAAAATAAGAGTGGCCAATATATTCCGCCACTAAGCAGAATCAAGCAGCTCACTTGCTAGTGGCATGGAGGGGGACAAAATAAGTTACAGAAACCAGGGAGGTTGGGAATCTTGACTTGGATCATAAAAAAAGAGACTGCCAGGTGCAGGCTTGGAACAACAATTACTCATATTAACAAAGTAAACAAAAGTTTCTAGCTTACTCAAGGGAAGGGATCCATCAGGAAACTTACTTCCTGCATACAACAATCTCAATCAATAACCCTCTGCCTTGAGTATTTCTTCAGACTTGTATTGAGTGAACATTTAGTATGAGGAGAAAAATGTGATTTTTGTCTTTATAAGACTTATATTCAACATGAAATAAGCTAAAAAGTGTTGATATATCGTCGTATTAACCAAGATAATCTAAACTCACAGTCAACAAATTTGTTACCAGGATACTTTGAATGTAACAAACTTGGGCGCTTTGTTGCTGCACTGGAATCACAAATGAATATTGAAAATGATCTATATAACTGTCAGAAAAAAATGGTCATATTCATCTGGCATTCTTTTCTTATCTCTACAAAACAAAAGGTAGCCAGGTACCTAATAATGTTCTGAAAGATTTTACAGAAACACTACATATATATATATATATATATATATATATATATACAGGATACTTGATGTTTTATGTAAAGGGCCTCTCTAACAGCAAGATGTTTTTGGTAACAGGACCTATATAGGATGCTATTGTTATAACCAGAATCTTCCTTAAGAGTTTGTTGTAAATTGTGGGTGGCTAAGCACTTCTTTATGACACATGAAGCATCTACATAAGGATGTGGTGGTATGAGTGATACAGGTAATTGATTCGTGACAAGAAACACAGTCTTGTATTGGGCAGTGATATTGATACACTATATTGGTCATCAATAATTTAGATTTGGCACAACCACCTCCTTGAGTAGACACAATCATTTTAAATTTATTATTATCAAATCAACTATATATATATAAATATATATAGGTTCACATACATCACATATATATGTGTCTGTGTGTGTGTGTGTGTACAGGCACAAATTAAATTCTGACCAAATAACTAATTAACACAATAGTGTATTTGGACAGTAAATGTTCTTGAAGGCAAATGTTATTAAAGACAACAGACATTTTGTGTTCATTAATTTTACTCATCGAATCATTGAACCATATTTCTTATGAAATGAATTTTAGACAAACTCTAACAGAATTTTCCTCCTTGTCTTAGAAGGAATATTCAAAATTTGCAAAATTTGATCAGTAAACTTAATCAACACATATTGTTGATTGTCTTTTATATATATATATATATATATATATATATATATATATATATATATATATATAAGCAGTGTGGACAAAGGTATCTACACTGGTTGGTGACAGCCTGTTTTATGCTTAAACATACTCATTATGCTCTTGTGGGCAGTAGAGTAGCTTAACTATATATGTTATGATATGTAATTAATAGCTGGACACTTGTATCCAAATATGCCTGTGTGCTAAAATGGCTATACAATCCCTATTGCCGACGCCTGCTCAGGCACATTTGTGTTTGTTCAACACCCACAGAGCTCACCTGTGGTTTATACTGCAATTATGCCAAGTAGAATTAGTTACAGTTTCTGAGAGAGAAAACATCATCTGGCATGATTAACAGTTTGAACGCTCAAGTATGCTCAAACCCTCAGTCAATATGACTTCTGACTTGCTTACACAACCATTGACAAACAATTCCTTTTACACAATTTCATTCTCCAGGCTTGGGAAAACTCATGGTATGGTTTTCAGGCACTTTGCAGCATGCTGGGATCAACTTCCCAGGCCATTAACGTCAAGAGATCACTTCCCTAACAATGGTGACGTTTGAACCTGAATCTTATGTTCGAAAAGCTGACATTTAAACCTCTCAGCCACACACCCATATTTTTATATCATATGTGACAAATATAAATAAATAGTCAAACCACTCTTCCACCACCATAACCTGACAATTGCATTTAAACATGAAACAGACTGTCATCATCTAGTGATGATAGCTTTGTCCATATTGCTCTCATATATATATATATATATATATATATATATATATATATATAAATTTTAAGACATTTTTATGTTTATACATTCTTTTTTATAGATACAAATATTTAAGTAAATGCTCTGTTTATAATAAACAGTAGTAACAACATTTACCAGCCTGAATATCTGAGAAATTGTCATAGAAAGTATGTGTCCTCCGACATGAATCGAACCTCTATCCTATACGGAACCGTCATATAGCCTGACGTGCTTTTACCGATTTCGCCACAGAGGAACGTTTGGTTTACAAGGTCAATTTTACTGTTTTTAAACTACAATCTTCCATGAACACAACAAACAGTAAAATCGACCTTGATAACTGAACACTCCTCTGTGGCGAAATCGGTAAAAGCACGTCAGGCTATATGACGGTTCTGTATAGGATACAGGTTCAATTCCTGTCAGAGGATGCATACTTTCTATTTCTCTTACATTCAGGCCGGTAAATGTTGTTAATACTGTTTATTATAAACAGAGCATTTACTTAAATATTTGTATCTATAAAAAAGAATGTATAAACATAAAATGTCTTAAAATAATTGTCGGACTTTGTCCATTGCATAATATATATATATATATATATATATATATATATATATAATTATTTATTTGAATATTACAACATAAATATGTTATAAAATCACGACAAAAGTAGCCATTTTGTTTCAACACTTCTTGTGTCTTGTCAAGTGATAATATAGAATATAGAATAAATGGTTTTAAAAGTTTCAAATTAATCAACGATCCTTAGCTAAGAGTAAACGCTGTTACGTAAGCTAGAGTGGCCAATCAAAAAACAAGTATAGGATGATTCGAAAAATTTGACAACTAAGCAAGGTTATCTAGATATTAAAAGATTTATAAAATTTGAAATTAAAATTAAAAGTAAAAAATTAAAATTACCTATTTAGAAATCTAAATCAGATCTCTATTAAGTTTTAAATTGTAGAATTACTAAGGAGAAAAAAAAAAAAAATAAATAAATAAATAAATAAATATAAAAATAAAAATAAAAGATATATATGCTATTTAATTTATATTTTCATTGAAATTAAGTTGAAAGTTGTATTTAGAATCCCAGACATAGATGTATACATTTTTCGTTACATTTCAGCATGTTAGTCGCCTCTCACGTGAAATCATTCGAACAACGGCATGTTAAACGCTCGGACGTATTTAGATATATACACACACATACAAAAATATATACTGTTTTATATATATATATATATATATATATAAAACAGATTCAAGTTTTTCCCAAGGGCAATTGTGCAGATATATTCCTCTTTTTCTTCTACATGCCACATCTCATCAGGGTGTAGGTGATTATAGCTCTCCACAATTTCCTATCCATTAGTTCTTAGTAACTTTTTACTTTTTGTGAATCCCTCCACCCTCCATTTTTCCATCCATTCATACAAGCTTTGTCCTCCTGTCTGTTTTGTTTTCAATATGTCCCTGTGAGTGTGAAATTCTCCAAGCTTTCTTTCCCCATATGTGTCAAGTAATTTCAGCTGTTCTTTCTTTCTGATTTTGGGTTTAAGCAACCATTTTGCTTAACAAATAACTTATCAAATGCTTTGGCATAATCTATAAAACATAAGCGTACATCCTTCTGCACTTGTATTGCTGGCTCTGATATCATTCTGATGGGGAATATACATTAGGTAACTAAATAACCAAAAATTGACCTTTAACTATAAAACTTTTTGGGATCATCAAGTCAGTATCAATTCTATGATTCTTTCCTTTGCTGCATAGTTTGTGCTTCACCAGGGCTACATCCAGGTTTGAATTCAAAGCTGTACTAGACTGGTTGTTAACCATGGCTACAGAGCTTGGACTATACTACTATTTCACCCATAGTTGGAGGTTTTGAATTCAGAGTTGTACAGATCATTCGCAGCCCAAGGCTATAAGACTCAGTCTGTCCTGCTGTTTTGCCCATAGGTGGAGGGAAAAGAGATGGATTCATACTTTTTCTAGTTACTTGCACATAAGTGAATGTAATGAACCCGACTGGAATTCAAACTCAGCTCTCCAATTCCTCAATCTTAGCCACTATCCACCTGTAATATACAAGACTAATTTTAAAAGTGGTGGCATTTTTGTTTCATTTTTCAGTAATTTCATCAACTGCTTAGAAACCAACTGTAGCTCATTTCCAATTTGTTAGAACATTTGTTGCTCTGTGAATTTTCTTCATATCTTGGGTATAAGACTGTTACATTGTCTTCAGTGAAATAGGAGTAATTGCTTTGAGATCAATATGGTTAATGTACAAAGTTTCAATTATACATAGTTTTCACTTAGCACTATTAAATTATAATGTAATGTTTTACGAAACACAAACTGCCTGATCTGAATTTGCCATGGGACAAATAGAACAAAAATTTGACCTGACTTAATCATTTCATGACAAAAAGAAAGAAATCATTTGTATTTTTTTGTTTTTTTACATGATTGCCATGACAAAAGAAAGTTGTTTACAAGTACCAACCATATTACTGTTTTCTTGTTCAGTACAAAACACAGGCAACTGTTGTGAAGACCCTTGTAGTTTCCTTTGTCAGTTTTTTATTCTGTTTGCAATCAATGTATGCATATAAACAATTATGTAGGCAAATCAATAATCTTATTATCTTGGTTTCTTTGTTTGTAGGCAGCGAAACCCTTTGTCAGTGATCGTCCTACAATAGCTATGAATTGCAAACAATAACTTTTTACAACCTGCGTCTTGAAAAGTGATTAAAAATATAAAGGTACCTTCAACAAAAACAAGAAACGTTTTTCAGACAAGATTTTTAAAAAATAAATCAATTTTTCCTGTACATGATCAAAGGATGAAATTAACTGTATTTTGTTATGTATGCACAAAAGTGAAATAATCAAGTTGTTCTTTTGTGTTTTCCACTGTTTGTAGTCTAAAAGCTTTAATTATATATATATATATATAAGAGAGATTCATGATCAGGCTTTCTTTCATTAATACTTATTTACATATCACACTGGTTAACTCTTTACAAAACAAAAACTAATAATACTGGCCTTATATCTGAAATTGAAATGAATTTTGCTCTGAAACATTTTGTTTAGTCATTTAAATTTAAATAATTATTACTGTTGCCATTAAAATTAATGAGTTATTTTTAATTTAAATGCCTTAAATGCTTCATTGGGTTATAGGCAAGATAGATAGATAGAGAGATAGATAGATTTGATAGATAGATAGATAGATAGATAGTACAGACTTTCTGATATATACTGCATATACTTATGTAATGCGCAATGTTTATTTTGAATACAGCTGTACTTTTTGATGACAGTAATTGGTCATATAGTTTGGACAATGGCATAGCGAGGGTCAGCAGTACAAATGCTAATTTTATGTCTCATGTATATGACCACTTTAAAATTAGCTTCAAAATTAGATCTTCAATAGTCGCATGATGTGCGAGTATATATGTTAGATATGAACAGAGATAGATAGATAGATAGATAGATAGATAGGAACTGTTGCAAACAGACTCCAATATACTGATATAAACAAAAATAGATAGGGACAGACTCAGACAGATAAATAGATAGACAGATAGGAACAGGTTCATATGGATATGAACAGACTTAGATATATATATATATATATATATATATATATATATATATATATATATATATATATATATATATATATATACTGCTTGAGGTCCAGCAGCAATACTGTTCCATTCTTAAATGCAATCTTCAGACCTGAAGATGGTATTTAAGCATGGAACAGACTATCATTGATGGATGTTGACATCAGTGTCCACTTTTATATTTATATACACTCTATCCCTGATATTAGACATTATATAGCATACCTTAAATCTATATTTTTATCATTCATATATATATATATATATATAGGTTCCATCACCTTTACTTTTGTTGTTTTGACATGTGTCATAAAAGAAAAAGAAGAAATTCACACTAACTGACTCCTATATAAGAGTAGATCAATAAGTTCATGACCTGACAATTATTAAATGAATTTTGAAATTTTTACCACATAATATTCTATATGGTCTATCAAGAAATATTATTTTAAATCCATTAACAAGAAAGATGATTATATTGAAAGATATTTGTTTCATTGTTCTTTTCATTTGTTTACAGACTTATTGATGAGCCTCTATATACAATTTTACCAGCACTCATAATGAAAGAGATAATCTTACAATCAATTCTATGAATGTATCTATATGCTACAAGTTAGCTCAGTCTAAGAAATTTTTAGAAAGATGATTTTAAAGCTACATTTATGCCATTATCTTCTTCTTTATGTGCCGTGTCCCTTCAGGACATTGACGATTATAGCTCTCCACAATGTCCTATCATTCCTAACTCTTAATAAATTTTGTCTTTTTCTTATTTCTCCTAAACCCTGTTCCACCATCCATTTTCTCAAACTTACCAAGTATGTTATGCATTGTTTTCCTCTGTCCCTCTTGCCCTCAGTCTATCCTGTGAGTATCAGATTCTCCAAGCCCTCTTTCCTCATTACATACCCTAGAAATTTCAACTGTCTCTTCCTAATATTAAGTATAAGTTTCCTTTTTCTTTCCATTTTCTTTAATACTTTGTCATTGCTCACATGTTCCATCCAGGTTATTCTTCTGTAAAACCACATTTCTGTTGCTTCAAGTCTCTTTTTCATCTTTGAGGAGATTGTCCAACATTCACTGCCATATAGGAGGCCAAATATCATGTAACAGTTCAGTTCTCTTTTTTTTTTTTGTTATTAATGAAAATGTTCTATTTCTTTATACTCTGCTTAGCTTTTAGAGTGCATCTTTGGTCATTTATACAAAAGAAAATATAGGATCATCATCATTAGTCCCAAGTCTGGCTTTGGTCATAGGGTCACTGTACAGCTGATTACCTGCCCCCTTCCCTTCACATATATAGGAAGAAAACTGAAAAGATATTAATTCCAGTGTCGCATGTCTTGAGCAAGTAGACCTGGCAGAACTCATTCTTCTCTCAGGGAAACTACACCTAACTTGAAGGCTTGTTTTGGTCACAGACACATGACCATTGTTTTCATCAGGGGGACCTCTACCTTTGCTGTAGACTTCAGTGTGGGAAGCCCCCTGCCCAGCAATGCTGTGTCATCACCAACACTAGTAATAGAACCCTAACCCTACCCCCACTGTGCTTGGTGTTCATTACATTTACAAGAAGGTTCATATACCCTTTGAAAGGTTTAGTCTTTAATTTTACTAGGTGTCTAGCTGCCCTTCTTACCAGAAAAGCCTAGTGAAGGAACCAATTTAGTCCCTGATTACCTGACCATGCAGCAGATTGTATTGGGTTACTTTCTACCAGAAGCACTGACATAAAAAATAATTAGGTAAAAGTATTTCCGTCTATATTTTTGAGATGATGTATTGTAGTTATTTACACTATTCAGAGTGTTGTTCTCATCTTTGTTGCTACATTCACAATGTTTCGGCTGTTGTATGCTCCAGCCTTCTTCAGATGATATTAGTTGGAATTTTGAACTGAACCCTTGTTGCCTATAGTAAACATTTTCCTACTAGATCTCTTAGTTTTACATAAATTTTGAGTCATTTTTGTGGGTGAAAATTAGAGTGTGAGTTTTAGATGCCATCTGATATGGTGGTTTCAATTTGATTTCTAAATTGTTTTGTTGGCTTTTGCTTTGACCAACAAAGTGAAAATGTGACCATTAGCCATTGTAGGTCTGTGTGACAGATGGCGGGAAAAGACAGATACGGTGACATCTGGTTACTTCCTCATTGATTTAGATTGCAATTCAATTTTTCTTTCCCAGTGTACTACTCCATCGAGAAAAAGTAAACTTAGGATACTACAAATACTATAGCTACTATTACCCTGACTGAAATTCTCACCATACATATTTTAACATATTTTCCTTTCATTTCTTTCTCTTTCTCTTCTTCCTTTCATTCAGTACCCAAGGCAAATTGACACAATTTATAAGATATTATTATCATCATCATCATCTGACACGCAGTCAATGATTTTACAATGTTTTTCTGTCTTGTATGTTTAACTAAAGTGTCAAAATAGAAAACATATTGAATAATGGATGTAGGTTAAATATGATCAGAAATAATAAAGTTAATAAATGAGCAAATCGAAAGAACAGAGTATGAAAAAATATGATAATGGTGCTTTTGAAAAGAAAATATTAACATCATTCAAGAGATGTGGGTGAGGTAAATTACCTTTGTTAGGGGATAAACAGTGTCTTGAAATTAAAATTAATACTTGAAATAGTTGAAATGATTATGGTTACTGATAAATGCAAGAATTTTAAATGTAACTTTATCAAATCAACTTTGTATATATGATATCTTCCAATATGTAAAATTCTGACACTCAAAAAACACCATTTAATATATATATATATATATATATATATATATATATATATATATATAGATAGATAGACATGTCTCATTAAATAATTTAGACAACTTTTTTCTATTTCTTTTTAATAGGTTCTTATAATTATGAATACTGCACAAATGTTTTAAAATGTTTACAGTAGGTAATTTAAATATCTAGGTTTTAACTAATAGTTTTAAATAGTTTTTTTTTAATATTTAGAAATTTCCATAACTTAGTTACCTCCATTGACATTTACATCATAAAATTTGAAAATCTTACAGCACATTAACTTAGCATTTTTCATTTAGCAAGTAAAAATTTAATTTTCAGATGAACACAACAATTTCTTGTCTTAGAAAAAAGAACTCACTAATGATTACATTGTGCTAATGTCAAAAGTACTCAGAATAAAATAAATATGCATCAACATGTTAATTTTCTTTTTTCCTTTAATAAGGATACTAAGAAAATTGTCTGTAATTATGAGTGGATCCTATTAAAAATAAGTAGACAAAACTTGTCTAAATTATTTAATTTGCATGTCTTAATGAAAACATATTGCTAAAATACATGGAAAATATATATATATATATATAAGACCAATGTCTTTTAGCACCGCATCTCTTATATAAGTATATATCCAGGTATATGATTTTCTCTCGATAGATAGATAGATAGATAGATAGATAGTTTTAGAGGTACACCCACATATCATCTTACCATCAACATAGATGTTTAAAAATGATCAGAGTATATTCTTATGTAAATCAGAAAGAGAAGTGACCCCTGGGGGATGACTGCATTGACCACCAGGGCCTCGGGACAGTGGCCATTAATAACTACCTTCAGAAGTTAGGAAGGATTTTAGAATTGATAAAATCCTTCAAGTGATTCCATACCTGGAGAACTTGTCTAGCCAACCTTTGTGCCACACCTTGTCAAAGGCCTTAGAGATATCCAATACTATGAGCCTTGGGGTGTGTGTGTCATCAAGGGCCTCATTAAGTCTGCGTGTAATGGTAGTTATGATGTCAGCAGTGGGTCAGGCAAATTGAAAAACATACTGCTCATTGCACAGGGGGTTGTTCTTGTCTAGGTGTTCAACAACCATCTTGATTAAAGCCTCAAAAAGCTTACTGATGATAATGAGGAGACTAATGGATCTATACTGGGAAGGGGAGATTACTGTCCATATTCTTGAAGATCAGGCATACACTTACCTCCTTCTTCAAGCTTGGGAAATATTTTTCCTTCAAGCAATGGTTAAATAACTTCACTAGGATCAGGGCTAATTCTGGGTGGATATTCTTAAGGACAATCACTGGAATTTTGGGCCAGTGGCTTTTTTTCAGGTCTAGAAACTTCTCTTACTTAAATGAATATATTACTGAGATTATGTTCAGTGAGACATGGTAAACTAGTTTATGAGCTTATCTCGACACTTTCTAAAGAGGGTATCTTGAGCATTTTACATGCAAAAAAAAGCAGGGGGAGATCCCAAAATGGTGATCTCTAACTCCTACTTCCTACTAGTATGATAGGTCCTGTTCTCAGCCAGAGAAACCAAAATTCCTCTACCTACCCCCACTTCCACACAACAAGTACATTCAGTCAAGAATCCACTAAACTTCACTAGTCTTAATATCTTCAACAATCTTTTTTTATTTTTAACTTTTTTTATTCTTCTAGCTATGGCCACAGACTCAGTACCTACATCAAGTTTCCCTGTGGCAGAGGCACCAAAAATTAGGGACCTGATCTCCCATATATATGATTCTGTGTGGCACTTATCCATAGAACCTCATTCATCTTTGCTCTGTATTGCCCTCAAGATGAAGGGTCAGTAATCTTCAATCAAATATCAGAGAGGATTGACAATATTCTCATGTAATTTCCCTCGGCCAGCTTTCACATATGCAGCTACTTCAGTGCTCACCACAAAGAGTAGTTAGTCCACCTGAACCAAACCGATGAGGAAGGCAGATATTGCAGAGACCTCTCCATTGTCTATGAACTAATCCAGATTTTTGATGTGACAGGACACCAGGCAAACCTCCTCAACCTTTTTCTAACATCCTGTCCTGACAAAGGCTGAGCGAAAGGTTTAGTCACATCAGACCATTTCATCATCAGTGTCCAGATGTATTCTAAACAAATGACATCTCTTAATTTACCATTCCATAGCACGAAGGCAGACTGGGACAGCTTTCAGGCCTATATGACAGAAGCTCCTCTCCCAAACTTTTTCAAACATGCTGCCCCCAAAACTGCTACCCAATCCCTGAATGAATCCTTTCTGGAATGGAATGTTTTATACCGAAAAAATTCCAGCAAAAACCAGTTCGCCCTGATTCACCTGTGAATGCGATGTAATCGCTAAAATCTTAACCTGATCAAGTCTAGAGTTAACAGTTATCTACCCATTCTATCCCTATGAACTCCCCTTTAATGTAAGTGGACCATGTATAGAATTGAACAGAATGAAATAGACAAGTAGAAACAGATTGAGTTAGATAGATAGATATAAACTGAATAGGATAGATAGATAGATAGAAACTGGATAAGATAGATAGATAGAAACTGGATAAGACAGATGGATAGGTAGATAGATATGAACTGAAGAAGACAGATAAAACTTGAATATGATAGATAGATTTAAACTGAATTAGATAGATAGATAGATAGATAGATAGATATTGAATAAGTTAGATATAAACTGAATAGGATAGATAGATAGAAATTGAATAAGTTAGATATAAACTGAATAGGATAGATAGATAGATAGAAATTGAATAAGTTAGATATAAGCTGAATAGGATAGATAGATAGAAATTGAATAAGTTAGATATAAGCTGAATAGGATAGATAGAAATTGAATAAGTTAGATATAAGCTGAATAGGATAGATAGATATAATCTGAATAAAATAGACAGATATAAACTGAATAGGATAGATAGATATAAACTGTATAAGATAGATAGATAGAGATTGAATATGATAGATATGAACTGAGTGTGTATGAAGATTATATTCATGTATGATAAATGATTGATATGAAATATCCTACAAATTATGTTAAAATCGAATAGCTGTTAAGATTTTTCTCTTTTCTGTGAACATTTGAAAATGCTCAAAGTAGCAAAATGTTAGCACTTAAGAAAATTTTCAGTGTCAAACTGATATTACATATTCCATTTGTACACAATATATGTAATATACAAAGTCTGATCAAAAAGGATTGGGAATGCCAGTGCAATAAAAACAAAAAGTACAACACATATCAATCTGATATTTAATATCCTTCAAAATAGTCCCTTTCTGAAGCCACACACTTTATCCAGAGTCATGTCTATTGATGAAAGCATTCCTGGAACTCATTTTTTGGGTTAAGGAGCAGCTGCCTTGTTGCATTCTCTTGGATTTCCTCAATGTCTTGAAATTTTGTTCCTTTCAAGTGGGATCTGGGAAATTGGTGGTTGTCTGACCTGGGAAATGCTGCACTTGGCCAAAAACTGCTGCAAAAGGCATGGAAATTTTGTGGTGTGTTGAGACAACCACACTCTACACACTTTCCTTCCAAGCATTGCTGTAAACAATGGAAGTGAGTGAGAACATTATAAGTTAGTGTGTATGCGCAACAGAGTTTATGGTCAAATTGTGCCAAGTGGCTTCACTCTGCATACTTTAGCTCCATTACCATAGCCATAGTCCCAATACATTTTGATCAATCCTTGTATATATATAAATAAATTTTATTTTAAGTGTAAAGAAAAATCAAGCATATTAGCTGAAAATCTAAATGTGTAAAAAATTAATTTTTCAGATATATGTGGTAGAAGAGGCTCACCATAGTATTTTTATAAGAATATACATTTTAGCTTCAAATTTCTTTATATCACTACTCAAATGATGTCTTGTCTGGGAACCTACAATAATTCTATGCATTTAACTTGACACCATCATCAACTTTAAAGAGAGCTATGATTTTGCTGCCTACAATACAAGCTCAAAGATTTACTCCACATCAATGATTATCTTCTATACAGTATTTACATTAGTCGGACTATTGTCCTCATCTTTGTCGACATTTTTGTCACAACGTTTCGGCCGTTGTACGCTCCAGCCTTCTTCAGGTGGTTGGAATTTCGAACCGAACCCTTTATTTCAATCACTGGGGTAGACTGTTCTAGTTCCATGAGCCATGTTTGATGGATGTCAGTTATCAGTTATCTCCTGCTAATTTTCCCTCTGAAAGTTCTCCACTGCCTGAACCGGGTATTGAACTCACACTCTTTGGGTCTGTCACTGGATCTAACCAACGCCTTTATCCACTGTGCCATGTGTCCTTAATAAACATGGCTCATGGAACTAGAACAGTCTACCCCAGTGATCGAAATAAAGGGTTCGGTTCGAAATTCCAACCACCTGAAGAAGGCCGGAGCGTACAACGGCCGAAACGTTGTGACAAAAATGGCGACAAAGATGAGGACAATAGTCTGACTAATGTAAATACTGTACATAATACCTCATCTCAGAAATATAGACAGATTATCTTCTATGTTGCTTGATTGTTCCACGAAAGGCCTAAACTTTGCCTCAGCTTCAACCAATGTAGCTCTACATTCATCATTAAAACTTTACTGTTGAGAAATCCGTTTTCCTATATTACTTTATCCATCTTACATGTTTCTCTTTGTGATGTTCACTTAAAAGTAGTAGTTTGATTGCCATCTTCAGCCAATGTTGCTAATATTCTCTTTTTTTTCTCTCTGCTTACATTCACATCTCCTGCTGATCAATACAGTTTTCTTGCTTTATACACATTTAATTTTTCTTAAATCTTTGTGAAATTCTAAAATTAATTTTTTTTTTTCTTGTTTTTATCTATCCAATGTTTTCAAATTCTATTTTTTGTTCTTCTCTGATCTCTTCTCAACTTTTTCCTAAGTTTCAGCACTGTGTTACCATCACTCAGATATTTACCACATCTTGCTCATGTTTATTATGACCCATGGCTATATTTATACCAAGAGCAACAATCCAACAGCCTCAGGTAAATGTGAGCTTTACCTGTTAGTTCTATTTTCTACACCTACAAGCATTGTACCAGCCACTACATATATTGTACTAGTTGACCATTATTGGTGTTTTATAAATAAATACACATATATATATATATATATATATATATATATATATATATATATATATATATATATATATATACACATACATATATATATACACATACATATATATATATTCTGTTTATACACTATTTTTATAGATACAATTATTTAAGTAAATGCTCTGTTTATAATAAACAGTATTAATTATATTTACCAGCCTGAATGTCTGTGAAATTTCATAGAAAATAAAAGGGGTTTCATTAAGATGGACCAAAGTCAGCAGTAAATAAATCAGTGTTATTGGTGTAATTTTATTTATTTCTCTATTGGATCATGGCAATTATGTGTGAAAAATAATATTTATATTAATAATATCTGTTAAATCTAAAAGAAAAAAAATCATTAGATGCTTAAATTTAATTCACATTAAAATCAGTCCAAGTTATTAGAACACCCTTTATATGTCCTCTGACAAGAATCAAATCAGCATCTTGTCATTTAGCCTGATGTGCTATACCATTTAGCTACAGAGGAAGCGTCTAGTTAGCAAAGTCAAATTACTATTTTTAAACAAATAAATTTCCCACAATCTTTCTCGATTAATTATATCTGCTCAAAGCATATCTTAATGTAAACAAATGGCAACATATATTATGAAATGGACAAAATCTGACAATTTTTTTAATATATTTTCTGTTTATACATTATTTTTATAGATACAATTATTTAAGTAAATGCTAAACAGTATTAATTACATTTAATGGCTTGAAAGTCTGGGAAATTTTGTAGAAAATATTTGTCCTCCAACAGGAATCAAACCTGTATCCTGCACAGAACCATCATATAGACTGACATGCTATAACATTTAGCTACAGAGGAAGCTCAGGTTAGCAAAGTCAAATTATTGTTTTGTTAACAAGACGCTTCTTCTATCAGAGATTTTGAATCATATCGAATCAAACTTCAGCAAAGAAAATGTGCTGCCAGAAAGAGTGAGTCTGGGTACCTTAACACTCAAGTGCATGTGGGAGAATCTGTCTCTCTAAGGCTGGTCTAGTGAGTCATATGCATAGGCATGGAGATCATATACCTGATGCACCCAATCCCCATGTATGTGTTTTCTGTAGCAGAGTATATAAAAACCCTGTCCAGACTCAAGAGTCATCTTTGTGCAGGCAATCTCTCTGGTGCATGTAGGTGATTTTTGTACCAAGATATAGTCTTAGTCATGTGTGAGTTGACAGCCAAGACATATGTATGCATATATATCCAAATGAGGGAAAGAACAGATGGAGTAAAAATCCACTGTTCATAGCATTTACTTTTAAAAAGTTCTCAATGCAAAGTAGAGCAATATATTATTATTATTTTTATTATAAGAGATTATAATAAAAACATGTTGAATACACAAAAGCTTTCATGTTTCAATATTATGATTGTACTTCTTCAGGTGATGATAACATATATATATATATATATATATATATATATATAGAGCAGCCTGATGATTGCATCTAGCATGAAACAGTCTGTCACCTCTGAGTATTGACTTTAATGTTCACTTTTATATTTATATTTACATACCCTCTATCTCTGATATTGAGCACTTTATCCCATAAATATAGCACACCTTAAAACTATATTTCTTCAAATACATATATATATATATATATATATATATATATATATACACAAACATACACTGGCAAAAATAAGTTTAAGACCGATGGTTAAAGTTTTATTCATTTCAGAATATGTTTCTAATAAAACAATATAAATTAGTTTTATTGTGTACACATGCATAATTTATTTCTCTTTCGAATGATGTAAAAATTGTATGTGAAAAATTTTAATGCTGGATTAATTTAAATTATCCAAATTTTCCGTCAAAATAAGGATATGCTCTTTTGTAATGAATTATTGAACATACTTACATATATATAAGTAGCAGTCCCAACTTTGTGTGTGTGTATGTATATATATATATATATATATATATATATATATATATATATATATATATATATATATTCTTTTATTATTATATTTTATTATAAGAGATTATAATAAACATTTTTATATTGCTACACAAAAGCATTTATGTTTCAGTACTATGATTGTACTTCCTCAGGCAATGGGATGGTAGGTAACTGGTTATAAAATGATTACTTAGGGAAATTTAAAAACAAATCATTACCCCCTTTCATAAAGTTAAAGGAGTGGGGCATAATGTCAGAAATTAAAATTTTTTAATTTCTGACCTTCAAACTGTGTATTTTTACTCCATTTGTTCCTTCACTCATTTGGATATATTCTTATATATATATATATTATAATAATAATAATAATACATGTAAAAATATGGAGAGTTGTTACTACAAAGATAAATGAAATTCAAAATTCAGCTGTAGTTGTTTATGCTCAGTTTACATTCTTTCTCTTTGGAAGGCATGAGACCACTTCTCCCTGCACTCTTTTGCTTTAACTTGGTAGTTGATGGTAGATTGTGAATGAACACTTGGGTAAAACATTCTCCCATATATATATATATATATATATATATATATATATATATATAAAGAGAGAGAAATCATGGAAAATGTTGAAATTAGTTGTATTGACCAGCTAAGAGATGAAAGACAATGGTGAAAAGTGTCAGGAAATAATAAAAAAGTGCTCAATATGAGGGATAGAATTTATGTAATATAAAAGTGGACAGTGAACTCAAGACTGAGAGGCGACAGTCTGTTTCATGCTTGTGCACAATCTTCAAGCCATGTCTACTATATATATGCTTTGATACAGGAATGTGACAGACCTAGTATTGCTGAGGACTTTCTCTGTATCAGGCTCCTTTTCAAAGATCTAATTGTTCCTGTCCTGTTGAGCACAGTTAATTCCACACTATTTCGTTTGTTGTTCTGATTTTTTTGAGGGATGTTTTTTGTTGCAGTCTTGCCTGATTTAGCTGTTACACAGGATGTCACCCTAGACTGTTTTAAACTATCAACATTCCAAAGAATACCACGACATAGCCAACGGAACATACTACAACATGCCTAACAAGAAGACTCACATTACATCTCTCTGACCATAGCTCAACTAGGTCTCATACCAAACTCCATCCACAACATACTCATTGATAATACAAATATAATAGACTTATCCACATGTAAAATATGGCTAAAAATAATGGAAGCATCATTAATAAAAAAAGAAAATGCCAGCATTCAATAATATCAATTATGAAGATGGCCACAATGTACTGACCATGTTTGTAAAATAAAACATTCCAAAAACTCTAGATACATACACAAAAACCCATACATTCAGTAAAAATAAAAACATCCTTGATAATGGCTAAAAGTATAGCCTTGGATATACAAAACATTTTGACAATTTTTAAATTTTTAAATAATTCACATCCAGAAAAGAAGAAAATAAGAACACAAGAATATGGACGTTCAAAAAGGAATGCATTTCATGCACTTCACTATTTTTTGATAAACATAATCAACCAACTGAGAGTGCAATTGGAAAGATTGTTCATAAATTCAAACAAACTGGGTTGGTGGCAGATGTGAAAACACCATTGTGCGCTCGTTTACGCCGTTCAGCTGAAAAAATTGCTGCAGTGCACAAGAATGTGGCCGAAAATCCAGACCCCTCTATTCATCATTGTACGCAGGAATTGAACCTCTCCACAACAACATTACATCAAATTTTGACAAAAGATTGTCTCTACACACTTACAAAATTCAATTGACACAAGAACTGAAACCTGCTGACCATTTGGAGCACTGTAAATTCATCAATTGGATGCACAAGCAAAGACAAGCTGATGAAGAATTTTTGCAAAAAATCCTCTTTAGGGATGAAGCCCATTTTCATCTTGGTGGATTTATTAATAAGCAGAATTGTCACATCTGATGAAAATCCAAGGAAGATTGTTGAAAAGCCACTTCATCCACAAAAGGTTTGGTGTGCATTTTAACGGAACCATTGGGCCATATATTTATGAATTTGAACATCCATTTTCGTAATAGGATTCGATAACTTTAACATGTTGTTTGATTGTTAATCTTTTCATGGTTGAAATTGCCAAAGACTTAAGTTGTTAAATCTGAAAGAAAAAAAAATCATTGGACGCTTGAACTTAATTCATATTTAAAATTGGTCCAAGTTATTGGAACAGCCTATATTTATTCCTAATTATTCTATTAATATGTAGTAATTCTCTGGGAGAATTAGTTTATTACTTAAGAACAATAGGAAACCAACAGCCTGTAAATGTACAAGAGAATTTCAGATGAACAAAGCCATAAAAAATGACATCATATTTCATTAAATCCTTCTTTCACATGTGATTTTTTTTTTAAATGTATTTTTTCTAATTCTTTTAGTAACATGTACTAATTAATAGGGGGTTAATTTATTACTTTGTAACAACAGAAAACTGATCTCCCACTTTGTGTTCAGTATAATCATATATTAAAAAAAATTATACCTATTTAGTTAAGTCTTTACTATTCTTATTAAGCTTTTATTTCTGCATCTTTAAATATATTTATTCCCAATTATTATAATTCATTCATTAACAAAAATATCTAATCACATTTTTTGGTTTGTCATTTTTTTCTAGATTTCATCAAGATGATTTTTTCTTTACATTAATTATTCAAACAGCCTGCCATTGTTATAACAAAGACTCTGCCATCTTGCATAGATTCACCAAACAAATGTTCGATTTGAACAAGAACTCTAGTATTGTGACATGGCACAGTCCAAAACATATATTCAACTGTCAATAAATAACATAATTTAAAAAAGCATCTTTCTGTCTACACATTGTTCATCTTAGTATCTGCCTATATATAAGAAAATTGTGCCCTGAAAATGACAATCTGAAATTGGCAAAAGTGCTTCATGTGTCTTCCATCTGACAACAACTCAAATATGAGGATCTTATTATTCAAGGAATTGATAGTAAGTTAATCTATCATTAAGTTCTGTTAGTAATTTCGCCATTAATCCCATTAACATTGCTATTTAATTCTTTGTATAAATTGTTTCATTATACATACATATATATATATATATATATATATATATATACATATACACTCATACAAATATATACATACATACAATTATTTCTCATATATATATATATATATATATATATATATATATATATATATATATATATATATATATATATGGCCTGATGATTGCATTTAGCATAAAACAAACTGTCACCTCTGGGTGTTGACTTCAATGTCCACTTTTATATTTACATACTCTCTATCTCTGATATTGAGCACTTCAACCCATAAATATAGCACACCTTAAAACTATATTTTATTATAAATTCAGACCCTTCAAGCAAAACTTACCCAGACAGGCATCCAATTCTCTTGGATATTTTTCACCGACCTGAAATAATTTCAGAATATCCGGTTTGCTTTCATTTTGCTGTCATCATTTCTATTTGAAGAATTCTATTGGAGACACACTGTCTTGTCTTTCAATATGAACATGAATCACCATTGTTATTTTACAAACTCATGGGGCAATGAAACTCTTGAAATGCTCTTAATGCCACCATTCTGGCTTCATTTTCCCAATTCCTGTCTCTTGGTTCCTCTGTGAGTTGGATTTTATTTCTTCTCTCCTTTCATGGTTAAATACACAATACCAATTCCCATCTGTCAGGTAATTCTATTTAGTCTTCAATGTTATCTACTTTGGCCAATAATAGAATGGTGTGAAATTTGTCTGGACATGCCTTAGCTTAATGGTGGACAGTACAGACCAACAACTTTGTTTGAAATGAAAATTGATGAATAACAAAAGCAAGGATTAAGTTTCATTTATCCCACTTGTAATGATATTAATTATTGGACAAGTTGTAAAATCTGTCAATGTCCTGCTGTTTAAAGGAAGACTGGCACATTGCTTTTAAGAGTAGAACTAGAAAATCATCTTTTGTGCTGTAAGTCCTTTTTAAGCCATTGATTCCAAAAGAAGCGAGTCATATTTTTCTAAAGATTTATAGTATTCTTCTTTATTTGAATATAAATGTGCAACTAATCTGCAAAATCATCCATTACAAGGTTCGAGAGGCATTCAAGATAAAGGGTTATCAAATAAGGTACAGGTTACATTCATATCATATACTTCATTCAGGGACCCACTTCAGTAAGAGTAGGAAACATTAATTTTGTTATTACTGAAATTATCATGGAGTTGTACAATACACACTGTGGTCAGAAATAATCATTTTTCCAAATCTATTTTTCATACCATTATAGATTAATCACTCCAGGTCATGTGTTAATTTAATCTAATATAACTTCACAATTCAAATAGATTGTTTGATGTCACATTTGACATGATGAAGAAAAACAGATTGAAAATACTTTTAAACTCCTCCAGTCTCCTAATTAGTTCATATATAATGCTTGTTGCAAAGCTAGTAATATTCATAAAGCAATGAAATAAATAATATTAATAACCATGATAAAATGAGACACATAATGCTCAAGAACTGTTAATCTAATTTGATATAACTTCAACAAGCAAATAGATTTCAATCCCTGCTGTTTCTATAAAACTCAATGGGCAAAATTCATTTCAACTGCAGGTGAAACAGGTCAACTTATTAAAGCACAAGTTTACATTAGCTAAATGTTATCAGTTCAGTACTTGTGCTAGGTAGCAAATATACATTTGAGCTATTTAACAACTTAATATTATGAATATAAAAAAATATTATTAAATTTTATAAAAGTTTATAGTAGGGTTCCAACTTTCTATGTAAATTCATTGTAAATTGATCCCCCTTTGGAAACAAAAACAAAATATGTACATACAATGTGATTTCTTATGATGTAAAAGAATTTAAAAAAACAATTTCTCAAATTCTTAATCTGGTGTCTCTATTACTATTGATGAGACATTCCAGATTACGAATTTTCAAAAATCTTTTTTGCATATTAAGAAACCACATCATAACAGTATATTTGTTTCATATAATGACAACATTTTATTTGATGTGAAGTTTAAAGATGCTGAAAATATTATTTGCAAAGATCAAATGTACCTTTTGTGTCAAAATGGTTATTTCCTTGTGTGCTTGAAACAGTAACAAAATAATATCATGTTTCACTGGATCTTTCCAGAAAAAAATTCTATTTGATTGCTAGATTTAACTGAAACTATTAATACTTTTTCTCAAGATAAGTGGTTCCTAAACCCACGGTTACATTGCAGATGAGGGTCATGGGATGGTTTAGGTGGGGAGGGGGGATACTAAAAAGAAGAAAATAAATGTCAAAAGTTAAAAAAAAACAGTGCAAATATCATTGAGAAAAGAAAAATAGTTGTAAATAATAAAGCTTCAATAAATGTATGAAATTTTCTGATCATGTCCAATACTTTTATGCTGAGGATGTTGGAGATGGAGTATCATTTTTTTTACTCACCCCTGTTATTACTTTTATGGATAACTGACATGTTCTGATATGCACATGTGTTATAATTTCATATTTTGCAATGGAAATATTTCAGTCAAAGAGGAAAACATAAAGCTGAATATCTGTGTTTCAAGCTTTTATTTACATATGTACATTTCAGGAAGCAGTCAGTTTTACATCTGAACTAGCCAGCACCATGACTTGTCAAACACCAGTATTGGCCAGACAATTTTCAATCACATGCTCTATGTATCGAATACCAGGAGGTTCTCAAGGTTATCAAAAGAGAATACACTTTATTTTCAGGTCTACCTTAGTTCTCAGATGATCACTGAAGTTAAGCAATGTCAAGCCTGGTCTGTACGTAGATGAGTAACTGCTTGGGGATACCAGGTGCTGTAACTTTTGATGTGTTGGTGGTGTAATGAATAATGGCTTGGAATTGGAAATCAGTGTGCAAAGTTCCAGTTCCAGTTCTATTCTTCTCTTATGCACAAATAGACTTATGGAAAGGTTTGAATCCACCTCTTCCCCACCAAATAAGGGCTAATTAGTAGAATTTGTATCAGTAAATCATTATTATCTCTAAAAAATTCTTACAATCTAAAAATATTTTCTGGATTTAAATAACTTGTAAAAGATTGATAATCCATAAAGAACTTGTTCTTTCAGGGATAATTTCTCAAGCCAACTTTCTTTTGAGCCAGTTTCAATGGTTCTTCTCAGTTACTGGTTGGGTGTCCATTAGAGTTACTCTTATTTTTCACTGCTTGATAACCCACAAGACTACTCGTCACTATAAGCATGCATCTGTGTTTCCTTTGCAGACAATCTTGGCAGGGAAATGTTTAGCCAGCCATTTCACATCTTCACATTTCTTCAAAAAATTTTTTTTATTTATTCTCATTTTCTAAATCTGAGCTGCATCAAAGTTGTTCTCATTTGGAACTGTGAGTTCAACTTGATGAGTATCCTTATTCTCAGTACATCAGCTTACTAAATCTGACATACAGTTGATTGGTATTAAAGAAACACTGAAATTCTTTCTGCCCTGAGGGTCAACAGGTGAAAAAGATTTTAGGTTTAGAGTCAGAACCTAGAATATTTTAGTAAACACTGCCAAAGATGATGTAGTTTGTGGAGAAATAATTCACATCTTCACAATTCAATTCCTGGTCAAGGTGTTTAACTTTTGAAAACACTTTTTTGAGTTGATTTATCTTGACCATTCTTTGATGCATCATAAATCAATAATTGCTCTGTTTGTCACTGCTTTTCTGTCCAAGAATTATTTGATTTTTAGCATAGATTCTTTACCTGCAAGAATACATTTACTTGCAGCCTATTCAGAACAAAATCTTATCCAAAGGAAACATTTTTTTGTCTATCTAATGCTACAAAACAAAGGTTACAGTGAATGGCAGCAAAACATATGTAATCGATCTTATTTAGCTTGCAGATATCAATCAAAAATATAAATAACAAAAAATTCCTTTAAAAACAGACTCAAAAGGCATTTATCTCTTCATCCAGATGACTTTAAGCTGGTAAAAAATTAAATAACAATAACAATCTGGAGAAAAAACACCAATACCCATATAATCTCTTGAAGCCGTGTCTTCTAAACAATAGATTTCTACTTAGTTCTTACCTTGGAGTCTGTGTTCTGTGTGTCATAGATCTGTTTTTCAAGTCTCATAGGAAATAATGTATTTGCAATATGACTTCCTACAATAATCAACTTCAGGAAGTAATCAACTTATTGTACACACTTAATCCTGAAAAGAATTTTACCAACCATAACTAGTGTCATGCTACCATTGTAAATATTTGACTAAATATTTCATGAGTAAAATTATTGTTTATTAAATTCTTAACTTTTGAGAGTCATTCACTGATAATGAAGACAACCCTTCATTCATCCCAAGAGATTGGGTTTCTAAAAAACATGTAGAGCTTTACCAGATAACAAAAACTAAATTACTTGAATATTTCAAACAATAACAACAGTAAAAATGAGTAATACATATAACTAAGAGAGAGAATTAAAAAAAATCAAAACAAAACTACCAAAACAAAAGGTTTGGAAGGAAACTCCCATCAATACTAGAAAGAGCTATAACATTTAGTTGACATGAGAAGTTTAATTTCCCACAAGACTGTTTTATGAAAAAGATTTTATAAATTTCAACTGACAGTAATACTCTTCAGTCAATGAATGTTGAAATGTTTCTAGTGTGGATTGATTTTTTCTTTTGATTTTTCAGATATAAATCCTATTATTTAACCCATAGCTGGGGTGGATTCATACCTCCCCAAGAGTATTTGCATGTAAGTGAATGTAACAAACCTGACTGGAATTTGAACTTAGATCTCCAATTTCTCATTCTGAGCTGCTATCCATGAAAATGGTTCTTTTTAACAATACCATTTAAATGTTTCTATGATCCTTTAAAAGAGATTATCCTTTTTAAATATTCTGATTAATTTGATAATTTCAGCCACAATGTTAACAACACAGATTTGCAGATTACACAGTCTTGATAGCAGACACAAAAAAAGGAATACAAGAACTCCAACAGAAGACAGTGAAGAAAACCAAAAAGAAAGGATTAAGAAACAATTGCAAAAAAACAGGAATGCAGAGTTGTTATAAAAATCAAACAGGTGCAACAATTTAGATACCTGGGAACATAATGAGGAAAGAGGGCTTGGAAAATTTGATACTCACAGGACAGATTAAAGGTAAGAGGGCCAGAGGAAAGCAACACACAACCTACCTTGCGAGTTTGTACAAATGGATGGCAGAGCAGGATTTGGGAGAAATGGCAAAAAGACAAAAGTTATTAAGAGCTACAAAGGACAGGAAGTTGTGGAGAGCTATGATCGCCAAAGTTCTGAAGAGACATAGCACAAAGGAGAAGAAGAAGAAGAAGAAGGTGTAACAAAAATGCACTTGCTGATGAATGAAATATAAAATGCATTAAGAAGTTAACCTTTTATTTTGTTAACATCTTGATTATGTCATTATTTTCTCTTCAAGTTACATGTACTATCCATTTTAGTTGTTGCTGCTGTTGGTAATCATAAAGTGACATGGTTTCTATCATTTGGTACAGTTCTTTGTGATTGTGCCAGACTACAATGTTCAAAGAAGGATGATCTTTGCCATAACCATCAGGCTTTACTTTCTCAAAGACTTTCTTCACCATTGATCTTAGGAAGTGGTTGTATACAACTGACAGTTTAGATATTTCTGAATGGGTTTGATGCCATGCATGACATCCATATGAAAGTCTCAATTTGGCAAGGATATTTAAGGACATGACTCAATTTTTCAGGTTGATGTTTTGGCTTTGTAGCAACTTGTGGTGTTGGGCAAAACTACCTCTGGCACATCCTATTCTATGTTCAATTTCCTTGTCTCGTATACTATATTTGTTATAGCTGATCCATATGCCGAGGTATCTGAAGTGTTTAGTATTTACTAATTCCACATCCTGAATTCTTATGATGACTTCAGGGTAGGTGCCATCACTCTAATTCCTGATTATTGTTTCTGTTTTGGATAGGTTTATTTTGAGCCCTATTTTTTGTAATACTTTGTTTGGATGTTGATTTTTTTGTTCAAGATCATTATTATCCCAACTCTGAATACCTATGTCATCAGCATTTCCCCACTTATCATCAGTACATTCACCTCAAGTAAAGCCAGTATAAATAGCTTAGAATAAATACTTACAACTTTCTGTCCCATAATTGTTGTGATATTTAATATGTGAAATTTGTATATAAATGTAATAACTATTATAGGACAGTGATAGCATTTATTTCTCTTGTCCTTTGTGATAAAATCTGCATCCCTAATTACAAATCTAAAGAATATAACTAAATTATTGAAATTTCGACAATATCCCCCATGACACTTATGTGAAAAAACAGATAAATACTACTTTATATATTGTTTGGTATATATGAGAGTAAATAAAAAAATAAAGGCAATTTCCATACAACACCTTTAATTCCACTGATGAAGAACAAATTCATGTCATTTTACAGCATAGATCCCCTGCACATCTGGTATTGCTCAATGAGCTTCTTCATCCCTTCCAAAAAAGAAGCTCTTACAATTCCTCACGAAGACATGTCTGCACCACTTGCTTGTTTGGGCACCCAGCAGATCTGTAGCTGATGCCCACAATTACAAACACTTGTGCTAACATAATTCACTAATTTTCCCTGATCAAGGCATCCATTCTCTGGCTGTGTTCTTCCATGCATGATGTTGATGGACAACCAGATCATCTTTTATCCATTACACTTGCTCTTTCCACTTTAAAATATTCTACCCACTCTCACATCTTTTCATTGATTCATAATGCAGTCTCTATACTGTGCCAATGGATTTCTACAGGTCTGACTTCCTCTTCCCACAGAAAACACATTATGGCACATTGTTCCTTGATAGTGCAACTGCTGAGTGGAGAGTCCATACATCTGACCTTGCTACATGTAGTTAGCTACCCATCATCCAATACACATGTGTGGGGATACACATCAGCACCTCCTGATTGTTTTTACTGTATTTCCTTTACTTTCTGATTTATCCTTGTACACACACACACAGAGACACACACACACACACACACACACATACATATATATATATATATATATATATATATATATATATGCGAGCAATGGATAAACTGTTGTCTAAATTACACAGAAATGAAAATAACACTGACATCTCATTTTAACAGATATATTTATGAAAATTACACAAAAATATCTTGAAATACTAAAGACCACATTTATTCAATAAACTCGCCAGTGGCTGAAGCCATGGTCTCCAGATGACTTGGAAATCTTCTGCAACTCTTCTAAATGGTCTCCTTGTTTAAGTTGGTGAATGCTGTCATAATCCTTGCCTCCAGTTCATCTTTGGTGTTACAAGGAGTTTTGTTGGTCTCTCGCTCAACTCTGTTCTGCACATAATAATCAAGGGGGTTGCAGCCTGGGGAGTTAGGTGGCCAAATGTAAGAAATTGCAGAAATTGTTTGACAACTATAACTGGGTTTTCCTGCCAATGTGGCATGGTGCAGAGTCCTGTTGCCAGACATGGGTTTTTCCAGCAGCCACCCTCTTGATCCAGAACAGTACTACCTCCTCAAGATACTTGATGTAGTCCTCCATGTTGAGTCTGAGGCCCTGTGGGAAGATGAATGGAGGCATAACATTACCATCACCAGTGATCACTCCAAACACCTTCGTAATCATCATTAGACTCATCCAACACTTTCCAAATCCTCTGCACTGTCCTCAGATTGACACCCAAATACTTTGATATGTTAGTATTGCAGCTTCCAGTGCAAATGCCAAGCAATACAGCAAGCCATTTCCAAATTTATGGCGGAGTGAATTGCACCATGGTGCTCTTTTTCTCACAGAGAGTGCCCAACTGGCCCTACTATACTGTGCAGTGAACACGAGTGAAATTAAAAATATAAAATACCCACAATTTACCTATCACACTGTATATATATAATAGAAAAGGAAAAGAAAACATTTTATGCTAATGTGTTTCATTCCTTGAAGTTTATCAAGGCAAATGTGGAAATTTTCCTCTTGTCTTTTCTTATATTGATATTGTCTTTATAGGTTATATCTGAATTTTTACACACCCCCCACACAGATATATGAGAGAAGATGATATATAAGTTTTTATATGTATTGTACATACTTTCATTTAAAATGATTTTTAGTTTTAATCAGAAATTATGTCGTATACATATCTTGACTCAGATAGAGAAATTATTTTTGAATGTTCTATCTTTACCAAAGGCTCCCAAATGGTATTCATCTCTATGCTAGGTCTACTGAAGAGGTTATCAGTGCCTAACATGTGTGCTGATTCTTTCAGTCATCTTATCCTCCGGTGTTGTTCTCTGCTTATCTTTTCATTCCACAGAGAATGACAACCACCCTTTTTCCGGCATCTATGATCAGCTATGCCTGATTTTAATGTCTCTTGTCAGAAAACAGCTTTTTCATATTCTTCCATCATTATTTTTGTGGGATGGCTGGTCTCTCCTTTGGAAATTCCTTGCTACAACAGCATGGTAAAGAATACACACAGTCCTTAGTTTTGTTATCTTCTAAGAGGTGGGGGTGATCTAGGAGGGAGATATCTAAAAGTTTGAACTAATTTTGAATACTGTCCTGATGTTGTATAGACTGCAAACACTTTGAATATTTTCAGATGTATAGTACATTTTGTTTATAAATGTGAAAATAAAAGGGTCTTTAAAAAAACATATATTTTACAAGCATATATATATATATATATATATATATATATATATATATATATATATATGAAAGAAAAGGAAGGATAAGAAAATAATTACTCACCCTAGGGTGGTGGATAGAAATCTACCAAGAGCCACTCAAAGTAGAGGGTTACTGAATTAAAGTCACAGTTTATAGAGATATGTGGGGAAGATAATGGGTGACCCTAGATTTGAGTAGGTTAAGATTATAGTGATTTGTGAAGCATCCTTCGATAATGCAATGGTTTGTAGGAAAAAAAAACTGTTTGAGTGAATCTTGAATCTTACCATTGGAATAGAAAGGGAATAAGGTTTGTTTACTACAATGTCCATGGCATGGTGGGTTTTAGCCATTTAGGTTAGAACTGGTGGGCCTAAAAAATCCAGTTCATCTAAACACTTTCCATGCAAATAGTGATAAAGCAATGAGAAGCTTGCAACATTTTGTCTGTGCTTGTAGGGTGGAAAATAATTCATCAGTCACAAGGACACAGAGATGCTTTTGGATTCTGTTGAGACTGGAAAGGGAAGATTGGACAGCTTCTGTTCACATTTGGTAATACTCCATTTTCAGCCTGACCAGGCTCTTGCAAAAGTAGAGGATAGCAGGAGGATTTAGGTACATAGAGGGGACCGATCATTTTCCCAGTATCTTTAGCAATGATACAACAGAAAACAATAATAATAAAAAAGAGAACAAAAAATGTTTGACTAATTATTGCTCTTCACAGCCAATCAATGACAAAAACAAATATATGAGAATATTTTAAAATTATTGCCACTTATCAAGTACTTTGAGTAAAATTCCAAAGTTTTTAATGTAAAAATTTTCAGGAAACACTTTAATCTGTTTCAAATAAGAGAAAAGTTTTCCCACCAAAGCATTTAGCAGTAAATAAGAAATGCCCAATTTGGATGGTTCAAAGTCAGTTGATGATATTTGCTAGGGTAGAATAGACCCTGACTAAGTTCCATTCAAAATCTTCTCCTGTGTTATTCTTGTTGCATGGATCCTATTGATAAGCAAATGGCACTTTTTGACCAAAGTTTATGGACATGTTGCAGCTGCTGGATGTATAAATATGTATTTAGTGTTTCATTGCATTTTAAGAGCCCTAAATGAATAATACCCTGGTAATCCCACCACATGCACAACATAATTCTTCTTCCATGGAACCCATCTTTTGGGATTGTCAATGTAATTCATGGTATGCTAGTGTACTCCAAATTTATTCTTACCTGTCATGTATGATTAGTAGTAGAATGATAAATTTATATATAGAGAGAGAGACAGACAGACAGACACAGAGACAGAGGACATAGAATACAACATCATTGACTGTCAGTTTCACACTTCAAGTGATCTTGAATCAATGCTGTGTTCTTCAAACTTTCAACAAAACTTTAATGGACATATTGCAGCTGCTGGACTTATAAATGTGCATTTAGTGATACATTGCATTTTAAGAACTCTACATGATTAATACCTTGATAATCCCACCATATTCACAACATTACTTTTCTTCCATGGAACTTACTTTTTGGGGTCAGTTGTCAATCTAAATTACAGTATATACTAATCTACTCCAAATTTATTCTTAACTCTTATTTATGATTAGTAGTTAGAATGATACCTTTGAAAAATTACAAATGTTACCCAAAACAGAAATTACATTTGACTCAACCTGATAACTGTATTAGTCATCTACCTCCCTTTGTCCAAGGTATGCACAGGCAGTCTACATCTGCTTTGAATGGATGCATTTTATATATGATTAAAAGACTATCATTGTTATTATTATTAACACTTATAAATATTGTTAATACTATTTTCTGTTAGTCCTTTTTTTATTATTAACACGTGTTGTCACTTCTCATGACAAACACAGCAGAAATTTCAACATGAAATTACAAAAAGGAAATTTAAAACTTTTAATACAAATGTCTTTATGAAGAACACTTGCAATAGTTTAGAATGTTTAAAAGAATTATTGTCCTACTTTGGAAATAACTGCAAGTGACAGTTGGAAAATACAAGTGGAAAATCATCCTGTTATTAAAAATAAATTAAACTTGTATCATAAAATATATCTAAATGAACTTTGGACAATTCTTGATGGAATTTCCTCCATGTTTAAGAAAATTATTTATAATTCGAAAAAGACGATCATTAAAATTGATCAGCATAAATTAACTGTCTTTTTCAAAGTATTTGCCTTAAAGAACATTTGCTTCCTAAATATACATAATTTAATATATATATATATATATATATATATATGTGTGTGTGTGTGTGTGTGAATATATATGTATATATATTTTAAGACATTTTTATGTTTATACATTCGTTTTATAGTAATATTTAAGTAAATGCTCTGTTTATAATAAACAGTATTAAACAACATTTACCGGCCTGAATATCCAGGAAATTTTATAGAAAATATTCATCCTCTGACAGGAATTGAACCTGTATCCTATATGGAACCGTCATATAGCCTGACATGCCTTTAACTGATTTGGCCACAGAGGAGCGTTCGGTTAGCAAGGTCAAATTTAAAGCCTTTAAACTTCAATCTTCCATGAATCTCTCATGTACATTCCTATCTGCTCAAAGCATATCCAAATGTAAACAAATGACGTCACACATTATGAAATGGACAAAATTCAACAATTATTTTAAGACATTTTTATGTTTATACAATCTTTTTATAGATACAAATATTTAAGTAAATGCTCTCTTTATAATAAAAAGTATTAAACAACATTTACCAGCCTGAATGTCCAAGAAAATTTTCATAGAAAATACTCATCCTCCAACAGGAATTGAACCTGTATCCTATATGGAACCATCATATAGCCTGACGTGCCTTTAACCGATTTGGCCAGAGAGGAGTATTCGGTTAACAAGGTTGAATTTACTGCCTTTAAACTTCAATCTTCCATGAATCTCTCACGTACATTCATATCTGCTCAAAGCATATCCAAATGTAAACAAATGACGTCACACATTATGAGAGATTCAGAGGAGAATTTGAAAAGAATAACCCAAGAGTGAGAGTGAGCTTTTTTAATGCTTGAAGAATGCTTGGAAAGGTCTGCCATCTACTTTTTTTCAAAAGCTGTTAGAAAGAAAAAATGCCAAAAATTTGTAAAGCAGTAATTATGGCAGTATAAATATATATCACAAAAATATGCCATAAATTCAGAAATCAAGTTATTGTATTTGGAAAGCATTTTCTTAATCCATTTTACATTGAGTAACTTTTTTCTCATCCTTGCTCTTCCTTACCCCTCATTTTGTTTCATTTATTTTGATATATATTTATATATACTTTTACAGTGTTTCTTTTTTAAAGCTCTAATAACATTTTGTGCCTCCTACAGATAAATGGTATTGTAACATGGCTGAAAAAACAAATCTTGAAAACCTAAAGTTGCTCAGAGGCTATATGGACCAGTTGATCATTAATCACAACTTTTATTGTTAAACAGTTAACATTTTGTCAATTGTCATCATCAGTAACTGATTTTATCAGAATTCAAACCAATCAGAAAGCAGATGTCCACAAGACTGACATCACATTTCTGTTTAGTATATAATGATAACTTCACCATAGAGATCATACCGATAAAGGAAACTTATTTTATTGTTCTCCCGCTGAACTGCGTTCCTAAGTGCAGGAAGTATTCTTTACCTTGCACTTTAGAAATGCATCCATGTTAGTTGCCTATCAGATTCTGTCTTGGAGATATTCGCCCACTCTCATATCAGAAACTTTATTACGAGCCAATTAGTGTGATTTTAATGGTTCTCTCCAGACAATGGAAATCAGACATCAGAGAGTGGCTCACTTTTAAAAGCATTTCTCCTCTTAGTGTTGTCATCTTACAATTGGAGAAGTGACCAGAATGGTGACACATGACAATAATTAATTACAATTGCTCTGTTCACCAAAAATCAAAAAGAAAAAGACAACTTTGTAGTGCATTGAGGACAGACACCTAAATTGCTTCATACCAGTGAAAAGGGCTACTTTAATAAAAGAAGATTTAATTACGTTATTAAAATTGTGAAATTTATAGGAAACAAATATTATAGAATATAAAAAAGAAATATTTTTCAATTAAAAGATAAAATGACTTTGGCAATCAATTATAAAATTGCTTATAGATATATTATTTCTTTTTCATACATTTTACAGTTATATAGAAATTGATTTCCTTGAAAGTTCTCTTTATCTAGATTTGATAACAGGTTTCTTGTTTTCCTTTGCAACAAATGGAATTCTGAAATGGTTGTTCATTTTATGATTCAACAGATGGCTTACTTTTTTTATTTGTCAAGAATATGATTGGATAAGGAACAAGTAGGAAATCTTTATAAATTTGACATGTTTCAGTAATTATTTAGCTTCATCAGAAATTTTGGAGTTGAATGATTCAAAGCTATGATAACTGCCACTTCTTTACAAAAGGCAATCTCTTCAACACTGAACTGAGTGGCCATCGGTCCACAGATGACTTTGCAAACTAGCGTTCAAACCTCTGTGTACCTTTTTACATATGTAAAACTTGAAAGACTTTTGGAATGTCTTGAAAGTGACTTTCTCCACAAGCACTCTCATGTTCCACTTCAGCCCAGCACCAGACTTGCAAATTCTATCATGAAACTGGCATAAGTACCCTGCAGGTTTGTCAGGAAGGACATTCATATAGTCAGCATTAGATGATAGGTTTTCTCCTAGCAAATCTGCCATGAGATAGAACAACCTTTCTGCAGTTGTTACATACAAGCTCAGACTGAATATTTCCTGGTTATAAGTCAATAGCACCTTTTCTGAGAGACCTTTTCAACTTCAAATGCTCAACCCTGTTGATCTCAAAACAGTTGCAACCATCAGAATCTTTCTCCAACCAAACCTATTCTCTGCCTTTTTCTCCAGTCTTTAGCACTAATTTCAAGAGTTTTCAGGTTGTCTTTGAAATGTTCAAAGTTATATTGTTGTTTTTAAATTCTGTTGTTTTATTTTTATTACTTGTGTAGATGTCACATGTTTCTGTTATGTCTGTATCAGCTTTTAAATTTTGTTTTGTTTCTATTGGGCATGTGGAACATCATGTGTAAATCTCATTGCATCTGCATGTAGGTTTAATTTTGGAAATGTTAGTTTAAATGTGTATTAAAATTTGGATATAATATGATGAATGTTGTAATATGAGTTTACATTATCTGCAAATCATGCATTCCTTAAATATATGCTTTATGAATATTGGTGACATAAATATTTATTGTATGCTGATTGTTTGTTAATATTCTTTACAGATATTTTTTCTGCAATAAGTTTTGTTAATGTTTTTACTAAGTTAGCATTTTTAAAATTGAAATTATGGCCTGTTTTTGTTTTCTGTGTGATATTAAGGAGTTTAATGGGTTATCTCAACAGCAGTTTCTTCTTTGTTCATAAATGTGAGTTTTCAGATTGACCAGAATATCAAAAATTGTAGAATCGCAGAACATGCTTGTTAAGAATTCTGTTCAAATATAAACTATAATTTTGAAAAGTAAAAATTTCATTGTAATATTTTGAAAAATATCCAAGTTTTCATCAAAAATCATGAAAATATGAACTTTAAGCTGATTGGTCACAATATATGGAAGATAGGAGGAGTCAGTCTAAAGTAATACTAAGATGATATGGGTACATTTGGTTTGACTAACAAAGTAATCTATTACAAAAAATATTTTAAAAGTTGCCGATAAAAGTTTGGAAAGTTTTGGTGTAAACACTGGTGGTTTGATATTAGATGATTATAAGATGATTAGATACCCAAAGATTTTAGTATTAAATAAATGACAGACCTGATATTAAAATCTTAGGTAATTCGTTATCTATAAAGTCTGTATTTTTCATTCTTTTTTTGTATTCAGTAATCATAGCTTATTCCAGGAAACAAAATAGCATGCTTTTACTTAGAATCAGAATGAGTTAAATTTCTAGGACACATAATGAGGAAAGAAGGCTTGGAAGATTTGACACTCACAGGACATATTAAAGGCAAGAGGGGAAACAGAAAACTCACATTTATGACCAAAGAAGAAACCACTGTTGAGATAACCCATTAAATTCCTATATAGCATGTATATAATGCATTAAAAATTCTTTTTCTCTGCCGAGTACCAATAGCCTAGTCTCTAACTGATGTCAAATCAGTCAAGTTTCAATCCTGGCTTAAAGAAATTGGATGTCTAGCCACACTGATGAGCTGTGATACAGTGAAACAGGCTGTATGTGAATGACTATATATATACATATATATATATATATATATATATATATATATATATATATATATATAAGTGAACATTGAAGTGAACACTATGAGGTCACAGACTGTTTTATGCTAGACACAATCATCAGGCCACTTGTGTTGGGTTTTATATATATATTTATATATATATATATAGATAGATAGGGAGAGAGAGAGAGTAGAACAGATGGATTCGTCCTTTTTCCAAGGTATTTGCATGTAAGTGGGTGTAATGAACTTGACTGGAATTTGAACTTGGCTCTCTGATTTCTCAATCCAAGCCATTATCCATTACACCACCATGCATCCACAACTAGTCTTGGAGAGGACAACTCTGAATTCAAAACTGGTGGAGGGTCATTTGGAAACCTTGTGGCACACTCTTTGCACCAGTTCTCCATATTCAGTTCTTCTATAAAGTGTGGTTGGTTTGGAACAAACTTTCACTACTAAAATCAAATTATATGTGTGTAGAGACTGGCTGTTCAGACCCATTAATTGAGCTACTGGACTCTCAAAAAACTACAAGAGACTCCCCTCCATATATATATATATATATATATATATATATATATATATATATATATATATATTGATGTGATCTTGATGACGCTAGTATCTGTTTGTTTTTATGTACTTATTTGTATCTGATTAATGTCATCGCAAGGAAATTTTCACTAACTTGAACTATATCTCCAGTTTTTGGTTCTGTGTCACGTCACAGATCATGATATTGACTTCCAAATCAAGTTCTCATAATTGGCTGCCACTATACATCTAACCATTTATATACCTTGGCCCTCAGCCAAACAGGAGTGGCAGGAGATGACATCCCAGTAGCAGGGATAGTAGTCTTTGTTCAACTCTGCAACAAAAATGTGACTTTTAATAAAATGTCTTTTTGAAGTCAAGATTGATTTCAAAGTTATCCATGTTAAGTGGTTTTTAGGGGGTGGTGGATGTTCTGCTTACCAATTATTTTGATAGCAATTTTCTGATTTGAAAGTTACAATTATATATATATATATATATATATATATATATATATAGAGAGAGAGAGAGAGAGAGAGAGAGAGAGAGAGAGAGAGAGAATCATATGCCTGGGTAAATACATATATAAAAGGTGGGATGCTAAAAAGACCTCGATCTGACACACTTCCTAATATCTGACTAAATGACAAAATATCAAAATTTTTGTCAAGCTTAGAACTTTTTTGTGCCCCTTTGTATTATAAATCATGCATGAATATATTTGCTGTGTGTGTGTGTATATATATATATATATATAAAAATATAATTATATGGATAAGTAAATCTTTTATAATTATTACACCTTGATATATAATAATATATATTTATATTTATAGTATCTATCCGTTTATCTATCTCTGTTCATCTATCTTAGGCTATTCATATTTATTTATCTATCCACAAAAGAATAGAGAGTAAGAAAAGAAAAGAATAAGTTATGTAATTCCTGATATATAGTATACATAGGTATTAATATATTGTTTAAACTTTGCTATATTTATGGGGGAAGATTGTACAGTATTGAAGATAGTGTTTATCGTACAGGCATTGTGGGCACAGAAATCAACACTGCATGGTCTTAAAATCATTTGAGATGTGAAGCAGACAGTTACCATTCAGTGTTGATTCCTTTGTTTATATTGTCTGTCTCTATCTATCTATCTATCTATCTATCTATCTATATATATATATATATATATATATATATATATATATATATATATATATATCCCTGCATCCCATTAGAATGTCTGAAGAACAACTTCTTGAGAGCTCCTCTCTGTGGCTGCTCGGTCTCACGTCGTCTGCTGATCTGAGATGGAACAAATACATTGAGTCAGTTGCATCAGCCACCGCAAGGAAATTTGGTTCTCTGTGCCAAGCCAGAAAATTTTTCTCCCGGAATCAATCCTCCAAGTCTAAATCGACCATTCGGCCTTGCATGGAGTATTGCTGCCATATATGGTCTGGAGCCCCTGCTGTTTGCCTCAGGGTTCTTGATAAGATCCAGAGACGGATAGGCAACGTGATTGGCCCTGATCTGTCATTTCGTCTGCAGTCGCTCTCTCACAGACGCGATGTTGCCTCGCTCTGCCTTTTTTACAAGTACTTTCATGGTAATTGCTCCGAGGAGCTGCTTTCGCTTGTCCCTAGGCCTCGGGAATTTAAACGCCCCACGAGGCTGGCATCCCGCTCCCACCCCTACACCGTGGAAACTGTTAGATGTAGACGTCTCTTCTACTCCAATAGCTTCATGTCTCGCACATCTCACCTATGGAACTCCCTTCCCTATTACTGTTTCCCTGACAAATACAATCTCCAACGGTTTAAGTGTAGTGTCAATCGACATCTCCAGTTGCCTTGATCTATCCACTTCCCTTCTCCACATCCTTTCATTTTTCATTCCTATCTGCTCTCGTTCCAAATCTTCTTTAACCCCCTTGCCTTGATCGACCCACTGTCTTTCTCTTTCTCCACATCCTCTCCTTTACCACTCCTACCTACTCTTCCTCCAACCCTTCTTTAACCCCTTGCGTGATAGTGGCCTCCAGCCTTGCTTGGGGTGATACGCTTAAAAAAAAAAAATATATATATATATATATATATATATATATGTATATAATCCCTCACCATTAGCACGACTGAGTTTTATGCCCATTGCTATCTTCTTCAGGTGCTGAGTGTGGACTGACCATTACACAATTCAAATTATAATGTATCCAATTATCACACTGTTGGTGTAGTTATGTATAATGCTGGGATTACAGTTTTTAATTTTAAAATTATATTTGGCCATTGAAATCAGCAGGATTTATATATATAAGTAAAAAAAGAAAATTAAAACAATTAAAAGACTATATTTATAATTTTTAAAATTTTTTAGAATTTTTTTAATCAAAAGGAGATTACTTATTTTTATTTAAAAAACAAAAAATACATGCAAAATAAATAGTAATTTATATTAAAAATTCAAAAGTTAAAAAATTAAAAAATTAATTAATCTTGATCAACTTATTTAAACAGATATTTATTTTTATGTGTACATGTAACCATCAGTCCATTTCTCTTGTTTAATAAACTAGGGTTATTTAAGTGTTTTAAGATAACCAATTTTTCAAAAAGACATAAGTTACATTTATTTCCTTTACCATTAGATGCTTTAGCTCTAGATTTAATTTCTCTCTATCTCTCGCTTTCTATATATATATATATATATATATATATATATATATATATATATATATATATATATATATAGAGAGAGAGAGAGAGAAAGACAGAAAGAGATCAATAGAGAGACAGTGTGGGCATAGAAATCAACAATATATATATATAATATATATATATATATATATATATAGAGAGAGAGAGAGAGAGAGATTCTAGGCATAGAAATCAACATCAATGATTGTCAGTTTCACACTTCAAGTGATCTTCAAACCATGCTGTGTTCTTCAAACTTTCAACCAAACTTTAATGAACATGTTGCAGCTGCTGGACTTATAAATGTGCATATAGTGATACTTTGCATTTTAAGAACTCTACATGATTAATACCTTGATAATCCCACCATATTCACAACATTACTTTTCTTCCATGGAACTTACTTTTTGGGGTCAGTTGTCAATCTAAATTACAGTATATACTAGTCTACTGCAAATTTATTCTTAACTCTTATTTATGATTAGTAGTTAGAATGATACCTTTGAAAAATTACAAATGTTACCCAAAACAGAAATTACATTTGACTCAACCTGATAACTGTATTAGTCATCTACCTCCCTTTGTCCAAGGTATGCACAAGCAGTCTACATCTGCTTTGAATGGATGCATTTTATATATGATTAAAAGACTATCATTGTTATTATTATTAACACTTATAAATATTGTTAATACTATTTTCTGTTAGTCCTTTTTTTATTATTAACACGTGTTGTCACTTCTCATGACAAACACAGCAGAAATTTCAACATGAAATTACAAAAAGGAAATTTAAAACTTTTAATATAAATTTCTGTATGAAGAACACTTGTGATAGTTTAGAATGTTTAAAAGAATTATTGTCCTACTTTGGAAATAACTGCGAGTGACAGATGGAAAATACGAGTGGAAAATCATCCTGCTATTAAAAATAGATTAATCTTGTATTTTAAAATGTATATCTATGTATATAATATTACAAAAAGACATCATAAATTCTGAAATCAATTTAAAGTATTTGAAAAGCATTTTAATTAGTTTATTTCAGATAAGATTTAAACTTTCTGACAGGTGAGCTGATTTGGTCTTTAACTGAATTCAACTATCAATTATTTGCATTTGACACTGAGCTTGTAGCCATCTCATTACTCTTCTGATGTACAAATCAAAACTATAAATTATTTTATAAAAATTTCAAGAAAAAATATCTAAAATATACAGATTTTATAATTTTAAAACATTTGAAGAAAGATCTAATTTTGTTTTTTTGTACATAAGGCATTAAACAAAAAAAGTTTATATTTTCTTGATTTCAGATAAAAAGGGGGAAATTTGCCAGCAAAATTCAATGAAATTTGTGCTTTGCAAAATTATAGTTTATACTTTCGATATATAGAATTAATTAGTTTAAATTTGGTTGATTTATTTTATGTTTGTTAGTATTTTGAAAAAATTTTTTTATTTCTCTTAGGATATAGCTGAAAAAAATTATTTTTCAAATGTATAAATTGTATAAACAATTATTTTTCAAATGTATAAATTATATAAACAATTATTTTTCAAATGTATAAATTGTATAAACAATTATTTTTCAAATGTATAAATTATATAAACAATTATTTTTCAAATGTATAAATTGTGTAAACAATCCTTTACCTTCATTGAAGATTGATTCTTTGCTCAAAAATTTCACAAATCGATTGCTATGCTTGTTTTTGTATACTATGCTATTGGAAATCCCCGTTCTATAAAATATTAAATTACTACATCGTTGTTGTTCTTACTGGAGTCTAAAAACAGGTGAAATAAGCAAGTCATTTCAACTTAAAAATGCCAGAATCATCAACCACTTCAATCGCAGTCATAAATGTACCAAACTGCAATCAGTTTTAGTCTCAATCTGCATTATTATTCAGACATCAGACACTTAATATCAGTCATTCTCACTCTACAAAAAGATTCAAAATATTATGATGAATTACATGACTTACTAAAATATTTATAAAGGATAACAAATCTTAAATACTTCCAAGATAAAAATCAATAAGTCTTTTTGGTATTTTGTAAACTGTTGTTTGTTTTCAACTATTCAAACAAATTAAACACATTTTATTTCTCTTTGAAATCTGTTGCTAAAACAAAACATCGAAACAAGATTAGAAACAATTTTTGACTTTGCATCAGGTGCCTATATAGAACCGTCATTACCGAAAAAAACAGCTGGGTTTGGGTTTTGACAGATTTTGTCTGTCAAGTAAGTAAGGCATCAAATATAAATATATAAGTACTCTTCACTAATCAACACTTGCCTTAATTCCTAACCCTTGATAATTACTTTTTTGTGATTTTTAAAGTAGAAAATGCATACTGACAGTAAAGGTTGACTAATTCCAGCACTCCTACTATTTATATAGAGAATCTTTATAAAATCCAAAGAAGAATCAGCAATATTATTAGCCCTGACCTGGTGACTCAGATTCAGTTAATTTCCCATTGCTGTAAAGTTGATTCTCTGTGCCCTTTCTATAAATACTTTCATTGTTCAGATAAGCTCTTCACTATGGTATCTAGACTTTATGAATTTAAGCACAGTACTAGATTGGCAGCAAGAGCTCAGCAATTTACTGTTAAAATGGATTGATGTAAAACTGCAAGTTCTTTGCTAACAGGTTCTTTTTTCACACTTTTCTCTTGTGAAACTCTCTTCTGGCTCTATGCTTTCCAGCTAACATTGATCTTCAAAAATTTAAATGCAATCTCAATCATTATCTACTGTCTTTCTGATTACTCTTCTGTTGTTCATGCTCCTTAATAATGTTTTTTAATTCTTTTACATCCAGTAACACCTTATGTCTTAGTGGCTGTATACCCTTGCTTGGTGTAAATTCAATAAAAAATTAAAAAAACAAAACAAAACAAATGTAGGCCAAAAATTACAAAATATAAAAGATATTCATATTTTTCTCCCAGTGCAAAAAACATTCAGTTTGTTTTTGTAGAATATTACTAAGGTTGTTAAGCTCATAAGTGAGAGTAACAAGAACGACAACTTTTTATGCCTGTAGTGGAATTGGTAAATAAGATTGTACCTATTTGCATGTGTTAAGTAAAAGAGATATAGAGTGTACAGTAAACTAAGAGACAAAGGTGGAAGTTAACTACTGATCACATGTCGTACAACAACACAATGCAACAATGCCAAATTCATTTCTCTTGATTTTTATTATGTTACTAACAGACATAATATTTGGATTTTTTACATGAATCATTGCCAGGTTTAATTAATTTTCATTTTATTTCTCTTGCTTTTTTATTATGCGATTAATATTAGATGTGATAATATTAAAATTTCTTACATGAAGCATTAACTGGAACCAAAGTATGAAGGTGTCATCTACACATGATTGTCTTTGAGTAATGTTCCAGTAGTTGTTTTTTTTAAAGTATTTCATGTATGCATTTGACATTGCTGGATATTATGGTGATCCCATAACTAAACCTTTTTCTTTCTGGTATATGTTGGAACCAAATCTTAAACATATTATTGCAATACAGAATGTATACATCTCCATTAGATTATCTATTGTGACCTTCGTGGACTGGCCTAAAGAGATGTAGAATTCTAATTTTTCTCAAACCCCAGATAAAGTCTCATCAGTAGAAACCTTCGTGAATAAGCTCACACCATCTAAGCTCACAATCTGGTTGGTATGTCTTCAAATATCTTAAATGACGCATTGTCAGTTATTGTTCATTTTTGACAAGTATTTATTTCATTTTATTTCTCTTACGTTTTATTGCACAAGTAACAGTAGTTGAAGTGATATTTGAATTTATTAAAAGGCACATTGTCAGTTTTTATTCATTTTTTTATTAGTACTTGTTTCATTTTATTTGTTTTGATTACACTAATGAAATTATATGTAATAATATTTGAACTTCTTAGGTGAACCACTATCAATTATAATTCATTTTTGACTTGTATTTCTTACATTTTATTTATCTTGCTTTTTATTGCACTAATCATAAAAGATGTAATAATATTAGAGATTGTAAATTAACTATTTCTAATTCTTAGAAATGTTTAATTAGTACAGATTTCATTCTATTTAACAATAAGTAAGTTGTAAGTAATGTTTGGATTTATTAGAGGAATCAACATCAATTATTATTAATTTTTTTACTAATTTATTTCTCTTGCCTCTTTATTTAATAATTTCACCTCAAGCAAGGCAATAAAACCACAAAGACACAAGGGGTTACTGAGTGTGAAAGAATAAGAAAACATTATTAAAGAGCAAGAACGATAAAAGAAGAGGAATCAAGATGACAGTAGATATTAGTTAACATTGCATTTAAATTTTTGAAGATCAAAGTTAACTCAAAAGCAAGAAGCCAAAAGAGTTCCACAGGTGAGAAGTGCTAGAATAGAAACTATTAGCATAGAACCTATGGTTACATCTCATCTAACCAATTCAACTTGCTGCCAAGCTAGTCCTGCATTTAAATTCATAAAGTCTAGGTACCATAGAGCAAAGCTCATCAGAAAAATTACCATGAAAATATTTATAGAAAAGGCACAGGGAAGCTACATTACAGCAGTGAGAAAGTAACTAAAGTCAGGATGCAAGGTCAGGACCAACAACATTGCAGATTTTTCTTTGGATTTTATCAAGAATCTCTAAATATATAGCAGAACAACATATGTGGTAGCAATATTCTAAGCATGGATGAATGGTAGACTTATAAATATGCAAGATAGATTCTGAAGAGAAAAATTGTCAAGCATAACACAGTGAACCAACTTTCCTAGCAGCAGACGTAGCAATTGATTCATTATGATATTTCCACTTCATGTCAGCACAGAATGTTAACTCAAGAAGGTGCAACAAATCACTCTCCTGGGCACTAGTATTAACCATGCTGATGGAAGGCAGAAAGGGATCTCTCAGATGATTAATAGAGACTGTTTGTTTTGGAAGCATTAAAATTAACAAGCCATTTCTTGCCTCATTTAACAGCTAATTTTAAATCTCTTTTGAGATCAGCTGCTAATTTGACTTTATTAAACCAATCAGACTTACTATTAAAACAGGAATAAACAGTTGCATGTCTCTTTTTATCCAATTATTATTATTATATGTAATAATATTTGAATTTCTCAGGTTAATAGTTAATTATTCTTCATTTTTTACTCATATTTCATTATTTCTCTTCTTTTTCATTGTGTTATAACTCACTCCTAGCAGTTATAGTATTATGTTTCACTTAGGCTACTCATGATGTCATTAGAAATTCTGCAACAGACTTCTAATGATTCACTTTAAGTTCTTTATTTAAGGCATTTTACCAAGTTCATTAGTGTTTCCTGGAGGTGTTTTATTACTCCATAATACAATGTAAATCCCAGATCCTTATTCTATGATTGTTTAACAACAAAAATTGAAATTAAAGAATAAATCTCCATTTGGATTTGAACTGATATCATCAGGAGACTGCTCTTTCCATGGCAACATCTTTATAATCAGGCCACAAAGTCTTGCCAGTAGGTATTATCCAGATATAGCAGTATAACTATATTTTTTCTACATACATATATATTTATACCATACACTGACATTTTTCTTTCATAGTATTAGATGTAATAGGCATTAAATGATAAAACATTGTCAGTTATGATTAACTTGTGTCAACCCTCTATTAGACTTTATTATACAATATTTTTGCAATAGAATTTGTATCATAAACAATGTATAATGTATGATAATGTATAAACAATGTATAATGTATGATAAACAAGTATTTGTATGATAAAAATACCATATGAATTTCAGTTTATAATATCTGCTTTTATAAGAAAAATTACAATAAATTGTTTGGTGATGTGAAAATAATGGTTGACAATAGTTTGTCTAATAAAAAATAAAATAATACTGTTGTTACTATGACTACAAGTGTCGGAATCCAAACAAATATGTCACTGGCTGTTATTGAGAATGTTACTACTTTAAAGATTAAAAAAAAACGATGGCCTATTTTGTTAATTCCTTACTATTATATGTTTTTTTCACATGTGAATCTTTCAATATATTTTCCAGTAATTATATTCAAATGTAGTAATTCTGGAGAACTTCAGTTTATTATTTAATAACAATAGAAAACGGATCCCTACTTTATGTCCTGTAGAATCATATGTTAACAGTAATTTAACAATGTAATAAAAAATTTATGGCATATTTTGTTAAGGCCATACTATTATTAGAAGGCTTTCACATGTGAGTCTTTAAGTATATTTGTCCAATTATGATAGTCATATATTGTTATTTGGGTGGGGGACCAATTTATTACTTAACAATAGAATCTTATATTTATACTCATTTACATATGCTGTCAAAAATGATGACATATTTTGTTAGGTCTTTACTATTACTAGGTTTTCACATCTGTGTATTTAAATATATTTTTTGAATCATTATATTAATATATAGTAATTAATGGGGGTTCAGTTTATTACTTGATAACAATAGAAAACTAATCTCCAGCTTCAGGTCCAGTTGAATCTTATATTTATACTCATTTACATATGTCTTTAAATATGTTTTTTAATTATTATATTAATGTATAGTAATGAATGAGGGGTCATTTTATTACTTAATAACAATGGAAAACTAATCCCTCACTTTATGTCCAATAGAATCTTATATTTATACTCATTTACATAGGCCATCATTTTTGACAGGTTATTTTGTCAGGTCTATTTGTTAAAACAGGATCTTACTCAACAGAGTGACAGCACTTCACCAAACAATAGAAAAATATTCCCTGAGGAGAAATTTCAAAAAACTTATACTGCCTAATGGCTAAATTCACTTTGGCAGGAAGGGAAATAAGCTACTGCTGCTGCTTAAAACACATCCATTAAGCTGAGGAGTAGGAGGCTAATTTGTTACCCAAGGATGGTGCGTTCAATCGTAAGTAGGAGTCAGCATAGCTAACACTATTATTAGAAGATTTGTACATGAGAGTCTTTACATATATTTTTCTGTTTTTATAGTTTATTCGTTTGCATGTCCATATCAATATGGTAATTTTTTTTTTAATTTCTGGTCATTTCTAGATTTTAAAGAGGTTATTTTTCTTTGTATTATTCATTAAAACAATCCACTATTCTCATAAAGCAAATACTGCCACTTTAATTATAGCGTGCAAGGGAGATAACTAGATGTTATCTCCCTTGCACTCCCTTGATATTAAAAATTAAACACAATACTGATAAAAAATATACAAATATACTTGGTGTATTCTATAGTAAGATTTATTTATTATATTTATACTTTGTTCTAAAAGAACTAAAAATGTGGTGGCTGTCACTTTTGATTAGCCTTTAGCTATTGAAAGTTTTTTAATAATTCTTACAAATATTCTTAACTGCTGCTAATCTTTGTTTGAAATGCAGACGTCAAGAAAAGAATAAAAATATCACTTGTTACTCAAATATGGTTTGATAAAAAAATGCCCAGCAAATGTACTAAATGTAGTAAAAGAATCCTATATTTATATTTGTTGGTCATTGTAATTATTCAGACTTTTAAAAGTGACTTTGATTGATATGTTTCACTGCCCATACTAAATAGCTCCTTGAACGATGTCACGAGGTAAATATCAATCAGAAATGGGTCAGATTTATTTTGATATATTTTCTATTTGAAGAGTAATATTTATAATTCTGTTGCATTTTTTTTTAAATGAATCACCGGAAAGCTTTTTTTTAATCATTTTACCCCAAGCAAAGCAATAATGCCACTAAGACACCAGGGGAAGGACAATGAAAGAACAGAAGATCAATTACATTACAGATTGTTCTTTGAATTTTCTCAAGAATCTTGAGATATATAGTATGAGCACCAGACCAGATATGGCAACAGTATTCAATTCATGGATGAATGAGGGATTTATAAATATACAAGATGGATCAAATGAATATGCAATCAGAAATGGAGAATTGAACCCTGAAAATTCAATGTTATAATCTGCGACTATGATTCCACAAATGTTGAACAATGACCACAATGTAGTCAGTCATTAATTGTTACAATGGCTGGGAAAAAGACACATTAAAACAAAGGTCAAGTTTGAATACCTAAAGATGGATAAGCTAGTCAGAGAACAATTGAGACAAACACTTTACCAATGGATTTTACATTCAGTGAATTTTTCAGTGAGTATTTTTTGTGTCCTAGTTCTTTCTCCCCATTTATTTTATATATGTATATATACATTTTTTTATCATTCCACCCCAATCAAGGCAGATAAGCCACTAAGACACAAGGCAGTACTGAGTGTGAAAAAATAAGAAAAAGAGAAACATTATTAAAGAATTAGAACAATAAAAAAAATTTAAGAAGACAGTAGATAACAATTGACATTGCATTTAAAAATTTTGAAGCTGAAAGTCAGCCAAAAAGCATGGAGCCAGAAGAGAGTGCCACATGCAAGAAGTGCAAGAGAAGAAAGAGTCAGCATATAACTTATGGTTGCCAATTCAACTGTAAACTGATGAGACCTTGTTGCCAATCTAAAAAAAAAGGTTTGGGTACCATATAGGAACATTGATCAGAACAATTACCATGAAAGTATTTATAGAAAAGACATAGAGAAGCTATGTTGTGGCAATGAGAAAATGTTCATTTTTAAAGCCCTAATAACATTTTGTGAGCGTAAAACAGGAGTGGAAAATATAAAGAAGCAGTTGGACTAATATTAGATAAAGACAAGAGGAAATGTGTTTTAGTATACTAGTAATTATCTGGGAAGAGTCTGCTGAGGATCATGCCATCTGGCACTCCTTTGTAAGGTCAGGAGTGTCTGATTTTGAAGAGAAAAGAATCAGAGACAAAGAACAGAGATGCCAGAAAAGGAAAGATCAAGAGGGCTCTGCCTCCCAGCCTGGTTCAGCCCCCAGCATTCCATGTCACAACTGCAACAGATTTTTTAGGGTGAAGATAAGACTCATTAATCATCTACACAAACATCAGTGATTTGAAGTCAATGTCATCTTCACATGTGGAGAACAAACAATAATTATCACTGTTCTGGTGGAACTGTAGGCTTAATGCCATATCACACTGAAACACCAGTTCTCGTATGATCACTGTTGTGGTAAGAGCCAGTTACCTTCCTTACTATTATGAACGGACTGATCCATTGATGGTAAGTAGTCCTGGGTAAATGTCAACGGGAGATAATTCTATTGCAGTGACTTGTTTAGCTGAATATTGAATACTACTATCTCTGTCAAGTTAAGCATTGTGATACACCAAATCCCACATCACAACAAACACTGAAGTTAAGTAATATGAGCCTGGTCAGTACCTAGATGGGTGACTGCTTGGCAATACCAGGTACTGTAAGCTTGGATGTGAGAGTAGTTTAATTCATAATGACTTGGAATTGGAAATCAAAGAGCTCAGTTCCAATTCCATTTATGTTCATTATATTCACTCATGCACAAATAAATCCTACCCCATTGACACCTAATTATATTGAAGTATGTGCATTTCCATGTTTATTTCTTGTGTTACAGTGCATGTTGGCAGTGTCAATGGTTATCACAGCAACCTTTAAGCCTGTAAATTTGCAAGTTGGTGTCAAAATTAGTTGGTTCTGTTGGGTGAAAGTAGTTTATTATTGTTAATATCTGTAGCCAGGTTTTCTAGCTAAAAGCATAAAAAAAAATTATGATTTTTAGGACAGATGCATCACCTTATCCACCAATTTTCATAATCAGTGATAAGAAATATTTATAACAGTTACTACATTATTTTATTTGTAAAATCTATATGATAAGTGTTCTTATGCACAACCCTTCTACTTGCTAAATATCAAAAGACTAGACAGGTAACGTTTACAGATTACAAACATTGGCAGTGATAAGGAAAAGGATGAGAAGATACCATAAGCCATAAAAAAACAATCACTCAATCAATCTGGTGAAACTGAAAAAGAAGCCAATCAATTTATAATTATATTGATATACGTATCCATGTTAGAAAGTATCAAAGAAGAAATGAATCAATTCATGTTATTCAAAATAAGAGCATAATTGGGACAAACATTACACCAATGCAGAAAGTAAGAAAATGTAAAGCAACAAGTGGAACATTCTGGGACTATGTAAAATGAGCTAAAAAATCAATGGCTGCAAGAGAAGAGTAAAATGAAAGAGGATTTGGATTAATATTAGATAAAAACAAAAGGAATTTTTTTTTTTTTTGGATACTGCAAGCTGTTCTTCTGGTTAAACTGAAAAGGAAACCATTCAGTATGACAATCATTGTGTCATCTGAACTCACATCAGAAAATAAATAGTTCAGTTTTACAACAGATAAAATGTATTTTGCACAATGTAAATTATATTTTTAAAGATAATTTCAGACTTAATTTAAAATATTAGTTAAAAATTGATCCTGAGACCATTGTCATCACTTCCTTTATTTTTCACAAAAATTGTCAAGGTAGCAGATAAACTACATCATTTTGATGTGGTGTTTTATTATTAAAGTACCATATATGCCAGCCTAAAAAGACACATTCTATACAAAGTTATTCCTTTTAAATCATTTCATCCCAATCAAGGCAGTAATGTCACTATGATACAAGGGGCTACTGGGAGTGAAAGAATGAGAAGAAGGAACTGGGGACCCAATCTTAAACAGAAAACAAGGGATAAACCTCTTCTCCTGTTCAAAAAATAGGGAAGGAGTAAACACACACTGTAATCTATCCAAATCCTATATCTATCCATTTCAAGCCTCACTAGAAGGCCTCCTATTCATAATACTGTGGCATTGAAATCAGTGCAGTTTTTGCATCATTCTTTTATCATCCGTTTTTGTCATCCTAAACTTACTTTAGTTTTAACTCTTATCTCTGAAATCATGAGCTTGTATCAGAAAGTTCTGAAACAATATACTCTCCACTTGTACCATACAATAAAAATGGAAATGCATGTTGTAGGGGAAAAGATATAAAAATAAAACCAATAAATAGAATAATAATAATGAATAAAAAAAATAAATACATAAATTTATTTTCCCATGATGCAAGTTATAAAGAAACTAGAAAGGGTTTCTGGTCATGTGCAATTTTATGACCCCACTTCTGGAAAGGACTGAATTTTTATTTTTCTCCTCTTGGCTTCAAGATGTTAACCACACAGTGATAGTGTTCCCACTGGGGAATGTTAGTTTCCCCAGTCCACTGAAGATTGAACTTTTTCTACTTACTAACAACATCATCAGACATGTTTTAGCAACCCTACTCATGAAGTAGAGGTTCGGTCTTCCCAACTCAGCACAAAGCTGACTTGAGCTCAAACAGACTTAACTGTTTGTATCCTTACTTCCCATTAATTATTTCAGAACCCAAAAGAACACATATGCAAGAGACATTTAACTTTGTTTCAATACAGTCAATATAAAAGGAATAAATGTCCATAACAGAAACTCAAGATTTTTTTGTATGCTCCTTCTATATATTCTTTGTTTACATACTGAACACATGCCTTCACCTAAAAATACACACAAAACCCACAGCTTTGTTAACAACTTACACTCATTAATTTCCATCTGAGTCAGTCTGCCAACAGACTTCATGTTATGTACTTGTGTTTGGTTATTACACAAATGTTTTGCAATATTGTATTGGAATGGCTCTGCAATCTTTACAGTTGTTATTTGTTTAGCAATGTACCTGCATTAGATTTTGCATGAAGCTTGGCAAGAGTCTAGAAAAAAATTTGTCAAGCTTTTTTTGTAAATTTTTTTGAGGTCAAACACAAGTTTTAGTGTAACACATATATTTCATGGTTGGTCATGTATCATTTCAGGGAAGCTATGTTCTGGCATTGAGAAAGTGATGAAAGTCAAGATGCCAGGTCAGAGCCAATAACATTAGAGATCCTTCTTTGGATTTTGTCAAGAATCTTGAAATATATAGCAGAAGCACCAAACCAGATGCAGCAGATAAAAAAAATGAAGATTGTATACTAAGCCATTCAAAAGAGAAGCCATTCACAGAACCAAGGGGTTAACTAGTTTGTCATCAATGTCTGTCTTTATTCGAACAATACAATTATTGGACATATTTGACTAATAGTAACTGACAAGATTTTTTATGTGCGACTAGCCAATTTTCCAAATGACTAATTTTAGGAACATTTATGAAGAATTTGAATTAAAATATAAACATTTTAGCAAAAACAGGCATGTCATTTCTTATCATATCTAAAATATATATGCCTGCTTATAGTCGAGTAGCTAGACACACAAATTGAATAATCTTTAAATAGATAGCTGTGTTATTGTTTATGCATATACGCATATCTGAGGTGGTATTGGAAAGCTTCTAGACTGTATGCACAGTAATTATAACGTACAAAGTTAACAATTGTGGGTACCTAGCTTACTGAGTCAGTCTACCAATCAGCTTTGGGTTATCTATTTGCATTTAATTATTATGTTAAGATTTTGTAGCACAGTGTTGAAATTGCTCCACAATCTTTACAATGGTTGATATTTGTTTAGCAATGTGCCTGCATTAGACTTTGTGAGATGCTTAGCAAATCTACTACAGAGATACTTGAAAAGCTTTGTCAAGCTTTTAGGAAAATATTCTATAGGTCAAAAACAGGTTTTTGTGTGGCACAGTCAAATTTTGATTCAGGATATTGAGCATTCAGAACAACCAATCCACAGCAAAAAACAAAAAATTTATAAATACCTGCATGAAGATTCTCAGTACTCTTTGCCTGTATCTTCTCATTCTTTCCCTTATCCCTTCCAATACAACTAATATTATCCATTATCTCATGCCTCTACTCTTCTCTTTCCATTTGCCATTATCTTCCCATTCTCTCCCTTATACCTTCCAATACAACTAAGATTATCCATTACTTTTCTTTTAACTCACGTCTCTGAAATCATGAGCTTTATCAGAAAATTATGAAACACTTTCTGCTTGTACCATACAATAGAAAGGGAAATGCATGTTGTAGGGGAAATGAAATAAAATAAAACCAATATATGAAAAAATAGAAAATTTGTTAATACATGCATGAAGATTCTTAGCAAATAATCTGCCATGTCTCTCTCTCTCTCAGGATTACATTTAATTATTGAGTTTCTTAAGAAACCCTAATCCAGGAATTTTCTGAATTTACATTCTATTTGTCCTTTAAATATTTGTTTTACAGACCAGCATTTTGGCCTATTTGTAGGCTCTTCTGTATTGTCAGGAGTTTGCTGATTGAAAAGAAAACTTAAAATTGGAATACTTATATAGAGTAAACATGGTAATTTTCTTAGAAAAAAAAAGGAGAAATCATTTTTCCTATATACCAAAGTTCACCCAGTACAATCCTCAAGAGCAACTCAAGATAGAGGATTACTTTTAAAATGGTTATGATGAATGAGATGTGTGATATGAGTGAAAGGGGAGGTGGTAGGAAGTGATGATTATGAGGATAAGGAGGATAGATAATGATTGACCCTTGACTTGATGAGATTAAAAATATAGTATTCATGGAAGTTTCCATGTGAGAGTCCATTCCACAAATTAGTAGCTCTTAGCAAAAAAGCTGACTTACATTTGAAATGCAGAATGTAACATAATGCGTCTTAGCAATAAGGGTCAGTTGTGATAACTACAGAATGGAGCTCATCTGAATTGGTGATGGATTAGCAACAGACATGCAATGCTGCACCTGTGAGAAAAAGGATGCAGAGAGGAGGATAAGTCATCTTCCAGGATAGCATGTAAACAATTTTTGACTCTATCGAAGCTGGAAAGTGAAGACTGAGGAGCTCTAGCCCAGATACGGCAACAATATTTCATTTTAGGTTTAATTTAACTCTTGTAATGACAAAGCACAACAGGAGTCAGATATTATCTGGAGAGAACAGAATCTTTAACAATCTAATTCAGTGATGTTTAATTCTAGATATAAAAGGTCACTTTTCAGTTTCTTTGCTACCAGTAAAAATAGTATTTTTCTGTTGATTTCCTTCTGTTGCTCATATTGGAAAAGATGAAGAATAAGTTAGTCTGGGTTAATTTTTTAAACTTTTGCAGGGGCAAGATTATTTCTATTACATGTATTAATAAACTCTTATGTCATCTCTCTTTTCTGAATTTACTATCCAATATATATGTGTTGGTTGCCCACCATAATGAGACTTAGCACAATTTTGACATAAAAAATTCTAATTGTACCAACAAAAACAAATTTAGTCCGATGAAGTCCTGAAGGTCGAAACATGTTACAAGTGAACTTTTTCGACTTTGTCATACATTTTCCCCATACATACATATATATATATATATATATATATATATATATATATATATATATATATATATATATATAGACAGCATATCTTCATTGAAGCATGTTTCATTAAATAATATAAACATATTCTGTCTATTTATTTTTAGAATAATTCTTTCTAGTTCTCTATTAACCTTCTTAATGTTAAGGTTAAATTCATCAAGGAAAGTGATCTTTTGATCTCCTCCAAGATCAGTTTCAGTGGTGAATTATGAAGACAAACTCAATATAATTGTAACTGTTGTGGTGGTGATTTTTGTAAACACATGTTCTTTTAAATGTGCTCTGTTATAATTATTTTAAAATTAATCATTGTGGTTACGACGTTTTGTAAACAAGCATTCCCAATTCAAGGGTAGATAACCAGAGATGGTAAATTGCAACATGGTGTTAAATGTTAGTCAACACAAATGCATTTTAAAACATTGCTCATAATAAATTTTGTTCAGCATTGGTTGGTTGCTTTTGATATAGAGGTTTTCAAGAATTTGAATTTTTGTTTATTATTTTCGTGGTGTAGTATATTGGTGTTGTCAACAAGTATGAAGGAGGACAGGAATGTGTTTTTAGATGTGTGATAGAACTTGTATATGATAAATGGAGTACAAGGCATCTTGTAATTGTCAATATATATATATATATATATATATATATATATATATATATATATACACACATGAGTTCACTTTCTTCATAGACAGTCATTCATTCTTGTAGTTCACTGCTACTAACAAGCAGGGATTTTTTTTCTCCTGATGATGGCCATGCTGCCCGAAACTAGTCAAGAAACCTAATTTAAATAATAAAACAAAAAATATTAATATACAACCCAGTGTGTCTTAAATTTTAATTTTTTAACATTTTTTATTGTTCGAGGCATATTGTTTTAAAAAGATTTGTTTTAAAAAAAAATACAAACATAAAAAGAAATAATCGTAAATGGTGAAACTGAGAAAGTGAATGTGTGGGGTGGGTAAATAAGGAGCCACAACTAAAATGAATTTATTACTAAAACAATAAATTGATGTAAATAAGCTCCCCACGAGTACAAAACAGAAAATATTTCATACTCATGACCCTCTCATGAGACACATGGAATGAAGAAAGTTCTTCTTTTTCTTTAGGGTACTGCACAAAGCTTGGTTGGCTGAACATTTACTTTTTTAGAAGCTGTTCATATCAAGATTCATCAATTATGCAGACAGAACTTATATAGTTATATGTTGCTGAGAGATTGATTGATTTGTTTTTTTATGATTTATCAACCCTTTGAGATATATTTTGAATTCTAAGAATATTTATTTTTTTACAAGTGAATATCGAATTGGCAGTATTTGGAGAGAAAGCAATTATTTTTCCAGCTACACATCCTTCTGTTTAACCCATAGTTGGAGGAGAAGATGGATTTATACTTTTATACCTTTCCCAAGAGTATTTGCATGCAAGTGAATGTAACATACCTGACTATAACTCAAACTCAATCCTCTGATTTCTCAATCTACTGGTTATATGATAACTGACTTCTTGCTCTTCTATGTGGCATGTCCATTCAGGACATTGGCAGTCATGGCCGGCCCACCACAATTTCCTGTTCTTTGTAACTCTTAATAAATTTTGCCAGACCCCAAACCTGCTGCAGTAAACCTGGGGAGTGACCCATTCTCAGGCTAACATTTTCTACTAAGATCAAGTGGAAAGATTATATTGAATAAGTTGCTCGGTCTGCTTCGCCACGTTGTGCTAGTCAACGTTTCACACCAGAATCTGTCTTACGCATTTACATTCTTACGCTTTTATAGTTGGTTTAACTTTATGCCACACATGATCATTATTTTAATTAGTTTTATACTGGAGGTTATAACTGCTTTTTATACTGGAGGCTATGGCTTCTTTTTTGTTTTGTTTGGGATTTGGTAACACCAGTTTATAGGCTCTGGTCAAGAATTATCTTCTTTTAAGATGTAAAAGTTTTATTCATTTTTAATTATTCACTCATTTAACCCAATATCATTTTCCAGTGTGTGAGTGGCATTGATTAGAAAGGTATCTAATATTATAAAGCCAGTAAATTTTTGCTTGTGGTCGGTCAAACTGCTGGACTTAGCAGCTAAAAATTAGTCTATAAGGGTAATCTGACTTGTTCATCCATGCACTGAATATTGCTACCACATCTACTCTGCTACTTTTTTTTCTATTTATTTAGAAGTTCTAGATAAAATATAAAGAAGAATCTGAAATCTTATTGGTCCTGATCTGGCATCTCAGTTTCAGTCACTTTCCCATTGTCATAATGTAGTTTCCCTGCGCCTTTTCTATAAATACTTTCATGGTAATTGTTCTAATGAATTTTCCTCTATGGTATCTAGACTTTATGAATTATCATGGGGTGAAATAATTTTTTAAAAAACTACACCCTGTCATATTCTTATGAAATCATTTGTTGGATTGCCTGTGTGTGTGTCTATTGATTTCTAAAACAGGAAAAGGTTATTCATAGTTTTTAAAACAAATCAAAATGAATGAGTAACTTGGAGTACTCAGTGTCCTCCAAAACTTTGGGTGTAACCAGTTAATGATATTCATTTTGCAAACACAAAGCAAAATAAAATTGCATTTTTATTTTGCTTTGTGTTTGTAAAGTAAATGTGTAGTCATGAAATTTTTAGAACTGTAAAAAAAAATTAAAAATACAAAACAAAGTTATATAATAAATATATAAGTATTCACTCTTCTTTTTTTTCTCTAAAAAGAAAACCAAATTAAAAAAAAAATCTTGTTTTACACTAAAACAAGTGACTAAAATAAAAGAGTTGACACTTAACATAATGGCATTATTGGTTCATTATAAAAGAGAATTTTGGGGAAATTGATTTTTATATTTTCATTTTTTTGATGAATTTGCGCTTGATATAATGTAATTACTCTGGTTTCACCCTAATTGACTTTTTGTTCTCTTTTCAGAACAATCAGAAATATGTGACTCTTTGTAGCTTCAGTTATTTGCTTTATGTACACCCATGAATTATTCTGACTACTTTTAAAAAGATGTGCAATTGTAAATAAAAACTTTTTAAAATTTTCAACAACATTTATCTTTATGCCACACATGATCATTATTATAATTATTTTTATACTGAAGACTATGGCTGCTTTTTTATACTGGAGACTATGGCTGCTTTTTTTGCTACAAGAATGGTGATGTTAGTAGTTAGGGTGAAATTAGCTGTTTCTATACAGTAAACATTTGGCATTCACTGACTGAACAGTTAGCATTTCTATCAGTTGAACTATATATCTAATGTTTCTCTTGAAACAGTTTTTCAGAAAATTACACTTCTCCACTGTTATCATTCTTTCTAGTATTGATGACAGTTTCCTTCCAAACCTTTTATTCAAGCTAGTGTGAAAAGTCAACATTTTGATTATGTCATTATTTTCCCTTCTAGTTAGAATTACTTTCCATTTTACTTGTTGCTGCTGCTGGATATCTTCAAGTGATGCACTTTTTGTTACTTGGTTTAACTTTATGACACACATGATCATTATTATAATTATTTTTATACTGGAGGTTATGACTTCTTTTTTGCTTTGTTTGGGATTTGGTAACACCAGTTTATAGGCTCTGGTCAAGAATTATCTTCTTTAAGATGTAAAAGTTTTATTCATTTTTAATTATTCACTCATTTAACACAATATCATTTCCCAGTGTGTTAGTGGCACTCTTGTTTGAACAGCACTAAGGATTCGAAAAGTATTTAATATTATAAAGCCAGTAAATTTTTACTTTTGGTTGGTCAAACTGCTGGACTTAGAGGCTAAAAATTAGTCTATAAAGGTAATCTGACTTGTTGACTATCATGCAATTGGGGGCAAAAATAATTAGCTTCAAATCTGCTATTTTCAAGATAGCAAAATTGGAAAAAGAGACTTATGCTCTTATTGTAGGGGTCCATGCAAATATTTCTGAAAAGTACTAGAAGTTCTGGTGGCCAACTTAACAGTACAAAAAATAGAATGCATAAGTTCCTTTGGCACTAATAATCTGACAAAAGGATTGGTTTGGTTTGGCATTTCAAACTTAATGGGTTATTTAATGCCGACAAAATTTTTATTGCTGGTAATATTTTGTTTTGTCAAAAATCTATTTCTGGTAATATTTTTCCTTCAAAAATGTATTACTGGTAATAATTTTTTTCAAAAAAGTATTGCTGGTAATATTTATTTTTTAAAAACATTGTTGGTAATGTATATTTTTTAAAAACATTGTTGGTAATATTTTTTCAAAAATGTATTGCTGGTAATAGTTTTTTTTCTTCAAAAATTTATTTCTGGTAATAATTTTTTTACAAAGTATTTCTGGTATTAAAATCTATTTTTACACTTTCATAGTGTTTTTACCCCAGTTTCAGGGTTAACTATTTGCCCATAGCTGGGACACTAATGGTACTACCTCCCTGGGTCAGGGTGGACCTGGGAACATCAGCAATTAAGACATGGTTCCACACTCCTCAAAACCTCTTGATCAGAGGCCTTGCTGCTGGACGTAGTTTATTGTCTTACCCAGGACACAGATGTAGTTTATCGTCATACCCAGGATGTCTGACAAAAGGAATGAATATGAATAAATTATGCAAATGACATGCCTTTTCTAAATTAGTATTTTGAAAAAATAATTACTTTCCAGATAATTTTTAAAAATTGTCAATCAAATTTCATTTTAACGGGTTATATTTGCTTATGTTTTTGCAAATATTTTATGGGGATTTTCTAAGCATAGCTTAGATATGGCACAAGGCCGAAAGTATGGGGCACCCAGTGAGGATCAAACTCACTATTCAGTCATAATTGATCTAGCAAAACAAGCTTGCTAACCATTACACTACATCAAAGTTCCCTTTGCAAATATTTTATGAAGATAAAAGTTATTTTCTTAATTGTTTGGAAGCGACGATTCTGATGGAACATTGCTGGCCAAACAAAAACTGTCATCTTTTTTAAAGTGCTTGATGCAAACTATAGTCAAGTAATGTAATTGCATTCATTTTAGAAACCTTACCAAAGCTGCATGTGTCTGCTTGTTTTAATATCTAAGATCTGATTATAGGAAATACTTACTCTTTGATGTCAGAACAATTCCTATTTTTTCTCTTCTAAGAATAAAAAAAATGTTGAAGACAGGCTTTCAAATATTTTTAACTAATTTTATTGAAATTACAAGTATATGTACTCTCTGAATTATTTATAAAATTTTAGATGTTGATGCAATTTTAAATTTGATCATGTTAGAAATATAAAACGTATCAAATGCCTGGAGCCAGATTAGTGTATAACTTGTAAAGGAATCTAATGAGAGAAGGTTGCCAGAAACTTTCCCCATCATCATCATAAGGTCCTGTCACCATCATCACCATCTATAATAAAAATACTAAATTCCCTATAATTATTATAATCAATAATATCAAAGCTTTTGTCATCATTTTTATAATCAGTAGTAAGGTCCCTATAACCATCATCAATAATAATATACGCAAAATGGGTTGCTGAAGGTTTCTAAGCCCAATTCCTCCAAATCTAACCAAACATCAGATTTTCATTTTTGGTAGTGCTTCTTGTTTGGATCAAGGACATTTCAGAATCCCTCTTATTTTGAATGGCAGTGAGTCTAGGAGAACTACTCTGAATCCATAACTGTAGAAAAGGCAACAAGAAACCACTTCACTATCTTTCTCTAAAATTACTGGCAATTCAACAATATTCAAAATAAAGGAAGCTGTTAAGATCTAAGATTGCCTATATAGCATTAAAAACAATATATACATGAACATTCTAATTTTGAGGAAACATTATCATTCCAAAAGTTTTTTTTTAAAACAGTAATCCTTATATAATATAATATAATATAATATAATATAATATATGGACTGCGCTAACATTTCGTTTATTCAAATTGAAATTATATAATGGTCAGTCTCTATTCAGCATAAAAAGTCCTTGCTAGACTCACTGCCACTCAAAGCTAGGTATCTTAGTCTACCCTTCTATTTAACCCATGGCTGGACATGGTACTATATCTGTTATTAATTTCAACAAAACTTGTAAGATGACATTGAAACTAAGTGTCCCCAAATATGTTGGTTAAATTATGAGGGTTCTCCTAAACAAAATACAAAGTCAGTAATATTTTTAATATTCTTCTTCTTTATGTGCCTTGTCCCCTCAGGATATAGGCAATCATGGCTCTCCATAATTTCCTGCCCCATGTAGCTCTTAATAAACTATCTTTCTGTTATTTCTCCTGGGCTCTCTTCCGCCATCCATTTACTAAAATTCATTAAGCAAGTTATGCATTGTTTTCCTCTGTCTCTCTTGACCTCTATCTGTCCTGTGAGTATCAAATTTTCCAAGCCCTCTTTCCTCATTATGTGCCCTAGAAACCGTCCTGATGTTAAGCATTAGTTTTCTTTTTGTTTCTATTTTCTCCAGAATTTTGTCATTATTCACATGTTCAATCCATGGTATCCCCAGCATCCTTCTGTGGGACCACATTTCTGTTGCTTCAGGTTTCCTCTTCATCTTTCATTGAGTTCTGTCATACCTTCATATATATATATTTTTTTTTTGCATCCACCTACTTGAAGCCCGGACACCATTTGGAAAATATTTCACTTGGATCAGTAAACTCTTTTCTCCATTTCCCTGTTAAAAAAGAAAAAAAAAACAACCAAATTCAATTTTTACACTTTTAATATTTACCATCCAAAACATCAAAAGACTGCTGACATTGCCAAAATTAAAAAGGAAAACAAAGGCATTTCTTCAATAGATTCTAATCTTTTCTATTAATTCCAAAAGAGACACAAGAGAATGCAGAAGATTAAAAATCCAATCTCTTTAGACAAAATGAATATAGCATATAGCTTCAAGTCAAAAGAAATTGACTTAAATCATAAAATTTCAATTACTTCACCATTTTTGACATTCTTATCTTTTGCATCAGAAGCTTATAAAATATTGATGAGAAATAGAACAACAGGGATTTTCGATTAAAGAATTTGGGGATTTGGAATACATTGTCATCACCAGTTTCATTTCCTTTGATTTTCAGAAGAGCTCAAAATTCAGGGCATTCATTATTTTTAACATTATTAGTCAATTAATTGAATTTGAAGTCTGTTAGTTTCCTTTCTTGGATGATGAATGAATGAAAAGTTGTCCCTCCCCCACCATCATAACATTGAGAATTACAAATGGAATTTGGTAATTTGACCATTGAATTTTCTCATTTTTTAGCTAAAATTCAGTTTATAGCACATTGAAAGATTTTCAAGGACCAGGATTTAATGCAAACATTCTCTTACTCTGTGTTTGAAAGACATGTTTGTGTATGTGTGTTTTGTGAGAGAGTTCAAAAGTCAGCAGAGGACCAAAGAAGCAAAGCCCTAACCCTCCAACAGCAACATTCTTTATCTTCAACTATATCTGGAAGCAAGAGTTAAAAAGAGGAAGAGAGAGAATATGCTTGCCTTTTTATAGACTTAAAGAGAACACCCTAACTGGTCTTCATTTGGCAAAGCCAAGTGGAGTAACCTTGACATTAAATGTTTAGCAGTTTTCCTTGATGATTGTCTGCCTTAAATTATAATTCTTGAATATTAAATGGAGCAAAAATTCAGGCTCTATTTCTTTTTTAAATATTTCACCCCTTAAAAAAATCTATTAATGCAATTAAAAATCTTCAAAAGATTTACATCAAATTTTAATAGGTGCACATTATTTTTGTGCACATAAAATTTGATTCCAATGTAAGAGAAGAAAAAGAAGCCAAATTATCTACTAAAATCTTTTGATTCATCAGTAAAAAATATCTCAAGTTAAAGAATAGACATTTCACTGACCCAGGAAGCTTAAAAATAAAGTTTTAATAAAATGACTTGCCTACATACTAGAATTGACATAGAAGCATTAAATACTTAATTATCTGTCCTTGATACAGTTATAATCTATGCACATGTGAGAAATGCTCCGTGGACTAGCAAGAAGTGTGAATGTTAAATTGCTTGGGGGAGTTGATGCCCATCTACCAAGATGACTGCATGTCTATTCTAGACCACCATTTTCTGTTGCCTTTTATACCAGGCCACATCATGGATGCAATATACAACCAAGTCAACTGACAAGTAAGATCTTAATTCACTTGTCTTTTCTATATCTGTTAATGTGTATCTGTTTTGCAGCATGAACTAACTACAGAGTCTTTAATAACGAAAATCATTTTATAGATTTATTTTCTGCAGATTTCTATTAACCTCCAATTTTTTAAAACCTATAATTAATACCAAATTTTGATTTTGATCTTTATAATTATTACTGGATGTTATAGTGGGCATTAATGTGTTAGAAAAAATACACCTAAATTTCAATGAAGGACATTAAAAATGGCATTAAATAAAGGTTCAAGTTGAATATTGATATTTTGGCCTGACCTTATAATTCTGCTTGTCTTTTCCTTAGCCCAATCATTATGCCCTGCTAATACCTCATTAATAATGGATTATTCCACCTTGATTGTAGGAAAAAATGCAAAAGATATATCAGAGACACTATTTCATTTCAGTGAGAAAATGAAAGAAAGAACAAAAGTATTTAACATCTGTTTCAGTGAAATGAAAAAAGGTGTCAATTCAATTTTTTTTTTCATTTGTACCCTCTTACTCCTTAAAATAATTACCAGCATTCATATTTATGATTGTTTTTCCTATATTTTGTTAAAGTTGTTAAGCTCAAATATTTAATGATGTGATAGGAGAAACTTTACAGATATTGTTCATCATAGAATTCACAATGAGCTTATTCACTCATTAACTTAAGAATTAAGATAAATCAGAAAATTCAAATAGGAAAGCAATTAAATTTTCACAGGTATTTCTTGTAAGTATTAATGGGCTATAGGTTGAAACCTCTTATTAATATTGGATTATTGTAGGCCTATAATTAAAACCAGATTTTACAGTGAACATTAATAGTTTAAATTCTTCCTTGTTATGTTGATTTCTCATTAAATCGGTGTATTTTTCTCTACAACCTGACGCATTGAATTCAAAACTTTTAAAGAACCAGATAAGTTTTACTAATACTTCTATCTCCTGTGTAGATACAATTGAGCAGTTAGCTTACTTTTCAATAAATGTTTGCAGATATTCTGACAAAAGAGAATTATTCTCGCAGCAATCATCTTTTATTTTAATTTTATTTTTAGGGGAAGCATTGTCAACCATTATTAATTTTGACAAGTAATTTTTTCATTTTTTATTTGCTTTTTATCACAACTTTACCCAGGTCGTCAATCTATGGCAGCAAGTAAATAACAGATATCAGAAATTATTATTTTTATATTAAAACTCACCCAATACAAGGCTCCCTTGAGAGCCACTCAAGATAGAGGCTTACTGTTAAAATGGTTATGATGAATTGGATGAGTGATATAAATGAAAGAGGAAGTGATAGGGAGTGTAGATTATAAGCATAAGGAAGAAAGCTAACAGCTGTTGATTTGAAAAGGTCAAGTGTTCAGGGAAGCAGGGGTCTGTGGTAGTTCTTGAGAAAAGCTGTCTGAGTGGAACTTTCTACTTACCTTTAAGATATGGGAGAAATGAGGGTGATTCAATTCTGTTAGGGTAGTATTACATGTCCTAGTTATAAATATCTGAACTGGTGAAACTAAAGAATGGAGCACTCATTTGAACATTTCTGATGGAAATAGTGACACAGTAACAATAAACTTGCAATGTTGCATCTGTGAGAAAGAAGCTGCAGATAAATTATATGCTCTTATTGAGACTTGAAATCATTTCTTGGAGATGCCTGGTTAACTATATCACCTGCTCTTATCATTGTGACTACAAACAATGCAACGATTCACAGAAGTACAAATCTGACCATATAAGCATAACCTTGACTCAAACTTTTTCAGATATTTAAAATTTTCATTATGTCTTTGATCTTGTCACCACAACATTTCAACTGATCTATGTCCTTCCTAAGGAAGTGTAAAACAGGAAATGGAAACTAGTAACAAACTTTTCTTAAAAATTTATCCCAACAGAAATAAATATGACATCAGTTATTCAGTTTCTTTCCCAATCATGTATAGAGCTTGTTGTTTCAAGATATTTACATGGATATATTCTGAAATCTTTTCTTTGTACAATTTTCCAACAACTCCTTTGTTGAGCAAGAAAGCAAAGAAAACCACATTAAGTTGAAATCCATATAAGTTTGATTCGTGCACCCAGCAGAGAAGCCAAAATATGCGGCCTCCTTCAACTTCACCACTCCCCAAAGATGCTCTCTGTCAGTTATCTGGGTTGAATCCCACAGAGAGAATGTGTTCCTTTCTCAATTCAGATACAGTCTTCCATACAAGATTTTTTCATTGCTTCTTTGTGAATGGCTTTCCTGTGTTCTTCATTATGTTGGCAAAATGAAAGATAAAAAAGGGAGATAACATTCCTTGAAAATAAAACTTAGGTTAATGACTCTTCTCAAAGTTAACAAGGGTATTCTACTTCTTTTTCTATGTGCTGTATCCCTTTAATATGTGAGAGATCATGGCTCTCCACAACTTCTTGTCCTTTGTAGCTCTTAGTAACATTTGTCTTTTTGCTATCTCTCCTAATCCCTGTTCTGCCAATCATTTACACAAGCTCATTAGGTAGGTTACTTTCTGCTTTTTTTAATAATTTTACCCAAAAGAAGGCAATAAAGCCACTAAGACAGAAAGGGTTACCGAGTGTAAGAAAATATGAGAAAAAGAAAACATTATTAAGGAGAGAGAACAATAAAAGACCAAGAATTAATAAGACAGATGATAATGATTGACACTGGATTTAAATTTTTGAAGATCAAAGTAGGCTGAAAAGTAAGAAGCCATAAATTTCCACCAGCCGTTAGTTAAACCGTTAGCATAGAACTTATGGTTACCTTTAGCCATTTCACCTGCAAAATCTAGTATTGCACTTAAATTCAATAAGGTCTAGGTACCAAATAGAAAAGTTCATCAGAGCAATTACTATGAAAGTATTAATAGAAAAGGCACAGAGAAGTTACATTATGGTGGTAAGAAATGGACTGATATCAAGATGCCAAGTTAGAACATTGCTGATTCTTCTTTTGATTTTGTCAAGAGTCTCTAAATACATAGCAGAAGCAGCAGACCAGATGTGGCAGCAATATTCAATGTATGATCAAATTGTAGACTTATAAAAATGCAAAACAAATTCTGGCAAGGAAAATTATATAGAAGTGAACACAGTGAACCAACATTCCTAGCTGCAGACCTAGCAATTAATTCAGTATAATCTTTCCACTTCATGTCACCAGAAAACGATTGCCTAAGAATGTGCAATGTGTCACTCATCTGGAGGTTAGCATCAGCCATGCTGATGGAAGGCAGAAAAGTCTCTCTCAGATAATTAAAAGAGAGCAGTTATGTTTTTGAGGCATTAAAATTAACAAACCATTTCTTACCCCAGCTAACAACAGTTTGTAGGTCAGATGCCAATTTGACCTTATCAAACCAATCAGACTTACCTCTATCCCTCTTGCCATCAGTATATCTTGTGAGTGTCATATACTCCAAGTCTTCTTTCCCCGTTATGTGTCCTAGGAATTTCCATTATCATTTTCCAATTCTAAGTATAAGCATTCTTTTTGTTTCCATTTTCCTTAAAACATCTTTGTTAGTCATGTGTTCAGTTCATGGTATTCTCAATATCCTTCTGTAGAACCACATTTCTGTTACCTCAAGTTTCTTTTTGATCTATGCAGTGATGGTCCAGAATTCACTGCCATATAGGAGAACTGATATTACATGACAGTTCAGTACTCTTTTCTTTATTTCTAATAAAAAATTCCTGTTTCTTAACACTTTGCTTAGTTTTAAGAAGGCATCTTTCACTTTTCCAATGCATGTTCAGATTTCAATGTCACACTTTCCATTATCTATTAAAACACTTTGTAGATGTTTAAATTGTTGTATTTGCTCGATTTTGAACCAAGAGTATTAGCCATCAGTTTTTTTTCAGCCTTTCTTAGGGGTTTATTTATTTTTGTTTTTATATTCATCATATTAAAAATAAGAATTGTGTGTGTAATTTAATGTTAAATGCAATTTAGTTATAAAATATTCCACATTCTCTTGGTCATCTTTTATGAATAGCCAATGAGGTTTTGAAGAGTTAAAAGACAAAATTATATATATTCATTATCAGCTTTTATTCTTATATTTCTTTTCCTATATTTATATTTGAACATTATCGACTTGTATTCTTATATTTTCTTACTATATTAATATTTGGACATTATCAGTATTTATTCCTATATTTTTCCTATATTTATATTTGAACATTATCGGCTTTTATTCCTATATTTTCTTCCTATATTAATATTTGGACATTATCAGCTTTTATTCCTATATTTTTTACTATATTTATATTTGAACATTATTGGCTTTTATTCCTATTTTTTTTCCTATATTTATATTTGAACATTATCAGCTTTTATTCCTATATTTTCTTCCTATATTTATATTTGAACATTATCAGTATTTATTCCTATATTTATATTTGAACATTATCGGCTTTTGTTCCTCTTTTGTTTGGTCAGTATGGATTAAAAACAAATAAAGAATGCAACGCATCTGTTTATGTCAGTAATCATCTCAGTTCTGTCCAAAAGTATTTTCTAACAAGGGAAAAGCAAAGTGTAGTATCTGTTTAGTTTATCTCATGTAAATATTGCAATAATGTGATGATTGGATTGGAAATAAAAGGAGAGAATAGGAAAAAATAGGAGAGAAAGGAAAGGAAAAGAAATAAGAGAAGAAAGGGGAGAGAAGGAAAAAACATTGGGAATAGAAATAAAGATTGAAGGGTGAGAGAAAGACAAGAAGGATGGGGAGAGAAGGGAGAGGAAAAAGGAGAAAGCTGGGAAGGAAAGGGAAAAGAAAGAGGAGGTGGAGGGAAGGGAGGATAAAAAAGAGGTGGAGGAGGAGGAGGAAAGAGAAAAAAGAGAAGAGATAGAAGAAAGAAAGAGAGAAAGTATAAATTATTTGTTAGCATTTGAGTGCTGTGAACTTTGCATACTGTTTACATTTTCATCACTAGTGTCCAGTTCAACATTTTTCACTTTTCTCCCCTTTTCATGTTTCCCCTTTTCTAACCTCCCACCCACCCTCCGTCTTCAGTCATCTGGGCAGTGCTTTGTCTATGAAGTTAAAAAAAACAAAACTGACCTCGAAGAACATCAAGTACTTTGCTTTAACTTGTGTTTTGGACATATCCTTCACTGTCAGAATTTTCTGTGGAGAAGTTTCGGATAAAAGGCCACACAAACAGAAAAAAATTTCAATAGAAATAAAAAAAAGTTAGTTTTCTACTTCCTTCCCAAATTACTCCTACCCTATCCCCTCCTACTCTTTCTTGTTTTTAAGTTTGAGTTCACAATTATAACAATGATGTCCACTTTGCTTCTTCGACTTTTTTCTGTAACAATGTATCAAAATGAAATACCGAAATAGTTCCTTTGTGTAGGAAAGATAAACTTCAGCATTTCCCCTTGTGACTCTTGGAACTTATTTCCATCTGAAAATTGGGCTGATGTATTTATATAAACAAGATTTAAACACAAGTTGATCATTGGCTCAGAGGATTTACTTTTATATCAAATAATGAGTACACACATATAAACAAATATATATAGCCATATTTTTATTAACAGATCGCAACATCTATCAGAGAGATGAAAATTAAATTTTTAATATTGCATTATTCCAAAATGTTAACACATCAGCAGATAGATATTAATGTCAACAACTGAGCACAAATAGTTATTAATTAAAAAAATTAGTAATTAATATATATTATCTATAACTATATGTACAAGAATGTTTTTTTCGATAAAAGTTTAAAAATTAACCATAAATAGGTAAATAATGCCTATATTGTTGAAAATTCTTTTTACCGCAATATAGCTATTTGTGCTATGTTATAATGATTATTACCTAAACAATAATAATACTGAATAATTTTTTTTTAAACATTAAAGAATATTTAATCATATCTCCCTAATAGCTGTTGTGATCTCTAAGTACCACAAACTCATTTTGTTTAAATACTTATAAAAACCAAAAAGCCTACGTTAATAATAACATATTGTTCAGTCTCAGGTTTGATTTTTTAAGTATAGTCAATCATTAATAAGCACACAGAAACAATCCATGCAAGTGGCTTTAGATATGATGTAAGTGTCCCACAAATAATGTCATCAAAATGATCAAGACATTATTCCAAACAGTGTAAAAAGGTATCAAAGATTTTTTTTTAATTTCTAAACCATAATATGTTAAATTCTTGAAACTGACCAATGACTGTTGAAAACAAATGTACAAACAATTTTTACTCTCACTGGAAACAAACATTTATCATCTTGTATGAAAACAAGAGGAAATTATGAATATATTGAAAAACAAAACATTGTGATTGTCCTCGCATAGAAGCAGCTGCAATGAAAAAGGACTACCAGAAACATACATTACATTTATATCTAAATTTCTGTGATAAGGAGTTATGATTATTTACACTATTTATATTCAGACTATTGTCCTCATCTTTGTTGTTGCTATCATGATACAGAGTTTCCTCCCCCCCAAATTGACACCATTTAAAATATGAATATCTGAGTAACTACATGTTCCAGACAAACAAAATGAAATAGGCTTCATGCTGAACAATAACAGATTCAAATTAAACATTTAAAGGGATGTGAATTTCATAAACGATTTCGCAAAGATTCAAAAAGGTTCAATATATGTGCCACCTGAGACATAACACATATTAAGTCGGTAGACCACCTCCTGCTAAATAGACTGTAGTATGTCTTGTGTGACATTTTTCCAGCACCTCAGTGATTTCCTGCTTAAGTTCCTCTAGGCTTGTAGGAAGACAGGTGATATAGACCTATTCTTTCACATAGGCCCATAGAAAAAATCTCATGGTGTCAAGTCAGGTGAACATGGTGGCCATTTCAACAGCACATTGTCATGATCACTGACATGCCTGATCCATATTCCTGGTAGATTCTCATTGAGACAAGTCCACGCAGTCATCTTAGTTTTTACACATTTTGTTAAAATTTGAGATCATTTCAGCGAGAATTTGCTGTTATTAGACTACAAAATTATGTCAATTTTTTTTTTGTGGGGGCACCCTGTATTTCTAATGCATATAAAAATATATGATACATGTATAAAATGTATGTTATTCATGTATAAAATTTATGATACATGTTATACATGTATAAAATGTATGTTATTCACGTATAAAATTTATGATACATGTTATACATGTATAAAATGTATGTTATTCACGTATAAAATTTATGATACATGTTATACATGTATAAAATGTATGTTATTCACGTATAAAATTTATGATACATGTTATACATGTATAAAATGTATGTTATTCACGTATAAAATTTATGATACATGTTATACATGTATAAAATGTATGTTATTCACGTATAAAATTTATGATACATGTTATACATGTATAAAATGTATGTTATTCACGTATAAAATTTATGATAAAATCCATGTCATACATGGTATATTAAAACTTGTATTTGGACTGATATTTAAAACTGGTATATTTAAAACTAGTACTTGGACTGAACATGTAAGCAAAGTTTTAGAGAAAATGGAAACAAAAAGGACATTTATATTTAACATCTGAAAGCGATAGTTGAATTTTCTAGAGCACATACTGAGAACAAAGGGCTTAGAAAATCTGACACACACAGGACATATTTAAGGCAAAAGGGACAAAGAAAAGCAGTACATAACCTACCTAACAAGTTTGTGTAAATGGTTGGCAGAACAGAGATTAAGAGAGATAATGAAAAGATCTATAAAGGACAAGAAGTTGTGGATAGCCATGATTACCCACTTCCTGAAGGGACACAACATATAGAAGAAGACACAATGTATAAAATAAATTCAAAACTTTAAGTATATTTTTAATAAAAGAAATTTAATTTTTTCCATGAAAGTCAGAAGTGCTCAGGAATTTGACAATATGTCTCCTTTTATATGTATTCTTTTTTATATAAATAAAATTACCAAAAATGCATATTTATAATAAAATTACCAAAAATGCATATTTATAATAAAATTACCAACAATACATTTTATCTGTTGTTGAAGGTGTACAAATGCATTCAAAGAATATTTAGCTGAAACAATAAAATTGTGCTCAAAATATTTCGATTTCAGTATTAAATAACCCATAGAGGTTGATATGCCACTAAACAAAATCAACCAACTAACCAACATGAAAGAACTCTTTCATGACATCAATCCATGTAATATCCTACAATTTCTTAAAGAAATCAAGAATTCCAAAATATAACTTCAACAAGACTATGACATAAGACACACATATCACCGTCTCTAATAATTATGACCACACAAACATGTATGTGCACAAGAGCTGAATATCATCTACCATGTATTCAGTTGTGAAAGCAGAATAATATATATCATATTTTTATTACTTCAAAGCTCCCAAGAAAATTAAATTTCTGCATTAAATAACCTATAATGAGTTGATATGCCATTAAACAAACAAATCAAATCATTCAGTAACCCTCTACCTTGAGTGGCTCTTGGATCTTGTATTGGCAGATCATTTTGTGAAAAAAAACATTCAGTCTATCTTCTTGAAACTCTGAGTGTATATGTAGGACACACACACACACACACACATAAAAAGTTAAATAAATATCAAATATAGAAAAAGGCTTCAATTTGTTTTACATTTCCTCCTGGACTTCATCAAGTCTGAATTCATAAGAATCAACACAATAAAAATTCAGATTTTTTTCAAAATGGTTTCTTGCTCATTTCAATTGTACATGTCTATATGACTCTTTTCTTTCATCAAAATATTGCATCTGCAATTACATTCAATATTTCTAATCATTTCAAGGTTCTTTAATTAGCATTTAGCTTAAAATGATTTTTAAAAAAAAGAGTCACATTTCATATGAGAATTGTTTTGACATTTTTTTTAACAACCAAATTATTTTTTCATTTTTCAATGCAACTTTTTCAACTTTTGGTAATGAACCCATTGTACATGCTACTACATCAAAGCACATTTTTAACCCTTTAAATTCTAATCTAACGTGAGTACAATATTAACTGATTAACTGCAAATGACAGAATAGTCCATCCTTTCAGTTCCAGGGCTCACTTGTGAATAACACATTTCTCCCAAATTTAATGACTTAAGAGAAAAACAAATCTTTTGTATATTTCCTCTGTGAACAATTATTATCTGATAACTTCACACTGCGTCATCTGTATATCTTATGTTGTTAAGATTGTGGCCACCAATAATGAATCCTGGTAGGACATTAAATTTTCTCAGAATTGCTTTGGTTGAATAAATTTGGTGAGAAGATACATCCTTGTAACTGTTACATGCTATTTGTCCTCCTATATGGCCGTAAATGCTAGACAATCTCCCCAAAGATGAAGATTAGACTTGAAGCAACAAAAACGTGGTTCTACAGAAGGATGCTGAGGATACTGTAGATTGGACAATTGAGCAACAACGAGGTTTTAGAGAAAATGAAAACAAAAAGACACTTATATTTAACATCAGGAAGAGGCAGTTGAAATTTCCGGATACATAATGAGGAAGCAGTGCATGAAAAATCTCATACTCACAGGACTAATTGGAAGAAGGAAAACAGTGCATAATATACTTGATGATCTTGAGATGGTGGAACAGGGTTTAGGAGAAATAACAAAAAGACAAAAATTATTTAGAGCTACAAAGGACAGGAAATTGTGGAGAGCCATGATCACCTTTGTCCTGAAGGGACACAGCACATAGAAAAAGAATGAGCTTGAGTAAATGGATGGTGGAGCAGGGTTTAGGAGAAATAACAAAAAGACAAAAATTATTTAGAGCTACAAAGGACAGGAAATTGTGGAGAGCCATGATCACCTTTGTCCTGAAGGGACACAGCACATAGAAAAAGAATGAGCTTGAGTAAATGGATGGTGGAGCAGGGTTTAGGAGAAATAACAAAAAGACAAAAAAAAAGATGGCATAAATGGATGGCAGAACAAGGTTTAAGAGAGAGAATAAAAAGATAAAATTTATTAAGAGCTACAAAGGACAGGAAATTGTGGAGAGCCATAATCGCCTACATCCTGAGGAGACACAGCACATAAAGAAGAAAAAGATAATTGCCCAAATACCCAACCTACAAACAGAAAAAATAAAAGCAGACACATTAAACAATTCATATAAAAATGAGGAGGTAACAAAAAATATATATATTACTGTAATGCCAAAATATAACAACAATTAAAAAACAGGTAAACCAGTTTATCAGTCCTAAAAAAATCAAGAACAAAATATGTGTACGGGGACACTAAAAATATATACAACTCTAGACTAATGTTATATGAAAACAAAAATTATAACATTAAAACTAATTACTTTTTTTTGGTCCTCAATTTTTGCTCTGGTGAGAGAGAATTGATAAACTAGTTTAAATGTTTTTTCTTTAAATCATTGTTATAATTTGGTATTACCAATTTACTTATGAATTACTTTTTAATGTGTGATTTTATTGTTCAATTAAAATTTTGTAGTCCTGCAAAAATATTTTAAACATAATAAAGTAAGTTGTCATACAAGTTCTCTTTATAAAATTTCTGTATAAATAACCTTTTTAGAAAGACATCTACTTTCTAAAGTTCTTTTTCTCATTCTATTAAGCTTACTTCAATTTCTCATTCTGGACATATTTACATAGAGCTAGGGCTGTTGCATATCACCCCCAAAGCCATCAACTTTGGGCAAACCTGATTGGGGTCCCAGGCAGTGCTTTGTAACTCTTACTATCTTATCAATATTTGCTATTTTTTCTACCAACATTCATATATCTACAAATTAAACTAAGTACAACTGACTATTAAAGGATGAAAATTTTTAATCGATTTTAATGTAATTCTGGGTTCTGTTTTTTTGTCCAAATCTGTGAATTTGTTTTGCTCATGCTAAGTCCTGAAAAAACACCATATAAAATTCACTATTTTTCATCCATAATGTTGAATGTGTTAAAATTATTCAACTTTTTAACAAGAAAAATCTCAAGCTGATGTTAAAAATGATCGCAAAAACATTGTTGACTTATTTAAGATGGAATGATCTATTATGAGATGTCTCTAATTTGTATTTAGATACATGTATTTATTTTCAATTTTTCTAGTTGAATTTTCCACCTATATTGTATATATTGTATATAATCCATTATTGTAGATAATTAGGTTACAATAAAATTTGTATTTTGTATGGATACTATCTTATGAAAATTGAGATGTAGTAGATTGTGGGGGGTGGGCCATATCATAGATTCAGGAGGGGATATCACAGATTTGAGGTGGTGGGATGTATCATAGATTGGGGCTGGCATGAGACCCTTAAAACAGCTCAGTCACAAAGTGATATAAAACACTGGTGACAAAAAACATCAACTCTTAGCAACATTTGTTTTTTTTTACCTAAATTTATATATTATTTAATATGGAAGGATCTATTATGACATGTCTCTAATTTGTATTTAGATACATTGTATTTATTTTCAATTTTTCTAGTTGAATTTTCCACCTATATTGTATATAATCCATTATTGTAGATAATTAGGTTACAATAAAATTTGTATTTTGTATGGATACTATCTTATGAAAATTGAGATATAGTAGATTGTGGGGGGTGGGCCATATCATAGATCCAGGAAGGGATATCACAGATTTGAGGTGGTGGGATGTATCATAGATTGGGGCTGGCATGAGACCCTTAAAACAGCTCAGTCACAAAGTGATATAAAATACTGGTGACAAAAAACATCAACTCTTAGCAACATTTGTTTTTTTTTACCTAAATTTATATATTATTTAATATGGAAGGATCTATTATGACATGTCTCTAATTTGTATTTAGATACATTGTATTTATTTTCAATTTTTCTAGTTGAATTTTCCACCTATATTGTATATAATCCATTATTGTAGATAATTAGGTTACAATAAAATTTGTATTTTGTATGGATACTATCTTATGAAAATTGAGATATAGTAGATTGTGGGGGGTGGGCCATATCATAGATCCAGGAAGGGATATCACAGATTTGAGGTGGTGGGATGTATCATAGATTGGGGCTGGCATGAGACCCTTAAAACAGCTCAGTCACAAAGTGATATAAAATACTGGTGACAAAAAACATCAACTCTTAGCAACATTTGTTTTTTTTTACCTAAATTTATATATTATTTAATATGGAAGGATCTATTATGACATGTCTCTAATTTGTATTTAGATACATTGTATTTATTTTCAATTTTTCTAGTTGAATTTTCCACCTATATTGCATATGATCTATTGTTGTGCATAATTAGGTTAGAATAAAATTTGTATTTTATATGAATACTACCTTATGTAAATCAAGATGTAGTAGAGTACCATACATTCAGGTGTGGGGAGTCTGTATCATAGATTCAAAGAAAGTTTTAATATTATTCAAATATTTATGTCCACTTAAAAAAAGAACTCTTTTAGAAGACATAATTATATTTATTTTGCATTTTCTTAAATGTAAACACTGATATTTTTTCTAACTTGTGACTGAATTTTGACAAGGCAGATATAAATTCTTTCTATACAAACAATGAATTTTAAAAAGATACTAAATCAACAAAAGCATTTCTTATATATGGCAATTTTTACAATTTGAATTAAAGGTAAATAGCCCAATTGAAATATTTCTTAAAATATGCTTTTAAAAATTTTACTACTTATGATGTAAATGCAATTTGTTAGTAATTTATATTATATTATAGTAATTTAGCTGATAGTAAAATGATTGTTTAACAATGCAAGCTGTTATAATCTACTGAGATGGAGACACACAAACAAAATCTAGCCTTGCAAATTTATTGTTGTAATCTAGGGAAGGTTACTGACTAGAATAATCACATGAAGGTTAGTAATGAACGATAATACTTAGAATATGAACAACACATATAAGATTCACCAGTGGTGCATAGAATAAGTAGTCAATTGCTAGAAGTGAGTCAAGTGAATTCCACAATGAATCTCTAACTGCTGGATATCTACAACCACCCCACAGGGTCAGATGTGGCACAAGACCAAATTTAATGTGGGGTATCCAAGCCCATAGGTTTGGCCAAAAATTCCCCATAGACTGTATGAAATGGGGTTAGGTAGCTGTTTCCTGAGACGAGACTGCCCTTCAACATAGCCTCATCTGGGGATCCTTTCTGTCCGGAGGCAGAGTTTGACCAGCACAGCTGGAGACGAATCTCCAAATGCAGACCAACATACAGTATTTACTACTGTATTTATGTGACTGGGGACATACCCATTATCATCCATAGGTATGCTATAACATTTATAAAGGATGAAATAATTCTATTTTTAAGTTTTTAATCAAAACTCCTGATACCACTAATTCTTCATACATTTTTTCAAGCCACTCTTAGTTTAATAAATTTCTATTAAAAAAAAAAGAATTATGATAGCCACCAGTTTTTTGTCTTCTTACAAACTCATTTGTATTTTGGCATCAGTGTTAGATATTCTTTCCAAAATATAAGACTTAACTCAGAAACAGAATGCATATTTCAAAAGCAAGGATTATATGCTTTCCAAAAGATTTGTATTAATTAATTTGTGACACATCAGGTTTCCAAATGATTTCTCATCATTGTTCATTTGATAGATTATTTATTCTCAATGCTTCTTTCATCCCAATATGCAGTGAAGATGTTTTCTTGAATTTCTTTGAAGGTAAATACTAAACATAAATATTGTATACCTAGCAACAAAAAAAAGTAAGTAAAAGGACTTTTTTTTTCTCTTGACACTGCTATTACTGTAAACTCTCTCAGCAATTTTTCATTTTTTTAGAGTTTTAATAAAACCCCAAAATATGAAACTGGATTTATACATTCTCTTTTTTCCTCAAGAACTGACTGCAAAAGTATTAAACACTATTCTTGTAAATAAATAGTGTTTAACATGTTTGTTGTCATTCTCGAGAGAAAAATCCAGATACTTCTAACTTATTTTAGTGTATTTGAAAATGAAAGAAATGTCTGAAAAATGTATTTTTGCAAAATATATAATTATAGTGATTTAGTAAGTGTAACTTACTTGTGGCACAAGGCCAAAAGCATGTAGCACCCAGTGAGGATCGAACTCACTACTCAGTCATATTTAATCTAACGAAACAAAAATATATATTTATATAGTTACTCATCATAATGTGTTTATTCAGTTTTTCTTGTTCGCTTGTTCACAAACATTTTTATAAATTTATGAATAGAAAATTTGTCTTCCTAGTTATTTCTTTATAAAATGGTAAATAACAAATATTTCATTATAGTTGGTTGACATATTTTTATAAACTAGTAAATATAAACTTATTCTTGTAAATAAACAATCTAATAAAATAATTGTGTTTAATTTTCTGGTTGTCAATTCTTCAGAAAAAAGAAAATGCATACACCCAGTTTCACATATTTGAGTTTTGCTGAAATTCTAAAAATAGATTTTTAAAGCAATAAAAATTGTTAAGAAAGTATACAGTCAAAATATAATAAGAAATATAATAAGCAAGAAAAATATAAATATATAATAAGCATATACATAATATAAAAAATATGAAAGTATAAAGATATCAAAATAAAATATAAAAAATATAAAATATAAAAAAAAAATTAAAAATTATTAATTCTCACTTAAATATCTGTCTATATTTCTGAGATGAAGTATTATGTACACTATTTATATTATTCGGACTATTGTCCTCATCTTTGTTGCCATATTTATCACAACGTTTTGGCTATTGTATATTCCAGCCCTCTTCAGGTGGTTGGAATGTTGAACTGAACCCTTTATTTCGCTTGCTGGAGTAGACCGTTCTAGTTCCATGTGCCATGTCTAATGGATGTCAGTTATCACTTATCTCCTGTTAATTCTCCTCTCCAAGTTCTCCACCACCTTAACCAGGTATTGAAATCACACTCTTTGGGTCCTGTCACTTAAATCTCCTTTATAATTAAATAATAATATTATAATAAAATATAAAATATAAAAAATATAATAAGCAATAAAAATTGTTAAGAAAGTATACAGTCATCACAATGTCAAGAGAAAAGAAATGTCCTTTCGAAACGCCATTTTTTGTGGGTATATATGTTAAACATTGCTGTATATGCTCTTAAGAAAGGATGTTTTAATTACTTATGAAACATATTGGAAGACAAAATTTTTAACTCCATGATTATTATTATTGTCATTTTTCATAATTCTCTGTTCTGTTTGTACATATCAGATAATGAAAAAAAAAATTTTTTTTTCTTAATTAAATAACAAATACAAAGTACAAATTAAATCTCCTTGTAAAACCGATGCCTTTTCTTTGTCTACCCTACCGTGGTATTCTCAGCATTCATTGGAAGATCCATATCTCTGCTGCTTCAAGCCTCTTCTTCATCTCTGAGGAGATTGTCTAGTATTCACTGCCATAAAGGAGGACTGATATTACATAGGAGTTGAGCACTTTCTTCTTTGTTTCTAATGAAATCTTCCTCTAGCTTTAAGAAAAATAGTTTTGATCAAAAGCTGTAAAGTGAGTTTCAGAGACTTGGAAATATTGGAAAAAATATTGTTTATTTATTTATTTTTCTTTGATGTATCAAATCGTTTCATGACATAGGCGATCATAGCTCTTCACAGCTTCACTTTTGTTGCTCTACATAACTTCTAACTCATTACCATATCTCTTTATCCCCTTTCTACAATTCATTCACACTAAATCGTTAAGTGGCTTAATCAATATTTTCCCTGTTTCTCTTGCCTTCAACATATCGTGTGAGTGTCAGATTCTCCAAGTCTTCTTTCCACATAATGTATCCCAGAAATTACATTTGTCTCTTTCTGATTGCAAGTACCAGTTTCCTTCTAGTTTATTATTTTCTTTAAAGACTTTCACATGTAAGTCCTTAAATAGATTTGTCCAATTATGACAGGGATATATAATAATTATAGGAAGGATCAGTTTATTATTTAATAACAACAGAAAAATAATCCCTCACTTTATGTTCAGTAGAATCTTATATTTATACTCATTTAGATAGGCTGTAAAAATTGACGGCTTATTTTGTTATGGCCATGATGTTATTAAAAAGCTTTTACATGTGAATCTTTAAATATATTTGTCCAGTTATGATAGGGATACACAGTAATTCTGGTTGGGGGGGATCAGATTATTACTTGATAACAATAGAAAACCAATCATTCAGTTTATGTTCAGTGAAATCTATTTTTTTATACTAATTTACAAATGCTGTCACATTCTGATTTTTTTTATTACCTTGTGAATATGCAACAGGCTCTTTCCCAGCTTTCGACGCATACTACTGAGATCAAGAATTGAAATGCAATGTGGGGTAATCATTGACCAGTCAGTAGAAGCTTCAGCAACTATGCTGTATGTTTACATTGATAACATTACAGATTCTTCTTTAGATTTTTATCTAGAATCTCTAAATACAGAGCAGAAACACCAGACCAGATGTGCAGCAATAATCAATACCTGGTTGAATAGGGAACTTGTAAATGTGTAAGATAGATTCTGGTGAGAAAAACTATCTAGCACGATACAGTGAACATATTTTCCTAGCAGCAGACCTAGCAATTGATTAAATATAATCATTTAAGTTCATGTCAGACAAATTAGATATTAGACAAATCAAAAATGATTAAACCTAGCTGCCAATCTAGTACTACACTTAAATTTGTAAAGTCAAAGAGGAAAGCGATATTTATTCTGTATAATTTACAGAAATGTGGCACAAGACCGAAGGGGGGATTGGGAAAAAAGAGACGGTCTTCTTCTGTCTTAACTATAACTTAGCTAGCCACAAACAGTGACCCAATCGTACGAACATTATTCCTTACACCAAAACACCACATTCAAACATACCGTTCTTACTACAACCACCATAATACCTCTCTGTCTCTATGAAAGAGGAAAGCTCATCAGAACAATTACCATGAAAATATTTATAGAAAAGGCACAGGGAAATTATGTCAGTCGGAAAATGGCTAACACTGAGATGTCAGGTCAGGACTGATAACATTGCAAAGTCTTCTTTGGATTTTGTCAAGAATCTCTAAGTGCATAGCAGAAACACAAGACCAGATGTGACAGCAATTTCTGATATTATCCCTCCCACACACAAAAGAAAGAAGTAAAAAGAGAAAAAAATCAATCCTTTCAAAATAACCTCATATAATATGACCAATAATCAATATTTACTCGTCTAATCCCAAAATTGAATTTCCCTTTGTATATTTCATATGTGCTATTTATCATCTTGCAAATTATAACTACTATAAAAGACACCTTCATATCAAACAGCATAAAAATGTCTTCTCTGTATTAATTATTGACAATGAAGATGAGATTAAAAGGCTTTGAAAACATAAAGCACTTGCAGTCTTATTTAGTTTTGCTGCAATGAAAACCGTTACTCAGTGACTTAGTTTTTACAACTTCAACTTTCAAAGATACAAATAGCATTTAACAAATTATACAAATTTTAGCTTGGTTCTGTCTAGGTACCTCAATATTTTTGCCTTGTGCCAGACTACACTTTCTTTCTTTTTATGTGACATGTCCTTTCAGGACATAGGTGATCATGGCTCTCCACCTCCCTCTATCCCTTGCAGCTCTCAACAAGTTCCTGCCCTCTGCTTCCTCCCCCAGACCACTTCTGTCATCCACTTGCTTAAGCCCGCCAGGTATATCACACATTGTTTTCCCTTGTCTCTCTTTCCCTTTATTTGACTCGCAAGTATCAGATTATCCAGGCCCTCCTTCCTCATTATGTGTCCCAGAAACTTCATCTATCTCTTCTTGATATTAAGTATAAGCCTCCTCCTTGTTTGCAACCTCTCTAAGACCTTGTGTCTCTTCTTTATCTTTGAGGAAATCATCCAACATTCGCTGCTATAAAGAAGGACAGATGTCACGTAACAGTTCAGTATTCTTTTCTTTGTTACCAAAGAAATCCTCCTGTCTTGCAATACTCTGCCCAGCTTTTGGAATGTGTCTTTGGCCATCCCAATATGCCTACGGATCTCAGTGTCGCACTTACCATCTTCTGTCAAGTTTATACTTAGTCCTTTGTTCTCACTCTCCATCACTACCTTCTGTAGGAGATTTTGTAATTTATTTTCTGTGTCTGCTATCAGTACTGTGTCATCTGCATATCTTATGTTGTTAAGATTGTGGCCACCAATGCTAAATCCTGGTAGGGTTTCCAGTTCTCAGAGAATTGCCTCACTGTATAGGTTGAACAGGTCAGATGAGAAGATGCATCCTTGCTTTACATCCCTTTCTATTTTTGTATATTCATTGAACTCGTTCCCTATGAGTATACATGCTGTTTGCTGCCATTATAGGTTCTTGATTATTCTGATATCTTTCCCAAATATATTAAGGTTGCTGAGTAGTTCCATCAGATTCTTGTAGCATACTTTGTTGAATGCCTTTGTGTAGTCTATGAAACATAGGTACACATCTTTCTGCATCTGTATCGCTCTTTCGGATCACATTCTGAGCATGAATATTGCATTCCTTGTTCCAGTGTCTTTAACGAACCCAAACTTTTCTTGTCCTATCTCTGGGCTAATTCTGCTTGAGAATCTCATCAGTCATCTATTCATTTCTCCTCCTTCTTCTTCCTGTCTCCTTTGGGATGATATCATTTGCTGATGTCACTAAAGCGTCTCTTAGTGTGTCCCATTTCGAGTTTCCATTGTCTGCCTCATATCATCTTTTCACTTTGTCTATGTATTTTTCTTTTATGTTAGGATCACTCAGGAGTTTGTTGTATTACAGTTTGGGTGCTGCATTAATCTTCTTCAATTTCCATAGTTTCACTCTTAGTTTACATATAAGAGTGTGATGACTGCTTCTGCAGACAGCACTTGGGTAGGTTTTGCAGTGAATCATTGCATTCCTGAATCTTTTGTTGATGGTTATATAATCAATTTGGTTTTTAGTTTCTCTTCCTGGACTCCTCCATGTCGATAGTCATCTTGGGTGTTCTTGGAGCCATGTGTTGGCTATTACCTGGTCATTGGCTGTGCACCATTGGATTCATTTTTCTCCACATTCATTGTGGGTTCCTAATCTGAATCTTCCTGCTATAACCTCTGCCCTTTCCCTGCCTACTTTGGCATTTAGGTCTCCTATGATAATGATGACTTCCTGTGATTTGCATAGAGCCCTGGCACTGTCCAGCATGGAGTAGAATCATTCGATATCCTCTTCCCTGCTTTGTGTTGTCGGTGTGTACACTACTATAATAGCCACGTTGAAAGAATTCCCTTTCAGCTTCACTACCAGAATTCTTTCGGAAAGCTGATGGTATCCTAGAACGCATTTCATAAGTTCACTATCTAGTATTAGTCATACTCCTTTGTCATCCTTCTCACCGCCTGTATAAATTATCCTGTGTTTGTCACTGACAAAGTCACTGTTGTTTGGCCATCTGGTTTCACATACACCTAGAATGTTGATGTTAAGCCTGTTCATCTCTTTTTTAATATTATCAAACTGGCTGCAGTTGTTCAATGTCTGGACGTTCCATGTCCCAAGGGTTATTTTGTGTTTAATGTGAGCAGTCACAGAATAACGGTCTGGTGACACCTGTCACTCATGTCATTCCTTTCCAGGCAAGGGATAGGTTCCAAGGACTTTTATCCCCTTTACGCCGTTTATGTTAGCAGTCGCTGGATGACACTCAGGTGACACCTGTTATGCATATCACTCCTTACCGGGCGAGGAGTTCCCATAGACATAACCCCCTTCATGCCATTAGGTTTTGCATTATCTGAGTTGTTGGTCATGATTTGTCATGGGATTGATAGTGGAGTGGTTTCTTGTTGCCTTCTCCATGGTGGTTTATGGATCACCACCTCTAGTTAGCTGGCCGCTGACTCAGAGAGTTCCTCTGCCCTTTCTTAGGTCTTGTTTTTCATCCTACTGCCTCACTCAGAACTTGGAGTGGCGTAGTTGGTTTAGTTGCTGACTTTTTGACTGGAATATTTATCGAAAAGTTGAGGGAAATAACAAAAAAAGAAATTGTTTTTTTTTATAATTAGGTTTTAAGTTTTAACTTAGTATAAGTTTTGTTGCCTCTTACTAAAATACTAACAAAAGGGGAGAGGACATTAAATTCGCTTCATTTAGAGAAGAAAAATTTGAAAAACAAGAAAAATAAAATAAATAGTAGGAGCAATCAAATAAATCAAAAGGGAAAAGAAAGAGGAGGAAAAGTTTTCCACATTTAAACCCAAGACCAAGGGAGGTGGGGGCTAGTCTGACCATTTACATTGGAAAAAATCACTTCATGACTGTCCAGGCATTTTGTTGACAGGCCAACTTATATTCAACAAACTTAATAAAAAACTTAAGATGAAGTGGATTAAATTCGGTACCATTAGAAATAAGACAGTTATGGAAGCTAAAAGAATTAGTAATAGCAAAAGAACTATACTAAGCTTAGTAAATACCAAATTATCAAAATCTGGTTCTTCCTTTTCAACTGCTTCTCATCAAATCACACTGAAAACACTGGTTCTTATTCAATCACTAAAGTTAAGCCGTGTCAAGCCTTGTTAATCCTTAGATGAGGGACTGCAAGGGAACATCAGATACTGTAACAAACCTCCTGCAATCCGAAATTAGGTTTTGGCTTTAAATTACTCACAAAGGGTTGATAAGCTGTAAAAAACAAATCAATCCTTTTCAACTAATTTTTCTTTAGGTGCATATAAGATGTACTTATATAAAAATAAAACCTCATGTACAATACATATACATATATATATATATATATATATATAAGATCCTTTGGTTAGGTGGATAATCCTGAGGAGTTCCTAAAATGTGAATATCCAGTTAATACTCCTAGTAGAGAGCTCAATGTATGAGAATAATAACAAATCATACAGAGCAATATAATTAAGAAAAATTTAAAAGAAAAACTTTTGATTTGGATTTTTATATATATACATATATATATTCAATGTGGGCATATGTAAAATATTTGATATTTACATATGCTTTATCTCTGATATTGTATATTTTAATTCATAAATATAGCATACTTTAAAACTATATTTTTATCATACATATATATATATATATATATATATATATATATATACCACAATAAATCAGTACTATATACTTCACCTGACATGAATTTTGATTTGAAAATTTCACTTGAGAAATATTGACCTTAGTGATTAATATATTTCATTTAATTAATTTTGTTGACAAGCAAGAAGATTGTGTTGAAATATGAATATTTGTTGTGTCTGTCAACAGTGTTAAAAGTTATCATTATTCAGGTTATTTACAGTTGGACTAACATCCTCATATTTGGTGTTATTAAGACAATGCTTTGACCCCCTGGCCGTCTTGAGTCTCCTGAAGAAGGCTGGAAGGCACAATGACTGAAATATTGGCATAACAACACAGATAAAGACATTAGTCTAACTGTAAATATTATAAATACTGTTATGTAAAATAATTGTATTTTTCATCATGTATATATATACATATATATATATATATATATATATATATATATATATAATGACGATTACTAACATGAAACAGCCTGTCACCTCTGAGTGATGACTTCAATGTTCACTTTTAAATTTATATTTACATATATATATATATATATATATATATATATATATATATATATATATATATATATATAGACACATATTTGAACAAAATTTAAAATTTAAAATTTCAGCATCCTCACTTTTTCATGCATATGTGTAATTGCATCAACATAAACATCACTTGAGTTTGATGAAGCCCAAAAGGATGAAATGCATGACACAAATTTTTTCCCACTGTGATGATTCTCCTAATATATATATATATATATATATATATATATATATATATATATATATATATATATATATATATATATATATAATTCATTTTCCTTATATACATATATATGTAGTACATTTTCCTAATATAAATATATACATAATACATTTTCCTTGTATACATATATATAGTACATTTTCCCAATATATATATATATATATATATATATATCCAAGTATAGGATTGGTATATACGGAATAAATTCCAATAACCAACAATTACTATTCTTAAAAGAGTGCTCAATACAGAGTAGAGCAAATATAATTATTTATTAAAAATTATAACATAAATGTTATAAAATCACTACAAAAATAGCCATTTTGTTTCAACACCTCTGGTGTCTTATCAAGTGATGATGTTGAATGTAGAATCTACATTCAACATCATCACTTGATAAGACACCAGAGGTGTTGAAACAAAATGGCTATTTTTGTAGTGATTTTATAACATTTATGTTATAATTTTTAAATAAATAATTATATATATATATATATATATATATATATATATCATTTAATAGCAAAAATATGCAAATTTTACAACACTCAAAAAAATAACATGGAAAATCAGAAAAATAGCAAACAAGTAATTGTTGCTTTTCAGAACAATATAAATTTCCAAACAAAAGTACAGACATGAAAACAAATTCCTATTAGGCTACCTACAACCACATCCTGACTCTAAAGATTAAACAATTAGTAACCTATAACCTGAAAGTAATAAACTTTATTTCAAATACCTGAGGAAAATGAGGAAAGTCTACAAAAAAATAAATAAAATAATAAATAAAAGTAAAATATGATTAAATATATCAAGAAAATAAACAAATTCAAGGTCAGAACTATTTTTTTACAATAATGTCCAATCTGTACAAGGCCCAAGAGACACTCAAAGTTGCACTACAAATGTAGATATATGTGTATTTATTAATATATACTTCATACCTCTGTTTAACTACATTGAACACTGTTTTTTTTTGCACCATAAATTAAATTAGAAAGCTTGTCAATTACAACCAAAATAATCAGTTTGATTCTCTCTGGGTGCCCATACTTTTGACCTTCTGCCACATTTAAGTGACTCTTTGTAAATCAATCTACAACAAAATTTGACTGACTAAATTATATATATATATATATATATATATATATATATATATATATATATATATATATATATGAGAGGGAGAGAGAGATAGAGAAAGAGGGAGGGAGAGGGAGAGAGAAAGAGGGAGGGAGAGAGAAAGAGGAAGAGAGAGGGAGAGAGAAAGAGGGAGAGAGAGAAAGAGGGAGGGGAGAGAGAGAGATAAAGAGGGAGGGAGAGAGAGAGGAGATATACAGGTAATTTGTTATGATTGGTTGATCCTTGCTAATCAATTTATTTGTAATTTAGTTCTTGCATTAATGAGCATATGACTTCAGTTTGTGTAATTTCAAATTTCCTGTCTTTGACATTTATTACCAACCATAATTGTTATCATTTATCCCAAGTCATGATTCCAGAGAATAAGGAAAGCACTCTCCATGGTGTAAAGTGCAAGAGCTAGACATTAGCTAAAATAGATAATATTGAGCATCTGAACATATTTGACAAGGACTGCCTCTGGGATGGAAGTAGTTAGACATTTTCCACAAAGTGTCAGAGATCAATGTTTCAGAGTTCATGTGAAATCTAGAAATTTCAGTGCTGATTTTCTAGGTACAGAGACTTTCCCCTGCATCCATGTCATTCTCATTTAACCTTGTTAGATCCTAAGTTCTAACAGATAAGCATTCCAAATTATCTCTTTTGCTGTGACAGCACTCAGACAATTCAATAAAAAAAAACTTTTCATTCATTTCTTTCAACAATATCAACAATTTTCTTCTATACTTTTTCAAATAAAATAAAAAGCATGCAGGCTTTCAAAAATAAAAGTAGCATGGTAAAAATAAAAGAAACACCTACAAAATGGCTGCTGAAGACCCACCCCCACTGACCAAGAAGAGCTACAAAGCAGGGTATTCTATACATTCACCCCACATGTGCCACAATTTTTCTCAAGTTACTTTAACCCTTCCAAAAGATATTTTTGATATTTTGTCTCTGAAGTCTGACTCTGATGCTGCTTATAGTTCTTCACCATTCAAAAATTTATTCCTTTCTTCAAACTCCTTTAAAAGCTTAGAATCAAGAAATAGATTGCACCAAATCTGATAAGTTGACTGGATGGTCAAACTCCAAATTCTTCAAAACTTCCATTGTCTTAGCAGTGCTTTTAGCAGTGATTCTGAACTGCTATGCCACAGCACACTAGTGTACCATGAAATAGTGTCATGGTAGACATATATATCTATGTATGTGTGTGGAAGTAGTAATGGTACACCATTAGTATTTGAATAAATGAATAAGTATTAAACTTTATCCCACATTAGCTAAAAAGGCTTTATCAGTTTTATTGCAATTTTTTACTTCTTATTTATGTGAATTAGGCTTCTCAACCCTAAATAAGATCAAAAATAAGAAGCAAGCAAGATTACACTCAACTGAAGAAATGAAGGTCTGCTTATCAGACATTCAACTAAACACTGAAGAGATCACAAAAAAAACACCAGACACAGGTTTCACACTAAATAAGCTGCACAAATAGTTGAAGAGAAACATTGAAATAAAGTAAGTTCATATTTGTGTATGTATTTTTAAAAAATCTATGGTTTTATTTCATAGCATTTAAATGTATACCCTTTAAAAATTCTGATAAGTGTTCTGTGATATTTTCATTTACACCTGGGTGTGCTTTTGCTCAAAAAGTTTGAAAAACATTGTTTTAGCATATGCATTGACTTCAAAAAAAGAATAATTTACTATAATTTACCAATTTTCTTTCAATTCTTGCTTTAATTTCTATAGTAAGCTTGTGACATATGTTGCATTAGATATTTCATTTTTCTGAAGATGGACACTCTCCTTACCCCTGTAGAAAAGAAACTGTAGCCATGAGGTTTTCCTGCAGAGCTTTGGATCTTGAATTTCTTCAGCCATGGAGAGCTTGAGTACAAACACTTAATGGACTGTTTATTTTGAGTTTCAAATCATAGTTGAATAACCATGTTTCATCAGACATGACAAGTCATTTCAAAAAATTATCATTAGATTACTGAAAATGTTGCTAACTCAATTTGGATGACTTGGTATCATTTCTGGTTAGAGTTCAAGCATTTTGGCCTCCACTTGGCTGAGATCTTTTTTACTCCCAACTGTTCAAAACTTATAAACTCCATGCTTTGCCTGGTTATTTCAGTGTCCCAGGAATTTTTTGGTTGATCAACCAAAATAAGGTTATGAACCTGATCAATATCAGTAACTGACACACCATTGCAGGTTTCCCAAACTGTGCTGCACCTTGGGTCTTAAAATCTCCACTTCTTCCCATTTGGGTATGACAAGGACTTATCATCCAATGTTTGCATCATCCACTTATGGATTTCCTTTGGAATTGTCTTCTGCAGGAACAGGAGCTTCATGACAACTTGTAATTCAACACTTGAAAATTCCACACATGCTTCCAAAATAAGTCTGAGAATCCTGCAAATTGGCACTTGACAATATAAGAGAACACTCTTTTTGACTGTAGTGGGAAATTGATCGGGCAAAGAACTTTTCACTATCACCTTGTATAGTTCTATCTGATGAAATGGATTTTTTACTTTTGGATAATTTTACACTTTGTTTCTATTAGATTCGATATCTTCATTTTAGTTAGTATTTTGTTGCAAGTGACAAATACAAATTTTATTATTAAAACATTGATTTTACTCTTAATAAATAAACTACAGTTAATACGTTCTTAATTTTTGTAAATAAGCTCACTCATTTGTTGCATAATAATACTGTTGGAACATTTTTTCCCACCCTGAAAAATAACTTTAATTTGTGTTTAAACCAAGCACTGAGATCTGAAAAGTAGTTCTTATTGAAAGTCTTACCAACTCGTTAGCATAAAAATTCCTAAAATAAATATTTGTGCAAAAGTTGTATCAAAAGGATTAACTGAGAAAGAAGCATCCATTGTTTCCCTCAAGCACTGTTTTGTTCCTGTCTATATCTTTCCTGAATTATATATGAATCCTGGTAGTGGAAAGATCCATGAGGTAGAGAAGAAAAAAGGGGGCAGTTAAAAAAAGGACTGGTGGAAAGCTCCAATGGGTAATGAGGGAAAACAATGTTGTTAGAAAAAAAGGGTGGTACTTGGGAAGCAGGGTAGCCTTAGAACCAAGAAATATTTTTTCCTTTATTTTAAAAATTCTCTCACACTTAAAAAGTCACTTACACTTAAAGAACATTTCTGCTTTACAAATAATTAAATTAATATAAGAGTCTTATAAAAATGCATAGTTTTATTTTATTTAGTTGTTCAAAGTTAAAAGCTCAAATGTTTGTACACTGCTGACATTATCTAGACAGCTGATGTCTGCAAAGGCTCTAGGTTTGTAGGTATAGTGATATAACCATAGACATTTGTCTGGAGACAGCTGTTCTAATGTCATCTAAAAGAAACAGAAATGCCTATAAGTTTTACTGTGCTAGATTAGATGTCATTTTGAATTTGCAGTATAACTAATACCAATTCAGAAGTGGATGTGGTGGTGGGGCACTAAGAATTTAACCTAGGAGCCAGAAGTAGGTGTTTCAACAAACTTGCTTGGGATTAAATTTTGAAAAAAAGAGGATGGAAAATGTGGCACCAAAATCCAAATGCACATTGGAATAGTAAAATATGCCTTCCAAAAACTAAACAAAGTATTAAAAAACAAGAAAATTTAATTCGAAACAAAGAAAAGAGTGCTGAACTATGTAATGTCAATTCTCCTATATGGCAAGGAATTCTGGACAATCTCCTCATGTCTTCCAAATGCTAAACAAAGTATTAAGTAACATGAACATTTCATTAGAAACAAAGGAAATAGTGCTGAAGTGCTATGTAATGTCAATCCTCCTATATAGCAGTGAATTCTGGACAGTTTCCTCACAGATGAAGAGGAGACTTGACACAACAGAGATGTGGTTCTACATAAGGATGGTGAGAATAAAACAGACAGAGCATCATAGCAATGAGGATGTTTTAAGGAAAATAAAAAGAAAAAGGCAGCTTCAGTTTCTTGGATACATAATGAAAAAAGAAGGCCTGGAAAATTTGACACTCAAGGACATGTTGAAGGCCAGAGGGACAGTTAAACAACTACCTGACAAGCTTGGTGGTAAATAGTAAATAGGTGGCAGGGCAGGGAATGGGAGGGGGATTGTAAAAAATCAAGGACTACAAAAGATAGGAAATTGTAAATAGCCCTAATCGCCCACATCCTGAAGGAAGTATATAAAAGAAGAATGAAACAAATATTTTGATTGCTTTCCTAATTTTATCAATGAATCAGCTGATTACAGATTTTAGTTATATCTTTCATGGATGTAGACATGTGTACGTAATTGATAAGGTTGTACTGTAAACGAGATATGTGTCCATAGGTGTGAAAATTCTCCACATATATTTCTGGATTTTTATTAATTTACATTTTATGAATTTTTTTTTTTTTAATTTGTCTTGTTTCACTTCATATATTAGTCATAGACTTGAAACCGCTGTTTTATAAAAATGAAAATGAGTGAAAGAAAAAAGAAATGGATGAATAAATAAAGTATAATTTATTTTAACATCCAATTTTAATCAGTTTTCATTTGGATAATTTCCTCTTTACTTTTCTAGTATTAAATGGCCAAGTTGACTTCAAACACCAAGCCTGACACAAAAAAAAAACAATGTTCATATATCTGTGGGAAAAAAATAACAAAAATTCATCTCAAATATGATTTATTGAAATTTTTTTTTCAAGCCTTACCTGTTTAATAACACATTTTGAAAAACGTGTTCTCTGTATAAAGAGGTGTGTATTTCTTCATGTACAAAACAAAAAATAGATGTAATCATTTTTGTTTTATTCTACAATATTTCAGATTTTATTATTCAAGTCAATGTTTTTAAAATAAAATTGATATTTCAGGACAGATTCATATTTATATCAGCAACTTATCATGTGAATTTAAGGTTATAATATCAATCCTTATCTTTTATTAAATTGATGTTATGTGTTGAGAGTGTCAAGTTTTATTACAAAGCAAAGTTAATGTAATATAAATCTTATTTATAAATAAATACAAAAGATAGAACCTATAGAAACATATTTCATTAACACAATATCTTATATGCTTGAATAATTTATTTTATTATTTCATATATTAAAATTTAATAATTTATTTTATTATTTCACATATTAATATTCACTTCTTGACATTTTATAACCTTCACTGGTGTTTCAGTCGTTGATTTTGTTAACTTTTCATCTATTTCAACATTACATTACTTGTAGTATTTTATTGCTTCCCAGAGATCTTGGCTTGTATATTGTTTTCTATTCTCATATATACTGTTTTAATTATTGACCATTTTCTATTGGATTAATATCAGAAGTTTATAACCATTCCATTAAGTCGATTCCATTGAAAACATTTTTCAGCAAAGTTGGCAATAATTAGATGTGCAGAAAGAAATTTGTCTTACATGAATACTATACATAATTGGCTTAAAGCTTCTTGTTTGTAGTGTGTACCCCTAAAAAATGATTTGTCTCAGAAATTAGACTGTCTATATTTATCTTGATACCATCACCAACTTTAAAGGGACTTGTAATTTTACTGCCTACAATACTAGCTGAAAACATTGTTATACCTTCTCTCCACTATTGACTTGTCAGGTTAGTTGGCTATTTCCATGAAGGACACAACTTCTAGCCCAGCCATAGGTCCATCTGATGTAGATCTACATTCATCACTAAAAATTCCTGTTGCAAAATCAATTTCATATTCATTTTACAATCAACTTGTTTCTCCCTGTGATGTCTACTTAAAGGTCGTTGTTTTGGCTGCTTTCACATCTTTAGCCAATGTTCTTAATATTCTGCCTCTTTTTTTCTGTGTACATTGGCAACAATGGCTTCTTCAAACATTTTTTTCTTCTTATTATCATTTTTAATTTTTTCCTCAAATTTCTTTTTGTGACTTTCTTAAAGACACTTTTGTTGTTGTTGTTGTTTTCCTAAGGTTTCAATTTCTTTTTTGATTGTTCTTTGATCTTTGTTCAACTTATATACAATTTCCTATGTTCTGTTCAGATTACTCAATAATTTTATAATATCCTCTTTCTAAGTTGAAGTTATATGCTTACAATACATATAAATATCAATATTTATCCTATTATGGATATTGATTTCCGATACGATGAACCAATGAACAACTCCTAAGTTACACAATAAAAACTCACAAAAGCAAACAAGTTATTGTAAATATTTCCAATAAAAACATTATAAGCCAACATTCACATGATATATTGATAATATTTAATGCCTGTAAACTTCCCCTGATATTTATCCAGTACAAAATAGTCTATCATTAGAAAGATATATATGAGAATATATATTCAAGCATAGATCTATGGGAAACAATAAAAATACTGCATGATAAAGTTGAAATAGATGAAAAGTTAACAAAATCAATGACTGAAAGATTGATGAAGGTTATAGAATGTCAAGAAATAAATATTAATATGTGAAACAATAAAATAATTTATTCAAGCAGATAAGATATTGTGCTAATGAAATATGTTTCTATGGATTCTATTTCTTGTATTTATTTATAAATAAAATTTATATTACATTAAGTGTGCTTCATAATAAAACTCAACACTCCTAAAACAAGTTATTATCAATATTTAAAAAAAAAAGATTGATATTTTAACTCATATAAGTTGCTGATATAAATATAAATCTATCCTGAAATATCAATTTTATTTTAAAAATCTTGACTTGAATAATAAAATCTGAAATATTGTAGCATAAAAAAAAATTCTATTTTTTACTTGATATCCTGAAAATCATATCACCATTGGTTAATATCCTGAAAATCCTATCACCATTGGTTAATAGAAATTTTATTGTTAAAACATTGACTTCCTTGTATAAAACATGAAATAGTTTAGATCAATAACATCCACTCTATTTCTCTGTCATATTTTCACCTTTTGTGTGCTTGATACTCTCAAACGTTCCTCTTTGACTCTTTTCTCATGTTTCATAGACTCCATCTTCTTGATTTTTCTCTGACATGTTAGATCACTCTGACTTTTTCTTCCTCTTTTTCTTTTCCTTTCATTATAGCTGATACTCTTCATGTTTTTTCTTCTTGCTCTCTTTTCTCTTCCATGTTGGATATTTTGACAATTATTTCTTCCTCTGCCTGTCTCTTCTCTTATGTGTTTGATTTTTGGTAGCTTTTTTCTTCCTCTTCCTGTATTTTCTTTTCAGTGTTTGGTTCGAAGCTACATTTTCTTTCCTTCACTATCTTTTCTCTTGTCTGTTTGATGCACTGATGATTTTTCTTCCTCTTCCTGTCTTTTGAATTGTGCTTTTGTTACTCTCCATATTTTCTTCTTTAAATTTATTTACATCAATAAATTCAGTGGCAGGTCATGTAAAATATTTCCTTTCAGCTAAAACACTTTTAGTACTCATGCTATATTCAATTTTTACTTTGTATTAATAGTCAACCATAGTCAGGATCATCGAGTCAATATGAATGATCCTTTCCTTAGCCGCATAATATGTGCATTGCCAGGGCTACATACAGTTTTGAATTCAAACTTTTCCTTCTCCTAGACCAAATGCCACCCAAGGCTATAGAACCTATTCTGCTATTTACACATAGCTGGTGAGGAGAAGAGATGAGTTCATACCTTCCTCAGGGGTATTAGGACCTAAATTTATCTTTACTTTGTTCTTTTGAGATATTTTTTTTATTGTACCCAGTGCTCTCTTCAGTATTGATATGACTGTCAATTCTATAATAGTTATATTTTTCTGCTGCTAAGTTACATAATAGTGCTTGTTCTTTTTACTTGTTTTTATCATATGTATTAGCTTACAGCCATGTCATGTTGAAACATCAGTTCTCATACAATCATCAAGGTTAAGCAATGTCAAGCCTAGTCAGTATCTACATGGGGGACCACTTGGAAATACTAGGTGTTTTAAGCTTGGATACACAGGTGGTGTAATAGATAATGGCTTGGAATTGGAAATCAGAAAGGCAAGTTTCATTTCTACTTGGGTTTGTTATATTCACTTACAAGCAAATACTCTTTAGAAAGATATGAATCCACCTCTTCTCCCTCCAGCTATTGGTTAAATAACAGGACTTGTATCTGTAAATCATTATTATCTTAAAAAATTCTTACAATCTAAAAATATTTTCTGGCTTTAAATAACTTGCAAAAGGTTAACAAACCGTAAAAATTATATCATTCAATCAAACGTATTAATCTGTTGCTAATTATTTTCTCTTATTTGGTGATTTTTTTTTTTTTTTTTGACAAGATCTCAAATTTGACTAAAGAAGTCAAATTTGAGATTTTGTCAAAGTTATTTCACTGATTATTTCTCTTGTAGTAACCTATTTTCTAAATTTATTTTTTTTATTTACTACCAATGCCAATAAGTGCAGGGGTAAGTAGTTAAAACATTGGCATTCCAACCATGAGACCCTGGGTTAAAATCTCTCTATGGTCGATTTGTTAAAATGACTTCTTCATAATATCAGCAATGAGCCCAGTTTGTGGCGCCATTGGATAGTGCCTAAAAATATATTGACAAGAATCATGTCAGTAAAATTGGGTAGAAGAAACTGTTAGAAAGCTGTAGATAGTTGTGCTTGGCAACCAAGTCATTGTGACTGAGAGTTTCAGAGTACTGACTTTGTTCTCTGACCAGTCATACCATATTTTGTGCTCTCTTCTAGAAATTCTAATTAAGGTCTCCTTGGCATAGTTGCAGTATAAACCATAGGTTGTCCCTGCAAGTGTTGAAGAATCACCAAAGTGACTGAGCAGGTGTCTGCAACAAGGATTAGCTAGCTAACCAAGTAGAATCCATAGTCTCCCAAATCTGATGCATGCCTACTACTGCCAGTACCAGAACTTGGAGCTCTTGTAAAGGTTATGATTTTGAATACTGATTTTCAAAGTAGGTAGATCGCCCCCTCCCACACACACACACACTTAAAATACTGGTCCGACATGATCTTCCTATATCAGCTTTTCGTTTTTGACCTTGTGTCATACTAGTAAATATATACAGCTCATATCCTTTGTTTTTAATTGATTGTCTATCATTGCAAAAATTTACTATTATATGAATGCGTTCTGTCTTTACACCAGATTTTTTCAAATCTTTCATTTTTTTTCTCAGTGTTCTAGGCAAACTTAGCAAAATCATGGTAATGCTAATATTAGTTGTTTCCTTATAAGGAAACATTTGGCATTCATTGACTGAACAGCCAGTGCCACTTGAATTATGCTCTTCTTCACTCTCTGGCTATCAGACTAGGATCAAAATGTAGTATCTGTCTTCAAGCAGACAAACTACATTTTATCTCTCAATTGTGTTTCTGTTTTCAGACAGTGCCACTACTTCCCTCATTGCACTAAAAGTGGAGGGTCAGTAGTCATACTGATGCCAGTGCAACTGATGGTTGCAGGGGCTGGGCTATTTTTGTACCTGGCCCGTGTGCACACACTCGGGATCCCCACATTAAACTGACCATGTGTCACATCCTGTCAGTGTGAGGTGGCAAGTAAATACTAAGTGTAGTATCTGCCTTCAGGTGGAAAAAACTACATTTTTTAAGGGATTCCTGCTCCAGGGAATACCAACCCTGTGGCAGCACCTCCCTTATTGCACTAAAGAGGAGGGATCAGTGGAATATTGATGACAGTGTGACATTAGTTAAAGAGACTGGGCAATTTTTGGCCTTAACCTATGTGCACACACTTGGACTCCCCACTTTAAACTGGCCTTGTTCCATATCCCACCACCGTGGGAGAGGGTGGTGAGTAAATAATAAGTTTAGTATCTGTTCTCTTCATTTCTAATAGTAATGTTAATATTAGCTGTTTCCTTATAAGGAAACATTCAGTATTCATTGACTGAGCAGCCAGTGCTACTCAATTTATGCTTTCAATCAGTCCCTGGTCATCAGGTTGAAATCAAAGTGTAGTATCTGTTCTCCTCATCTCTAATGCTAATGGTAATATTAGCTGTTTTTAGCATTCACTGACCAAGCAACCAGAGCTTCTTTCAATTGTAATTTACTATTCCACGTCTTTTATAAAATCCTTTTTTGACTTCGTAACAAAGTTCTTTGGGTTCATTCCCAGTGCTCTGTTGATTGTAATTATCACTGTTATCTTTAAATTTTACACTTCTGTTACTGCTGACTATTATTATTATTTAATAACTTTTCATTTTCTCTTAATCTAACTGAAAATATTTCTTTTTCCTATAATTTTCCTTCTTATCTACAATTTTTCATTCTTCTTTTTTTCTTGCTTATCTAATTAAACTTCTTTTATTTGTCTCCAGTTTTATTCACTGGGTGTAAATAAAAAAAGAAAAAGATGAAAATAGTGACTTATAACGAAACTAGTTTAATATATGCCTCAAGTAATTATTAAAAAGTACTGAGTTTAAATACATAACTTTCATTGATCTCTTCACTAATAAAATGTGACAAAGTCACTAAAAGCAACTCCAATTATATTACACTTATTAAGGATTGCCATGATTTTTTTCCTCGTTTTCAATGAATTCTCAACAAACACTCAATACATGAATTCTCAACAAAACATTCAATACATTTTTAGATGCCTTCCGAAGTAACAAAAAACAAAATTTCAAAAACTCTATTACTATTTCCAGCTTCAAAAATTTCTTCTCTTTTAATAAACTAGATATGCACATTGACAAGAATAGTGCTATGATTATCAAGAATTTCTTGAAAATCATGAATCAAGTTTGATACTAAATGACTGCTCCATAATGATGGCTTTGTACAGGGCTAAGATGAGCTTTGTAAACATTGTCTATTTATTCTACACTAGGTTTTATCCAGGGTACTTCAAGTTTATAATGTACAGTGGGATCAACCAGTTGAACATATGTACCAACCACATCAAGAGTATTTTGTTCCACAATGTAGACAACCAGATGAAGGAGTGTGTATACTGCTGCAATATTATATTGTACAAATATCCATCCAGTTAAAGTATTGGAAATTAGCTGCTATCAATTAATAATAATAATAATGGATTATTTTTATTCCATTCTTGGAGATAAGTTGCTAACTATTAATTAATTATTAATAATAATAATAATAATGGATTATTTTTTATTCCATTCTCAGAGACAAATTGCTGACTATTAATTAATAACAATGATAATGGATAATTTTTATTCTATTCTTGGAAATTAGTTGCTAACTATTAATTAATAATAATAATAATAATAATGGATTAATTTTTATCCTTTTCTTGGGGGTAAGTTGCTAACTATTTGCTCATAATTTTCTAAAATTTAAATTCAATATCAATTATTATCTTCTGTTTTTTTAATTCCTGCTTTTTATTGTTCTCTCTCTTTGATAATGTTTTCTTTTTCTGTTATTATCCCACACTCAGTAACCCCCTTACATATTAGTGACTTTATTGCCTTGCTTGGGGTGAAATGATTAAAAAAATATAGGCTAATTTCAAAGATAGAATTCCTGATATTAATAACTTGCTTTGGAAAGCAACCAGACATGGGCAATGATAATTTCAGTTTGTTCACTCAGCCACTTGATGAGACAAATCAGTTATTGAGGTTTTTATATCAGTAATAACTGGGAGTTTTCACTGGAATCAAAATAAGAACATGTCACCTTTGTAATGTGTCTGATTTTAGTGCTTCTGTCATCTGAATAGTTGCAATGGTTCCACATGCATTATTTAGGTTCTTCAGGGCTGTTTCCAGCACTTTGCTATCAATTGGTGTAACTGTCACTTTGAAATTCCACAATTTCTTCAGCTTTCTTGCAAAAATAAGATTCTTATCCAGCTGCTCATTTCCTTTAAGATTTATTCTATAGTCTGCAGAAAATGGCAAATTCTATGATTTGACACATTCTTGTCTGCTTGCTTGTAATTACTAGATCCAGTTTTCTAGTCTGGATTGGGTGATCCATTTAAATCTCAAATTCTTTAAGATTGTTAAAATGTATTTTGAAGCTTGTGAAATATATATAAAGCTACAGATCATCTTATATGTGATGTATCCTTTCTGGATGTGGCTGACTGTGGCAGTCCACACCTGAAGTGTAGCTCTTAATAATATTTACTACTTACTAACCTTCTCGGTCTTTGTTCTACCATCCATTTACATAAACTTATTAAGATTACTTGTTGTTTCTCTCTGTCCCTCTTGTCGTGTGAGTATCAAATTTTCAAAGCCCTCTTTCCTTGTGTTCCAGAACTCTCAGCTGCTTCTTTCTCAATTTATTTTAACAACAAAAAATGAATGAAGAAAGAAACCTGAAAGCCAAATATAAAGAATTGCATATTCAGATGGACACGGAATAGTTGAGAAATCTTTCTTCGTTTTTTTTTTGCTTTTTGCTCATTGTTAACTTTTGGTTTTCCATATTATTGCAGTTTTTCAAGTTTTATAGTAGTTTTCATTTTTTTTTAATAAATACACTTTTTCCTTCTTCTTCATTTGTGCTGTGTCCCTTTAAGACATGAGCGATCATGGCTCTCCACAACTTACTATCATTTGTAGATTTTAGTAATATTTGTCTACTTACTATTTTTCAGTCCCTGCTCTGCTCTGCCCTCCATTTAAATGAACTCATTATTTGGATTATTCCTTGTTTCTCTCTGTCACTCTTACCTTTAATAAATCCTGTGAGTGTCAAATTCTCCAAGCCCTCTTTCCTCATTACATATCCCAGAAATACCTAAAGATCACTAAATGTCAACACTTTAACTGCATTCTCATCTTATTGATGGTTTCAACTTTGACAATCAACCATTAAATTTATCGCACGAGATGCAATAAAAGTATTTCTTTTGTGCTACAAGTACAAAGGATAAGTTATCTCCCTTTAAATAGGGCTAATCGTGTTCAATTGAAAAAAGTTGTATTCTATAATTAATTTAAAATTTTTTTTAAATTACTCCCTAACCATTAATGTATCAATATGAAATTAAGCTTTACTTAACCTGGCACAAGTGTGGGTACCCAGTGATGATTGAGCTCACTGTAGTAGTAATACTCCACAAGATGTTTCATAAACACTACTCTTTACTGAAGCACCCTATGTATTAACTACTGAGCTGAACTTAATACAGTCAGTACATCATATGACTATATAGTAAGGTAGTAAGACAATTATGTTCCAACAATGAAACGGAAGAAACCTGCCAACCTTGAAAATCAGCATTCAAAATAAATTTAACCTTTAGTATGTGTGTAAAATATTCAACTATTAATTGAAAGAGAAAATAATTTCAAGTGAAAATGTATTGCAAAAGTAGTAATTTCAGAATCTGCCATATTAAATTTACATCCAGGTTCATGTGGCATAAGACCTTTCCTAACAAAACTACTGCTGTATTTACATTAGTCGGACTATTGTCCTCATCTTTGTCGCCATATTTGTCACAACATTTCGGCCGTTGTACGCTCCGGCCTTCTTCAGGTGGTTGGAATTTCGAACCGAACCCTTTAATTCGATCACTGGGGTAGACTGTTCTAGTTCCATGTTTTGATGGATGTCAGTTATCAGTTATCTCCTGGTAATTTTCCCTCTGAAAGTTCTCCACTGCCTGAACCGGGTATTGAACTCACACTCTTTGGGTCTGTCACTGGATCTAACCAACGCCTTTATCCACTGTACCATGTGTCCTCGAGGACACAGTTGGTACAGTTAGTTTGACTAATGTAAATACTGTGCATAATACCTCATCTCAGAAATATAGACAGACCCAAAACTACTGCTATTACAATGAGAGATGTTTAAAGACAATAGCAATAAAAATAAAAAAAACATAAACAGTAGAAAGCTGAATATGGTAGACTAAGTTATGTATCTGCATACATCGAATGCCAATGATTTAAATCTAAGGTTAAGAAGCATCCTTGTATCTTTAGTGTTTCTTGTTGTAAAATTGTAATCAGTGTTTGTTGTATTTCTTCCCTCCACCTAAGACTCTATTGATAAAACTTTTATTAGTTTGAAGAAGTCTTTTCAAGGGTTGAAACATGTTTTTTTTCTATTTTTTTATGTATTTACCCACTATTAGTTTGATATTTATAATTGTATAACTTATCTTAGATATGCAAATAAATTCAGCAAGATGTGAATATTGTCCACAAGAGTAGTTTACTACCCATAACGCTTTACTTAGCGACCTTTCATGTTAATTACTAAGTTTAATAGAATTAGTACATCACATGACTAAATATTAGAGAATAAGATTTATAAATCCTGCCTGCCTTGAAAATCAGTATTCATTAGCAAGAAGGACAACCAAAGATATATGCAATGAATATTTTTTAATCATTTCACCCCAACCAAGGCAATAAAGCCACTAAGATGCAGGGGGTTACTTAGTGTGAAAGAATATAAGAAAAACATTATTAAGGAGAGACAACAATAAAAGAACAGGAATCAAAAAGACAGAAGATAACAATTGACATTGTATTTAAATTTTGGAAGATCAAACTTGACTGGAATTCTGAAAGCCAGAAGAGAGTTCCACAAGCAAGAAGTGTGATAGAAGAAACTATTAGCATAGAACTTATGGTTACATTAAGCCATTTCAACTGTAAAAGGATGCCATCTATCTAGTACTGCACTTGAATTCATAAAGTCTAGGTACCATAGAGGAAAGTAATATTTATTTTGAGTAATACAAAAATATGGCACAAGGCCAAAATTGGGGGATAAATGATCTTCAATCTGTCTTATCTTAAACTTAGCTAGCCACAATTACTGACCCAAACATACCACAATATTCCTTACCCCAAAATAACACATTCTTACTTCAGCCACCATAATACCTCAAGTCTCTATGAAGTCCTAACTAGTTCCCATATTTACAATTTATTTAAGGCGGAGAAATAAAAGTAACAACATTTAAAAATGAAACCCCAGTGAATATTTACAATGAATTCAATTTATATACAAGGAAATAAACAAAATAGTGTTAGTAATAAAACCCCTCGCGATCTTTAATTGTGGTAGAAAGATCAGTTAACTGGACAAAATTAATGCAAATTAATAACAGGTAATTAATAACAAACACTCGACCAATCACTCACTCAAACATAAAGTCAACCTATACATAAAAACAAATACAAAATACACACTCAAAAAAATGAAAGTGCCCTTTATCTGCAAGAGAACTAACATCTCTGTCACCTAATGAGAGAAGGGTGGGGGAATTATACTAAAGAAAGTGGGGACAGAAATAAAAGAGGCCAATGGGCATACATCCCTAGTTAGGTTAGCTTGATGGAAAAAACTAAGGATAAAACAAGCATAAGCTACCCTATTTTGTTCAAGGTTACCAATGTACTAGAGAGGAAAGAACAGCAGAACAATTACCATGAAAGTATTTATAGAAAAGGCACAAGGAACAAGGAAGCTATGTTGCAGCAATGAGGTAGTAACTGAAGCTGAAATGCCAGGATCGGAGATGTCAACAGAAATTTAACTACCTGGGAAGTGTTTTAACAGACAACAGAAAATGTGACGTAGAAATCCAAAGGTACATTGGAATAGTGAATGGTGTCTTCCAGAAGCTAAACAAACTATCAAGAAACTTCAGGAAACTTTCATTAGAAACAAAGAAAATAGTGCTAAACAACTATGTAATATTCTTCTCTTATGATTATGGCTCTCCACAGTTTCCTGTCCTTTATGGAATATTAGTTCTCTGATAGGCAATGATTGATGTACCTTCTCCTCACAAATGGAGAAGAGACTTAAAGTAACAGAAATGTAGTTCAACAGAAGGATGCTGAGAATACTATGGACTGAACATGTGAACTGACAAAGTTTTAAAGAAAATGGGAACAATACAGACACCTGTAATCAAAATCAAAAATCAATGTGCCATTTGAAATTTCTGGAACACATAATAAGGAAAGAGGACTTAGAGAATTGGACACTCATAGGACATACTGGAAACAAGAGGAGCAGAGGAAAGCATCAAGTGTCCTACCTAACATGTTTGTGTAAATCGATGGAAGAACAGGGGCTGGGAGGGATGGTGAAAAGACAAACCTTACTAAGAGCTACTAATGATAGTAAGTTGTGGAGAGCCATGATCACCCATGTCCTGAAAGGATGCAGCACATAAAAGAAGAATCTAATTCAGCAAGCCAAGTGAATACGACATCTTTGTTTACTCTTTATTGATAATCTTTCTACATGTATTTGACACGGCATATTGAAGCTTCAGCAGTTTATCACATGAACATCTTTATCAGGTTTTTTTTTTTTTAGATTTTCCTAAGGTGATGAAGTGCTATAAAATGCTAAAAATAATCAGTGTAGGAAAGACATTTCAAGTTTTCCTACAGATTAAATTAGATTTATGTTGTTAATTATATGCTGATAAATATTAATAATATTTACCAGCCTTTTAGAACGCGCAATTCATTCGTTCATAGCTAATATGAATTTAAATGATTTATTACTTAAACACAAGCAGGGTGTTGATTATTTACAAAGGTAAATCTGAGAAGCCTGCCCACATGCATGCATGCAGCTACACAATGATAATAAATCATTGAATTTCTCAGCAATTTTTGGAGATCTCAAGGACACATTATTCTTCTTCTTTATGTGCCATATTCTCTCAGGACATAGGCAGTCATGGCTTTCCACAATTTCATATCCTTTGTCTCTTTGTTATTTCTTCTAAACCCTGCTCTGCCATCCATTTTCCCAAGATCACTAAGTATGTTATGTATTGCTTTCCTCTGTCCCTTTTGCCTTCAATCTATCCTGTGAGTATCAGATTTTCCAAGCAGTCTTTCCTCATTATTGGCACTAGAAATTTCAACTGTCTCCTTTTTTTTGTTTCCATTTTCTCTAAAACTTCATTGTTGCTTACATAATTGGTCCATGGTATCCTCAGCATCCTTCTGTATAACCACATATCTGTTGCTTCAAGTCCCTTGGTCATCTTTGAGGACATTGTCCAGGATTCAATGCCATATAGGAGGACAGATATCACACAATAGTTCAGTACTCTTTTCTTTGTTTCTAACAATGTTTTTCTTTTTCTTAATACTCTACTTAGCTTTTGGAATGTATCTTTCACTATCCCAATGCACCTTTGGATACAACTCCCAAAATCAAAATTAAATGAAAATTTAAAAGAAAAAAGAATAATGCTAAAATATAAAAATCTGTGCATGAATTGCTTTTAGAAATAACACTATGACTTGGCAAACTTGAAGAAATTTCATCTTTTTCTTAAGTGTGCAAATGTGGGATGGAACTATAATATAATAAAAATGAATCCCTGAAGCAAGGTGTGCAGTTGCTAAATGCACACAAGAGGCATGCATTAAGGAAAATAAAAAGACATATTCTAAAAGAATTTCACCAAGAATATTCACATAGAATACTTTGTTTGAGTTAATGGAAAAAAAACAGATGTAATCTACTGTTTCGTTAACTCTATTAGCAAAATTACAAGTTTCAAGTTTAGAATTTTTGACTTTCATTGGATATGCATCATAAATATATAGATCAGAAACTGAAGAATATTGGCCATGCTTTTAAAACGACTGAACTGACAGATGAGATGCAGAGAGGAATTTATTTTCATCGTTTTGCTACTTAGCAACAGAACTATATTTTTTCCCCATATACTGAGTCTTTTACCAACTTGATATTTTGGTACATTTTCACTGTATACCTACTTTTCCATACATGTACATACAAACATACACACACACATCACACATCACACACATATATATATATATATATATATATATATATATATATATATATATATATATATATATGTGTGTGTGTGTGTGTATGTATGTATGTATGTATGTATGTATGTATGTATGAGGAGGCTCAGTGAAGTAATGGATAGCAGCTTGGACTGAGGAATTGGAGAGCCAAGTTTGAATTCCAGTTAAATCCATTACATTCATTTCTGTGCTAATACACTTGGGAAAGGTATGAATCCTCTTTTTCTCCCCCCAGCTATGTGTAAATAGTAGGACAGACTGGGTTCTATAGCCTTGGATGGCAACTGGTTTAGGAGAAGGACAACTCTGAATTCAAAACCTGCGGAGGGTTGTTTGGGGACTTTGTGGCACATAGTGCACCAGGTCTCTGTATTCAGCCCTTCAAAAAGTGTGGATGGTTTGGCACAAAACCTTCACCATTATAATCAAATCACATGTGTTGGTATCTGACTGTCGGTTTCTAGGAACTGAGCTGCTTGACCCTCGTATGTTGAATACAACAGATGAGTCTATATATATATATATATATATATATATATATATATATATAAAAAGACTGGTTTCGTTAAATAATTTAGACATGTTCTGTCTACTTATTCTGAATAGGATCCTTTTCATATTCATGAATAAGCTTTTTTGTACAGTTATTAAAAGACAAGAGGAAAACACTATTTTGGCTTATATTGTATTTATTCTGAGTACTTTCAACATAGCATAATGTCATCATCAGGGTATTGTTAATTATAGAGTAAGTATTTAGTGTTCATGGTTGTGAAGGACAAAAATTGTTGTGGTCATCCTTAATTACCATTTTTATATGTGGAGTCAGGAACATTGTGCCATGCCTTAAGGGGAGGTAACTAGTTATGCTGTTGAAAAAAATCCAGGCTTGAGTAGTTGCTAGATAAAGGAAAAACTATTAATGACAACCACTAACATTTAAAGACTATCTATTGTACACATTTTAAAATGTTTTTGGAGTATTCGTAATTAATTTTATTGAGGTTTGGTTTCAATTTTTTGATATAAATAGCTTTGAGAATTTTTAGTTTGTATTTATTCTTTTCATGAAAAAGTATGGAGGTATTTTCAATGAGGATTTTTCTGAATTGCAAGTATAGACAGGTATGTTGTTGTAAATGTTTAGAAATACTGAACGTGTTATTCAGATGCAGACTTAGCTTACGTGAAAGCGTTGTTGCCGTGTGTCCAACAGAGATGTCATTTTTATCATTGCAAATGCAATCTCCCAGAGGACATTTAAATTTATAAATGATGTTGGTTTTCTGCAACACGCAAGTGGCCGGGGAAGAGTCATTATGAATGATTTTATTAGATATAATGGATTTAGTGTAGTATATAAGTTTCATTTTTTTTTTTTACTAGGGTCTGTGGTGGATGTATTAGTTTTTATTTATATTTTTAGGGATATTTTCATCTTGTTTATAATTAGCATGTATCTGGTTATGATATAAAAGTTTGATAAGTTCGGGATTAGTTGGAGGGATATGTTTTGTATAGAGGTCTCTGATGGAGCATCTTATTCACTCATCAACGATGTAGTTGTGGAAGTTATTATTGATGAGTGTTTGTTTTATATTTTTAAGTTCGCTGTAGAAGATCTGTTTTGTGGATGAATTAGTGTTTGCATGGTTTATTAGGTTTTTTATAATAGCTATTTTATAGTAACTTGGACATTCACTTTTATAGTTAAGAGTACAGAAATTTATGCTGGTAGGTTTTTATATGGGGAGATGGTGAACTTATTATTATTGGTATTAACCAGCATATCGAAAAAGGGAATTTTGTTACTAGTATTAAGTTCATATGTAAACTTAAGGACAGAGTTGTCTTTTTTTTTTAAGCTTATCACCCCAAGCAAGGCTGGAAGCCACTACCACGCAAGGTTTGGAGCGAGAGCAGATAAGAATGAAAGGTGAAAGGATGTGGAGAAGGGAAGTGGATAGACCAAGGCAACTGGAGATGTCGATTGACGTTACACTTAAACAGTTGGAGATTGTATTTGTCAGGGAAACAGGAATAAGGAAGGGAGTTCCACAGGCGAGATGTGCGAGACATGAAGCTATTGGAGTAGAAGAGACATCTGCATCTAACAGTTTCAACGGTGAAGGGGTGGGAATGGGATGCCAGCCTCGTAGGATGTTTAAATTCATGAGGCCTAGGAACCAGCGAAAGCAGCTCATCGGAGCAATTACCGTGAAAGTATTTGTAAAAAAGACAGAGCGAGGCAACGTCGCGTCTGTGAGAGAGCGACTGCAGACGAGATGACAGATCAGTGCCAATTACATTGCATATCCGTCTCTGGATCTTATCAAGAACCCTGAGGCACTGGAACTGTTTTTGGAGTTTACATATTTCTTCCCTATTTTTGACTAATAAAAGGATATCGTCTACGTATCTAAGGTAGATGGAGGGTTTTTTAAAATTGCTAAAAATTTTATTTTCAAGATTGGACATATAGAAGTTACTAAAGGTTGGACTGAGAGTTGAACCCATGGAGACACCATCACATTGTATATATATATTGTTATTATCATAGAATGGGACTTCAGTAGTGCAGGTTAGCAGTAGTTTTCATAATATATTAGGCCTAATTTTAAGTTGGAGTGTAGATGGATTATGGTATATGTTATTTATAATGATCTCAATAGTTTCAAGAACAGCGACATTTGGAAATAGGTTTTTGACATTGAGTGAGGCTATAGTTTCATTGTTGGGTTTTTCATTTTTTAGAATTTAGATTTCTTCAAGAGTTGATTTTATGCTGTAATAAGTTGATTGATGGTTTTTTTAATTGATATACAGGAGTGGGAATTTGTGATATAATGGGGTGGAGAGGATAGTTTGTGTGTTTTTAAAGTGCCATATATGTAGCTGGGCCTATAATCACTGACGATTTTTGGAAGTTTTAAACTGTCCTGTCCCAAAAATTATTGGCAATTATAGGCAATTAGAGTTTTTCCATTTTTCCATTTTCAAGGGGCTTGAAAATGTCTAAAGGAGTGGCCAAAATGGCCTGGGACAATAGACATTTTTACACTCCTTTACCCCAACCAAACGGAAAAATTTAAGAATATTAGAAAAACTCATTAAAAATTTATCAAATTTTCCATGTTTGAAAAAAAGGTTGCTGTCCAAATATACATTATATATATATATATAGATATATATATATATATATATATATATATATATATATATATATAATTAAAACATTTGGACATATAAATCAACACTGCATAATGATTTGCAGTTTCATGCCTTAAATATGATGATTGAGTAATTATTTAAGATGTGAAACTGCCAGTAGCTATGCGGTGTTGATTTCTATGTCCACACTGTTTATATATATATATATATATATATATATATATATATATATATATATACAGAGAGAGAGAGAGAGATTAAAGTAGTTTATTAAAGAAGTTTACCTGATTGTCATTTACATTTTTCCTATCAATATGCTATGCACAATATGCTTCCCAATCAGGTGCCTTGAAAACAAAGTTTGATTTTATGTCAAAATTTTGTCTCTTTAATAACTTAAACAAGCTGCATTTTATGTACAAAGTTCATTTGTATAGATTATATTTCTGTCAAAGATACAATTTTATAGGCAATTCACATGATTTTAAATTTGGGTCTCATATGACAAATTTTTATTGATATATTTTTTATTCTCCAAAAATTTCGAATCCATATAAAATGTTCCTGCATGTTATTGGGAAAAACTGAGGCAAAGTATGCCATTGATGACAGTGTCTTTTTGTAAAAGGTTGTGCGTGGGCAAGAATTATATTGAAATACCAAAATACCATACCGTCTATTTGCGTGTTACTTTGTTTATTGCATCAAACATAAAAATATCCAAGTGAATACGATGCTCAGCCGTTTCCTTGAAAGGTCAGACATATCTTTAGTTTTCGCTTGTTTTATGGCAAAATGACAATCTTGCTTCATTTCAACAAACTATGAACCTCTTTTAGTCAGTAAACAAGATTTTAAAAACTAAAAATATATGTAATCAAGCACTAAACGTCAATTGTAAGAATATATATTTCATGGTTGTTAGCAGAAGGGACAGGCCAACATGCAAATTACAAATTGGAGATGCCAGAATCAAGCCGGTACAAAAATTTAAATATCTTGGAAGTGTTTTAACAGAAGATAGAATGTGTAACACTAAAATCCAAATGCACATTAGGATAGCAAAGAAAAGACTACCAAAAACTAAGCTAGGTATTAAGAAACAGAAAAATCTTGTTAGAAACAAAGAAAAGAGAACTTAAATGCTATATAATATTACTCCTCCAATATGGCATTGAATGCAGGACAATCTCATTATTGATGAAAAAAGACTTGAGGCAACAGAAATTTTGTTCTACAGAAGGATGCTGAGAATACCATGGATTGAACATGTGAGCAACAACAAAGTTTTAGAGAAAATGGAAACAAAAAGGACACATACTTACTATCAGAAAGAGATAGTTGAAATTACTAGGACACATAATGAGGAAAGGGGTTAGAAAATTTGACACTCACAGGACAGACTGAAGGCAGGAGGGATAGAGGAAAACAGAGTAATAACTACCAATGGTTGACAGAACAAGAAGTAGGGGAAATAGCTAAAAGACAAAAGGACATGAAATTGTGGAGAGCCATAATTGCCCACATCCTGAAGGGACACAGTATATGGAACAAGAAGAATCAAGCATGCTTTTGGAATGTTGGAGGTGGGGATTCTTTGCTTGCCATCATCTGACTTTATCCTAGAATATGTAGAATAACACTGAATTCTACAGTAATCATCATCATCATCATCATCATCATCATCAGTCTCATGATTGGGTGTGGTCATTGGGTTGCTGTGCAGCTGTACACCTGACCAGCTCCTTCAACATCATCTCAATTGGTATTCATTCATGTGTAGCAAGTCTTGGGTAAAGTAGACCTGGTGGAGTCTGTCCCTATCCATAGCCAATATCCTCCAGCTTGAAGCCTCAATTTGGTCACAGTTGATTCTATAACAGAATCATCCCAAACTATTATGGGTTTGATCAAAGCCAAAAACATCCATAATAATAATAATTCTGAAGCAGGTATATATAAAATAAAATTAAATATAAAATTAACTGTAACAGCTGTTCCTTACAATATATTGGCAAACTTGCAGAAATTATGAGAGAAACATTTATGAAAATAAGAAAGATCTGCTACATAACAATTCATCCAATGCATTAGTTATACACAGAAATAATTTCAACCACAATTCTGATCTCAAAAATGCTGTTCTTATTAAATAAGAAAATAACTAACTTAGACAAAAAGTTCTTGAAAGTGCAACAATTGTTTCTTGCCAGAAAATTATCTTATACCCTGGATTTTTTTCAGGTATCTCCTTTCTTAAGCCAATATATTTATATATCGCTATAAAAAAGGTTTGAAAAATTAAAAGAAAACAGTTAAATTATGACCTTTATGCAAAAAATAAAATAAAGAGTATAGAATAAAATATAAGTAAATAATAATTACATAAAAAGTCAACAACATTAATTCATTTTCTTTTTATATACCAAAAACTTATGTCAATTATAGTTTACCCTTCCTTCACACAGTGAAATTTTAGAATATTTTAGAGCATTTCCTAATTAAAGAATTTGACATTATTTTTCTCTATGTTACTAAATACAACTTCTACACTTTCCTTGATAAGGATCCTCAAGGAACAAAATGCATTGACATAAAAGGTTTTCCTCTTGTCATTTCTTTTATTATAATATATATATATTTATGGAGTGAGTGGCCATGGTTAAATGTAAAATAAATGACAGAACTCTCCAACAAATAGAATTGACAAAGTTTGCAATAAGCAGTAACAAGAAAAAGAAAAGAACAGGGCAAAAAATAATATAAAGCAAGCAAACAATATATACAAGGCAAATTAACAGTAAGAAGGCAAAGCAACAGTAATATGGTAAAAAGTTCCCAAACTAAGAATTGGTTTTGAACAAACAGATGTTCTGACTTCAAGACAGGACAGAGCAGGACTGAGTCAGATGAAACTGAGAACCAGCCTATTTTATTGGTCAGGAAGAAATCCCAGCATGTATTTGTGCACTTCTACCTATAAATTGGGGCAGAGGAAGTATTTTGCAGTCATTCCTATGGTGATTGAAACCAACAATATTGATGGATTCTCCCATCGTCTTCAGTGTATAAATGTCCAACAATTCAGCTTCTAGAACTGAACAGCCAGATTACTTACATATATGATTTGATTATAGGGGTAAAGGCTTTTGGAAGAACTGAATACAGAAAAAATGGTGTACATAGTGTACATACATGTCCTCCCACTTTCAAATGTTAAGTGTCATTTCCATTTTCTCTAGAATTTTGTTATTGCTCATATAGTCAATCAATGGTATTCTCAGCATCCTTCTGTAGAATCACATTTCTGTTTCCTTGAGTCTCTTCCTCATCTGTGAGGAGATTGTCTAGTATTAACTGCCATATAGGAGGACCAATATTATATAACAGTTCAGTACTCTTTTCCTGTTACTTAATACTTTGCTTAGCTTTTGAAAGGCACTTTCACTATCCCGATGCACATTCAGATTTCAGTGTTGCACTTTCTGATCTCTGTTAACACACTTCTCAGATATTAAAATTTTTGTACTTTTTTAATTCTGGTATCTCCAATTTATAATTCACATGTTGGTCTCTTCCTCTTGCTGACAACCATACATTCTATCTTCTTACAATTGTTATTTAGTCCTTTCTTCTCACTTTCCTTTACTGCCTTCTGTTAAAGGTTATATTGATTAAAAAAAAATCATATTGACAAAAGGCAGATAATAAATTTAGACACCAACACATATCGATCTATCTTTACATACATACATATTGACAGCATAGTATCAACATTGCATAGTGACTGTCAGTTTCATGCTTCTATTCAATTTTCAGCCCTTCAAATCTTTCTAATGTTGTGCAATCTTCCACTATAAATATTTGAAATGCTACATACAGATAGAAATATAAAATAGCACACAGTGGTGGGTGTATGTTTTTTGTTATTTTTTAATCAATTTGTTTTTTGCATTTAATGCATGTTGTGCATATATATATATATATATATATATATATATATATATATATATATATATATATATATAAGAGAATTGGGTCCAAAATAAATAAAATCAACTATGAGTAGAGGAACAAAGTTCTTAAATGTTTGTAGCAGCAAAGTGTTATATAAAAAATACTAAATTAAAAATAAACAGTTAAAAAATCTTTTAAAACATCACATAAGTTACCTCCCTTCCATAGAAGTAAAAAAAAAAAAAAAATACTTTGAATTTACAATGCTAACGCATAACACATCCATAGATTTGCAACCCCTGAAGATGGTCTCACACGAGATTAAAAGAACTTGAGAAAATAAAAATTATTTAAAAGAAAATTTTGGAATTTTTCTTAATCATTTTTCTCCAGCCACCAAGAAATTAATTCATGAACTTGAAAGGATTAAAACTAAAATAAATAGACATAATATGTCTAAATTATTTAACCAAATAGGGTTGATATATATATATATATATATAATTCCAAGGTTTAAATAAGCAGTTCTAAACAGAGACAGCCCAAAATTAGGCTTCTGGCATAAAAGTGCTCCATAAAAATGACAGAGCATTTGAGTATTAATTCAATAACCAGGTAGGCCAGCTACCTGAAGATTGTGTGCAAGCACATAAAACTTAAAGCTGTGGCCAGTCATTGCCTACATGGCTATTGAATTAATATATATATATATATATATATATATATATATATATATATATATCTTTTCAAATAGCCTACTAATAATACATAAATTAAATATTATTATTGTTTATTTTTACGTCTTGAATTTATTTTATCTACTCACTCTGCCTCTCTCTCTCTCTCTATATATATATATATACAGGGTGTATCAAAAATACTTATACAAACTTTTGGGGCAGGTTCCTTCCACTAAAACAAGGTAAAATGTCCATATAAACATGCCCAAAAGGCGAACCTTGTACTTCAACACAGCAGCTCATAACAAATTTTTAAATGTTTTCCGCTTGCTTCTACACATCAAATTACTGACTGGTGGACCTTTTCAAATACCCCCACACAGTGTTGAATGATTTCGCAGGCCCCCATGACATGATGATGAAGCATTTCTGCATTATTAATGTCTGCTGCATAAACCAATTGTTTTAAGTGCCCCACAGATAAAAATCCAAAGGATTGAGGTTGAGGGAATGCGCAGGCCATGCAACCAATCCTTCCCTACCTATCCATTTTTCATGATAGATGTCAGCCAGTGCATTGCGAATAATGTGACTAAAATGTTCTGGAGCCCCCTCATGCATGAACAACATGCATCTTCATATTACCAGGGGTACATCATCTAGCAGATCTGGAGGTGTGTTTGAAATAATGTCGCTGTAGACAGCTCCTGTAGGATGTGCTGGCAGAACATATGGACCTACCAGACTGTCACCTACAATTCCAGCTCACACATTAATCGTAAACTGATGCTGGTGTCTAGCCTGTATTGTACAATGGAGATTCCAATCTGCCTACAAATGTTGGTTGTGTAAATTTATATTCCATTTCTTCCAAATGTTGCTGCATCCATAAACAACAGATTGGCAGTTGGTGCAATAAACCATTAAAAGTTCTCTCATGGTGAGTGATCAGAGGGCAAAAGATCCTGCACATGTTGCAAATGATATGGATACAAGAGCTGCTCTTGAAGTAGCCTGCATGCAGTATTATGAGATGTATGACATTCTAGGGCCACTTGACATGTGCTGATACCTGGATGTCTCCAATAGCATGTAGAATGTGATCTTCATGGTCAGACATAAAAGTTAATCTTAGCCTTCCTCAATCTATAGTTTGTTGTGCTACATATCCTGTTTCTGAAATGCGATGATAAATAGCAGCAAATTTTGGATGACTTGGCTGCCTTTGGTTTGGAAACACAATCTGATACAGCCATGCAACCTTGCATCCAGTATTATTTGTGCAGCTATATGTAAAAATCATATCTTCCTGATCACGATATGCGTATCCTGCTATTGTTAAATAGAACACTTCTCAGTTAACTCACTACTACACACATTAAACATGGAAGACAGACTAGCACAAATGCACATGAATGACAAATGTAACCTAGTCTACAGGGCAGCACAGCACCATCTACCTTAAACTTTCTTTAAACTTAACTTAAAAACAAAGGATTTGTGGACATATATTTATATGGAATTTTGTCCTTGTTTTTGTATGAGGAGCCCACCCCCAAATTTTGTAAAAGTATTTTTACTACACCATATATATATATATATATATATATATATATATAATATAAAAGGCTCAAACACTAATATTCCATGGTTATAATTTATTACATTGGAATTGTAATCATGATCCAAATCATTAGACCTTTTGGATCGTGATTATGATTCCAATGTAATAAATTATAACCATGGAATATTAGTGTTTGAGCCTTTTATATTATATTCTTACTCTGTCCTGGACATTGAGTTCTACCTGGATTCTATCCTCTTGGGAATATATATATATATATATATATATATATATATATATATATATATTGACCACTAATATTACTCATATATATATATATATATATATATATATATTGACCACTAATATTACTCATATATATATATATATATATATATATATATATATATAATGGACTGCTCCACTATTTTAGAAGTAGTTTATAAATATTAATATTTACATTTTACAACAGTTTTCAACTGTGCCTGATGATTGCCATATGCATGAAACTCAGAGTTGTGAAAAACCATGGGAGGGAATTTATCATTTTTATCAATATATATATATATATATATATATATATATATATATATATATATATGGAGGGGGAGAGAGAGAGATTTGTGTATTTATGCAGCAAATTCTCTTTTTGGCATGTCTGAGAATAAATAATAAAAGTGATTCGCATTGTTACAGTGCATTTCTTGCCTTATTTAATTGTAATATACAGAAAAATATTTGTGAATATGAGAGGATTATGATAAAAATAAGCAGACAAGTTTGTATTTTATCCAATCAGACACACACACACACACACACACACACACACACACACACATATATATATATATATATAAGTGAACACTAAGGTCAGCACCAAAGATGAAGAGATTAGTTCTAATGTAAATAATATAAATAATGATAACTTCTTATACCAGAAACTTAGGCTACATATAATTTCTTAGTGAGCATTATTAATTATTATTATTTGACAAGTATTTCTTTCATCTTAGTGTTGTTTTTTAAACTGTCCACAGTCCTAATTGAGAGAGGTTAATTATTGTGTCAGCAATTGTCAGAGGTTAATTATTGTGTCAGTTCATAATATTGGCTCTCAAAAGTCGCCCCCAAAATCACAAATAGTAAAATTCAAAATTTAGTAACACTGGTCTTTCAAACATAGCCCCAAAAGTCACAAGTAGTAAAATTACTAATTTAGAATAATTGGGCCTTTAATTCTTCTTTTATGTGCTGTATCCCTTTAGGATCTAAGCGATCATGGCCCTCCACCTCCTCCTGTCTCTTATAGCTCTTAATAAGTTTTATCTTTTTGTTATTTTTCCCAGACCCTGTTCTACCATCCACTTGTTCAAGCCCATTAAGTATGTCACATGTTGCTTTCCCCTGTCCTTCTTTCACTCTATCTGTCCTGTGAGAGTCAGATTTTCCAAGCCCTCCTTTTTCATTACATGTCCCAGAAGTTTCAGTTGTCTCTTCTTCATGTTAAGTATGTTTCCTCTTTGTTTCCATTCTCTTCAAAACCTTGTTGTTGCTCACTTGTTCAGCCCATGGTATCCTTAGCATCCTTCTGTTACTTTGAGTCTCTTCTTCATCTTTGAAGATATTGTGCAGCATTTGCTGTCATACAGGAGGACAGATATCATATAACAGTGCTGTACCATTCTCTTTGTTTCCAACAAAACTTTCCTGTCTTGTAATACTCTACTTAGCTTGTGGAATGCGTCTTTGACCATCCCAATACATCTTTGGATCTGTGTCACACTTTCTGTCCTCTGTTACAATACTTCCCAGATATTTAAATTTCTGTACTTGCTTGATTTTAGTGTCCCTGACCTGAAACTTGCATTTCTGACTCATCTTTTTGCTGATGACCATGCATTCTGTCTTTTTCTAGTTTATACTTAGTCCCTTCTTCTTGCTCTCTTTCGCTACCTTTTGTAGGAGATTTTGTAGTTTCATTTCTGTATCTGCTATCAGCACTGTGTCATTTGCATATCATATGTTGTTAAGATTGTGGCCGCTAATGGAATTCAGGTCATTCAGGAGTCTGTTGTATTGCAATTTGGATGCTATGTTAGGCTTCTTCAGTTTCTGTAGTTTCACCCTTAGTTTACATATAACAGAGAGGTTGTCACTTCCACAGTCAGCACTTGGATAGGTTTTGCCATAAACAACTGCATTCCAGAATCTCTTGTTGATGGTTATGTAGTCAATTCGGCTTTTTGGTTTCTCCTCCTGTACTTCTCCATGTCCATAATCCTCTTGGATATTCTTGGTACCAGGTATTGGCTATTACCTATTGACCATGCACCATTGGACCCATTTTTCTCTATATTCATTATGGGTTCCTAGTCCAAATTAGCTATCTCCCCTGCTCTCTTCTTGCCTACTTAGGCATTCAGGCCTCCCATGATAATTATAACTGCTTGTGATTTGCACTGAGCCTTGGCATTGTCCAGCATGGAGTAGAAATATTTGATTTCTTCTTCTGGACATTGGTGCCTACACTATTATAATAGATATGTTGAAAGGCTTTCCTTTCAGTTTACCTTCAAGAACTCTTTCAGATAATTGACAGTATCCCAGGATGCATTTCTTGATGTCTTGATCTAGTATCAAGCTAACTCGTTTTTCATTCTTTTCTCCTCCTGCATATATAATCCTGTGGTTGTCACTGAGAAAATCTCTATTGTTTGGCCACCTTGTTTCACATACAGCTAAAATATTGACATTTAACCTACTCCTCTCCCATTTTACATTTTCCTGCTGACCACAGTTGTTTAATGTTCTAACATTCCATGTCCCAAGAGTTATTTTTCATTTAATGCAAGCAGTTGCTGGATGATGGTCAGGTGACACCTGTTGCTCATGTCACTCTTTTCCAGGCGTGGGATCAGTTCCGAGTAATTTTATCCCCTTCATGATGTTTATGTTAGCAGTCACTGAATGATGGTCAGGTGACACCTATTGCACATGTTGGTACTTACCAGGTGAGGAGTTAATTTCCATAGACTTAACCCCCTTCATGCCATTAAGTTTCATAATTTGTTTGTTAATTGCTATGATATATCATGGGATTAATAGTGGAATGGTTTCCTGTTGCCTTCTCCATGATGGTTTATGGAGACAACACTTTTAGTTACCTGGCTGCTGACTTGTTGAGAGTTCTTCCAGCCTTTATTAGGTATTATTTTTCATCCTACTAGATTGCTAAAAACCCTCCTCACTCGCAGAACATGGAGTTGGGTAGCCAGTTTAGTTCGAAAGTGGAATACTTATATATATATATATATATATATATATATATATATATATATATATATATATATATGCCCCCAGACAGATATATATATATGACTGTGTTCCAGGGAGTAAAAAATAAAAATAAAAATTCTAGCCTCATATGTTGGCAAGGAAAGGGTTTATGGATTGTAGTTTGTAGGGTGGAAGAAGAGAATAACATAACTATTAAAATCTAACTTGTAGAAGTCCAAATACCCATTTTTTTTAAATATTAAGATTACTTGTAGCCCAAAACATGAACGATTCAAACTTGAAATTTAAACTCAAATATAATCACTCATATACAACCAAGAACATCAATTACAAAAAAGAGAAAAATAAATTGAAATGACCAATTCAGACAAAAATTCAAAATGGTAGACCTACATCCGAAAGAATTTTTGAATAAATAGTTAAAAAAAAAATAGTTCTAAAAATCGAAAATAATTAAAATTCACAATTTAGTAACATTGATAACTCAAAAGTAGCACTATCAGGCAATCCAGATTTGTTTGCCACTTGAAAGTTTCAAAACTTCAAAAATCATTCGACAACAGATTTTACATGGTAAAATATTATATTATTACATTATTCAGCTATTTAAATACAGAATACACATATTTCATTCTATTTCAATGATATGGCCTTGAAATTTGGGATGAAAAGAGGCTCTACAAAGAAATCAATAAAACTATTAAGTGTTCATGAGCCCACCACCCTGCTGAATTCATCTTGACAAGAAAGAAAAATGTTGTGACTTAATATTAAAAAGTTACAAGAAAAAAAAAAGAGTTTATGTTGTAAAGATAAAATAACTAACAGGTTGCCAATAATTCCTTTTAAAATTTTTTTTTTTGCAATTTCATTTCTGTAATTAAATGTTTAATCAAATATGGATTTAACATGTTAAGGTTTTCCAAGGAAGATTTTTTGGAAGCAGTTTTACATGATGCAATCTATGTGACCTTATTTACACTATTTGTATTTGAACTAATGTCCTCATCTTTGTTGCTATTATCACGTTTTAAGAATTGTAAACTTGTAGTTTCTTCAGATGTTTGTTAATCTAGGTAACCTTCAGAAAAAGGCCTAAAGGCAAGCCTACCTACTCAATAAAGTGCTTGAAACCTAGATTGCCTAGACAGATCAAAAAACGCTTAACAATGTTAAATCCTATAAAAGTATGGCTTTAGTTGTAACCCGAGTTTCACACTCATATGATCTTCAGATGACTCAAACACTTGTATGTAAGATATATGTATAAGCATACTAATAATGTTATTGGCAAAGCACAAAAATGCACTTACATCATTATAGAGGACAGTTATGAGGATTTCTGCAGTTACATAATTTTTGTTTATCTTCATTTCTTTTTATTATACTGTCTAAATTCCTTTGGTCTTAGTCTAAGTGTTTATTCAAGATATTAGCATTATGTTTCAGTTTTCAGTACAGCTGTAACTTAATTTTAGGGTATTTTTATTGAAAATAGTACTGAGTTTACTATCTTTAGAAAAATGTTTAATGATTAATGCAAGGAATTTTTGTCTTAATTTGTTCTTTACCATTTGGTTGTATGGGGGTGTATACCAAATTATTTTTCTGCTTCTGATTTTTCTATGGTTTCCATTTTCATTTTTTATGTAAGTTAGCTTTGGGTTTTTGTAGCCACTATCTTTTAGAGCTTTATTATAGAAATTAATATGTTCATAGAAAATCTTCTCATTTGCGGAATTTGTACTTATCCTCTATTTGATAGATAAAGGTATATGCTTAATTATAGATGGAGGATGATTAGATTTAGGGTGTATATACAAAGGATTAGTATTGGGTTTTTTATAAGGTATGTATACATTTTTCATTAACTCTAATGTTATATCAAGTAAGTTCACCTTTTTCAATTTAGTGCTTATAGTAATTTTTAAGGTCAGGCATTTAAATTCTTTATATAATATCTTTCTAATTTTATCGATTTTAAAGTTTCTAGAGTTCTTTATAACCATAAGTCCATTGGATACACAAGACATGAGTCCAAAAAACGATTCAACCAACATCAAAGTTCTTTTAGGATAAATAAATACTGAAATCAGACATCCCTATCAAAATATTTCTGGCACTTAAAAGAAACCAATAAAACACCTACTAAGAAAAGCTAGAATATGTAGATCATTAAATGACCCATGTCCTTTGTGCATACATGAGAAACTATATATTACTAGGTTTATAAAAAATAAAGATTTACTTAAAGAAATGAAATAGCTATTCTTTGCCAATATTGTCAAACTTTTTCCTTATGTAATGTTTAAATAAAAAACTGAAATGAAAAATACATATTTATATTTGATATTTAATAATAAAGTTTAAATAATTTTTGTTTTTGAAAAAGACCAGACTACATGCGTTGAACTGTGTCATCATTCATTGGAAAAGGCACCCCTACTCTACCTTGACTTAACTTCTTTTCAAAAGTAACTCATATTTTGATAGTTGTCATTGAAAATGAATACCCTACCGCCCCTTGTTAAAATGATTAGATTTTCCCCTATCCTTAGAAACTAATATTATGAATGTATGTGCTTATAAAACTCAGTAAATTTCAAAATAAGTTATTCCAAAATTCGCTTGAAAATGAAACAGTATAAGGGACTTTAATTTAATTCTATAATTGAATTTGAAGTTTTTAGCTTCTGTTTTTCAAACATGGTATTTCCTGTGTAATGATATTTTAAATTAGTAAATTTATAATATATATATATATATATATATATATATATATATATATAAATCTTATTATTTTCTCGATGCAACAAGTTTTTATACAGACCTCGCTAACAATCTAACAATATCTGTCTGTATTCCCGAGATGAAATATTGTAATTATTTACACTATTTACATTGTTTGGACTGTTGTCCTCATTTTTGTTGCCATGTTCACAATGTTTCGGTTGTTGTACACTCTGCCCTTCTTCAGGTGATTGGAATTTCAAACCGAACCCTTTATTTCATTCACCAGGGTAGGTTGTTCTCGTTCCATGTGTCATGCCTCTTCCGGATATCTCAGTTATCTCTCTTTAACTCAACTCTCCAAGTTTTTTGTTCACCGCTGCGGTAGCCAGGTATTGAACTGGGTCAAGTCTCTTTTATCCACTGAGCCATGTGTCTTTGTATGAATTTTTTAAACTTATAAACTCAATGTCTCAGTAACTATTTTTTAATAGAACTCATATTGCAATTTTTGTTATTATTGCTTTCTCTAACATTCCATATTACTGGTTCCCATATTGTATTCATTTCTATGCTTAGGAGATTTTTGTGCTGATTCCCTAAGTTTTTGTATTTTCCAGTGATGTTCTTTGTCTATTATTTCAACCTCATCTCACAGGAGGCAGTGATCTCCCTTTTCCCTCCATATGTGGTCAGTTATGCCTGATTTTTCTATTTCTCCTCGTGTTACGGCTTTACAGTGTTCTTGCAGTGTTATCTTAAGGGGGCCGCCTGTTTCTCTTTTATATTTTTCACCACAGTTGCACAGGATGGCATGCACACAGTACTTAGTCATGTTCTCTGCTATGGGGGTCTTACTTGGAAGAGGTATCTGCGAAGTGTTGAACCCTTTTTAAGATTGTCTTGATGTTATATGGATCACAAATCTTTTGTATTTTTTCCAATAATCCCTTCACATAGGGTAGGCATACTTTTTCCTGAGTATTGTTATTCTTTTGCAGCCTTCTATCCCAATTTGTTGCAGTTCCTGCCACATACCCAGGGTAGTTGTTACCTTGTAGGGTACTGCTTATACCGACCATTTCTTGTTCATATGTCTCTGAGTTGCTACTTATGACTTTTGCTCAATATTGTAAGCAGTGGATGATGCCTTTCTTTACATTGTATGGGTGGTGGGAGTTGAAGTTGAGGTATTGTCCAGTGAATGTTGGCTTGTGGTATTCAGATATGGATATTAATACATCCAGGAGTGCAAGTTTGTTGTCATTTTCTCTCTCCATTGTTAACTGTATCGATGATCTTATTTAGTTCACATGGTCCAGTAGTAAATGGACCTCTTCCTGATGTGGCCAGAGTATGAAGGTGTCATCTACATATCTCAGCCATAGGGTAGGCTTTAGTGATGTGGATTTTAATGTAATTTCTTCAAAGTATTACATGTATATGTTTTTCCATTGCTGGTGATAATGGCAAGCCCATTGCTAAGCCTTCATCCTATCGATATATGCCTGATCCCATTCTGAAGTGTGTTGTTTGTGTACAAAAGTTAGCATCTCTATCAGGTTATCTATTGGTATACTGGTCCATTCTCCTAGGATGAGTCTGAGGGATGTTCAAGGTTATTTTCTTGATTCGGGCAATGATGCCCAAATATGGCATCCACCTGATGGTTGTGGTGAAGTTGAAATCCTTGTTCAGTACTGGCTCCTCAGAGGCATTCAGCTGGTGTTGACTGATGTTGATTACTACCTTCAATGGAAAGCAATGGACATCTTCTGATCTTTCAGTCTGTTTAATTCTTGTACTTGGCTGGCCATGACAGCATTCAATTCATGCTTGAAGGATTTATCCTGATCATGCTTACTCCTTTTTTAGTTTTCTTCATCAGTAATTCTGTTGAAGAAGTCCTCAAGCCTCTGGGAGATATCTGATTGCAGTTTTTGTTTTATCCAACGGTTGTACTGGATCCTTTCTTGGACAAGTGCATTTCCCACTTTTTCTGTGATTAGACAGCTCTCCATGAATTGACGGGAAGTCTTGGTGTCAAGCCTTAAGGGATGAGTCGTAAGGTGTCAAGCCTTAAGGGATGAGTTGTAAGTTTCTGCATCATTGTAGGAATGTTAGATGGTTCAATATAATTGTCTCTATATTTCATACAGTTTGGCTTGAAATTCCAATCATCTGAAGAAGGCTAGAGCATTCAATGGCTGAAACGTCATGAAAATGTTAACAAAGATGAAGACAACAGTCCGAACAACATAAAGAGTGTAAACCTCTCTAACACTTTCACTTTTTACCAATTTAATATATATATATATATATATATAATTTGTGTATTTAGGCAGTAATCCTTCTTTTATGCACATTTCATTGAATACTACATACAAGGTGCTTTGATTTAGTTTTTTATACAATTTCTCATGTGATCTAATAATTTTTTTCTTTTCAGATGATAAATTATATAAAAACTGTCCGATTGTTCCTTTTATCCAAGCACTTTCGGCTATACATTTAGCTATTTTCAAGGTTGAAATATATTAACTGTTAACAAGAAATAGTTTGTTGTATGTATGTATTTATATAATCTTTTCATTTTCAAAACATGGTCAAGATATTGTGTCCATGTTTATAGTGGATATTATTGAGTGTTGTTTTTTTTTTTAATAAGGCTTCCATTATTTTTAGCCTTTTTTTGCATGTAGATGATGCTATTATATTTGTGGTGTCAACAATTATGTTATGAATAGGGTATATACATATATATATATATATATATATATATATATATATATATATGAGCTGTGAAACAGCGAAACAGTCTGTCTGTGGATGACAAAAATATATATATATATGTGTATATATATATATATATATATATATATATACAGTGCTATTCAATAAAAGTGACTCACCTGATTTTTTTTACTAAATGTTAGCTTCTCCGATGAAACGAAATTTGAGCTAAATTCAAAGGATAAGCGAACTAAAATCCAAAGAAGAACCTTTGAAAGCTCTTTGAATTTAGCAGTAAGTACTGTCAAGCATCCATTCAGTATAATTTTCTGGGGATGCTTTTCTTTTCATGAAACTGATTTCTTGAAACCTACTGAAAAGACCCTCAGGAGCGAACAGTACAAGAGAATTGTCTGCTCCCTTCTGCTGAAAGGGTGCAAATCGGCCCCACCAAGCTCATTTTTATGCAGGATAATGCTCCCTGTCACAAATCAAAATTGATGAAGGAATACTTTGATGAGAAGCAGGTGAGTGCTATGACATGGCCACCCCAATCTCCTGACCTCAACCTCATAGGAAACTTATGGATCATTATAAAGTACAGGCCCTCGAGAAAGCAGTTGAGCAACAAAGAGGATTTGATTGTGAATTTCATATCCAAATGGAATTCAATGCTTGGAGATGAGATTTGCCAGAACCTAATCAAATCAATGCCAAAAAGGGTTGAAAAGGTTATTCAAAATAAAGGAGGACCCATAGATTATTAAATATTTTGAACTATATTACCTATTATAAATAAATTATACCTCTATTATTCTTTATTTAAAGCTGTTCGGTTATGTTTCTATTGATTACTAGTTGCAGGAAATAAGTGAGTCACTTTTTTTGCACAGAGTTTTTCCCTAAATCTGATTTATATCCAAAATTATAATTATCAATAGAATACCTTAGGGTGAGTAAACTTTTTTATTAGGTGGGCGGGAAGGGGTCTTTATATTAGTAAGATTAAAAATTAATTTGACCCCAAAAACAATAGGCGAAAAAACTTTTAAGTAAAAAACAATCAGGTGAGTCACTTTTATCGAACAGCAGTGCATATATATATATATATATATATATATATATATATATATATATATATATATATATATATAGCACCGTGAGTTCTGGGAAAAAATATACAATGCTTAATGTAAGATAACAGAGCTAATATATATATATATATGAAAAAGAATTATATCATTGCTTCTTAGCACACAATGCTACTCAAAGTTTCATGCATGTGGAAGCTCATGTCAGATCATTGCCACATGCATAAAATTTTGAGTAGCATTGCTGGGTAAGGAACAGTGATATAATTCTTCTTTTTCATATATATTTTAGCTCTGTTAACTTACATTAAGCACTGTGTTTTCTCCCACAAGATGTGTATCCTCTCTCCCAAATCAAATGGCCTGACCAAACCTCATGTGTAGAATCATTCTTACACAAATGGACATATTGGGAGGTACGTTTGCTTGAGAAAGGACATTTTGATCTCTAGGTTGGTTGATAATTTCATTGTTTCATTAATTTCATTGTTTAAAATAACACAGCTACATACTAAATATAATGTTTATGGTAATAAGAGGCATATATATATATTATATATTAATATATATATATTATATATTAATATGATTCTGTATATGTGTCTTATATACATATTAGTATAAACATGTTAGTCTGTTTTTGTGTATGTATTTATATGTACATGCAAAAAGAATATAAATATGTAATGAATATCTAAACATATGTGTAAGTGTGGTGACGAAAGAGAAAACCAAGTCTTACCTCAGAGAAAAATTTGTGTTCCCTGTACTATCAGTTGAAAAAGAAAATCAGAAACAAGATCAGGTTAACTTTAGCAGACATCAAAATATGGTAATTGCCTGTGCTTCTCTACCAGTCTTGACCAATCACAATCTTTCTTATCCCAATAAGAGAATGCTACTTTGGACCGCAAGATTGTCTTGGCTCTTCATGGGTGAAGGGGTAGTTGTGCATTGTGATGAATTTCTTAACCTTTTGATTTACATCCCCAGTATTTTCTGGCAAAGATCAATACTAATAACAAGAAACTTATTTTTCACAGAATGTAGAAAAGGCAATTGTCAGATGTTTATGTTTTATTTTCTATCATAATTATTCATGACATTCAAAAATGAGACAATATGTAAAACTTTACTTAATCTCTAAATAAAATTTATATCTGAAATGTATTAAAATTCTTTTGAGCAAGATAGAAATGATAGCATTAAACTAGAAAGAAATTAATGTCTTAGAAAATATAATTCAGTTCAAAGAAGAGATTGTGCCAATAAGAAAATTCTTACAATTATAAATTAATAACAAGGTTGTGTATGTTTTTTATTTATTTATTTTCTTTCATTTTTATAGTGTTCACAAGGCTCAAAAGGCCCATTTTGCCTAAATGAGGCCCAGGCACTGAAAGAAGCACACTTGATTGTGAGGACTAAGAGACCCACTAGGAGAAGAGGGTCTACCAAAGGCTACTTAGAGATTAGCTAGCATCACCTACCCTATAAAATTACTGAAGGACTCTATTACTGGGTTATACTGACAGGAAGAATAGAGGAGATAATCTAACTATGATTGGATGGAATACGTTTCTGTCCATTTGGGCATTTTGTAAGGTTTTAACTAAATTTAGAATTTAGATAAGGGGAAAGGAATTTTTAAATTATCAAGCTAGGACTGAGAGTTATTTACAAAACAACAACGATTTTTACTGCTAGGGAGGTATCGATTAGAACAGCTAGTTTGGGGATAACAAAAGAGCAATTAATTATGTAAACTCAGTATAAATTATGTTAACCTCTGTGCAAATGTATGAAAATAAAGCAGTTCAGTGTATTTGATCAATACCATATTGATTGTATTATGGCCAATCTAACCCTCCAACAAAAATGAAGAAAAGTAAATGCTGGATAATTTCATCAGAAATGAAAACTTCAGTGGATCTACCAATAAATGTTGGGAATAACATGTACAGAGTATATGATAAACAAGGAAGTACCTACTAGATAAGTTTCTACAAACAGATGGAGGAACAAGGACTACAAAAATAAAGAGGGGTTATGAAGGAGCAAGTATTGCTAAGAACAGCAAAGACAGGAAGTTGTGGAGAACTATGATTGCTCACATTCTGAGAGGACATAAAAATGAGAGACTAATATGAGGAATTTTAGTCAAAGTGTAACACACTGAAAGAGGATATTTACAATATTGAATTTCAAATATATTCCTAAATACACATGAATTTTGAAGATGCATACATTTTTTAGTAATCAGGCTGAAAATGGCAGTTCCTATTTTTTCCCCCAAAAATAAAGTGCAGAAAATTTTGATCTAATCAACTGCTTGTCAGCAGAAAAAAATTAAAAGAAATACTTCTGGATTTTTACCTTTTTCTTAGATCTTTTTTTCAAATTACTGATTTAGTTATGTATTTATTGCCTGTTAAGTGTATATTTGTAATAAGTGCCAAAAATGCAATTTAAAATATGAAAAAAAAATTGCAAATTCCTTCTTTTTTTATTTTCTTAGGAAAAAAAGAGAAAATGATTTTTCCTTTTTTTTTCTAAAGCACCTGCAACTCTACAGAAATTTAGACAAGTCAATAACTAAATGAAGTGGCATTATGAGTTTTAATTCTACTCAGCTGATTTCACACCTGGCAGTTTTACGGACCATGAAATTAGACCTGCTACTTAGAACTTGTATCTCTCTGGAGAAAAATACCAAAATTAAACACATAAAAACATCAGATTAAAAAAAGACACAATTGGCTTAAAATAACCTCATAACTTTGTAATGGGGTAGGTAAGTTAGTTTTTGATGTGCTATTTTCTCCCATTGTTATTATTTGTTGACTGTGATGGGGTTGATATTAATGACAGAAATTAAAATGCATAAACATACAATGATAACAACAATAAAAAGTTGAGATACATGTTGACATAAATAGCAAGAATTTGTATTTTCTTTTTGTGACATGAATTACAGAATATTGGTATGGTGTGTGTAAAAATGTTCTCAGTGTCTCTTTTGTTTAAAAATCAGTGCTTACTTGGTTTGGTTCCGAGAATTTTGTTTGTGAGGATGGCATTTGACATCATCTGTGTTTGATCTTCACAGGTAACTGGCTAGACATGTGTTTCTGTACTGTTACTTGTCTACTCGTCTATCCACATGGTAGAAAGGTCATTTTTATAATCACAAGGATTAGAATGATTATATATCATTTTTTTTCTATCATCACTGATGACAAGATTATTTTTAGAATGATGAAATATCCTTATTTTTTTTATCATCACTGATGGCAATGTTATTTTTAGAATATTGTTGAAAAATTATTACAGAATTTATCCACTTCAATGTTTCAGTCAGACGAAAGGCACAAGGCAGTGGTCAGAGGAGGGTGAAAGGTATTAGCATTAAAGGGAAAATATTTTATAAAATTAAACCTTATGACATTAAATTGGGGTTATATGGAGAATGACATGTTAATTTGAAACTAAGAGAGGAATGAAAAGGGTTTTTTTTTAAATTTATATAGATAAGGTTAAGTTTAAAAATACAAATTCCTACTTAAAAATACTCTTCCAAAAATAAGTTATATTTAAAAATAAGATATTTAAATAAATAAAAAAAATTATATTTAGATAATTAATATTAAAATTAAGGAAAAATATTTTTTAAAAACTTTATAATTAATAAAAAAAAATTGGTTATATTATAGAATAAAATTATTTAAAAATAAAATAAGATAATTATATATTAGAAAAAAAATTAACTTTAAAGATAAGTTAAATCAAAAACAAGTTATATTTAAAAAATATATAAAAATACAAAATTAAATTTAAAAAAATTTTAAATATATAGATAAAGAGGTTTAAATGATAAAAGTAAAGTGAGTTCTTAGAACAGGAGACAATTATAAGATATAATTAATATGGTGTAAAGATGGAAATATAGAAATTAGAATTAGTTATACATTCAACATTGGAAGAGTTAGAGAAATATAGTAGCTAATAAAGTAAAATCTATATTATGGAAATTTGAATTTGTTTTTATGTTGACTTTTTAAAACTAATTCATTCCTTTGATTCAATAGTTGGCTTTGATTGTTGTATTTTATTATTCTAATTTTTTCTTCTAAACATAAGTTACACCTATCTCTAAGACTATTAGGAGTATGTGCAGAACCTATACTCTTCCAATCTGTCTGTGGGTTAAAACCTTTCTCCTTCAATTCCCAAAATTATTTGAAAGAGTTTCCTGGTGTTTTAATTTAGGGTTGGTAAAAGAGTTCCTATGGGTATAAAATCTCTGTTTCCATTCCCCCACAGAAATTCCAATGTAAACATTGTAATTTTTCATATTTTCTTTGGGGGGAAATGGTTGCTTGGTATATAACCCTAGTAGATCTGCATTTGCCCTCAACTGGACAACTTTCTTTATACCTACAATTACAGGAGGGTTCAATATTAAGTGTGTTGTTTATCCCATAGAAGTTACTTAAAATATAGTTATTATATGAGTTGATAATTTTGTACATGTTATTGGTACAGGAATATCTAATTTTAATCGTTTTCCTATTGAAGATCTTACTTAGAAGGTTGTTTTTATAAAAATGTTTATTTATTAACTTTAGAAAATACTGTCCAATATTAATAATTGACAGTTTGCAGAAGGTAAGGTTGAACCATATAATTTTTCTTTTCCTATTTTTCTGTCTATATTTCACTTTAGATATTTCAGTGTTACTTATGAGAGTTAGATAAGATAATTTGTTTTTAAAACCACTTTTATGGAGAGCATTTTCATACAATTCCTTATTTTTATTAAAGATGTTTATGTTGGACAATAATCAACTAATCCTAGTGCCAACAGTGGTGGGTATCTGTTTTACAATGGCATTGGGATGGTTAGAGTTAACATTAATATAGGTGGGGGTTTCATCATCTTTATGGTATGGTTTAAATGTTTTATTATTGAGGTTAAGGGTAATGTCTAAATAATAAACTATTTTAAGGTTAGAAGAAATCTCAATCTTAAACCTTAGTAATTTAAAGGCCCTAATGATTTTCTTTTGTATCTTCACTGTTAGGTGATTATACCATGAAACTTTAAGTTACACTACAAACATAGGTATATGTATATTTATTAATATATATGTGCCTATATATTATATATATATGTGTGTGTGTGTATGAGTATATATATATATATATATATATATATATATATATATATATATATATATATATATATATATATATGTATTCCTGATCAATCAAAATTCATAAATAATTATATAGGCCACACTACATGTTTGACACTCAAGCTCACTCTACACCTTTCTGACCACAGCTCAATTAGATCTCATTTAAATATACATGACACTATTCGTAACATACTTGTTGACAACACAAATATAATAGCATCATCTACATGCAAAAAAAGGCTAAAAATAATGGAAGCCTTATTAATAAAAGCAAAAAAACAACATTTAATAATATCAACTAAAAACATGGGCACAATATCTTGACCGTGTTTTGAAAAATGAAAACATTATATAAATACATACATGTAACAAACTATTTCCTATTTAATCATTAAAATATTTAATCCTTGAAAATGGCTAATATCACTAAAAGCGCTTGGAAAAAAGAACATTCAAAGAGTTTTTATATAATTTACCATCTGAAAAGAAAAATTATTAGATTGCATGAGAAATTGTATAAAAGACTAAATCAAAGCACCTTGTCTGGTGTATTCAATGAAATGTGCATGAAAGAAGGATTGCTGCCTAAATACACAAATATATATGTGTGTGTGCTTCTGTGTGTATGTGTATATATATATTCATATATATATGTTTGTGTGTGTGCATGTGTGTGTGTTAAAATGAGATCTAGTTATTTAATTTTTTATTGTATTTTTCGAATTTTCAGAAAAGTTGCTGTATATCTTGATAAAAATTGTGCATACACTGCCCAAAGTTCATTTTTTATTCCTTTTTTTTTTTTTAACTGACAGTCATTACACTGTGTTGATGCCTATGCCTACACTGTCTATATCTATAAATATTCTATCTCCAATATTAAGCACTCTTCCCTTATAAATATAGAAAATTTTTAAATATCAATATTCAAATTAAGGACCAATGAAAGTTCATTTTTTTTAAATTTTTCTATATTTCAGCCCAATTTCCTGGTTTCCAGTGAAAGTTTAACTAAAAATTGTCCAATATCTGAAAACTATTGGCTTTCATAAGTCATTATCAAAGGCTTTTTCTTTTGTGTGTTATGTTTGTTTCATTGTTTTTCAAATATTGTGCCTTCATGTGTCATGTCACTTTTTTTTAAATATTATATCTTCACATATCAGTTTATGTTGTTCCTAAAATTGATAACATTTTATTAATGTTGGGTTTGTTTTTTATGATTAATGCTTCTAGTATTTGTAGTCATTTTTCACATTTTAGAGGATATAGGATTTTTTAGATTTCTTGTGTTTTGTTGTTTAGTGATATGCAATTTAATTGAGCTATTATCAGAATAATCAGCATGATAATGTAGCAGTTGTATAGCCAATGTATGTGTTATTATTATTATTATTAGAGAAATGTTCTCCAAGTGGGCAAACATATTCATAGACAATATTGGTTTGTTAAAGTTTAAAATGTTTGTATTTCTCAGTTATTGCTTGTCCCAATTCAACTGAATGTAAGCCTGTACTACCTATCCCAGGGACTGAACTCACAATTACTATGTCACCCAAAGGGACAAAAAATAGGACCTGTCAAAAGGCAGAATAGCTTCTTATAGGAGCCAATTATCAACACATACATATATAACGTATAAGGCACGGGTGGGGTCACAAGCCTTGAATGGGAACTTTCCTAGTGATAGTGTCTTAGTTGGGCATGAGGAAGAGCATCCAGCCTCAAATCATTATAACAAGTCTCAGAATGTCGGCAGGTGTATGTGGAGAAGTAAAAAACCCACTTTGCTTTGTGCAAGATTAATCCCAGTCCTACCTCAACAAAAAAAGTATGACTACGATGATATTGATGATGACAAATAACTTGGATCAACAGATACCTGGGGAAGGCCACAGAGTGCAACAGCCAAAATGTTGTGATAATAAAAAAGATGTGGGTATTAGTCTGGAGGCAAATAATATAAATAATTAAGCATAATGCATCAGGACTTATTTTATTTTTGAAAAATGCATCATTTATACAGAGAGGAATAGAAATTTTAATTACAATTTATACTGATATTAGTTTAACTGTGCTGTTAAAAAGTAGTCTTTTGTCACATTTGAATAATTTTGCAGTTGCATTGGCTATATTTTCTTTATGATTAATCTCATGTTTTAGCTATGCAGCTCACCTTATTATTGTATGTAAAAAAGAATTCTGCTTTTTACATCAATAACAATTAAAAAAATATCTAAAGAAAGCTAACATAACAGAAATAAAAAAGACAGCATATTATCAGCATGCTCTCCCCTACTTACTAATGATGCATTGTTGTAGTAACATGAGGCATGTTTGTTTATTGGTATTTAGTAATGCTTCATGTTACCATAACAATGAAATATTAACAAGTATGGAAGATCAGGCTGTGCAATAAATTAATATATATAATGTCACATTGTGCTTTATATGATGGAAGCGTTTTTTTTCTTGTTTTTTTTTTCCTATTTTTTATACTATATACCAGAAAGAATTGAAAGTTCTCAGGCCAGCCAACTTCCCAAAATCTGAGCAAATCACTAAACAATTTTTTTTTCGGGGGGGGGGGGAATCTTCCTCTGAGAACTTTTCAACACTCATTCATATCAGGAAAAATTACTGTTAGCATTTTTGTTAGTTCTCAATATATCAGTTAGATTATAATATCAATCTATTATTTTTTATTAATCTGTTTTTCTGATTTTAAAGTTTCTTCATAATTCTTCCTTAAAAACACTGAAATTGCTTGTATAATTATCAAAATGACAGTAATTCTTTTTAATGAAGAGATATAAAATGTATCTTATTTTTCCTTTTTTTTTTTTTCCTGTCCAGAGACAAAAAAAAAATCATTAAAAATATTTTTCATGTAATTTTTTTCAAAAATTTTGTCATGCTAATTTTGAGTTTTTACATCCAGTTTGTCCACATCGATATATTCATGAATAGTTTGCATGCTGAATCATTAGAAAATGCATCTGTACAATTAGGCCACCTGGAGGCTAATAAAGGGAGATAACTCAATGTCGCACATCTTGTTCTAACACCAGCAGAGTGACATTTTATTTTGCTGTTTTAATATAATTATAGCAAATCTTTTTAATACTTGAAATCTGATCTCTTGCTATAGAGATGTCGAAAGATAATTGTTATAGAGAAAATAAAACCTGTACTCTTTCATAATAAATACTGATGCCAATATTACAAGTTATAAAATAAGCATGCTGGTTCTAATAAATATTCTGGCTGCTCAGTCTTTTTAACTTATCACTAAGAAGAGATGTATTCATGCCTTTGCTAAGACCATTAGTGTGAAAATGAGTGCAACAAACTGGAATTTGGACTCAGCTCACCAATTCCACTTCCAACGGCAATAAACATCAAACTGTCCCCACCCAGGCTGCTACTTAATGATACCTGGAGTATAATGGGAGTAGATAGGTTTGTCTGTTGTCTGCTTCACACACTTCTCCAGTCTTTTGAACAGGAGTAAAGGTTCATCCCTTTTTTCCTGTTCCTTCTAAAGTCTACTTCAACTCTATACTCCTAATGTCTCCACCTGAACTCTGAAATTTTATTTGCTAATCTAATCTTGACCTCTTCAAGTCTAGAATTAGCTGTTTAGCTTTCCTGTTATCTTGCCCTCTTTTTTAAGCTAATACAATTCCACACAGTAACCCTCTACTTTGAGTGGCCCTTGGGCCTTGTATTTAGTGAACATTAGTAAAAAAAATTTTAAATAATCATGCTGCAGAGAAAGTTATTTAGAGATAAGTGGACAAAGATCATCCTTATTCGAACATTGTGAACTGGTGCCACAGATTCACAAACATATGATAGTTACCTGAAGAAAAGTAGAAAGTACAAAAGTATGCCAGGTATTTGAATAAAAAATGGAAGTTACCATAGCTGAATCTTTGTGGCTCAACTAACAATAATAAGAATTTTTTTTAATTACTTCAGGATGTAGGTAATCATGGCTCTCCACAGTTTCCTGTTCTTTATTATTTGTGAATTGCAATGATATCTTGAAGAAAACAGTGGAATAGTGCTGCCACTCAAGATTAGAAAATTTAGATGATCTTGCTATTTAACCCATAGCTGGGACAGTAATAAATAGATTCATACTATTCCCAAGGGCTTTAGTGTATAAGTGAAGGCAACAAAGAAGGACAGGCCTTGCCAATTTGATTTTCCAGGTTGATAATCATTACACCATTCTACACATAGCAGATGAAATAAATCCAGGCATAAAATTTTCTTCTTATTCGCAGATTAACCCATTGATCACACATGACTGAATTTCTATTATTCTAACTCTTTGGCTCAAAAGCAAATAGCAGAAATTTCTGCTGTAATTAAAGGGTTGATGTACACATCTTTCCTTACAACAAATATGTTTATCATTGAGGTTTTTCAATATGTCCGTGCTACAATGTTTTGCCCAGAATGTATCACTAATCTTCTGTTTTGGTACCGCCTACTTAAAGCAATCAGTTTAATTTAGAAAGAAAATCTGAATTCTTTAAAAAACAATAATTTTATCATTTGAATATAATTCCATTAGCAAACATTTAGATTCATTTTTTTTTTATCATATTCTTTAAGGAAATAACACAATGCATTTTCTATTTTGCAAAAACTTTTTATTATTCTGATTGACAGGAATAATATCAACATGTTGGATTTTCTCTACCATCAGGGCACTTATGTAAACAATACAGCAATTTTTTTTTTTATTCTATTCATAAATAACTCCATACAATTATTATGTCATGGCAACCCATTGTCAGTTGATGATAGTATGAATAAAAACAAATTTTATTGACATCAGATGAAAGGATAAAAAAAGAGTTAAATTTAAAGTATTTTTGGAGCCACAAAAAGAAATATAAAAAAATAATAATAATAAACTAACAAATTTTCTCAAATCTCTGTCAGGTTCTTTTAGCTTATTTAGTTCACATATCAATATCTAAAATGGGGAGAACAGATACTTCACTCTGATCCTGGCCTGAAAAGGTTCTTTTAGCCTATTTAGTTCATAGATCAATATCTTTTCAAACATCAAACTGTACAAGTAGGCAGAGGTCATGTCAAAACAGATATCGATTTGATTAAAAGATGACCTTTCATTTCACAAGTGATTTTTTATATTTTCATTCAATCTGGAAAGGAAAATTCATTTGCAAATCATTCTTTTTTTTTAAAAATTCTTATCTGTAATCATGAAAATACAATAAATGCTGACAAAGACATATTTACAATTGCAATTCTGTTTATCAGCTTATACACTCACAGACAGGGAATAAGAAACAAGTCATTCAGATCTGTTCCTTTCTCTCTCACTCCCTATCTATCTATCTATCTCTCATATATAATTTTAATCATTTCACCCTAAACAAGGCAATAAAAGTCACTAAGATGAAAGGGGTTACCAATGAGGAAAGCTCATCACAATATTTGCCATGAAAAAATTTATAGAAAAGGCAAAAGGAATCTATGTTGCAGCAGTGGAAAAGTGACTGAAACTGAGATGTCAGGTCAAGACCGATAATGGTACAGATTCTTCCCAGAATCTCACTCTCTCTCCATCCCTCCCTCCATAATATATATATATATATATATATATATATATATATATATATATATATATATTTTAAAAAAAAGAGAAACCGCAAATGGTTTTTGGTTGTAATGTGGATGGTTTTTTTTTAAATATATATTATGCTTTATTTTTCATAATGGAAAATAAAGCATAATATATATTTTTTAAAAAATCCACATTACAACCAAAAAACGTTTGCAGTTTCTCTCTTCTTTTTAATATATACACTTTTCTCTCGTTGGAACAAATATAACCTCATCCCTTTATTTTATATATATATATATATATATATATATATATATATATATATATATATATATATATATATATATATATACACACTACAGTTTAGTAGTTTGTGGAAACCCCTGGTAAATTTATAAATTGGTCTAAAAATTAGTTGTTTTGTATTTTAAATAAGTACATGGTTAAAAAATAAAATAAAAGTGATAAATTATTAGGAATTTTATTATGTCAAAAAGAAAAAATGCATTTTATGATTAAATTTTGTTCTTGTCAAAATATCCTCCTTTAATCTTGCTTACTGCAGCACAAATCTCTGCCATTTGTTGTAAAAGTTTTCAATGTATAAGTTTGATAATTGATTCCATTCTTTTTTCAATGACTCTAAGAGCTCTCTTTCATTTTTTTTCCACTCTTCTGTCAAGTTCCCCCCATGCTAATTCTGGGTGTGGCTTCAAACTTTTGAACTGTAGCGCATATATATATATATATATATATATATATATATATATATATATTAGAGAGAGAGAGAGAGAGAAAGAGAGAACTATAGGGAACAGGCAAAAGTCATGAAAAGGTTTCAATATTTAATAATTCCTTTAGACACATGGATATTTCATCATGTTATAATGGCACACTGGATGCTCCATGCATGTTGTCTTCAACAAAAAGTAAGCTAAACTTCAGTAATAACTGTATATATTCCTACATTTACATATACATTTATGGTGGTGGACTCTGTCATTGTATTCAACATATGAGGGTCAAGCAGCTCAGTTCCTAGGAACCGACAGCCAGACACCAGCACTTATGATTTGATTATAGTGGTGAAGGCTTTATGCAGAACCAACCACACTTTTTGAAGGGACAAATACAGACCTGGTGCACTACATGCCACAAGGTCCCTAAACAACCTTCGCAGATTTTGAATTCAGAGTTGTCCTTCTCCTAGACCAGTTGCGATCCAAGGCTATAGAACCCAATCTGTGCTGCTATTTACCCATAGCTGGTGGAGAAGAAACTGCTATCCACTACTCCACCATGTCTCATATATATATATATATATATATATATAGTATTTACATGTGAATTATTTTCCTCATTTTGTTGCTGTTATCACAATATTTCAGATCTTGTACCTGACTGCCTTCATCAGGTGACTATCAATCCAGGTAACCTACAGGGAATTGTGAACTGACTTTATTTAATCTATGGCGACATATTGTTCTCATTCCACAGCCCATGTTCTTATTTTTTTTATGGCTCAGTTATTGTCTTCATCCTCGTATTCTTTGGAAATTTCTTTGGAAATAATCTACAGTGGTGTCATGTGTAATGTTTATTGGGAAATGGGAACAAAGGAATTTTGCCTCCCACACAGACATCACATTGGTTCTTTAAAATGGCTGAAGTGATCAAAAGTATTTGAACAAAAAAAATGACACAATATGAACCAGATAATTTATCCACAATTTTGAGCACACCTTATTTGAAAATTGGAAAAATACAATAAAAAATTAAACAGACAAACCTTATTGGATCTTTTTAATCAAACTTGTTTATATATATATATATATATATATATTTTTTTGAATTGGACATAGTCCGACAATTTATTTAAAAACATTTATAATATGTTTAGCGTTCTTTTTATAGATACAAGTATTTAAGCAAATGCTCTGTTTTATAATAAACAGTATTAAATAACATTTACATTTACCGGCTTTAATACTAATACTTTAATACATTTAATACTGTTTATTATAAAACAGAGCATTTGCTTAAATACTTGTATCTATAAAAAGAACATTAAACATATTATAAATGTCTTTAAATAAATTGTCGGACTATGTCCAATTCAAAAATATATGACGTCATTTGTTTACATTTGATATGCTAGAGCAGATATGAATAGAAGAGATTCATGGAAGATTTAAGTTTAAAGATAGTAAAATCAACCTTGCTAACCAGACGCTTCTTCATGGCCGAACGGTTAAGGCACGTCACGCGAAATGACGGTTCTGTATAGGATACAGGTTCGATTCCTGTCGGAGAACGAAAATTTTCTATGAAAATTTCTTGGACATTCAGGCCGGTAAATGTTATTTAATACTGTTTATTATAAAACAGTGCATTTGCTTAAATACTTGTATCTATAAAAAGAACGTTAAACATATTATAAATGTCTTTAAATATATATATAGATAGATAGATAGATAGATAGATAAAGAGAGAGGCAAAAGTTGAACACCATAGAGATAATTTATGAAAAGTATAATTACACATGAAATTTTTATTTACTAGTTATTTAATTGTTATATGTGATGTTCAAAATGTCCTCTTTCTCTTTCAAAACACATTTCAATTCTAAGCCTGCATGGTTCATTAACATGCCAGAGAGTTTCCTCTGTCATTTTGCGGTATTCATAATTAAATCTTTCTTTAAGTTCCTCCATATTTCTTGGTCATATCTGATAAACAACTTATTTCAAATGGTTCCCCCCCAAAAGAAAATCTCAAAATGAATTAGACATTTAAAACATGAGCCCCTATGATGCACTATTTTTGCCTCACCCTGTATATATATATATATATATATATGGCAGGACAAAATCTCTAACTGATCTTTTCATCAAATGTGGCATTGGTGGTATTGAATCTTTTCTGATGCAATCACGGTTCAGATAGGCTGGTCATGTCATCAGAATGAGTGATGATCAGATGCTGAAAATCCTTATGTATAGCCAACTTTTTCATTGGATATGCTTCAAGGATAAAATCAAATACAATTTAAATGCTGCAAACATCCCTATAGACGAGATCAAGGTTGCTGTTGGAAACCAAGCAAACTGGAGAAACACCTACGACCGAGGTATAACTAACTTTGAAAAGAATCGTCTCAACCATCTAAGAGAATTAAGAACCAACACTAAATCTTGGGCCAATATATCCGCCCATATGATGGTCAGACCTTCAGCATGTCCCTCATGTGGACTTGTTTGCAAATCTCATATAGGATTGTTGTCACATATGAGACATAAACGTAAAAACTGAACTGAAAGACACTTATACATCAAAAACAACAGGAGAGTCCATCACATATATATATATATATATATATATATATATATATATATAGATTCTCTGAAGTAACACTTGACCAGCCATGAAATATATGTGTTACACAAAAACTTTGACCTCAAAAAAATGTACAACAAAAGCTTGACAAAGCTTTTCTGAACTCTTGGTTACAGATTTGCTAATCTTCAAGCAAAATCTAATGCATAATTGCTAAACAAATATTGACCATTGTAAAGATTGCAGAGCTATTCCAACACTGTGCTACAAAATCTTACATAATAATTAAATGCAATAGATAACCCAAAGCTGACAGTCTGACTCAGTAAGCTAGGTACTCACAAATGTTAACTTTGCACATTATAATTACTGTGCATACTGGGAATGATAAGGGAGAGAATGGGAAGATACTGGCAAAGGGTGAGAGAAGAGCAGAGGCATGAGGTAATGGATAATATCAGTTGTATTGGAAGGGATAAGGGAGAGTATGAGAAGATACAAGTAATGAATGCTGAGAATCTTCATGCCGGTATTTATTAATTTTTCTGTTTGTTTGCTGCAGATTGGTTGCCCTGAGTGCTCAATATCTTGAATCAAAATTTAACTGTGCCACTCAAAAACCTGTGTTTGACCTATAGAATATTTTCCTAAAAGCTTGACAAAGCATTTCAAGTATCTCTGTAGTACATTTGCCAAGCTTCAAGCAAAATCTAATGCAGGCACATTGCCCAACCAACAACAACTATTGTAAAGATTGCAGAGCCATTCCAACACTATGCTACAAAATCTTACAAAATAATTAAAAGCAAACAGATAACCCAAAGCTTATTTGCAGACTGACTCAGTAAGCTAGGTACTGACAATTGTTAACTTTGCACACATTTCCATTGCATGTTATAATTACTGTGCATACAGTCTAGAAGCTTTCCAATACCACCTCAGATATGCGTATATGCATAAACAATAACACAGCTATCTATTTAAAGATTATTCAATTTGTGTGTCTAGCTACTCGACTATAAGCAGGCATATATATATTTTAGATATGATAAGAAATGACAGGCCTGTTTTTGCTAAAATGTTTATATTTTAATTCAAATTCTTCATAAATGTTCCTAAAATTAGTCATTTGGAAAATTGGCTAGTCGCACATAAAAAATCTTGTCAGTTACTATTAGTCAAATATGTCCAATAATTGTATTGTTCGAATAAAGACAGACATTGATGACAAACTAGTTAACCCCTTGGTTCTGTGAATGGCTTCTCTTTTGAATGGCTTAGTATACAATCTTCATTTTTTTTATCTGCTGCATCTGGTTTGGTGCTTCTGCTATATATTTCAAGATTCTTGACAAAATCCAAAGAAGGGTCTCTAAGGTTATTGGCTCTGACCTGGCATCTCAACTTTGGTCACTTTCCCTCTGTCTTTTTTATAAATATTTTCATGGCAATTCTTCTAATGATCTTTCTTCCTTAGTACCTCGACTGCATGAATTTAAGGACACTATTAAATTGGCAACTAGATCTCATTATTTTACTGCTGAATTAGCTTGATGCAACCATAAGTTCTATTCTAATAGTTTCTTCTCTCATACTTCTCACTTGTGAAAATTACTTTTGACTTCTTGCTTTACAGCCAACTGCAATATTCAAAAATTGAAATGCAACATCAGTCACCATCTTCTGTCTTTGTGAATCCTGTTTTTCTATTCTCCTTTCTCAAGTCTTCTAAATTCTCTTTTACTCCCAGTAACCCCCCCCCCCAGCATCTTAGTGGCTTTATTTCCTTGTTCGGGGTGAAATGATTAATAAAAAGTACCAGATTGATATTCTCTTTGAAATACATGATATGCTGATAATTGAAATCATGAATAGGACAAGGGATTCATTTGAAGAATTTTTCAAACAAATGAATGCTTCCTTTCTTTTGTAACTTTTTTTGTTGTTGTTGGCCTTACATTCCAACCAATTCATTCTCTGGCCTTCGGGCATGAAAAGAAATATTGTTTTTTTTTCTTTTTAATCATTTCAATCATTTACATTTTTAATCACACAAAGCAATAATGCCACAAGAACACAGGGAGTTACTGGGAGTGAAAGAGGAAGAGAAGACTTTAAGTGAGGAGAAGTGCTGAAAAGGACAATAAAGGAACAGGATTCAGGAAGACAGTGACTGAAATTGCATTTAAATTCTTGGAGATTGTAATTGGCAGGGAAGTAAGAAATCAGAAGGGAATTCCACTAGGAGTGAAGTGTGAAAAAAGACAGTATTACAATAGAATTGGCTGTTGCATCCAAGGCTATAGAATCTGGTTTGTCCTGCTATTTAACCATAACTGCGGGGAGGGAGAAGAGAATTCATACTTTTCCCAAGGGTATTAACATAAGTGACTATAATGGATTCCAGTTGAATCCATTGCATTCACTTACATACTCATACCCTTACATATGAATCCTTTTCTTCTCCCCCCTCCCCCCAGCTATGTGTAAATAGCAGGACAGACCGGGTTCAATAGTCTTGGATGGCAACTGGTCTACCGCAGAAAGAAATGGCAACCTACTGCAGGGAAAAAATCTACCTCATCAGTCATGTATTGAAAGATACAAGATTGCCTATGCATGTACCACGCCTGGCACATAACTGACTGATCTAGCTAGTTCAACAGTAAAATGGTGAGACCTAGTTGCCAATCTAATAGCACACTTAAAATCTTGCAGTCGAGGCACTGAAGAGAAGAGGTCATCAGAAAAATTGCTATAATATATATATATATATATATATATATAATACACATACACACATGCATACACACACATTGTATGGAAGAATGTGATATGTGAAATTCATGTAGTCAAGGCTCCAGAGAGAACAGTTGCCATGAAAATATTTGTAGGACAAGGCAAAAATGAATACATTATTTACATTGAGACTAATGTCCTCATTTTTGTTGTTAGTATCACAATGTTTCAATTGTTGTGCCCACTAATCTTCTTCAGTTATCAGTAAAGGAAAAAGCATTGGTTCATGAAGTTAATGACCTAGTAGTTGTGAGTTCAATCCCTGAGTTGAGTTGTACAAACTTAGACTCAGTGGTAACAGGTCACGTAATAACAGAACAGTCCTAAATTAGAACAAGATGAGATATCCCTTGATATGGTAAGTGGAACAAGAACAATCTCCTCCTGTAAATTAAATAAAGGGTTTGGTTCAAAAATTCCCTGAAGGTTACTTGAATCAACAGACACCTAAAGAAGGTCAGAGGGTACAATGGCCAAAATATTATGATTGGGACATTAGTCCAAAGGTAAATAATATCCTCATTCCTGAAATTCAAACAGAAATTAAAATTAGGCTTGTAAAATTCTACTTTCATCCATGTCTATAGAACAACTTGTTCCATAATTTAAAATTTTCTGTTTGTTACCATTTTTCCCTTTGCATGAATTGTTTCTCATGCTGAGAACCCCATCGACTAAAAATGTGAGTAACAACTATGTTTTAAGGAAGACAGAAACAAAAAGATTATACTTAGAATCAGAAAGAGAAAGTTGAAATTAACCTACCTATTGTGCTTTACTTTATTTACTTCAAGAGTCTACTAATAACAATATTACCAACTATAGAAATGCATTAAAAACATTATATTACATCTCCAACCTTTATTGAATTCATTCTTAAAGTATCTAACATATGTTTATCTAAAACAAATAGGATGTAAGTAAAAATGTTCCCAAATCAACATACAAAAAACCACCAAGCATAATGTATACTAGACAGACACGCACACTCACACAGACACACACACAGTTAAGAATATACATTGTCACCTGAACCCCACATAGACAAACTAGAATTATTATACACTTATATACATAAAGTAATATTTATGGTTTTTAAGTTAGGCTTGGAATCCATTCATATCTTGAAAATTCAAATGGACACTTCATCTCACCTTGAATTCAGAAGGCCACACATTATACTAACGATGCTTTAACCAGTCTAATGCACATGAAACATGATTAACCAATGAAAATCAAACATCACAAAAGTAAAAATACCAGAATTTTTTTTTCTCCATATCTCATTGTCTGATTAAGTTTTAATAAAAGCGAAACATGTTAGATTGATAAACATTTCCTATTTCTCTTTTATCTTATCATTCTTTCAGATTCCAATCTATATTTGATTCCAACTAAGTAGAACAGAGAGTAGGAGGAATAACAAAAAGAATGGAGAGTCGGGGGGCATAACAAAAAGGGCAGAGGAGGAGGGATAAAAGAAAAGAGAGTAGGAGGGATAACAAAAAGAATGGAGAGTCGGGGGGCATAACAAAAAGGGCAGAGGAGGAGGGATAAAAGAAAAGAGAGTAGGAGGGATAACAAAAAGAATGGAGAGTCGGGGGGCATAACAAAAAGGGCAGAGGAGGAGGGATAAAAGAAAAGAGAGTAGGAGGGATAACAAAAAGAATGGAGAGTCGGGGGGCATAACAAAAAGGGCAGAGGAGGAGGGATAAAAGAAAAGAGAGTAGGAGGGATAACAAAAAGAATGGAGAGTCGGGGGGCATAACAAAAAGGGCAGAGGAGGAGGGATAAAAGAAAAGAGAGTAGGAGGGATAACAAAAAGAATGGAGAGTCGGGGGGCATAACAAAAAGGGCAGAGGAGGAGGGATAAAAGAAAAGAGAGTAGGAGGGATAACAAAAAGAATGGAGAGTCGGGGGGCATAACAAAAAGGGCAGAGGAGGAGGGATAAAAGAAAAGAGAGTAGGAGGGATAACAAAACGAACAGAGAGTAGGAGGGATAACAAGAAGACAAAACTTGCTGAAAGCTGTACAATTAAATCAGCCGTAATGTTATGGAAACAACTAAAATAAAAAATAATGAGTTTACATGTCCCTAAACCTTTTTGAATAAGAACTTTTGTGAAAATTATAGAAAACACACAACACTTTGTCTTACAATATGACAGCAAATATTCTGTTTATATTGATTTTCTAAGTGTAGCTTAGATGTAGTACAAGGTCGAAAGTATGGGGCATCCAGTGAGGATCAAACTCACTACTCAGTTGTAACTGTTTTAACGAGACAAGCTTGCTAACCATTACACCATGCCAAGGTGCCCAAATATTCTGTTTATATAATGAACTCATTTAGTCTATGAAGAAATAGCAGTAACAGATATTATGTCAATTGATTATTGATTATGTCTTTATTTTTTTTTTTTTAAGTTTTTTGCGATGAAACATGTAAATAAGGAATCCTACCACCCAATATTTTATTGATTATAAAACACTAATGATTGCACTTTATATTTTAATTGCAAGAAGTTTTAAATTTGTGCTAAGCTTCCCAATACAGTTATCCTTACTTTAAAAAAATTAAGTTGTTTGCTCTTCAGCAAAACAATTCAGAGAGAGAGGGGGGAGGGGGAGGAGGAGGTGGAGGAGGAGGACCTACCAGGATTTATTATTGGCAGATGTAATCTTAACAAGCAATCAGGTATTACTGTCAGCTTCAAGATAAATTGGATCATCAGATGCTGGAATAAAAGAGTTCAACAAATTTAGCCAATTTTTAGGCACCACCAACAACAACACACACACACACACACACACACACACACACACACACATATTTAAGGAGGCACAGTGGAGTAATGGATAGTGGCTTGGATTGAGGAATTGGAGAGCTGAGTTCAAATTCCAGTTGAATCCATTATATTCACTTAAATGCAAATACCCTTGGGAAAGGTATTAACCCTCTTCTTCTCCCTCCAGCTATGGGAGAATGGCAGGACAGATTGGGTTCTATAGACTTGGATAGCAGCTGGTCTAGGAGAAGGACAACTCTGAATTCAAAACCTGCAGAGGGTCGTTTGGGGACCTTGTGGCACATAGTGCACCAGGTCTCTGTATTCAGCACTTCAAAAAGTGTGTATGGTTCTGCACAAAACCTTCACCACTATAATCAAATCATATGTGCTGGTGTCGGGCTGTCAGTTTCTATGAACTGATCTGCTTGACCCTCATACATCGAATTCGACAGGGGAGTTGAGTATATATAAATATATATATATATATATTTACACATGCTCTATCTCTGATATTGAGCACTTTATCCCATAAATATAGCACACCCTAAGACTATATTTCTTCAAATATATATATATATATATATATATATATATGTATATATATATATATATATATATATATAGAGAGAGAGAGAGAGAGAGAGAGAGAGAGAGAGTGTTGATGTAAGTTCTATGCTAACTGTTTCTTCTATTATAATTCTCACTTGTAGAACTCTCTTCCAGATTCTTGCTTTCCAGTCAATTTTGATCTTAAAGATCTTTAAATGCAATCTTTATCTTCTGTCATCTTAATTCTTGTTCTTTACCAAATTTTTGAAAAAATTTTTTTAAATAATTTTTGCAATCTAGCCAAATATCTGCCAAGAATGGTGAAACATTGTAAAAACCTGGGAGTAAATTAACTGTGGCTGAATTAGCTATTAAAAGCATTTTTTTAGGTATTTTCATCATAGTGAATTATTTTCTCTTTTAATTAAAGTAGCATATTTTATGTTAAACAAAAGTGTGGTCAGTTTTGTTATGGTGAACAACGCACAAAATGCATTGGTTGTTCACCATAATGAAACTGACCAAAGAAAAACAATATATTTGAATTTAGTTAGCTTGCAAAAATTATTTCAAAACATTCTTTCAATAATTTTGAAACTACCAGAATCTCTTGTTAATGCACATCAACAAACCCAGTCCAATGAAGTCCTAATGGATGAAACACGTCACAAATAAACTTTTTCCATATATATATATATATGGAAAATATATATATATATATATATAGAGAGAGAGAGAGAGAGGGGATATAGCAAGATTTATTATCAGCAGGTGTAACCTTAGCAACAAACTCTACACAGAATGTATTGATGGCAGAATCAGAAAGAAATTTGAAAGAACATGGCTGTTGGTGTAAACAAGAAGAAAGGACGAAACATTAATTGTAAATAGACGCAATGCATGATGGTAACCAAAAAAGGACAGCCTAAAGTGTGAGTTAGGCATTGAGGATGTCAAAATCAAACAAGTGCGGAAATTCAGCTCTCTAGACAGCCCAATAACAGACACTTGAAAGTGTGACACAGAAATTCAAAGGTGCATATAAGATATCGCAAAAGATACTTTTCAGAAAATGAATGAAGTACTTAGGGATAAAAAAAGAAATAAAGAAATGATTGCTGGAATGTTAGGTAATGTCTACTTGCCTATATGACTGTGAAAGTTAGTTTCTTTATAAAAAAAAAAGAAAAGAATTCAGGTAAGCAAGGTTAGGTTCTACTGACAAATGTTGAGAATACTACTGGACAGAAAACACAAAAAAATTTTAAAGTTTTAAGGAGAATAGGAATTGCAAAGAAACTCTGGTGTTATAATCAGAAAGTGACAAGTGGACATCATGGGGGGTTACAATGATGAAAGAAGGCTTACAATGATGAAAGAAGGCTTGGAGAATTTGACACACATGGGACAGGATGAAGCCTAGAGAAGCTGTGGAAAGCTGTGGGTAACCTACTTGACAAATTTGGACAAACTGATAGAATATCAAGTATCACAGTGGTAAAGAGGGGTTGTAAAGGTGTAAGTATTGTTGAAAGCAAAAAAAGACAGGAAGTCTAGAACTATGATAACCATACTTTGAAGGGATGCATCACTTAAATTATTTAAATTTTATTTATGTGAGAGCCTTACTATTGAAGAAATTTTCTGTTACCGTCAAACCATTTATATATCAACCATTTTCCCATTGCAGATCCATCACTGGTTCCATAAAGAGTTTAGTATGATTTTTGGGCAGTTTAATATAGAAACAATAAAAATTACCAAGACAATTATGATGTCAAGAGAAAAATGATAGTTTTTTTTTTAATGGTCATACATTATTGTATATTGACTGGTCATAAAGTTACACATTATTATATATTGACTGGTCATAAAGTTATACATTATTGTATATTGACTGGTCATAAAGTTACATATTATTATATATTGACTGGTCATAAAGTTACACATTATTGTATATTGACTGGTCATAAAGTTACACATTATTGTATATTGATTTCTTCAAACACTTATCCTCATCTTGGTTGTTAAAATCAAGATATTTTTGGATTTCTAAGATTAGGATACTTGTATAAACAGATAATTATCTGTTTATACAAGTGTCCTTATAGTGACTATTAGTGCTAATTAACTCATGCTTTAAAAATTTGACATGTGGGCCCAAAAAACAAAACAAGGTGCTACCAACAGGAGGATGAGAACATTTGTACGGCTGGGTTGGTTTAGTTGATTTTCCAATATGTCAATCCATGATGATTGATTTAATGTTGAACTCTTTTTTTTTTAATATTTGAATCTATAAGCATTTACTTGGTCCAGGGATAGGTAAATATTGGTTGTTTATATTTGTGTCAATAACAAGTCAATACCTAAACAGATCAAGAAAGCAAATGCAGATATTGATTTACTTGGGGGTGGAGTGCAATGATTTTAAGCTTAACCTACGATAACAAAAGTTTGTTGAGGGAATCACTGTAAACTGTTTAAACTTTTTTATCAAGAAATATTTACCTTTTACTCTTGGATTAATTTACATTTATTATTTAAGACACTGAAGCAAATATATGTTTTATATTTTTCAAATTTGCAGTCTTTTAATTTTATCTTCATTATAAAAAAAAAACAATTTTGGAGAAAGCAAAATTAACAATAAAATTATTAAAAATGTTACCATAGAGTTAATTTAATATTTCCTTCTGTAATAGTGTTCTTCATAACAATGAACATATTGATTATAAAATTTAATTTTTTAATGAATAATTTTTGTTTTCCTAAGAATTTCCTAAGGTTAAAGGTATCACCTTGGTCTATAAGCATTTACTTGGTAAGTGGCCCCTTAGATTGGTAAGATGTCTTAACACACTGCAGGGGATGTAGTCAATGGGCTCAAAGCCCCATTGACAGGACTGTGCATTTATAGACTATAAATCAATATGCATGTACTTTTTATTGCTATTGTATTGTTGTATTAACATGTACTTTATTTACAAAGAAAATAAAGTATACCATAGAGTATGACATATTCCTAGCCATGATAGTTTATTATTATGATTACTATTGTTACATCTGTATGTATATTTATATATGTACTCAACGGTACTGTATTTTATTAACTATGGTATTTAAACAGCTTCATGCAACAGAGGGTTTGATAGATATCTGTATGCCTTACACATACACATTATATTTAGGCAGCATATCTTCATTCAAACATGTTTCATTGGATAATATAGACATATTGTGTCTACTTATTTTTATAATAATCCTTTCTAGTTCTCTAATCAGTTTCTTCATGCTAATATTTATGAAGTAAAGTGCAATAGTTTTTTTGTTTTTTTCCCCATAATCATCTTCAGGGGTAAATTACAAAGACAAACTTATTGTAACTATGATAAAATCTGCATTCCATTGTGATGGTGATTTTAAAAAAACATGTGTGAATGCACTTTGTTATAGTTGCTTTAGAATTTTAACTTTATCCATAATTTTTTTGCAAAACAAGCATCACAATATAAGGGAGCTAACCAGAAATTGGTAGAAATGTAAAATGGTTTTAAATGTTATATGCACTTTAATATGCTGTTGCTATATTTGTAATGAATTTTGTTGAGTGTTGGTTGGTTGATTTTGATATAAGAGGGCCTTGAGAATTTGAAGTTTTTGTTTCTTGTTTTTGTGATGTAGTATATTGGTGTTGTCAACAAGTATTTTTCTGTATTGTGAAGGTGAACACAGTGGAGTAATGAATAGTGGCTCGGATTGAGAGCCAAATTCAAATTCCAGTTGAATCCATTACATTGACTTACGTGCTAATACCCTTGGAAAAAGTATGAATCCTCTTCTTCTCCCCCTAGCCATGGGTAAATAGCAGGACAGACAAGGCTTATTAACCTTGGATGGCAACAAGTCTACCACAAAAAGAAATAGCAATCTACTCTGGGAAAAAAATCTGCCTCATCAGTCATGTATTGAAAGATACATGATTGCCTACACTTGTATCCCGCATGGCACATAACTGACTGAAGGTGAACAGGTATGTGTTTTTAGACTGACACCTTCCTTGATGAGTTTCAGCTTAACATCAAGAAACTGATTAAACAACTGGAAAGGACCACTATAAAAATAAGTAGACACAATATGTTTATATTATTCAAATATATATATATATATATATATATATATATATATATATATATATATATATATTGGTCTAATTATTTTTATATATATATATATATATATATATATATATATATATATATATATATTCAGTTCTTAGAACCATTGATTTTGATTGATTGACTTAATGGCAGATCAACTCTTTATGGGTCATTTAATGCCAAAATTTAACCTACATGGGTTATTTAATGCCGAAATTGAAATATTTTGAACACAATTTTATGGTTTCAACTAAATATATTTTTAATGCAATTGTATGCCTTCAATAATAGATAAAATGTATTGTTGGTCATTTTGCTTTAAAAATGATCATTTTACTATAAATGTGTATCAATCTTTTTTATATAAAAATGTATTGTTGGTATTTTTACTATAAAAATGTATTTTTATACTTTCATAGTGTTTTGTTTTTGTTTGGGGGAGGTCACTAATTGCCCATAGTTGGGACCCTAATAAGTGCTTCCACCCCAGGTCAAGGTAGACTTGAAAACAACAGCAATTAAGAGGTGGTTCCATGCTCCTCAAAACCTCCAATCTCTCAATCAGGGGCCTTGCTGCCAGATGTAGTCTATTGTTATCTTAAAACCAAGCAGCCAGACTACCACACATGTGCAGAACTAACCACACTTTTTGGAAGAGTCAGAGAGAATTGGGGCACAGTGTGCCACAAGGTCCACAAACAACCCTCCTCAAGTGTTGAATTCAATTTTTATTTTCTCCAAGACCAGTTACCACCCAAGGCTATAGGACCCAGTCTTTCTTGCTATTTACCCATATCTGAGAGGAGAAAAGATTGATTCATACCTTTCCCCAAAGTATTAGTATATATATACACACACACACACACACATTGTCTTCCATATTTTTCATTTCAGCCTAACAATTTAGCCTCAGAATGTATCCCAGACACAATTCAACATATGGCTCAATTTCCTTAACATCTCTTTATTATAAAGTCGTTCAATGTTTGTGTAGGTGTGGATCAAACATTTACATTATCTTTGAATGCAATAAAAATTTAATTGGAAATCTAAGCAAATTCTTGGATAATCTATAAAATAAATTGGTAAGGGAAGTGGGCATCATGCCTGCAATAAAATCCAGATTTTGAGTTCCTCTTGAACTATGGCATTATACAAGGCCATTTGTAATAAATAATTGTAAGACTATCATTGATTTATTAGCTAAAAGTTTATTTCTTTTCTGCTAGTCATTCTTAAATGGTTTTCAAAAGTTTAATTTTATAGAATGTGAATGTAGGTTTTATGGGGAAGAATTTCTGCTAATATTTATGAATAAATGAAGATTATAATGAATGAATTGAAAAACTAGAAGTCAGAATGTGAGGAAAGATGCCTTCCAAAACCTAAACGAAGTAGTAAGAAACAGGAAAGTTTCACTAAAACAAAGAAAAGAGTGCTGAATTGTTATGCAAAATCAGTACTCCTACATGACAGTGAATTCTGGACAATTTCCTCACAGATGAAGAAAAAATCAGAGGCAGATTCTACAGGAGGATGCTGAGAATTCTATGTACAGAGTGCATAAGCAATGAAGAAGTCTTGAAGAAAATGGAAACAAAAAGGATGCTTATACTCAGAATCAGAAAGCGACAGCTGAATTTTTTTGTTAACAAAATGAGAAAGGAATGCTTGGAGAATTTGATACTCACAGCATATATTGAAGGGATGAGAAGAGGCAGTAGGTCATCTACCTGATGAGCTTATATGAATGGTTGGTAGAATGGTGGGTGGGAGAAATGGCAAAAAGACAAATATTACTAAGAGCTACAAGAGATAGGAAGTTGTAGAGAACCATAGTGTGGTGAGGATACTTTCTGCCTTTAGACAAAATCAAGAGGCTCTCTCACTAACTGGATTAAGAAGACTCAAAAATATAAGTATTACCATGTTTTGGCTTTTGTGGTAATAAAATAAGCACATCCCATCTCCCCTCTCACTTGTAACCATCCACTATAATAAAATAAATGTTTTCAGTACTAAAGCTGAATTAGTCAAATAAAGCTTCATAAGCTTTTACTTAGAATTTTTTCTATATTACAGTTTTCATGAGTGATTATGAATTAAGTTATATTGTAGCAATCATAATATTGAAAAGGTGACAATAGTATCTATAATTATTGGAACACTCAGAACTTTCTTGGAAGTCCTTACAAAAGACTAGAAAAGCAGAGGAAGAATTGAAAGTATTCTAACAACAGTATTATTAAAATCAACAATGATACTGAAGAAGGTGCTGGAGCTTGGAGAAGACTTGCTGAAATTTTATCCTCAATGAGAGATGCCAGATGCTACTGATAGGAAATTTCAGATATAATTCTGGCTATGATTGGAAGCAAATTTATCAAGAGATGGAAACGAAAAAAATAAATTAAATAATATGCAAAAAAAAAATTAACCTAAATGATGGAAGTGGCCAATAGAAAAACCAGGAAAAGAAAAGTGCCTGTTGAAATAAAAAGAAACTGACAGATTGTAAACAATAAATATATTAAGGGGTTATTTTTGATTGGTCAGTTCGTAAAAGGCTTTTTTGGTCAATGTCTGATCAGAAACAGGAACCAAGGGGAGATAAATAAACAAGGCAATAAATAGAAGCTACTGTAAACAGATTATTCATATATGAAAAGATTTCATTTTTAAACTTTTATTTATCTTTTGTTTTGGTAGGGAAGGAGTTCAGTTATTGAATATATTCTGGCAAAGAAAAGGGAAAATATGAGAAAATATAATGACAAGAGGGGAAATAAAAAAGGAAAGAAAAATTGAAGGAGAGTAAGATAGGAAGTGGGGAACAAAGAAAAAAATCTTAAAGGAAAAATGAAGTAAGAATAAAGAAAGGAAAAGATATAAGAGCATAAAGAAGAGAAAAAAGAGGAAAGGAAGTCAGAAAGAAGAATGGAAGAAAAAAGAAGAATAAAGAAAGGAAGGTAGAAAGGAAGCAAAAAAAAGGATAATGAAAGTAACAAATAAGAAAAGGATAAAGAAACAAAAGGGAAAGAAAAAGAAAGTTAAAAAAGAAAAAGGAAGTAAGAAATAAAAATCTAAAAAGGGAGGAAGGAAAACGGAAGTAAAAAGAAAACAGGTGAAAGAAAGGAAGAAAAAAAGAAAAGAATAAAGAAAAACAGAAGAAGAAAATAAGAAAAAAATGAAAGAAAATAGTAAGGAATAAAGAAAAACATAAAAGAAAGTAAGAGAAAAGAAAAATAAAGAAAAGGTCAAAGAAAGGAATACAGAAAAGTATAAAATTCAAAGGCAAGGAACAAAGTTAAGTTTTCAAAATACAAAAGGGAAAAGAGGAAACTTTTTAGGAAAAAAGAAAGAAGCAAAAGAAAGAAGGAACTGTAATAACTGACAAAGAAAAGATTTTTGAAGGTAAGAAATGATAAATTTAAGAGGAAAGAGAGAAAGAATAAAAGAACAAAATGGGCAAATGAAAGAGGGAGAGAAATGGAAGGATGAAAAGAAGGACAAAGATGGTGGTATAAATTAAAAAGTAAAAAGAGAAACTGTAAAAGGATATACAGCAAAATCATGAACTTTGGAAAGACAAATTATGAAAGATAGAAAAAAATAATCAAAAAAGAAGAAATAAAGAGGAAAATGTTGAATATCAAAGAAAGTTGTCAACTTATTTTACAGTCATTCATGTTTGATGTTTAGATATGCTGATCCACCTCAGGAGATATATATATATATATATATATATATATATATATATATATATATATATATTTGTGAATGACAGTGTGTTTATAGTTTCGTCATTATAAGTGATGTGTGTGCATGTGGAAAGACTTGGTATCTCCTGACAAACCACAAAACATCACTATACACTCTTCTGCTTGAAATAATTATGGAAAGAACAATCAAGCCCGTGATTTTGATGCACTCTGAAACAATTAGAACCAAGCCCTTTTTTTACTGTTATTTCACCTGATACAAGGCTCAAGAACCATTCAAGGTAGAGGATTACTGACTGAAATTGTTGTAAGGGAGCAAGAAGAAAGAAGTGCATATCATGAGGACTTGTAGTATAGATATTGATTGACACTGGACTTGAAGAGACTAAGATTGTAACTGTCAGGGTAAGCATACTCTTGGGAGTTTCTTCCACAAAATAACACTTCTAGGGAAGAAGTTGTCTGGTTGGAACTTGCTCTTTACCAAAGGAACATCAAAGGAATTGGGGATGATTTGCTACTGTGAACATGGTATGGCAGGTCCAAGCTGTGAAGGAAGGTATCTTGTCTAAACATCTGGTACAGTAATATTGATAGAATACCACCAACACTTATTGTGTACTATTATTTATATATATATATATATATATATATATATATATATATATATATATATATATATAAGTGGACATTGAAGTCAATACCCAGAGGCAACAGTCTGTATTTTTGGTCAACTATTTATATATACAGGTTAGTGTTGCATTGTGGGTAGTCTATTGTATTATTCTAACAGTTATTTTCATGGCTATTGTGTGGAAATAATTGTGGATCCGGATGCAGATTTTGGCTATTTATAGTGTTTTTTGTTAACTTTTTTTAATTTATTATTGATTATTTTATTGTCGGGTGTTATTATTATGTTTAATTCTGTTTATGGTGATTTTCTAAGTGTAGCTTGGCCTGTACTCATGAACTTGAGAGCTGTGACCCCATATCCCTCATGGAGTGTAAGGGATTTAGGAGCTTTGGCCCCATACTCCTTGGAGGGTCTATGGGACTTGGGAGGTCTGGTCACATACTCCTCATGGAGTCCACAGGACTTGAGAACTGTGGCTCCCATACTCCTAATTGAGTCTAAGGGTCTTGGTAGCTGTGACCCCATACTCTTCATGGAATCGAAAGGGAGTCAACGGAACGTATGTGGGTGTGTAATGGATACAAAGTGGAGTATCAGTTTTCTATTGTTATTAAGTAATAAACATCTTTGTCGTTGTCATCACAACATTTTGGCTGTTGTGCTCGCCAACCTTCATCAGGTGCTTGTTGACTCAGGTAACCACCCATGAATTTTTAATCTACAAGTGGAGACTGTTCTTATTCCATTGTCCATGTCTAGGAATATCTTCTATTGCTTGTTCTTATTTCGTATTGCTCAGTTATTGCTTGTATTGTGTCCACTGCATGACCCAGCCCAGGAATGTCCCCAAATTTACAATCTATTGCTTTAATGTATGAGATTACTCCCACAAAATTACTTTAAATGTATTTAAAGTATCAAATATGAAAACTTCTAATTATTAACAACAAAATCTAACATTTTTGACAGTATGCTTAAGCTAGTATTAATTTGATTCAGTTGTACATAAAATGGGGGATCGATTTTCTGTTGTTATTAAGTAATAAACACATCCCCCTATAGAATTACTTCTTTTATGTACCATCTCCCTTCAGGCATCTTTGGCTATCCCAATACACCTTCAGATGTCAGTGTCACACTTTCTGTTCTGTTAAAACACTTCCCAGATATTTAAATTGTTGTATTTGTTTGATTTTGTTATCTCCAATTTGTAATTTTCATGTTGAACTGTTCCTTTTGCTAACAACTACACATTGTTTTCTTGCTGTTGTATCTACTTGTTTTACTGTCTGAATTTTTGTGATGAGGAATTATTATTTAAATGTGGACTATTGTCCTCATCCTTCTTGTTGTTATCACAATGTTTTGGGCATTGTGCCCTCATCATGATCAGCTATTTACGGAGGGGAAAAGGGTAGTCATCAGCTACTGTGGAATGGATAATGATGTAGTACAATTGTTTCATGAAACCTCAACTATTTTCCCCATATAAAAAGACTTATTATTTGCTACTACTTGTGTGACAGGATTGCCAGTAAGATATATTTTGATGAATCCTTTTTCACTTTTACTTGCAAAGGTGGCAAACTGTCCCTGGTTCCCCTTGAAAAAGTGACAAACACTCATGCATTTCAAAATTTTAACCAAATTGCCCTTTTCTACTTTCAATCTTTAAGATATTGAACTAAACCAACTGTAGTAAAATGTCAGATCTACAGAGAAGACAAGCATGCTATCATTCTACAACAGTCACTCTTAAGTTATCAGGACATTGGAGATCATGGCTTAACTTTTGGAAGTCATCATTCTCTGTCCCAATACACTTTTGCATTTCAGTGTTGCACTTTCCATCCTCTGTTAAAACACTTCCCAGATATTTAAATTGTTGTATTTGTTTGATTTCGGTATCTCTAATTTGTAATTTACATATTGGACTGTTCCTTTTGCTAACAACTATGCATTCTCTCTTCTTAAAATTGATGTCCAGTCCTTTCTTTTTGATTTCTCCTGTAAGGGTTCATGTAGATTTTTTCTCTATCATTTAGATATCTTATGTTGTTAAGATTGTGACCACCAATAAGGAATCCTGGTATGACTTTAATTCCCTCAGAATCACCTCACAGTGTAGGATGAATAAGTCTGGTGAAAGTATTAAGAAACTGGAAAATTCTGCTAGAAACAAAAGAGTACTGAACTGTAATGTAATATCAGTCCTCCTATGTGACAGTGAATGCTGGACAATCCCCACATAGATGAAGGAAAGGCTAGAAGCAACAGAAATGTTGTTCTACAGAGGGATGCTGAGAATACCATGGACTGGAACAACAAAGTTTTAAAGAAAATGGAAACAAAGGACACTTATAATTCTGGAAGTGACAAATGAAATTTCTGGGGTACATAATGAGGAAATAGTGCTTGGAAAATTTGATTGAAGGCAAGAGTGACTGAGGAAAACAACCCATAACCTACCTAGCAAGATGGCATAAATGGATGGCAGAACAAGGTTTAAGAGAGAGAATAAAAAGATAAAATTTATTAAGAGCTACAAAGGACAGGAAATTGTGGAGAGCCATGATCGTTAACATCCTCAAGAGACACAGCACATAAAGGTGCAGATTTACAAAGAATATTTTAAATCAATTATCTTTTGAAGACAAAGTTTTCATGCTACTAGAAACAGACTAAACAAGGGAAGATAAGTTGACTCCTCTTTATATTAAAGCAGCGACTGAGTACTAGACACAAGGATGTGCGTGAATATTTAACAAAAATATGCTAAAATCTATTTGAAATTTGGTAAATTAACAAGTATAAAATGTCTAGTAACTTAATAACTATAAGTGAATAAAAGTTGAAACTTTGCAGATGAATGATTTGGTATGTGTTTTTAAATGCTGTATAATTTTATTTTTCTCTTTAATTTATAATGTAATTAAAATATGATTTTAATTTGGTATCCACTCAGTAAAGATATAATATTTTATTAATCATTTTCAATAGAAAAATGTTTTTATTCTTTTCTGAAATTGATTGATTCATAAAATATGTCCAAATAATGTGTCTGCTATAACCTGAATCTGTCTAATTTGTTCATTTTACCAAATCTTAATTTTTATAGATTTTGAAAGTTTTTCTTCACAAACACTACAACCTTAATACAAAAATATAAGAAGTCAAAAAGAACACGCCAAATAACCAGTTGAAAGTTATTAATCAAAGTCAATGATCTTATGATAGCCAGACACTGGATCAATAAATTCAATAGATTTACTTGAAAAAATGATGATCACCTCTTCATTGAATAATCTGACTGCAAATGAACCTGGCCTAAAAATCAATTCTAATGATTTTCATGCATTTGTTTTGTACTCAACTATTTCGTTTTACATTGTCATTTTCTTCCTTTTGTTTGTTATAATAAATATTAGGCTTGTTAATATAATTATTATCAAAAATTAGTTTTATAATCAATTTGATTTTTTTTTTTTTTACAGTAAGGTTCACTCTGTACAAGGCCCAGAGGCAACTTGAAGTAGAGGGTTACATTAAGGGGTTGTTTATATGGATAGGAGGGGAAGAAAATGGTTAACTCTAGACTTGAACAGGTTAAGATTCTAGTGATTGAGGAAACATCCTCTTGACAGTCTGTTCTATAGGGAAGTGGTTCACAGGAAGAAGCAATGATGTCTTTGAAAGAGTGTGAAAGAATATAAGAAAAAGAAAACATTATTAAGGAGAGAGAATAATAAAAGAACAAGAATTAAGAAAACAGAAAATAATGATTGACGTTGCAAAATTTTGAAGATCAAAATTGTCTGGGAAGGAAGAGATTTCCACTAGCGAGAAATACAAGAGGAAAAACTGTTAGCATAGAACTTACAGTTACATTGAGCCATTTCAACTGTAAAATGATGACACCTATCTGTCAATATAGTACTGCACTTAAATTCATAAAATCTAGGTACCCAAGAGGAAAGCTGAACAATTATCATGAAAGTATTTATAGAAAAGAAACAGGGAAGTTAGGTTGTGGCAGTGGGAAAGCCAAGATGCCAGGCCAGAACCAATAACATTGTAGATTCTTTTTTGGATACTATCAAGAATCACGAAATACTTGGCAGAAGCACCAAACCAGACATAACAGCAATATTCAATGCATAGACAAATGGTAAATTTATAAACATGTAAGATAGATTCTGACAAGAAAAGTTATCTGGCACAATACAGTGAACCAACTTTCCTTACAGTAGACCTAGCAATTGATTCAATATAATCTTTCCACTTCGTTGTTAGTGGAAAACGTTAACCCTAGAAGATGAAATGAGTTCCTCTGCTGAAAGTCAGCAATTAAAAAGAGCAATTTTGTTTTGGAGGCATTAAAATTAACAAGCCATTCCTTGCCCCAGTTAACAACAGATTGTAGATCAATTTTGAGATCAGCTGTCAATTTCAATAATACAAGAGGGCAATTATCTTTTTTATTACCTGTTCACACCTGAGTGTACTTTCCAAACACATTCACTCACTCAGCTCCTGTAGACTCCCTGTGTAGTATGGAACTACAGCTCACAAAACTGTTAATGGGTAAATGTTCAAAAAATGTTATTTTTGTGCATGTGTCTGTGTTTAAGTTTTAGACTAGAATCCACCAGGTACAAGGCTCAAGAGCCATTCAAGTTATACAGTTACTGGTAAAATGGTAATGATGAATAAAGTGTATAATATGAAAGAAAAGGGAAGCACTAGGAAGTTAGGATTATGAGGATAAAAAGGATAAATGACAGTCGATTTGAACAGGTTGTGTTCAAAGAGAATTTGTTCCACCAACTGTCAGTTCTATTTTTTGTGCCAACTATTATGGTACATTATAATTATTATTATCACCATTATGAATAATTATTTATAATCAGTTTGATTTCTATTAATTTAATGTATAACTGGCCCCTTGTATTCAAGGATACCCATCTACTAGGGTAGCTAGCCAATCCCTATTGCAGATGCTTGCTCAGGCGCTCACTTGTGGTTTATACTGCAACTATGCTGAGCAGACCTTAGTTACAGTTTCTGGGAAAGAGTGTATTATCTAGTGTAATCAACAATTTGAACAAGGCCAGCACACTCAAGCCCTCAGCCACGATTTGTGACTTTGTGCTAGCACAGCTATCAATGACCCCCAAGGGTTCCATCAACCCAATTTCACTCACAAGACTTGGGTCAACCCATGGTATGTTTTTCAGACACTTTCCAAAGGTGCCACATGCTGGGATCAACCCCTCCACTCCAATAACATCAGGAAGTCTCCTTCCTTCCTGACAAATTGACCATGGTGAGATTCAAACCTGGATCTCATGGTCTCAGAATGTGAACATTCTAACCACTCAGCCACATGCCCAATTTATACAATGTTATTATTAGTAATTTATTGCTTCATTTGTATCACCTATCCATACTTGTTTATACCTATCAACCTGCAGTGGATATCTTTCTTCTTACACTTTCCAAATCTCCTTTTTAACGCCAAAAAAATAATTTTTCTTTTTTTAATGCCATGTCCCTTCAGTATGTAGGTGATCATGGCCCTCCACAGCTTTCTTTTTTTAATGCAATGTCTCTTCATGGTGTAGGGGATCATGGCCCTCCACAGTTTCTTTTTTCTTTTTTAATGTCATGTCTTTTCATGTTGTAGGTGATCATGGCCCTCCACAGCTTCCTTTTCTTTTTTTAATGCCATGTCTCTTCATGATGTAGACGATCAGGACCCACCACAGATACCTTTTCTTTATTACTGTGAATTGCCATGATTTTTTGAAAAAGATAAGTGTAGTGGTTTCCTTCTCCAAAGTTTGGAATTCACTGTTTTTCCTTCTCCTAAACCACCCAATGCTAGAGAACTCAATCTACTCTCTTGTTTAAACCATAGTTGAGAATTAGTACAAAAAGAACACAATCGAATAGGTTAGAACTTGAACACGGTCCAGTGATTTTACTTTCTGTGTCAACTTTATTTACTATTCCTTTTTTTTTTTTTACTTAATAGGAGTAAATAAGTTTACCTATTGTCTGGTTCACACTCCTCTCCAGTCTTTTAAACAGGAGTAGAAGTTTAACCCTTGTTTCCTGTTTAGGATTAGGTTTCCAGTTCCTTCTAAAATCTTTTCACTTTACATTCTCTTTCACTCCCAGTAGACCCTTGCATCTTAGTGGCATTATCGCCTTGCTTGGAGTGAATTGATTAAAAAAACAAAAATAAATAAATATTCATTTGCATGAAATGAAAATGAACACTGTATATTTTGGGAACAGTGCACGCTATTTTTATAGACTTTTATGGGGGGGTTAAATCAAAAAGTAGAGGCAATTTCCATACAACACCTTTAATTCCACTGATGAAGAATAAATAACTGTCACTTTTCAACATAATCCTCTCAACACCCCTCACCCCTCAAATGATGATGCATTTCTGGTATTGTTCAAGAGGTTTCTTCATTCCTTCTGAAAAGAAAGTTTTCAGTTTCTCACAAGGTCACGCTTGTTTGTTTGGGTACCCAACATACACAAACTTCATGGTACCCCAAGTCATCATGCACTTTAGCTTATTCAGATCTGTAGTTGCTGTCCACAGCTAGCACCACTTTTGATTCTTCATACTTACGTGGTCAAAACATCCACTTTTTGAATGTGTTCTATGCACAATATTGGTCAAATCTTCCCACTTTAAAATATTCTACCGTCTTGTGAAGAGACACATTGGAGTAATGGATAGCAGCTCAAAGTGAGGAATCAGAGAACCGAGTTCAAATTTCAGTTGAATCCATTACATTCACTTACATGCTAATACCCTTGAGAAAGGTATGAATCCTTTTCTTCTCCCCCAAGCTATGGGTAAATAGCAGGGCAGACCAGATTCTATAGCTTTGTCAGTCATGTATCGAAAGATACATGATCACCTAAGAATGTATCACAAATAGCACATAACTGACTGACCCTCTTGTGCATCTTTCACTGTATCAATATCCACCAATGAATCTCTACAGGTTTGATTTCATCTGCACACAGAAAGTTCCTCAATGGTGTAATCATTCATACATCTGACTTCATTGTTCCCTGCCACCCAACTGAACAATGGAAAACTACATGCAGCTAGCTCTCTGTTATCCCATGTACACACAGTGTCAAGCATCAGCCCCTGCCTATTGTTTTTACAACATAATTTCAAAATTGTTTTTACTTTCTGATTTACCCTTGTATAAACAGCCTACAGACCCTTGTATGAGGAAAAATATGGAAAAACAAAAAATGTAACTTTGTACTTTTTTGATTTTATTTCTCCAAAATCAACTTCTTATAATAGCAAATTATCTTGGTCATAAATAGTGAAATACAAAGTGGTGTGAGGAATAATAACCACACCAGCCTGAAGATTCCAAAGGTGAAAATGCAGTAGCATGGTGAGGTAATTATATCTTTTTAAGGTTTGGTTGGTTGATATTGTTTAGTAGCATACCAACCACTATGTGTTATTTAATGCCAAAATTAAAATATTTTGAACACAATTTTATGGTTTCTACTAAATATATTTTGAGCACAATTGTATGCTTTCAACTACTGATGGAATGTATCGTTGGTCATTTTGCTATAGAATGTATAGTTGGTAATTCTACTGTAAAATGTACTGCTGGTAATTTTCCTATAAAAATGTATTGCTGGTATTTTTATACTTTCATAGTGTTTTTTGTTTTTGTTTGGGAGTTCACTATTTGCCCACAGCTGGGAGCCTAACAGGTGCTACCACCCCAAGTCAGGGTGGACCTGGGAACAACACTAATTAAGAGGTGGTTCCATGCTCCTCAAAACTTCCAATCTCTCAATCAGAAGCCTTGCTGCTGGATGTAGTTTATCATCATACCCAGGAATATAATGTCTTTGCAAAGACATATTTTAGTCTTATTTTTAATATCTATATATTTTTTACTATGAATATCTCACTCTTTCTTGTTAACGCGATGGTCTTTGACATTTCGAAAATCATATCTGACATTTCATTTTTTTGAAAGTATACTCTTCTATAATTATATTAATAAATGGTGGATGCAGTTAAAAGTGAGATTTCCTGATTGCAATACTTAGAATTTAAATCTATCTTCCATGTCTTTTTCTCATGTGAATTTTTATTCATTTATTTTCTTTTTCTGGAAATAAAAATATAGTATTTTTCTATTTTTAATGTAAGGCTTTGTTTTCATTTTTACATTCTCTACATGTCAACTCAAACCTTGCAGGTTTTATTCTATCTAGGAGAAAAGTTCTGTTCAGCTTCAGTACAAGGAGTAATTATTCTCACTTCAATTGAAGAATAATATTTTGTTCATGTTAATAAAAAAACAACACAAAGGTTAGTAGATAATTTGTTTTGTCTTTTACATATTTCTAACATGATAAGTGCATAACTAAAGAAATATTTAAAGAAAATTCAGAATCCAAAGAATATGTTGACAGATTTCCCTCCCCACAAGGTGGAAATGTTAAGTGTTTTTATCGTTTTAACATAGCAAATAAATATTTTTTTAGTTTAATCCCAATCACCCAGCAGATCTACGCATATATTTCAACTAAAATTAAATATCTTCATAAACCATTTCATCTGTGGCACATGTTTACTACTTAAGTTATTTACAGAAATACAAAAAAAAATCTAAGATCAAATTCCAGGTAAACAATTTTAAAGTTCAATATTTAATCATCAACTAATATCCTAACTGCAAGAAATATTTAGTAGATATAACAAAAAAACAGAAATGTGGGAGAGGTGAAGTAGTGATAAAGACAGTGGGCATTGATACAAAAACCTGAATACTTGTGCCATGTGTGATACATGCTTAGGCGATCATGTATCTTTCGATACTGACAAGGCAGATTTTTTTTTACTGCAGTAGGTTGCCATTTCTTTCTGTGGTAGACCAGTTGTCATCCAAGGCTATAGAACTGGTCTGTCCTGCTATTTACTCACAGGGAGAAGAGGATTCATACCTTTCCCAAGGGTATTAACATGTAAGTGAATGTAATGGATTTGACTGGAATTCAAACTCGGCTCTCTGATTCCTCAATCTGAGCTGCTATCCATTACTCAACCATATTTTCTGCTAAAATGTAACTGAGATAATTGTTTTATCTTTTTAATATGGGCTCAAAATTTGAAGTAGTATTCTATATATGGAATTTTTGAGAAGAATAATGTTTTGATATATTTGTTTAATATATCTTGTGATGTAACTGGATATATAAACAACTAACTACATATACAAAAGCAATATTCATTAAGATGCAAACTCCCTAATATAAACAGCTTCTAATATAACAGGTGAAGTAAGTGGCCATATATCTACTGTATAGCTCTATCCAATCAGTTTTGTCATATCTGTTTAATATATACAGCTTCTAATATAACAGGTGAAGTAAGTGGCCACATATCTACTGTATAGCTCTATCCACTCAGTTTTGTCATATCTGTTTAATATATACAGCTTCTAATATAACAGGTGAAGTAAGTGGCCACATATCTACTGTATAGCTCTATCCAATCAGTTTTGTCATATCTGTTTAATATATACAGTTTCTAATATAACAGGTGAAGTAAGTGGCCACATATCTACTGTATAGCTCTATCCAATCAGTTTTGTCATATCTGTTTAATATATACAGCTTCTAATATAACTGGTGACATAAATGGCTGCTGATATATGTTTTTTGTGTGTGTGTGTGTGTGTGTGTGTGTGCCCGAGGCAATCATGTCTCTCCTCAGCTTCCTATCCATTGTAAAAAGAAATGAAGCCCTACTGTTAGAAGTATTAATGTTTTAATGCTTGAAAATAATCATTTAGTAAATAAGATTTAATTGAAAACTTGCTCTCAATATATAATTTTGCATTACTTTTTTACATTCATAGCTTTATTAATTATTGATTTGTTATTATTTTGCTGACTTAAATTTCTAATGTTTCTTTTGCTCCTTGATGGCAATGCTACTGACTATATTTCATAGACCTTTTTCCTGTTCACAGGAATAATTGGTATGGACTGTTTTATAAAGAAATCAATCCACTCAGATGGTTTTAGTCTTCGGTAGAAAATTCTTGCCTTTATTAAATTTATGGATCAGTTATTTTCTTTGGAACTCACTCAATAAAGACATAGAAAAATCAACAATTCCAAAGTATTTTTAAAAAATATTTTTTGAGATTCTGGTTTTCCTGATACAACTGAATTGCAGCATAGTCTGGAATTTAAAATCTGTATTTGTTTCATACAATATAGAGAAGAATATTATATCTTGACAGGCGTGTACGAAGGCAAGATTTTCCTTTATCTGGTTTAAAGCAGTTTCCTTCTTGTGGATGTTTTATTCTTCTTGTGAGTGATGAAGAAAACAGAGCAAGAAAGAAAGTTGAAAGAAATGAAAAGAAAATTTTAAAAATGGTTAAAAATATGAAAGAAAAAGAATAAAAAAAATGAAGATAAAAAAGAAGAAAAGAAAAAATAATGAGAGCATAAATTAAAGACTAATAAAACATTTTTAAATTTTAAATTAAAAAAAGAAAATATATTAACAAAAAATGAAAATCAGTTTTGTAAGAAATAAAAAGAAAGAAATTAATGAAAAAATTGAATAATGAAAAATAAATAAATGGAAAAAAATTAATCAACAAATTAAATGAAAGTAATGAAGGAAAACAATGAAATTAATGAAAAAATGAATGAATAAAATTAAGAAAAATGAAGAAAAAATAATGAAAGAATCAATGAATGAAATTAATGAATGATGAAAATGAATGAAAATAATGAAAAAAGTTAAGGAAATCAATGAAAGCAATGAAGAAATGAGTGAAGAAAATTAAGAAAATGAATGAAAAATCAATGAAGGAGATGAAAGTAATAAAGAAAATCAATGAAGATGAACAACAAAATAAGAAGATAAATAAAAGGTGAAGAAGAAAAAAAAAGAATGAAAGAAAGAATGTCTTCTAAAAGAGGTGAATGTCAGAGTAGCAAAATGGTTGTCAGCATGGAAAGTGGAATCGGTTAAGTGAGTTCAAATTCCAGATCTGTCTGTTACGTTCACCTCAAGAAAGGCATGAATCCATCTTTCATCTCCCCAGCTTTATGATAGATAGTAGGGTAGACTAAACTCTTTAGCCTTGGGTGGCAATCAGTTGATGAAAAGGAAAACTGTATTCAAAAAAGCCATATCATTCCCAAGAAGACATGGCAATTCACAGGTAATAAAGAAAAGGGCTGTCAAGAGCCATAATCACCTCCATCTCAGAGAAAGATTGAATTTAAAATAATATAAAAAAGGAAAATGGATGAAGAATTTTTAGAATGGATGTTGCCAAAATTCTGCTGATTATATCTTCTTTTGTTAACAATATCTTCTTATTTTATTATAGGGACTTTCACACTATTGAAGAAAATGTTCCAAGTTAGTTTCTTGTTTCTCAATGAAAAAAACTCTTAGACCCTTCTTTCTGAAGGAATCTCATTACCTTGGGTAGTATCCAAGAGCAACTTCCTGCCAAAACATTTCAGATAATAAAAAAAGAAATTAAAAAAAATAAACATTTCAAGCCAAAATAATTTAAATTTCATAAATAGTTTTGTTAATTAAAAACTGGACAGTGAGATCAGTTAGCAAAATTGTCCTTTCTCAGGCTAATGTTTTCCACTGAATTAGAATGATTATATTGAATCAATTGCTAAAACTTCTGCTAGGAAAGTTGCACCTTTAAGTCTACTATTTATCCATGCAGTGAACATTGCTGCCATACCTGGAGTCATACATCTGCAATATGTATTGAGATTCTTGATAAAATCCAAACAGGAATCAGCAATGTTATTGGTCTTGACATGGCATCTCTGCTTCAATCACTTTCCTACAACTATAATACAGCTTCCCTCTGTCTTTTCTATAAATATTTTCATGGCAATTGTTCTAATGAGCTTTCTTTCTTTAAAAGTTGTTTTTTATCAACCACCCTGCAAACAAATTGTAAATATTGAGAATAGTTAAGACTTTATAGAGACTTTGAAGTATTAAGTTGGCTGTAGTAAGAATGGTAAGTAAGAATGTGTTGTTTTGGTGTAAGGAATACTATTGTATGTTTGGGTCAGTAATCGTGGCTGGCTAAGTTTAAGTTGTCCTGGGTATGATGATAAACTACATCCGTTATCAAGGGTAAGAAAATAAACTACGTCCAACAGCAAGGACTCTGATCAGGAGTTTTTGAGGAGCATGGAACCACCTCTTAATTGCTAGTGTTCCCAGGTCCACCCTGACCCAGGGTGGTAGCACTTGTTAGGGTCCCAGCTATGGGCAAATAATTAACCCCCAAACTGGGGTCAAATCACTATGAAAGTGTAAAAATAGGTTTTTAATACCAGAAATACTTTGTAAAAAAGAAAAATTTATTACCAACAATACATTTTTGGAAAAAAGATATTACCAGCTATACATTTTTGAAGAAAAAATATTACCAGAAATAAAAATTTTGTTGGCAGTTTGGATTCAGAAAAAAAACCAACTATGTTGTAATATACAAGTAATTCCTGAAAAGTAAGGTAGAAACACTTACCCATTGAGGTTGATATGCCGTAAAACAAACCAAACCAAACCAAACCAAGACTAAGTTTAAGCCTTCCACTATCCCCCCATTTTTTGGCCTTGTGCCACATTTTTTATTCTCAAAATAAATATTACTTTCCTTTTTGGAATCCATCTAATGTCCCCCAACTCAAAGCTATGAGAGTAATAGCAAGGCAGACTGGGTCCTATAGCCTTAACCAGTCTACCACAAGAAGAAACAGCAACCTACTGTGGGAAAATCTTTTGCCTTGTCAGAACATAAATCAAAAGAGACATGATTGTTCAAGTATGTATTACATATGGCACTTAAGTGACTGACTAAATTTGAAATTCTGCCTTATCATTTTACTGTTGAATTTGCTAAATAAATGAAAACTTGAAGGAGCCAAATCAAGACTATGCAATGGATAAAATATCCCAAGCATATCACTGGAGCCATTCTATTATCAGGATCACCATGTGTGAAGTAGTGTTATTGAGCACAGGATGGTATCCTGGTCTCTTTTGCTGAACGGCTTCACTCAGTACGTGCAGTAGTGTTTCATAGTACCCTACTTCCTTGACTATCCAGGCACCTTGGGACAGGTTGAAAATAATATGTTCAGATAATTCAAAATTCCAGATAATTGAATAGCAAAATTATCAAAAAAGAATAAAGAAAAAGTCATCCCCTGAAAGAAATTTAACATTTATATCCTTAAATAATATTTTCAAATGCCTTGTTCAAGGTTGTGTCCAGTTGATTCTTTTTATTTTATTTTTTTTTAAAAATGCATCAATTTTTCTGTTTGTGGTTGGCCTCACATTTTTATATCACTAATTCTTGAATTTGGATTAAAGTAGATGTATTTGTAAGGGTTCTAGTTAACTTAAACATTTGTGAAACCATTGTTTCAGTGTTTTGAAACTGGACATTATGGCTGTTCAATGTCAACATTATCATCCTCCTCCTGTTCAACATTTTCCTGTGCAGTTATTAGTCCAACAATACTCTTATAATTCAAATGAATATTCATTGTATGAGAATAATGAGGAAATTAACAAGAACTAATTGAACTAATTTTACCAGCATTTTTATCAAACGTTGAACATGGTTTTTCTAAATTCCCGAAACACTTATTTGAGATGAAATATCAGAATGGGTTTAGTTTGGATAATTGAAATATTTTTGATTGATTTCAGTTTTTTCTTCATTTCCCATCCAGATAATCAAATTTTGGAAATTCAATTTACAGATCATTGAGAAAATATGTCATTTGTGTTTGTAAGTTTTCTCATCCTTGGCATTTACCATTTGTATCCCAAAATATGGTCAAATCAGTTTCATCTCTGACTGCAAGAGGTTGTGGGGTCAGTGCCAAAAGATACTTCCAGATCATGGAATCCATCTTGGCTTCTTTAAATTTCTTACATTCAGACTATTATCTTCATCTTTGTTGTTGTCATCACATTTCAGCCATTGTGCCTTCCAGCCTTCTGTCAATGCAGATAACATTCAGGGAATTTCAAGCTGAACTCTTTATTTAATCTACAGTGGAGGATGGTTCTCACTCCACTATCCACATCTTGGGATATCAACAAACTAATTTTACATACAGTGGTTTATAAGAATATGTTTATATGATACCATCAGTTCAGTTAATAGAGTCACATGACAGAATTTAGTACATAAGTAGGGTGTGTGGATGGTGTAATGGATAGAAAGAGAAATTGAAGAGCCTAGTTCAAATTTCAATAATGTTTGTTACATCCACTTACACATGAATACTCTTGGGAAAGGTATGAATCCATCTCTTCTTCCACCCCAGTTATGGGTAAAATAGTAGAACATGTATCTGGCAAAATCATGTTATTTAAAAAAAAAATTGTTAAATTCAATATTCACTTGCAAACAAGAAAAGAGTTATTCTTACAATCAAAAATATGTTTCAAGTTTAAATAACCAACAATGGGTTGATAAACCATAAAAAAAACAAATCAATCAATAAATAAATAGTGTGTAAGTGTGTGAACACATTGTTTAGTCTTAATGAAGAAAAGTCCTAATATCTGTTTGCATGAACAATTGTCTTTGAATTATAGGGAATCCTTTAAGACAGTATAAGTGGGCATATTTGTAAGTCACCAAACTCAGGAAATGTTCCTCAATGTCTGACATGTGCCATTTAAAACTGTCTTCTTATAGACTGTGAGAAAATGATGTCATTGTTTTTCAAATCCATTGGAACAGTCCTGGGTGTCCTAAAATTGCTTCCCACTGTTTGGATATTTTTGCTTACACCACAAGAACCAATGCGCTGAGCCAATGTACAGAAATCATATTTGCACGTTTCTTTCATTGGCATGGAAGTGTAAACTTCTAGCTCTGTTTTCCAGTGAAGTCTCACAAGGCTAAGATAAGAGAATTCATGGAGTTATCATAAATGCAAGATAGTATGACAACACAGACAAGGCTGGAAAGAAAAAGCAAAGATATTTTATGATACGAATAAAAAAAATGAAATGAAGTCTGTTTGTAATGATTCTGATTTTCTCATAAAACCTGATGAAATGTTCTCAGGAAATTTTCTTATTTTTTGCTGGTTTAACCTAGAAAGGGTTACTAAATGAGGAATAACCAAACAGAGGTTGGAAATGAAATGGTAATCTTTATATCATCAACAAAATACAATACTTGCCAGCGGCATGTAGCAGGTAAACCACTGCTAGTGGTGGACTACTTAGACAGCATATTACCCCACTTACAATAGTGTCCAACATATTTATGAAGATTGGGACATACCCATTAGTGTTCACTGGTACAGTATATAACACTTGCTAATCCTTAAGATCCAAATAACTCAGTGCCTGGATCTGTTATAAAAAAATTTAGTATCAGAAATAAAGAAAATAAACATGATAAGTTGGAGTCCAATATATTAAGGTTCTACCTGTTAATATGGCATTTAGCTCTCTTTCTCAGGTGTGCCTCTGTAGCAGACTCTCATAGGAGCTGCATATTTCATTCATATATGTGTGTGTGTGTGTGTGTGTGTGTGTGTGTGTCTGTGTGTGTGTGTGTATGTAAAACTGCTGCCATCAATAAAACCATTATGGAAGAGATTTTTCCCATTTTGTCATTCAATTACCCATTACTTTATATTGCGGTCGGCCACTATTCACTGGAAATTTAATTTAAATATATTAAGGTTCCGCCTGCTAATATGGCATCGAGCTCTCTTTCTCCAGTGTGCCTCTATAGTAGACTCTCATAGGAGCTGCTTATTTTATTCATATATATGTGTATGTATGTGTTCGTGTTTGTGTGAAACTACTGCCATCAATAAACCATTGTTAGTCTGAAGAAGTCCCTTGTAGGGCTGAAACACATTACAGAAGAGATTTTTCCATTTTGTCATTTGATTACCCATTACTTTATATATTAATATAAATTTTTATTGTCATCATTAATAAACTTTCTATCTGTTAATATTCCCAGAATTGTGTATCTTTTCATTGACATGGATTTATCAATTCCTCTGTACCATTAGCCTCCACCAATGACCATTATTTGTAGTCATAATTTATTTTATTCTATCAACTAACCAATATTTATCATACCCATATCAACAATGTCTAACCCATAAATGAGTTATTGCTATCAAGAAAAACTGTAAGGAAGCATTTAACTCAAATATATTGCTTGCTGATGCAGAGGCTTTAAAACAAGTCCAATTTCAGTATCTGTCTATATTTCTGAGATGAGGTATTATGTACACTATTTACATTATTCAGACTATTGTCCTCATCTTTGTTGCCATATTTATCACAATGTTTTGGCCATTGTATGCTCCAGCCTTCTTCAGGTGGTTGGAATGTCGAACTGAACCCTTTATTTCGCTCACTGGAGTAGACTGTTCTAGTTCCACATGCCATTCTAATGGACGTTAGTTATCAGTTATCTCCTGTTAATTCCCTTCCAAGTTCTCCACCACCTTAACCAGGAATCAGCATATATGCTAGGCCACAAAAATCTCCTCAGCCAACCAAACATAGAAATGAATACAATATGGGAACCAGTAATAATGAGTGCCAGAGAAAAGTGATGATAACAACAAAAATTGCAATATGACCTCTGGTAAAAAACATGCAATGATAACAGCAAAAATTGCAATATGAGCACTGGTAAAAAAATGAGCTGAAGACATTAGATTTATAATACCCAGAAATTCACACACAGATGGCACAGTGGATAAAGGCGTTAGTTAGATCCAGTGACAGGACCCAAAGAGTGTGAGTTCAATACCTGGTTAAGGCGGTGGAGAACTTGGAGAGGGAAATTAACAGAAGATAACTGATAACTGACATCCATTAGACATGGCACATGGACCTAGAACAGTCTACCCCAGCAAGCGAAATAAAGGGTTCAGTTTGACATTCCAACCACCTGAAGAAGGCCAGAGCATACAACAGCCGAAACGTGATAAATATGGCAACAAAGATGAGTCTGAATAATGTAAATAAAGTTCAATTTCATATTAGGAAAGCTTGATTATTTCAATATTAGGTTTCAACTGACACCGGGGATAAGGAAATTAGTCTGAAGGATGTCTTTAAATGATAAATAATCAACTCCTGAACTGTCATGTTTGAATATGATTAACTAATCAACAACAAAAGAGAGATAATTCAGTTATGGACGCCAAAAGGAAAATTTGATATTATTATCATCATTCATGATTGAAAAGCTTCTTATAGGTGATCAGAATTGGTGATTGATAAAGAATCATTCTTAAAAATCTTTCTCAACCTAAAGATATTCTTCTTAAATATTACAACATCATTATTATATGCTAATAAATTAAGACTAATATCTTCATCTTGTCTGTTATAGTCACAGAGTTTCAGTGATTGTATCTGCCAGACTTCAAAAGTCTCTTATAGTTGGTACCTTCTGACATTTTTTAACCAAACCCTTTATTAAATCCTTGGGGAATAGAGCATTCTTTTTTCCACTGTGCATTCTAGAGGATAAATTGTACAAGTTAACATTTTCACTGCTGTATTGTTATAGCATTATTGTTTGGCTATACAGGCCCATTTTGAAAAAAATAAAATATTGCTATTCAGTGGAAGTAAATAACTATAAAAATGCTAATGGTGATATCTTATGGGTACCACCTAGTGCCAGATTTACATATGGGCTAGTATGGGCTGCATCCCAGGGGCCCCCATATTAGAAGTGGGCTCTCTATTCTTAGGCCCCTGATAAAACTAAAAAAAATAAAGATATAAGAACAGAGGAGATCTGTTCATTTTTCAGATTTAATGTGGGTTCTTTGAACTAATTTCAAACACTTTAGAGTATTTGGGTGGTATTTTGGAGTATTTTGGAGTGGGTCTTTTAAATTTGATGGGGCTCTCTCAAGCAGCCCCATTTACATTTTTATATACATATTTTCATGTTTTACACTGAAGAAGCATCATCTAAAAGTATTTTTTTTTTATAGACACGGGGAGGTGGGGGCAAACATATGTAATGAAGGGGCCCCTACACTCTATTAGCCCAGGGACCTCTTAAAACAATCAAATGTGTGTGTGTGTGTGTGTGTATATATATATATATATATATATATATATATATATAAATGTATATATGGGCAGCAATCTTTCTTTTAAACATCTTTCATTAAATATGGCAGAAAAGGAAAACTTAATTAATTTTTTTAATTAACTGTTCCAGCGTTCTTACATTTTTCTGTTTGCTGGGCATAAGGGAGTGTAAAAATTGTCCATGTTTTCCATTGTTCCAAGTGCTTTGGGCCACTTCTTTAGCCATTTTCAAGGAAGCTTGTTTTAGGTGTTGTTAATTTCTTTTCATATTTGACTGTTTAAGATGTATTTTATTTCTGTGTTGTTTTGAATACTAGTAGGAACATTTATTCCAAGCCTTCGCATGTTCAGCACAACTTGAATTCAAGTGAGCATCTTGTTATTTCTTTTTTAAACTTTCAATATTCCATTCCCACTGTTAAATAAGCTGAGGTTGATAGCAGGACAGGATTGTTTAATATACAGGGCCTCTTTTACAGAAAGATGTTTCTGGTAAGTTGATTTATATAAAATTTTGGTGTTTTTGACCAGAATTTTTCTTAAGTATTCTTGTTAATTGTGGGTAGATAGATGTTTTTTATAGCACTTTGATCTAGTAAGTTACACATGAGGCATCTACTGAAGGATATATAATTGTGTATTTGGGCAGCAATCCCTCTCTTATGCAAGTTTCATTAAAGGCAACTGACAAGGTACTGTGATTAAAAATTTTCTTGTGCTCATATAAATGTTTTATTTTCTGGACATAAAGTGTGTAAAAACTGTCTGAATGTTCTGATATATATATCCAAGTGCTTTCAGCTATTCTATTAACCATTATCGAAGATGTTTTTTTATTTTTATTTTTTAACTGAGTCTGTAGATTTTTATATATGTGTATCTATAGAGATGGGAATGTTTTTAATTTTCCAACCATCATCAGCACATTGTGGCTGTATTCATAGTTGATATTATTGAGCATTGATTTTTTTCTTTTTATTATTAAAGCTTCCATTATTAGTTATTAAGTTTAAAGAAAGTTTACAGTAGATGGCACTGTGTTATCATGTAGACTAAGATACATTTGTCATTCATGTACATTTGTGGCTAGTCTGTCTTCAGCATTTGATATGTGTACTAGTTAGTTAATTTATAAGTGTCCCATTTAACAATAGCAGAATATTCATATCGTGAGCAGGCAGATATGATTTTTACATACAGCTGCATGAATGGTAATGGACACAAGGCTGAACGGCTGTATCAGATTGTGTTTCTAGACTGAAGGCAGCCAAGTCATCCAATATTTGCTGCTGTTTAGCATCACATTGCTGAGACAGGATTCATGGCACCACAGACTATGGATCGAGGAAGAGCGAGATCTGCTCATAGGCCTGACCTTGAAGAACACATTCTACAGGCTAAACTTTAAACTTAATAACTCAAAAAAAAAGGGATTTGTGGGCATATGTTTATATGGATTTTGTCCTTGGTTTGGTGTGAGGAACCTGCCCCCAAAGTTTGTTGAAGTATTTTTGATAAACCATATATATATATATATATATATATACAGTGGGGGGAAACAAATATTGTACACATACAAATTTTTTAATTATTGTATTTCCAACTAATGAATATACATACTTTTCATATTATTAACTGTACACAGATGCATAATAATTAAATCTGCATAGAAAACAGAAAAAATTTTGATCTAATAAAAATAAATCCTATTCATCTATTTTAATGGGTGAAAAAAGTATTTGTACAATTCAAATTTCACATTTTAAAACTTTTAAATTATTCAAAGGGAGCATTCTAGAATGTTTCAATAATGTTATCAGTAGTAATTTTTAGCTGAAAAAAAAAAATAGAACATTCTGTAATTGATATTCATGCAAGAAGTTTATCATCATGGCAAGAGGTAAAGAATTGACAAATTTGCAAAAAGAGCTGATTGTTAGGCTCTGGAAAGAAAGTAAAAGTTATAGAAAAATCTCAGATAATCTGAATATTCCATCTACTACCATTAGTTCATTCATACAAGGTATAAATAACATTCAAAACTGTTGCAGACTAAAGAAAACAGGTGCTACACAGTAGATTTCTTCAAGGTCTTCAAAGAAATTAGTGCATCAAATTAAACAAAATCCAATTGTTACTCGACAAAAATTGCTGGATGATTTGCTTTCCTCGGGAATCTGTGTCACTAAACAGACAATAAGCAATGAAATTCATAGGAACAATCTAAAGTCACGCTCCTCTCAGAAAACTTCACTGCTATTGAAAAGACACAAAGATGTCAGGTTGAAATTCATTTGTGAATATAAGGATAAGGAAAAATCATATTGGGAAAGAGTATTATGGACAGATGAAACCAAAATTGAGTTGTCTGGATGTAATTCTAGAAATCATGTATGGTGGAAAGATGGCGATGCTTTCAAACAAAAGAACATAATTGCAGCAATGAAATTTGGTGGTGGCAGCATCATGTCTTGGGGATGTTTTTCTGCAAAAGGTACTGTCAACATATCAGTAATAGATGGTAAAATGAATTCGACAGCATATCAAAGTATTTTGGAAGCAAATTTAATGATTTTGGTTGAAAATCTTGAACTTCCTCCTGATTGGATCTTCCAACAAGATAATGATCCTGAGCACACTACAAAATCTACAAAGAAATGGCTTGCTGAAATAATGTAAATATCCTGAAATGGCCAAGACAGTCCCCAGATTTAAACCCAATCAAGAATCTGTGGCATTATTTGAAAATTCAAATCCAATTGAGAGCTCCAGCAAACATCGTGGATCTGAAGAAGAATAGACTAAAATACCAAGTAAAATTTGCAAATCATTAATTGAGAACTACAAGAAGAGTTTGGTTGCTATAGAAGTGAATAATGGCTATTCTAATAAGTATTAAATGAAGATTATATATTCCTTTTTGTATTGCATGAATACTTTTTTCACCCATTAAAATGGAAAAATGGGATTTATTTCTATTAAATCAAATTTTTTTTCTGTTTTCTATGCTTATTTAGTTATTATACATCTGTGTAGAGTTAATTATATAAAAAGTATAATTATTCATTAGTTGGAAATATAATAAATTAAAAATTTGTATGTATATTTGTTTTCCCCCACTGTATATATATATATATATATATATATATATATATATATATATATATATATATATATATATATATATATATCAACAGCAGGTATAGAAATTTCATATGGTCATATAAGTATATCTACAGCTGTGAGAGTGTTAATTGTATCATGTTAATTTGCCTTTGTGCTGTTGCTTCTGTCTTCCATTGAGAATTCAGTTCTGCAAGGTAACTACTTATGTGCATTGAACTTCAGGATGTGGGTTCATGGCTCTCCACAACTTCTTACCCTTTGTAGCTCTAACCAATAATTGTTTCCTGACTATCCTTCCCATTTCCACAAACTCCTTATGCAACTCGTTTTTTTCATTTTGCCCCTCTTGACATCAATATGTCCTGTGAGTATCAAATTCTCCAAGCCCTTTTTCCTCAGTCTCAGAATTTTCAACTCTTCCTGATTCTAAATACAAGTATCCTCTTTGTTACCATTTTCCTTAAAACTTCCTTATTTCTCAAATGTTGTGTTGATGGTATCCTCAGTAGAATTTCCATTAGAGTTTGGCACTTATGGCTTTCTAAATCTTCATGTTGCATGTAGCTCTAAAGAATATTTGTCCCTTAGAATACCTCTCAGTCTCTGCCCTGCCATCCATTTGCATAAACTCATTAAGTAGATTATTTACTGTTTCTCTCTGTCCCTCTTACCTCTAATATGCTCTGTGAGTGTCATATTATCCAAGCCCTCTTTCCTCAGTCTCAACTATCTCTTTCTGATGTTAAGTGTAAGTTTTCTTCCCATTTTCCTTAAGAATTCCTCATTGCTCACATATTCGATCTATGGTATTGCCAGCATCCTTCTGTAGAGCTATATCTTTGCCACTTCAGGTCTCCTCTTCATCTCTGAGGAAATCATCCAGTATTCATTGCTTTATAGGAGGATTGATATTGTGTAACAGTTCAGCACTCTTTTCTTTGCTTCTAATGACATTTTCCTGTTAATACTTTGTTTATTTTTTTTGAAGGCTTCTTTTGCTATTTCAATGCTTCTTTGGATTTCAGAATCATATTTTCTGTTATTTGTTAAAACATTTGCCAGAAGGAGGAGATATATAAAAAAAAATAAATGAAATAGTATCTCTTATCAAAGCAACTCAGAAAAAAAGCTTAAGACAATTAACATTGATATTATATCGCAGCTCTCAGCTCTCACTGCTTGTGTGACTTCCTACATTAATTGCGATGATGTCATCATATATTATGGTAGACTATACATGAAGTAGGTTACGTCAAGTTGAACATTAAAAGGTGGCTTTGAACATGTTGAATACTTAAGGGTTAAACCTAATGTTATTTGTCTGCTTTTCAACTAAATTGATTTTTACAGTATCTGTGATGTAATTTGGTGATGGAACTTTCTAATCTTAGTCCTAATATTCTTTCTTTCTTAAAGGCTTTTAAAGCTTGGACTGCCTTGAATAAAATGGATGTAACCTGATATAGCAGACAACATCAAGCAAAGATTTTTTCAAGCCACTGTAGAGTCAGTTTTAATGTATGGTGACACTGCTTGAACATTAACTAAAACACAAGAGTCTATGTTTGATGGAACCTACACTCAGATGCTGAAAGCTATACTTAACGTCTATTGGAGACAATATTTAACTAAATCACAGCTCTATGGAACCATCCCTGATATTTCTACAATCTTACACAAAGGCAGAATGTGCTTTGCAGGACACTACTGGTGAGCAAAGCAAGAACTCATGAGTGATCAACTGTACTTGACACTGAACCATGGAACAAGATGGATTGGTCACCTAACAACCACCTACATTGACCAGCTATATGATGCAGAATTCCACCCTAATGACCTTCTGACCGTGATTCAGGACCATGATGGTTGGTGTGATAGACTCATGAATGTCCGAGCTAACTCAACTGAATAAAATAAAATATGATGTTCCAAGTAAATCAGTGTACTATAAAGATAATTTCTCTTATAAAATATTTCGCTAAAATAAACTGTATCATTATACAGTAATATGTCAAACCCCATTTATTAAGTGATGGCTAACAGTCTAATTTCATAGACCACTGTAATAAGTTCATTTTTAAGTTCTTCACATTTGTGGGCTTGTGTCAGATTTAGTAAACACCAACTACAATATCTGGATAAGAACACTTTCAAATGTATTGATATTTAATAGGCTAAGCCTTTTTCTGTGTGTACAAATAAAATTGCCCTGCAGAAATATGGATTCTGACAGGTCTCTTTGACCAAGACACACATCATATGTATGAATACCTCTCCCACTTTCAACAAAGACCAAGACATGTGGAGGAAGCTGTGCAATTACTCAGGTATGCAGCAACCCTACCACCAGACCCAGTTTGAGGCCCCTAGTGAGAATTGAACTCAAAACAGTAATAATCGTTTGTAAGATTAGCTTGCTAATCAATCATTCATGACGAGCTCTCAAATGATCATTCCATATTAAATAAACAAAACCCATACATCCTTTATGAGATGCAGATTACATAACAATTAGCAGGAAGGAAAATGAAATCAGAGAGGAGAGTCCAAGTTCTGGCCTGTCTTTCACTAATGCCCTTGGGAAAAGGATGAATCAATCTCTTCTCTAACAGCTATTATTAAATAACAGGATAGACTAGGCTCTCTAGTCTTGGATGGCAACCAGTCTAGGTGAACCAGTAGTCTGGAAAAAGCAAAATGAAACCACTCCACTATCATTCCTGATAAATTATGGCAATTCACAGATGATAATGGAAAAGGAATCTGTGGAAAGCCATGACAGCATATATCCTGAAGTGACATTTTTTTATATTAAATTTCATCTTGTATAAGGTTTAAGAGGCACTCAGGGTAGGGAGTTATAGTCAAAATGGTAATGCTCAATGAAATGAACTATCATAGCAACAAAGAAAAATATGCAAATTCACACTTCAGTCACATGTAATTAGATTGCCAAAAATAACGTATATATATATATGTGTGTGTGTGTGTGTGATAAAATGTGATATGGTTGTAACTTGTAGAATTTGGAATGCCTAATTAAATAGTTCATTGTTGTTTTCATATTCAGTGTATATATGCATTAACACATGGAAACAATCATTTTGTTATGAAATCCTTTTATTTTCCTGCTTTGGCAATCCTGGACTTTCATGCTCGCAATGGAGTATGAAAAGGATGGTCCTTCCCATGACACTGCTTTTATTTTATCTACATTCACTTTTTGGTAATGTTTATTGTTTTAAAAAGCGATGTTTAGAATTTTAATAAAACCTAAACATATACAAGTGAATTTATACATTTTCTTTGTTCTTGAGAATTGACATCAGAGACATTAAACAATATTAGATTGTTTATTTACACTATTTATTATATTGTTTATTGAAAAGGTTTGCAAAACATCAGCCAATTGATTCAAAATTTATAAAATAGTAAATAATAAGTATTTGCTTATAGTTGATCCATATATTTTAATAATTTAGTAAATGTTTATAAATTTATGAATTTCTTTATAAACTGTTAAATGATAAATATTGTATTGCATTAGTTTTAATTGTATTAGTTTTTAGAATGTAAATATAAAATTATTCTTGTAAATAAACAATCTAAGAAATAAATAGTATTTAATTTTTGTTGTAAATTCTCAAGAAAAAATGTATAAATTCACTTTCATCATATGTTTAAGCTTTATTACAATTTTAATCATCATTTTTTAAAACACTAAACAGTGCCAAGGAGTAGTTAAAATAAAAGTGTTATCATGCAAAAACCCGTCCTTTTTATAATCCATTGTTTATTTTTGTTTTGAGGGCACAAAGGTCCATGTTTGCCCATAATTCTTGACATCATCAGAATTTATGAGAATAATTTATGAGTTTTTCAAATTCAGAGAAGAGACTAATTGTCGTTTTTTTTTTAAATTTTTATCAGTTTCTAAGATAGCATTTTAAAAATTAATTAAGGGTTACATGCTAATCACATGTTATTCTGGGACAAAAGAACACTGAACATTCTAACACACAAAAGAATTGTAACTGTGTTCAACACCCCCCAGAGAAAATAACTGAGCCTCATACTACTAGGATTTGTAATTTAATTTTTAAAGGTTATCTCCCTTGAATAATGAAAGCTGTTTGGACTTTTTCTAATATTGAGAGATTGGTGATATTCCTATAATTTAAAAAAATATATAATAATTACTTCGATTATTTTTATGTTTTTAACGATAAAGAGAACATCTCAAAATAAAAAATTGTGTTCTGTATTGTTTTATGAACTCATTGTACACTTTACAAGTTTTTGTGCCATGTAAGAGACAATGAATTTGATGAAACAAATTTAAGAATCTAATAAAAAATTAAAATATATCATTTTAAAAAATATTTTTTAAATAGATAAAAATTGTAAAAATATTTTTTTTTAAACCAGGTGCACTCAGAATAAAATTTAACCTTTGTGCCTTCAAAAAATGGTGTGTCAAATAATGGTTATTCCCATGACACTTCTATTATTGTATACACTTTTTTACTCCCTTGACAATGTTTATTGTTTTAAAAAGTGATGATTAGAATTTTAATCAAACCCAAACATATGAAAGTGGATTTATACATTTTCTTTATTCTTGAGATGTGACAATAAAGATGTTAAACACTATTTATTTGATTGCTTATTTACAAGAATAATTTTACATTTATAAGATTATAAAGATATATGAACCAACTATAATAAAATATTTATTATTTATCATTTTATAAAGAAATAAATATGAATAGAATCTTTTATTCATAAATTTATAAAAATGTCTCTCAACAAGAAAATAAACATATAACAACGAGTAACTGTAATTATAAATTTTGAAAAAAATGTATTTTCTGGGTATTCCTTTCATTTGCTCTCCCCACATAAATTTCACTAAAATAGGTTGAGGGTATCTGGATTTATATTGGAAAATTTATCAAGAAATGACATTAAAAATGCTAAGCAGAAATTTAATTATATGGGATGTTTTATACCAGATGATGGAAAAAGTGACATAGAAATCTGAAGGTTTATTAGAATAGTGAAAATGCATTCTAAATGCTAAGTAAAGTATTAAGAAGCAAGAAAATTTTATTAGAAACAAAGAAAAGAGTGTTGAATTGCTATGTCATATCTAATCTCGTGTATGATAGTTAATGCTGGACAATTTCCTCACAAATAAAAAGGAGACTTGAGGTAATGGGGATGTGGTTCTAGCGAAGGATGCTGAAAATTCTATGGACATAAGATGTGAACAACAAAGAAGTTTTAAAGAAAATGGAAATAAAAAGGAAACTTAGAATTGGAAAGATACAGTTAGAATATCTAGGACACAATCAAAACTCCTAATTAAATTCCTAATTAGGTGATTCTTCAAAATCCAGAGGGTGGCACTAAACCTTTGGCCTATAATGTATATTTGGGTGAGGTGTGTCCAGAAAGATACAGTTAGAATATCTAGGGCTGGGTATTTCTTTCATTTGCTCTCACCACATAAATTCAGTAAAATAAGTTGAGAGCATCTCTTCCTCTTAAATATTTTGATAATTTTGTGATTTTTTTATAAATTTTTCAATAAAAAATTTCTTCAAAAATGTATTTCTTTATCAAAGGTAAAAATAAATATCACATTATACTCAGTTCTTCTTCTTCTATGTACCGTGTCCCTTCAGGACGTTAGCGATTATGGCTCTCCATAATTTCCTGTCCTTTGTAGCTCTTAATAAATTTTGTCCTTTTGTTATCTCTCCAAAATGTTACTCTGCCATCCATTTACTCAAGCTTGCTATGTAGGTTATGAAATTATTTATCTCTGCCTCTCTTGCCTTTAAATCTGTCCTATGAGTATCACATTTTCAAAGCCCTCTTTTCTCATTATGTGCCAGAGAAATTTCAACTATCTCTTCCTGATGTTAAGTTTGTGTCCTTTTTGTTTCCATTTCTTCTAGAACTTCATCATTGCTCGTACACTCAGTCCATTGTATTCTCAGCATCCTTCTGTAGAACCACATTTCTGTTGCTTTAAGTCTCTTCTTCATCTGTGAGGAGATTTTCCCGTATTCACTGCTATATAGGAGGACTTTTACATAACAGTAAACAGTCTAGTATTCTTTTCTTTGTTTCTAACAAAATATATAATTTTGTAAATAAACATTGTCAAGTGAGTCAAAAATGTATACAGTAATATTGGTGCCAAGGGAATAACTGTCCTTTGGACACACTGTTTTTTTTTTTGCAGGCACAAAGATTAAACATTGCTAAAATTTCTTTATTTTACATTCATTGTCACACCCTGAAATAATTTTTAATCAAATGTCACCATTTTTGGTAGGAAATTACAATCTGCTATTTCATCTTTTTAATGTTAGCTTATATTTTAAATATTAATATTTTAAAAATAAATTCATTATTTAAAAACATTTTGTTAAATATTTTATCGATTTAAAATATGACAAAAATATAATTTAAAAATGGAATAAAACTACAAACATAGAATATTCTATGATTTGGCACTAATACATAATGAGGAAAGAGGACTTGGAAAATTTGGCATTTACAGGACATATTAAACTGCCTAATGAGCTTGTGTCAATAGTTGGCAGAACAGAGATTAGGAGAGATATCACAAAAAAAAACAAAATCTACTAAGGACTACAAAGGACAGGAAGTTTCAAAATATCAATCATTACAACATAGATAAGAATTAAACAAAAAGAATTCTGATATCTGTGTAATGGTTAATATTACAAGTGCAAGGGAGATAACTATATTATTTCCCTTGAAATGTTGATACCAGGTGGTAATGTCTTTCTTTACCCATGTTATTGGTATTTTGTTAAGTATTTTATTAAATAATACTGCTGTTGAAAGAAAAAATCAAGCCTTGAAATCCTAGTGAGAATGTCTCTCTATCACCATCAAAAGGTCTGTGTTTTTCTTACATGCAATTAAATAATTTATTTTGTGCAGGACAGCGAGTGCAGAATTTTATTAAAGCTTTAAAAACAGACATTTTAAATGTATATATAAATATATACAAAATTATAAAACAAAGGGGAGAGATAGGAGATATAAGGAAAAAAAATTATTCTACATAAAGTTGTAGATGGAAAAAATATAACAACAAACAAAATATCAAAAAAAGATGTAATCAGTTATCACTCCTCGCTCTTCAGATAAAATTGAGGACAAAAAATATGTGCAACACAACTAAAAAAGAAGAGAAAACTTGCTACTGAGGAATCAGCAGTAAAAATATAAATGTAAAGTTATATTTTTTCAATCGACCACTTATGATGAATAATTTATTTTTACTTGACCTTTTTATATTTATCTATATATATTTTTAAAATGTCTGTTTTTAAAGCTTACATATAATTGCTAATATTGCTTAATACTAAGTTTTATTTCTTTGCATAAATAACATATATTAATTTTTATTAAATTAATTTATTATATTCTATTTTTAAATGGCATGTCCCTTCTTGACATAAGGGATCATGTTGCCCAACAGATTTTTGTTTCTTTTAATATCTGTGAATTGCCATAACTTTTTAGTAAAGCCAGTTGAGTATATTGCCATTATGTTTTCAATACTTTTGAATTCAGTGTTGTCTTTCACCTATACTGGATGCCAACCAAGGCTAGAGAGCCCAGACTATTTAATGCATAGTTAGGAGGAGCAATGGATTTATGGATTACTCAGGGTTAATGAGGGCAAAGATAAAGAGAACAGACCTAATCAAAATTTGAACTCTCCTTCCCAAATCTACTTTATATACATATATATATATATATATATATATATATATATATATATATATAGAGAGAGAGAGAGAGAGAGAGAGAGAGAGAGAGAGAGACATGTTTCATTGAATAATTTAAATAAGTTTTGTCTACTTATTTTCAGTTGGATCCTTTCATATTCAAGGACAAGGTTTTTGGTGTCATTATTAAAGAAATAAAGAAAATTACATGTTGATACATGTTATTTATTCCAAGTACTTTCGACATGAGCACAATGTCATCATCAGGGTGTTGTTTTATTTTCAAGACAAATATAGTAGTGTTCATCATTTTCAAAGACAAAATTACTGTGATCATCTGAAAGTTAAATTTTTTTTACTGGTGAAGTTAAAATTTTTAATATATATATATATGTATGTATATATACTAGTGTACCCTAAAAGAAACTTGATAGACAAATTCAGTGATAGCTGTTAGCACATTGGCAGTAGACCTGGAGAAATGCAAGTCATATTGTTTATCCAAAAGAAGGCCATGTGAAGTGAGATACTTAACCAATTCAGTACTGATTAAAGCCTCTAGTCCTTCACCAAAAAGAGGTAAAGACTAATAGGGCAATAACACTGTGTAACATGATTTTTGTCTTTAGGTAGCTATTTTCTTATGCCTAGAGTGTATGAAGATAGGCTAATATTTACTTCAAACTTTGCTTTTGTGACGAGGATAATGATATTTCTGAAACTGACCAATTCCCATTAGGAAAACTGGTGAATGTAAACATTCTCATTCACATAAAGTTAGAACAAAATAACATATGATTCAAAAGTAATATTTATTTATTCTAGGATTACACAATAGAAAAAACAAAAAATTTAGTATTTTTTCAGTTTACACTCATAGCTGAAATTACTTTCATGAATCAGCTCCCAAATATAGTCTTCAATCAAGTTTTTGTTATATGATCCTTGGTAGCAGTGTTCAAAGTCCAGTATATTCTGTTGGAAATTCTCTCCATGCTCCATGTTCTTGAATTTATCGAGATGAGTGTCAAGGGTAAGGGACATCCTGCAGCTCATTTTATCATAGTTCTTCCCCAGGAAGCCCTGAACCACTGCAACAAAACTGTTCTTTGCTGCTTTCTTCATCCTAGTGAGCTTCTTGGGGAATTCCTTGCATTTTATGATCTTCATTATTTGTCCAACAAAGACAGCAACTCTGACTTTAAAGAGATAAGGAAAGAGGTCTTGAAGGTACTTGAAAGCTACAGACTCTTTATCTAGAGTTGTGACAAATTGTTTCATACGGCCTAATTTTACAGAGTATTCAGTCTAAATTTGGCAGTTTAATGTTTTTATTTTTTCAAATTGGTTTGTAATATCTGTAAACTGTGAATGGCATTGTGACACTTAGTCACTACAGTTTTAGAGATGTCAAAGTTAACTAAGGACAAGTGGAAACCACCTGAATATTGGAAAAGAATAACCTACATCATAATGATTTGTGCCAGGCATCAAACTGCCACAATCATGACAACTGTTCAATGCTCTTTGAACACTATGAAAACAACAAAACATGAAATGCAGAGCTGCAACAGAGACTACGAGATTGCGGCTTGTAGGAAAAAACACAGCAGTCATTCTGATTGCCTCTGTACACTAGAATTCATCCAACAGCTGCAGGAGAAAGTGGTGGAAGACCTAAGCAAGAGAATGAGGGCTTTGGCATGGGAAATGAGTGTTGCAATTTCCACTATGAAGCTGGCCTTGAATGAGGACCTCCACTACCATTCATACAAGTAGTGTAATAGTCAACTTCTTACAGAAAAAGCTTGAGAAAATCATCTGATAAAAGCAAATTCCTGAACAAGGTGAAACATCCTGTTGAACCAGGGACAATATGGTTCTTCTCTGATGAAAAGAATTTTTGTCAGGACCAGCTGCATAACACCCAGAACAACAGATGGCTTGCCTACAATCAATGTGACATTCCTCATGTCATGAAGACCAAGTTTCTCCAAACTGTGAGAGTTTGGGGGTGTGTCTTCATTGATGGTGATGTCATGCCACCTCACATCTTTGAACAGGGTCTCAGGCTCAATTCAGATGGCTATGTGGATTTGCTGAGCACCATGGTCAAGCTTTGGTCTTTGGTGTCAGTACTTATCACATCAAACTTCATGTTTTGCACTGAATGCAATGTTGATTTCTAAAAAAAGTGAAAAATCAACCTGCCCTAATGTACCATCACTGCTTTCATTCCAATTCCAGATCATAGTTTCTGTTTTGGAAAGGTTTATCTTGAGTCCTATTTCTTGAAACACTTGATAGCAGATACCGACATTCTCTTCAAGATCATTCTCATCCCAAATTCTGATTTTTTATTATGCTGCACCAAAGTTACAGAACCTATGAAAAATGATGAGAACTAATTTTAGTGTGCATTCCTTTTCTATATGCCATGTCCCTTCAGCAAGTTGACAATCATGGTACCCCACAATTTCCTGTCCTTTGTTAAGAAATTTTGTCTTTTTTCTATCTCTCCTAAACCTTGTTCTGTCATCCATTTACTCAAACTCTCTAGGTAGGTTATGCTTTGTTTTTCTCTATCCCTCTTGCTTTTAATCTATTCTGTGCTTATCAAATTTTCCAAGCCCTCTTTCCTCATTATGTACACTAGAAATTTCAAGTGCATCTTCTTGATGTTAAGTAAAAGTGTCCTTTTTGTTTTTATTTTCTGTAAAACCTCGGTGTTGTTCACATGTTTAGTCCATGGAATTCTCAACATCCTTCTGTAGAACCAAATTTCTGTTGCTTCAAATCTCTTCTTCATCTCTCAAATTGTCCAGCATTCACTGCCATATCGGAGGACTGATATTATGCAATGATTCAGTATTCTTTTCTTTGTTTCCTCTTTCTGTGTACTTTGTTTAGCTTTTAGAAGGCGGCTTTCATTCTCACTTCGCCTTCAGATTTCAATGTCATATTTTCTGTCTTCTGTTAAGACACTTCCCAGATATTGAAATTGTTTTTCTTGCTTGATTTTGGTATATCCAATTTGTAATTTGCATATTGGGCTGTTCCTTTTGCTGACAACCATACATTAAGAAAATCTCCTGAGAAACAGTAAAAAGTATTATGCATAAATATAGGAGTATAAATCCTCCTGTATGGCATAAAGGGTCAACAATTTTCCGACAGATGAAATGAAGACACAAGACAATAGACACAGTTCTACAGAATGAATCCTGTGAGCAACAAGGGAGTCTTAATCCTGTGAGCAACAAGGGAGTTTTAAGGAAAATGGGATCAAAAAAGACACTTATACTTAGAATCAGAGATAGTTAAAATATCCAAGAGACATAAAGATGACTTGAAGAATTTAACACTCATAAGATATATAGAAACCAATGGAGGCAGAGGGAAACAGAATAACCAAATCTAAAACTTTATTTGAAGAACTCAGTTGCCTAAAATATTTGAATCATGTAACTGACAATCTTCCTCACTGGATTAGAATTTTCTATGACCATAATTTCTTATTCTAAAACACAGTATATCTAAATGTGTACACTGATGAGCAAAATATAATAACTCACAACATGTGACAAGAATTACAGCTACTGTCTCATAACAGAAATGCATGTCAGGATCAAAGATACTTTTTCGTGAACAACCTATACTTCATTACTGATAACCAGCTCCACTTCTTCATGGCAAAATGTTTTGTAATGATAGTAGCATTTTTTCACCAAGTCAGTACAACCTCTCCTTCCTAGAAAATCACTTGCCACCCAGTGAAAATGATATGAAATAATTTTAATGTGCAAATTCTTACTCGTGCATACAAATGAAAGGTTGTCTATCTCCATCAGAACACTCTGCCAAAGTGTATGAGTTAAATACAAATGTGTTACAGGAAGATAAGGATGACTCCACTGTGTTGTCTTTACCACCAACCTCTCCAGATTTCAATTACATTGAGAACTTATGTGTTGGACCAACATATTCACAGTATTGAACTTCCCAGTGCAAAAGTGAAAGGACTTGCTATTAATGTCCTAGCACCAAATCCCAGAAAGAATTCACTGTGAAGATCTTCCAATAGCAAAAGTGAAAGCATTTGTTATTAACATCCTAGCATGAGATCCCAGAAAGAATTCTTCAAAAAAATGTTTATGTAAGCAGTTTTTGTTCTCACTGTAATTATGAATGATAAACATTAAGTGGATTAATTAAGCAAAACTGAAGTAATAATTTTGGGCTGAAGCAGGTCCTATTTTAAATAACATTTGTGACAGACTGAAAAAATGTTCGGTTTACTTTGGGAACAAATTTCCACTTTGATGCATTCTTCATTTATTTTCTTTTTCCAATATTTTTTTATTTTTAGTTTTGTTTTTTTTTTTTGTTTTTTTCAAACAAAATATTCGGAAAGTTAAAAACCATTACCTGTTATTCGACTTTTGTCACTCATATTCCATACAGGTGTGTATCTACAGAAAGGCAAGTGCTAGAGTGTGACATCATGGAAATATGTGAACTCTCCAGCCACTGGACCATAAATCATACTTGATCAATTCTGTATCATATATATATATACACACACACACATAGGAATTCAGTGGAGTGCACATGGAAAATGTAAAAAGCTCAAGAGAGCATTCAATCATGTTAAATGTTAATGAATTTATATGGCATCACAAGGATGCTCTTTGAAGATGCCTGCAAGTATTTCTGAATGGAACACTTACTCTAAGGGTCATTGTTTAAGAAGGCAAATTGTTTCTTTCAGTCATTATGGAAATTGTAAATAATAAATCAAAAATTTAGACAGATAAAATATTCCCATAACTTATATATTTAACTTTTTTCTTTTGTACTGTGTAATTTTGCTGAAAAGAATGTGATTAGTTGTAATTAGTTATTTGTGACTTAATGAGGAATTGTCTGTTTTATTGTCCTAAGGAATTTAAGCGTTTGTATCAAGGCGGTTTTTGCATTGATAAATGCATCTACATTATCCGGTTGTAATGTGATATTTTTGGTTTTATTTATCTTAAGTAAATTTGTCAGTGGTGCAAGTGTTGTTGAGTAACACATCACAAAATGTTGGTCATAGTTGATTTGATCAATAAAACTGCCTTACTATTGCAATGAATTTGGTTGCAATCTTATAGGGCTTGAACTCTGTTTTCTAGGGATATGATTCCATTTTTATCATTAGTGTCACCTGGGAAGTTATTTTAGCATTCCCAAAGACATTTATCTTAGGCACGAAACAATAGTTTTGGAAAGCTATTGGAAATCTCTGCAAGGATGCCATTCTGTGGTGTCTGACTTTAGGACTAAATGGCGTGCTGATACACAAGCACTTGTATCATATGGTGGAATTCAATTTTTGCAACTTTGTACTTGTTAGAGCTTAATATCTGATCATTCTACAATGTTTCCATGAGAAAGTCAAGGTGGAATAACACAATCTCTTGACCCATGCCATTTATATATTTTCTAATTATTTGTAAAAGTGGTTTGTTATTGAGCTCCTCAAACCTAATTATGAATGACTGGTCAAATTGATGGCTCAAGACTCCTGCCTTGAGTCATCGAGTTTTTTCATGAAAATTTACATATTTGCATTTAACTGTCTGATCCTTCTCAAATATCTTAATCAAAGAAAGATCACACAATCTGTCTTGAAGCAAATATAATTTATAACAATTTTAAAAATTTGCCCATAGTTGTTTTTTTTTTCAAACCTGATAATGAAAGACATATTACAGTCTTACTTGGCAAATTTATTTTTAAGGATAATTTATATATGTGGATTAGCAATTTAATCATCCTCATTCTCATTATAATCTAAAGTAGATCACAACACACAGTCTCTGCCTTGACCAATGAATTTTTCCTCATCATTTGTATCAAATCTTTAACAGTCAATCCTTTCTTTTACTTCTCTACAAAAAAATTACCTTGTCTGCCTTGATACATGCATATTTTCTGATAGGTGGTTTCAAAAGAAGGATGCTTAGAATACCATGTATGGAACATGTAAGCAATGTGGAAGTTTTAAGGAAAATAAAAACAAGGAAACTCATATTTGCAATCAGATAGAGAAACTAAAATTTCTGGAACATATTATGAGGAAAGAGAGCTTTGAGAATTTAAAACTTGCAGGGCCTATTAAAGACAAGAGAAGCAGGTGGTAACAGCAGTAAGAAATTTGTGTGAATGGATTGCAGAACGAAAACAAAGAGTGATGGTAAAGGGTCAAAAGTTACTTAGAGCAACAGAGGAAAGGAAATTGTGGAGAGCCATGATCACCATGCCCTGAAAAACATGGCATAAGAAAAGATATGTCCTGTAATTAAATTTTTGTCTGATTTTTTTTTAGATGAGGGATTATCATCATTGTACACTGATATACTCATACAAGTGATAATCTTGTCTGATTTTGAGATGAAGGATTATCATGATTATGAATTGGTTTCCTTGGAACAGTAGCCTCATCTTAGTTGTTGTTATCAAAATGTTTCGGTTGCTGTAATCTCTGGCTTTCTTTAGGTGTCAATAACCTTCCAAGAATTTCAAAATGTTTTATTCAGTCAAAAGGTATATATTGTTTTTATTCTATTCTCTCTGCCATGAGTTATTTAAACTAATATATTTGGACTATCTGGATGATGAATTGTTTCCCACCCTACAACCCCTTTCTGCTCAGATGAATTGTTGCTGGACTCTCAATACTCTATTGCTATTTTCATGGCAGATGATCAAGCAAACTACATTCATTGCTTCCACTAGTCCAGACCTTCATATCTAGGGCCCACCAGTCTAGGTACATCGAGTTAACTCATCCTCATTCCCTTCATATTCCATTGCTAAGAAGTAAGTTCTTCTTGGATAGATTATTCCTCAAAAAATGTGCCTCCCAACAGGAATCGAACACATATCCCCTGTTCCATCAGGAAGCACAATTTTCTTTAGTCAGTCTTTTCAATATACACGGTGGTCCGAAAGTTTTGTCATGCCTACATAATATAATTTTCTATTTCATATGGCTGTCATGAAAATGATGGTGTTCATACAAACCCTCTCGATGTGTGACAACATCAATGAAAGTGAATAAACTGAATCCATTATATGTGCATTGTATTACTTGTTCTGTTGTTCTCATTACTTAGTGACAAGACTTTTGGAACACCCTGTAGAAACAGTGAAGCTCTGATTAAAGGCAGCATTTCTGTTGGGAGGCACATTTTTATTAAGTAGGAATTCTTAATCTTGGCTGGTTGTTATTAATTTCACTGTTTAAAAAATAAAACATAGAGATAGCAACTCAAACACATGTATGAATTTAAACATGCTACTAGATTGGCAATTAGGTCTCACCATTTTACTGTTAAAATAGCTAGATGTAACCATAAGTCCTATTTTAATAGTTTCTTTTTCACACTTCTCACATGTGGAACTTTCTTCCAGTTTCTTACTTCCCTGCTACCTACAATCTTCTAAGATTTAAATGCAATGACCATCATCATCATCTGTCTTCCTGAAGGCTGTTCTTTTATTCTCCTTTCTTCTCACTAAAATCTTCTCGTTCTCTTTCACTCCTAGTTTATTGACTCTTTCCCTTTCATCTTTGTTCAGATCATTTGAATTCATCTCAAAACCATCCCCTTTCCTTTTGTATTTCAATTGTAAGAAGCAAGTTCTATTCTGGCAGCTTCTTCCCAAAACTGCTGCATTCCTGGAAGGGTGTTTTCCCAATCACTACAATCTTTACCTCTTCAAGTCTAGGGTTAACTGTTATCTTCCATGCATAGCCCCATGAACTGCACTTCTTGCCTTTTCTTAAGCTCACACAGTAACCCTCTTCCTTGAATGGCTCTTGGGCATTGTACTGATTGAACATTACTATATATAAAAAAAAATTGCATCTTAGTGACATTATGACCTTGCTTGGGGTGCAAATAAATACTATAGTAATGAGAAATAATGTCAAGTTTAAAAACCCATTTGAAAATTACTATATATATATATATATATATATATATATATATATAGAAAGAGAGAGAGAGAGACAAAAAGTAAGAAGTGTATCTGTCTGATATTTGACTTTTATGGACTCCTGTTGGATATTTTTGAGTTTGATGTTTCATGTAATTTGGCTTCTGATTTTATCTTGGAGTGATTAGTTCTTCCTGAGAGTGATGATTATGGCAGTATGGGAAATCAGGAATAAATGGTCTGCCTGATTCATATTGTGTATCATGTATTTCTTTGTTGTGTTTTAAATACTGAAAAGTGAAAACATTGCTTTATATTTTGAGTATCTAACAAAATAAATTGTCTCTTAGAGATTTATAGAAAACAGATAGGAAAGAATGATTTATAACAATCACCAACATATTAAAAATTCTTATTCTTTCTCTTTTTACAAAATTTGGATATATGCTTATTTTTAAAATGCCAGTACGACTGATATCTTTTGAGGTTGTTAAAAAACAAAGATGAAAATAAAAAATATACAAATTATAAAAATAACAATTAAATTAAATTAAAAGTTAAAAAATAATAATTAAAAATAATAATATAAAAATTAAAAATAAAACATATACAAATTATAAAAATAATAAATAAAATAAGATTACAATTAAAAATTAAAAAATAATAAATAAATAAAATTAAAATAAAGCCTATACAAATAAAATATACAATAAAAATATAAAATATACAAATAAAATAAAAATAATAAAACAAATATACAAGTTATAAAAATAATATAAAATAAAAAGTATACAAATAAAATAAAAATAATAAATATGATACAAATTTTTTATATAAAAGTAGAAAATATACAAAAGTCATCTATTAATTGCATCAACTTGTATATTTGTTTTGCCATATTACAGAAACTCGTGATCAACTCTTGGAGGAGGTGGTGTGTTAGATCATGTGACCATGTTGTACTGAAGGCAAGCTGGAAAATTGAAAAGAAAGAGGAGGAGAAGGTGTTTATATCATGTGACCATGTTATCGTGATTTATACTAATGACTAACTGAAAGCTCACTACTTACCGGTGATTTCAAAAATGATTTCTTTCCTTTTGCTATTAAAATCTATTTACCTCTCATTTTTGAATTTTTGTCACCCACTCAAAAGCTCCCTGATGATATGAAAAATAATGAAGACATATTTCAGATCTTAGCATATATCTATGTTAGTTTTGTTTTAATATTTTAAAATCTCCTATTTTGTTCGTTTTTTTTTTTTTTGCATGGAACATGTATCCAGACAAATGAATGGTAATGTGTAAGAATATATTTTTTTAAAAGTAACTTCCATTTCTACGTCTGTGATTCCATTTTGTCAGATAAAAAGTAAAATAAATCAGTTTTTAGATTCTAAAAATGTGAAGAGATAATAATTAATTTTTTTTAAAAATTTGGTTAATTGTATTATGTTTTCCCTTCCCATATTTACATCTTCATGTGTCTGTTTTTCTGAGATGTGTGTCTGTCTGGGCAGAAGATAGCAGCCTGACTGACACAAGACAGCCAAACATACTTTGCTCATCTTTTCACATCTCTTCTTCGATCTTTCCCAGATGCTATCCATTGCTAAATGATTCTCCTTATATAACCGACATCATATTTTCACCTAATGTTGATACACACAACCAAACAACAAAGCAAAACAAAAATATTGATTAATTTATTTGTTTTTTGTCTTCCTGTTAGATAACAAAAAATTCAGTTTTTGAAAGGTGAAAGGTTAATTTTTAAATTATTAATAATAAATATTAAGTATTTGGAACTGTTATTTGACTGACTAATGGAATGGCCACTACATCACTTTACAAACTATTGATTTTATCTCCTGTTCAATCCTGGCCTACAGCTATCTTACAACCATTTTTGCCTCACTCAGTGCCCCATTCACCTGTCTCTTAATGAAGCCATTCTGAAGACACAAGACTTGAGATCACGTGGCTGACCCAGTTCCTGTGCTTGCTACAAGAACTGGCGGCTGCCACAATAGCAGCAGCATCTCTGAAGACGTCAACATTGGCGGCAACAACAGCAGCAGGCATAACAGACTCCACACTCGTCTCTTTCTTGTCTCCTTGTCTTCCTTCTTTCTCATCTCTTCTTGTTTTCTGCCAAAGTTGTACACAACCATCCATCACTTGCAATTATTAGAGGCATGTGGAGATGAGAAACTCGTCTAAGCATTCCATTAACACGGATATAAAAATGTTAATTCTTTAATGATCATCAGGTTAGGGTTCTTGGGAAAAGTGCTACCAAAAAACAAAATACACAGACAAAAAAAGAATATATTCAAAAAAACACTTTTACTTTAACCATTCTTAAATTCTTCATTCTGTTTTTTGTTTCTTCTTA
>OZ038484.1:51067331-51237331 GCA_964036315.1 Acanthosepion esculentum | reverse complement strand
GTGAGAATGCAATACAAACAGTTTGTTTTCAGTGACTGGAGAAGAATCTTACTGCCTGTCACAGTTCCTTACTAGAATCAGTGTTCTTTCTATGGTGCAATTTTGAATCTGTTCCCCATAATATTTAGGTTTTCTAGAAACCAAAGACTACATGTGGCTGAACTGGTGATTTCTACAAATGTTGAAATGGGGGGTTAGGCATGTAAAATAACTTAAGAAAAAGATGTGTTCAGTCCAAAGTTTTCAAATAAAATCCAAATACTATGGTGACATAATACACATGTACATATAAGTATATAAGGACTATGGATAGAAATGTGTGTGTGTATATATATATATATATATATATGGACTGGCCACATCTCTTGTCTCAGTAATAACAAGTAGACTATTAGAGAGATAGCGTGGACGCCAAGGTAATGGAAAAGAATTAGAGGGTGGTCAAAATCAAAATGGTACAACAATCTGACTTGATACCTTGGCCTCAGTATGGCCAGATATAGGAAGTGGTGCAGGTCAATCAAAGGAGAGGGGTTCCTCCAACAGAGTGAAAAGGCTCTGGATTTGGATTGGGATATGTATATTTGACATAAATATTGAATTGAAGTGTGAAAACTAACAGTCACTATACAGTGATACAGCGTTGATATATATATATATATATATATATATATATATTGTTAAATATAACAGACAATGAATGTCTATTATGTTTGATCATGAACCATTCTAAACTTCATATGGTTGCTTTAATAAAGACAAAAATTGTCCAACATTTATATATATATATATATATATATATATATATATATATATATATGCATGTGTGTTTGAATAGTCAAGTGGTAAGAATGTCCACATTTTGACCATGAGATACAGGTTCAAATCTCATTAATTTATCAAGGGAAGAGACTTCTTGATGTTATCAACCTGGGAAGATAATCTCAGCATGTTTTCCTGTTGGAAAGCACCTTGAAACCACACCACAGGTTGAGCCAAGCATTGAGAGTGAAATTGGGTTCATGAACTGTTCGAAAGCCACCAGTGGTTGTGCTAACACAAAGTCAGAAGCCATCATGATTGAGCATTTGATCACTCAAACTATTGATCATGCCAAATCATGTGCTGTCTCCCCAAAACTGTAACTAATGACTGCTCAGCATAGTTGCAGTACAAACCAGAGATTGACTCTGTAGGTTTTTTTTTTTTTTTTTTTTTTAAGCGTATCACCCCGAGCAAGGCCGGTGGCTACTATCACGCAAGGGGTTACAGAAGGGTTGGAGGAAGAGCAGATAGGAGTGGTAAAGGAAGGGTTGTGGAGAAAGAGAAGGACGGAGGGCCGATCAAGGTGGGGAGGTTACGGGAGATATAGAGCGAGAGCAGATAGGAATGGAAGATGTCAGGAAGTGGATAGATCAAGGCAACTGGAGATGACGATTGACGCTACACTTAAACCATTGGAGATTGTATTTGTCAGGGAAACAGTAACGGGGAAGGGAGTTCCATAGGCGAGATGTGCGAGACATGAAGCTATTGGAGTAGAAAAGACGTCTACACCTAACAGTTTCTACGGTGAAGGGGTGGGAACGGGATGCCAGCCTCGTAGGACGCTTGAATTCACGAGGCTTAGGGACAAGTGAGAGCAACTCCTCAGAGCAATTACCGTGGAAGTACTTGTAGAAAAGGCAGAGTGATGCAACATTCCGTCTGTGAGGTATTGAAGAATTACAAATGAGTCTCAGTGGGTGTCTGAAACACTGATTACTGTGATCAGTAGTTGAACAAGGTCAGTATGTTCAAATCTTCAGTCACGATGACTTATAACTTTGTGCTATTACAGACATTAATGGCTTCTGAATAGGCACATTTACCCAATTTCACACACAATTATTGTTTTAGGTCCTTCCCAGTGATGATGGAATCACCTCCCTAGGCCAATATTAGTAATACTGTCACCTCCTTGACAAGATACAGAGTGCGATGGGTAAATTATTGCCATTTTATATTTTTAATTTGGCACGTGAGCATTGTTTGTTATTGTTTTGCTGACTGTACAGTATAGTAAGGTCAGTTGGGCACCATCCATGAGAGAAAGAGCACCATGACACAATTCACTCCATCAGAAATTTGGAAATGGTAGACTGTACTGCTTGGCATTCATGATGGAAGCTCCAATATGAACATTTCAAGACGTTTGAGTGTCAATCTGAAGATAGTGCAGAGGATTTGGAAAGTGGCTGGATGAGTCTAATGGTGATTACAAAGGTGTTTGGAGTGATCACTAGTGATGTCGATCTTATGCCACCATTCATTTTCCAATTTTTGCGACCACATCACCCCTAACATCTGGCCACCTAACTCCCCAGACTGCAACCCTCTTGATTACAATGTGTGGGGCACATTTGAGCAAAAGACCAGCAAAATTCCTTGTAACCCCAAAGATTAACTGAAGGCAAGGATTATGGCAGCATTCACCAATTTAGATAAGGAGACTGTCCAAAAGAGTTGCAGGAGATTCTGAAGTTGTCTGGAGGCTGTAGTTGAAGGCAATTTATCCATCACACTCTGCATACATACACACACATACATATATATATATATATATATATATATATATATATATATATATATATATATATATATATATGATTTTCCAGTTTTTTTTTTCAATGTATTAGAGCATAACAGTTCTTTTTAAATTCTGAACTTCTAGATGATTCACACAGATGATTTAATTCTAGTGGTGAAGGCTTGTGTAGAACCACACACACTCTTAAAAAAACTGATAACAGGAAAAATCTGTACAATGTCACTAAATCTCTCAAAAGCCCTCCTCAGGTTTGAATTCAGATTTGTCTTTCTCCTAAACTGGCTGCCAACTAAACCAATAGAGACCAATTCACCCTGCACCATAACTATTTAATTATTGTAGGAAGATAGATTCATTCCTTTTCTAAGGCCTTATTTTGAAGAGAACAAAACAGAATTAAGCAGAATTTAAACCCAGCTTCTCAGAAATTCCCCTTTCTACACCAATAACTATTGCACTGTCCACACATTCATATATATATATATATATATAAGCGAACACTGATGGCATCACTATGCATCAACAGTCTGTTTCATGCTTAACATCAATCTTCAGGCCTAGAGTTTGCATTCAAGCCTGAAACAGACTGTCACCACTTGGTGCTGACCTCAGTGTCTACTTTTATATTTTATATTTACATATGCTCCATCTCTGATATTGAGCACTTTTACCCATAAATATAGCATACATAAAAGCTACATTAAGACAATATTTTTATTACATATTCAAGAAGTGAGAGCAAGAACTAAAAGGTCAGCCAATCTAACAGTGATCTCATCTCACAATCCTCACTCTTGCACCATATGTGGCCTCCTTTGTAAATCACTAGTGGGTCTTAAATGCCACTTAAGATTATCGCACAAAATTTCATAACTGAATCAACTAAGCTGTCAGATTCTCATACGTTGAAACCATTATATATATATATATATATATATATATATATATATATATATATATATATATATATATATATAAGGACAACTCTGAATTCAAAATTTGCATAGTGTCATTTGGGGACCTTGTGGCATACTGTGCACCAGTTCTCTGTATTTGGCGCTTCCAAAAAGAGTGGTTGGTTCTGCAGAACCCTTCATCCCTAAAATCAGATGATTTGTACATGTAGTCTCGCTGTTGGTTCTAAGAATTGAGTTGCTTGACCCTCATATGTCAAAAATGACATGAGAGCCCAGTATATATATATATATATATATATATATATATATATATATATATATAATTATATGAATTAAATTTCAGGCATACAGTATCTGACCATTACTGTAACTTTCAGGCTTTTATGCAATATTGTCAGGTGGTCAGAAGCTGTAGTGTGATGTAGGAATCTTTATTCCCCCAGGCAAGACTGAGATAAAAAAAAATCAAAAATATGGTCGGTGCATACACACCATGCACAAACCAAACTGGAGTGGGAAAAGCACACACCCGGCCAAGATCAAATAAATACCACTTTTTTGGGGGGGTCAGGACATAATTGTTTGATTTTTTTCCTCTTCCTAGTACTTTTCTGTCTCACCAGTACAAAAAATTTATATAAATGCAATTTTCTAAATAAATAATGAATTTTTATTTATTAATCCAACAGGAAATTTTATTAAAGAAAAATATAAATAAATATACTGTTAAATAGAGCATCTACTCAAATATGAGTATATATATATATATATGAATGTGCATGTGTAAATATAATTTGTTACAATGTTACTGAATGTCATTAGAGCTATCTTAACAGCTACAGAAGTAAAATGACAAATGGATTTGTCCATGAATTTATTTTACATTATAAGCATTAATTTCTCCTAATCATAATGAAAGAAATACTCTTTCAAATTGTTTATTCATTTCTTTTTATTGAATAGCATAACTTATAGAATATCTTTTAAATGTACTATTATTCATTTCTGTATATATTTTGAGTAAGCCTCTAATCACATAAATATTTTTTTGCAATAGAGAGATAGAAAGTAATTGGGAAGTTATCAAAAATAGTCTTCACTGCATCAATGCAATGTAATGGAAACAGTCCATATGATTCATCATCCGAAGAGATATCTTCTCTGACTTACTCGCTTCCTCGCTCCCTCTTTTCATTGACTGATAGAAGGAAAAATTGATATACAGTGGGGTGCTGAAAAGTCTTGGATCTTAGTCACTCACCATTGAAATACTGATTTTTGGAAATCAGACAAGCCAAAATTTTTCAGCATCTTTTTTTGCATTTGTGTGTAAATATATGAAATAAAAATAGTCAGCTACTCTCACCTTATTAGTACTCCTATCTGCTATGTTGGCAAGCCAATCCCTGCTGCAGATGCCTGCTCAGGTACATTTGTGCTTGTTCAACACCCACAGAGCGCACCTGTGTTTTATATTGCAACTATGTTGAATAAAAATTTGTTATAGTTTCCAGGAGAGAGCTCATAATCTGGCCTGATCAACAATTTGAACAAGGCCATTACACTCAAACCAATGACTTGTGACTTCATGCTAGCACAACCATCAATGAATTCCAAACAGTTCTGTCTACCCAGTTTCACTCACAAGGCTTGGGTCAACACATGGTATGTTTTTCAGATACTTTCCAAAGGTGCCACATGCCAAGATCAACTCCCCAAGATGTTAAGATCAAGAAGTCACCTCTCTGACAAATTGATCATGGTGAAATCCAAACTAAGCTCTCATGGTCAGAAAGAAAATGTTCTAAACACATATTTCTTTCACATATACAGTGTGGCTCAATAAGTCTGACGCATAACAAATAATTGTTAGATGAATTTTGATCTGAGATTTTCATTGTATAATGTTCATTTATATGATTAATATTCATCATTGAATTAAGTGCATCAACAAAAAAGGAAATTATTTGTCTTGTGATGATTGGGAAAATATCATATTTATGTACAGTTAAAATTATACCCCAAATTATTCATACCCTTACAAAATTAGAAGGTTTAAAAATATTTTCATTAAAGGAATGCTTTTTTCCAGGTCAGAATTGACATATAAAGAAAAAGAGTGAAAGAAACAAAACAATAGGAATATGGAGAAAAAATAGATTTTATTGAACCATTATTAGCTTTTTTGATCACAGAAAGGACATTCAAAATTATTCATACCCATTTCTTTCAGAATGGAAATGGACAATACACAAAAGGATTTTAGTTATCTCCCTTAAATTAAAGCGTTCTTCAATTCCTTTAAAACAAATTTAAACAAGGTTAGTTTAGTCACATAGTATTGTATGCTTCAGGACTGGAGTTAAATAAAGAGTAACATTTTCAATATTGGTTATTTCTTGTCAGAAGGAAATCAGTCACCATGATTAAGATTAAAGAACTTAGTGAGTACCCCAGATTAAAGATTGTGATTACTGATAATGAGTGAAAAGGCTGTCAATCCATCTACAAGAAATTTCAAGTGACACTTCCATCAGTGCAAAGTCTTATGAAGAAATTCTAACATGTCCACAATGTAAAAGTTCTCAAAGAATGAGGAAAGAAATCCAGGCTATCACATCAAATGTTAGAAAAGTCCTCAGAGAGATCAAGAACATTTTGAAGATCACCACCAAAGATATTGTGGCCAGGTTGAATAACTTCAGTATGGAAATATTTTGGCATACACTCCGATCAAATTTGCATATGCTTTGATCCTATAGGAGCTGGTTAAATAAGATTCCAGTGCTTGTCTCTTTTTTCTAATCATCATCTTGATAATGATTCATGCTTTTGGTGAGTCTACATCTGATCAGGACATTGGAGCTATTGAGGAGCATGGAACCACCCATTAATTGCTGTTGTTCTCAGGTCCACCCTGACCCAGAGTGGTAGCACCTGTTAGGGTCCCAGCTATGTACAAAGAGTAAACCCTCAAACAAAAACAAAACACTATGAAAGGATAAAAATACATTTTTATAGTAAAAATACCAACAATACATTTTTATATAAAAAATAACCAATACACATCTATAGTAAAATGAGCAACAATACATTTTTAAAGCAAAATGACCAGCAATGCATTTTATCTGTTGTTGAAAGCATACAACTTTGTTCAAAATATATTTAGTTGAAGCCATAAGATTGTGTTCTGATTATTTAGATTTTGGCATTAAATAATCCACAGAGGTGTTGATATGCCACTAAAGAAAATCAACTAACATGAAGAAACTCATTCATAACATTAATTCATATATCTGACAATTTCTTAAATCAAACTGTATTCCAAAATATAACTTCAACAAAACTACAACATAAAACACACATATCACAGCCTCTAGTAATTATGTCCACACAAACATGTATATGCAAAAAAGCTGAGTATCATCTACCATGTATTCAATTGTGAAAGCAGAATAACATATGTCATATTTTTATTACTTCACAGCTCACAAGAAAATTAAATTTTGCCATTAAATGACCCATAAGGAGTGCCATGAGAGAAACAAATCAATCAATCTTTTGGTTCTTAATATTTTAGTCAGATAAAACAAAAATGAAGCTTCTTGGGCACAGGGGTGTTGCTTTCAATTGGTCAAAAAGAGTGAAGATTTCAACTCAAAGAATATTGTCCTAAAACTCAAGCATGATAGAAGCAGCTTTATGATAGTAAGATGTTTTTCAGCCAATGGGGTGGGAAGTTGGGTTAAAATGGATAGGAACATAATCAGATTTGGGATGAAAACATCAGTTCACTGTTGAAACATGAGTAGATACTCCAAACAGACAATGACCCAAAACATGTACCAAAGTTGGCCAAGAAATTGTTCATGGATAATAACGCCAATGATTTAAAGTGGCCAAGATAGAGTCCAGACCTTAAACTAATTGAGAATGTACAGGGAGAGCTGATAATGCAAATATTGTTGAGAAAGCCTCCCAGTTTTAATGATCTGTAGAACTTGGTAAAAGATGAATGGCTGGCCACAATTATTGTTGAGACTTGATGGAACCTGGAAATGAACTTGGAATGAGAACTTGACAATTGATTATTAATAAGATATAGTTATGAGTAATTTTGAACAGATCAAATTGCAAATAGTACTTAAGTGAAATATAAGTTTTCACTCCATATTCCTTGTGTTTTATTTCTTTCACTCTTTTTTCAGTTTGGGTCAGAAAAAAACATTCCTTTCATGAAAAAATATTCCCAAAAATAAAAACTTTTACAAAGTTGTGTAATATTTCAGGCTTTATATATATATATATATATATATATATATATATATATATATATATATATATATATATATATATATATATATATATGTTTCACCTCAAGCTAAGTGACAATGCCACTAGAATACAAGTGGTTACAGGGAGTGAAAGTCAAAGAAAACAAGAAGATTGAAAATGGGGAAGATTGAGGAAAGGACAAAAAAGGAACAGGGTTCAAGAAGACAGAAGATGGCAATTGACACTGCATTTAAATTTTTGTGTATATATATATATATATATATATATATATATATAGAGAGAGAGAGAGAGAGATTTTTCATTGAATAATTTAGCCATGGTTTGTCTATTTTTCAATTGGGTCCTTTCATATTTATGGACAAGCTTTTTGGTATCATTATTAAAGGAAGAGTGAAAAATACTATGTTGATACATATTATTTTATTCTGAGTACTTTCTTCACACCACACATAAAAAAATTTTAACTTTCAGATAAATACAGCAATTTTGTCTTTGAAAATGATGAACACTATAATATTTGTCTTGAAATAAACAACACCCTGATGATGACATTGTGCTATGTCAAAAATACTTGGAATAAAATAACATGTATCAATGTTCTCTCTTCCTTTAACAATGATACCAAAAACTTGTCCATGAATACAAAAGGATCCAATTGAAAATAAGTAGACAAAACTTGTCTAAATTATTCAATAAACCATGTCTCAATGAAAACATGCTGCCAAAATATACACAATATATATATATATATATATATATATATATATATATATATATATATATATATATTAAGCAAATCACCCCAAACAAGGTAGGAGTGCCACTAGCATGCAAGGGGTTACAGAAAGTGAGAATAAGAGTAAAGAGGAGTGTTTGGATAGAAAGAAGGACGGGGATCAAAGTCAAGGCATCAGAAGATGTTGACGGACGTTACATTTGAATATTTGAAGATTATAACTATCAGGGAAGCAAGTGATAGGAAGGGAGTTCCACTGACAGGAGGTGCGAGATAAGAAGCTGTTGGAGTAGAAGAGATGGCTACATTTAGCTGTTTTGACAGTGAAAGAATGGGACTGAGACACCAACCTAGAAGCATGCTTAAATTCATGCATTTTGAGAACCAGTGAAAGTAACTCATCGGAGCAGTTGCCATGAAAGTACTTGTAGAAAAGACAGAGGGAAGCCACAGCAGGTCTGTGAGGAAGTGACTGTAGACGACAAGCCAGATCAGAACCAATGACGTTATATATCCATCTCTGGATTTTGTCAAGAGCCTTGAAATGAACAGTGAGAACACCAGACCATATATGGCAGCAGTATTCCATGCAAGATCAAATGGTTGATTTGAAGATTTGAAGGATGGACTCAGGCAAAAAAAACCTTTTGGCGCGACACAGAGAACCAGTTTTCCTTGTGGAAGATGAAGCTATGGTGGATTTTGCAGTAAATTCCAATGTATGAGAGCCTAATAGCTCATTTTAGAACTGAATCACCAGACCACCAATACATGAGATTTGATTACAGTGGCGAAGGCTAGTGTAGAATGAGTCACACTTTTTGGAAGAACTGGTAACAAAAAAATACTTTACAGTGTATCACAAAGTCTATAAATAGTCCTTCTCAGGTTTGAATTCAGAGTCCTCCACACCTAAAGATTTCAGTCTGCCCTATTATTTAACCCATAGCTGAGGGGAGAAGAGATGGATTCATACTTTCCCAGGGGTATTTGTACATTAGTGAATGCAATGAACTCAATGGGAATTCATACTGAGCTCTCCAATTTCACATTCTGAGCTGTTATCCATTACACATGCACATCGATATATATGGGGCGGGTTCATATGTAAGATTCTCAAATGTAATTCAGGTTTTAAAGTCTACATATAATTTGACCATTATTTTAAAGAAATTAGCTTTCTAATTGAAAAGGAATCATAGAATAGGCAAACCGGAAGATACACTTGTATCTATCAAAACATCTTGATACAAAGAGAAATATGTATATGATCATAGATAAATGCTAAATATAGATATAAACATATTTTCCTGATATTGTTCCCAATACTTCTAGGACAAAATAAACCACTTGTAATTCCACTACAAAATCATAATGATTAGCTTTCAAATCAAAATTCTCCTTAGTATATTGCCACCAATGATTTTCCATAAATTTGTGTTGTCCAGAGTGCTTTCAACCACTTCATTTTCAAGGCGGGGATGTTAGTTTTTCCTCATGTTCTAACTGTTTAAGTTGTATTTTATTTTTATGTAGTTTGAATAGGAGCATTTATTCTGAGCCTCCATGTGTTGAGCACAGCTGGAATTTGTGTGAGCATCTTTATATTTTTTAAAAATGTTTAACACTCCAATTCCCCTGTTAAATAATGTAAGATTGTTAGTAGGAGGGAGATGTTTAATATACAAGGCCTCTCTAATAGACAGATATTACTGGTAATGTGATTTATATAGAATTGTGTATAAAAAGTGGCCAGAAGTGCTTTGGACAATGAAAATTATAGAAAATTTTCTGTAGTCCCTTACTCCTACAAAAAGGAAAAAAAAATATAAGGATGCTGGAAAAACTAAATAAAAATTAATTATATCTTCCTTGTCTGCCATATTAAATGAAAGATGTTTAAAAGAAAGGTTGCTGCCCAAATATACATTAATATATAATCAGAATATGACAACTTAGAAGTGAAGGGAAAGTACATAAAAAATGTAACCTATACAAAGCTTGCACAAAAAGGAACTGATAACTACCTTAACAAAAACTAACAGTGTTCAATGGCTATATAATAAAGAAACCCTAAATGGGATACCAAACCAAACAGATCTATAACAATAATCAGGAATCCATCTGGAGATACCAACCTATAATCATTGCATTAAGTTCACACCAACTGTGGTTATCAGACAATTCATATGATGATTGCATTTGGTTATAGTTTGGTGTCATTACATGTATCCCTTTTCTTGTTATATATATATATAATATATATATATATATATATATATATATATAATTGTGTATTTGGCCAGCAATCCCTCTTTTATACAAGTTTCATTAAAAACGACTGTCAAGGTATTGTGGTTAAGTTATTTATTTGTTCATGTTTTCTTATAATTTTTTTCTTTTCTGTACATAAATTATGCAGAAATTGGCTGAATGTTCTGTATATCCAAGCACTTTTGGCTATACTTTTAACCATTATCAAGAATGAATTTTATTTTTACTTTTAACCAAATGTATGGATTGTTTTATGTATGTATTTACAATCATAGGAATGCTTTATTTTCCAAACACTATTAACACATTGTGGCCATGTTCATAGTTGATATTATTGAGTGTTGTTTTTTTCTTTTTTATTAATAATACTTCCATTATTTTTATCCTTTTTTACATGTGGCTGAGGCTATTATATTTGTATTATCAATGAGTATGTTACAGATGGAGTTTGTTAGGACTCCATGGGTATTTAATTGCATGCGGAAAAAAACAATCAGGGTATTTCTGAAAGATAACATTTTAAAGGCAAGCAGTCTTTGTGATTAAAGAGCTCAATATCAAGAGATAAAATATTAATAGTAATAAATAAAATTAAATGTTTCTACTTTAAGCTTTTGCAGAAATTAAATCTTGTATCGACTCTTCAGGAAACGATTGTAAAATTTTACAATCACATCTGCTGAAGAGTTGATGCAATTTCTGTGAAACTCAAAGTAGAGACAAGTGAAAATTTAATCATATATATTTATATATATTACAAGAACTCATATCATTACAGTATCACTTATTTTCTTCTTAAGACATAAGGAAATGTGCCAGATTTATCCCCAGTTTTTAAGACATTTTGTGTTTTTTTTTCTTCAGACAAACATTTGGAATCATTGCACTTAGCAAATACATTGCCCTTGTAGCAAAATACAACTGACACCTCCACCCATATGTTTATAAATGCTGCTCTTATGGGTGAACACAGGAGACACATCAAGCTAAATGATTACAACCATTTCACTTAACAAATACATTGCCCTTATGGCTGAACAGAACTGACATATCCATTTGCAAGCATTGCCTATAGCAAATACATAGCCCTTGGAGCTGAACACATCTGAAACTTTCTGCCAAATGTTTAAAACCTTTGAACTTAACAAATACACTGCTCTTATGATTGAATACAACTGATATATCTCAACAAGTCTTCAGAACCATTTCTTATAGCAAATACATTGTACTTGTGTCTGAACACGATTGATGCATCTGAAATAACAAAATACTTTTTTTTACCATTGCAACTCTCTCAACTTTATTGCACAATTTAAATTGTTTATTTAAAATCCAAGAACATTTTTTTGTATAGAGTTTTTAATCTTTTTTTTTCACATTTTGGGCAGAATTCATTTTTAATTTAGCAAATTTCAATTTCCTCACTTTTTCTTTCCTTTCTTCTGTTTTTCTTTCATTTTCCTTCTTTCATATTTTGCTCTCTTTTTCTTCTATTTTGTTTTTCTTCCTTTCTTTTGATCTCTCTCTCTTATTTTTTGCCATATTCCTTCTCTCTCCTAAAGCATCATATTACTTTTTCTTATTCCACAAAATGTAGAGCAAAGTTTTTAGCTGAAGTTTACTCTATATCTCTAAAGTTAAATATTTTTTTAATGGTCATAAGTTTTAAATTTTTGATAGTTTCATATTTAAAAAGAATTCATTGCAATTAGCTTCAAAGGTTCCACCTTAATATTGTATCCAAATTGTAAGTGAAGAGTCTTACAAAAAGAAACAGTATTGTAATAGGAAAAATTCTTTAAAAAATAGAGGGATGTATAAGACTTAATGTTTTTTATTTCTCTCTGGTCTCTGTTTCAAATAAGAGGCATGATAATTATTCACATGCATTAATAGTGAGGACGGTCATCTTTGTAGCCTAAGATCAGATGAAGGACAAATTATAATTTTCAAGAAAATCAAAATAATAAATTTCATAGCACTGAAAAATGCTGACAAAAGTCTTGGTGTAACAATTCTTATGAAAGAGTAAGGATTAGAATAAAAAAGTCATCAAACTAATGAGTCTGACAATTTTTGCATAAAATTCTCTGGAGAAAAGTGAAATACATAAAAATGCTAATAGACAAAGTACTCATGAGAATAAATTTCTTTAGAAAGGTTCTGATACCCTGAGAAAACCTGTAACACTTGACGGACTGACATGTTAACACTGGTATGAATAGTACTGATCATAATCTATACCAATTTGGGATTAAAATCATACAATACACTATCAACTAACAAATACTAATACAATTATATATATATATATATGTGTGTGTGTGTGTGCAAATATATAGAAAAATAGGAAAGAACATGATGTTAGGTAAATAATCTGAAGTTCTTTAGTATTTTTGTTTTTATTTTTAAAAAACAGTGCTCAATAAAAAATAGAGCCTAAATGAGTAACAGTTTGTCACAGCTGATTGATGTTACCTTCAGCATCTCAACTCCAGAGTTCCATAGGCAGACCTGTTCATCCACTTTTCAGCGGGTATCAGCAATATATGTGTGTGTGTGTGTGTGTGTGTGTGTGTGTGTGTGTGTGTGTGAGAGAGAGAGAGAGGTGTATCTAAACAGAAACCAAACATTTGCAGTGGCATACCAACAAGATGCTTTAGTTTATTTCCAACTGAAATGTTGTATGACAATGACCTTGACTTTTTGTAGAAAAAAAGACAGTGTCAAACCAATGTTGGTTAGAAATTCACTTTCCCATGCAAGAATGAATACAGCCACTTATTTCTTTCTTTCCCAAGTTGAACAACAGATTTTGAAGAGCAACTGGCTTGTGTGAAATTATCTTTCAAATTCGGCAATACATTTACAGAAACCTTTCAAAGGTTGCAACCAGCCTATGGGGGGATTGCAGTCATCATACACAATTGCACTTCAACCAAAATATAAAGAAATATATCAAATGTTAAAGTTAAATGTTTTTGGATTAGTATGACTTTGTTCGTAATAGTTCTTTGCAATGAACTTTGCCTCTAACTCTATATTAGATGAAAGGCTCATCCCCTACCTGATTTCTCACTCTAACAGAGCACAAACATTATGTTATATTCATCATGGCACAGGATGTTTCCAGACTCATCAAAAGCCTGAACTCTACTGTTTATTTTAATTAGATCAAACAGTCAATAAAGAATTATACTTAGAAGTATGAACCAATAAAACCTGGATGCTGCATCATAACAGTGAACCTATTCACACATCATTATTTATTTGTGAATTTTTGGGGAAGTGTGAGAGAATTGTCATCTTCCAGATATTCTACCTACAAAATTTGACCCATGCTGACAGTTTTTTTTCCCCAAAGTTAAAATCCATTCTGGAAGATCATCAGATTCAAACAGTAGCAGACATAAAAAAAAAATAGACGACATGACCTCCATACTATCTCTCAAAACAATTACCAGAATGCATACCAGGAAAAAAACAGGGAAGGATGTACAGTAGAGGGATAGTTTTGAAGAAGACAAGTCCTATTAAATTGTAAGTGAAACAATAAATTTAAAAAAGTATACAGCTTATCACTCTCTTTCTATCTCTCTCTCTCTCTCTCTCTCTCTATATATATATATATATATATATATATATATATATATATATGCAGGATGCGTTGGATAAGTTGTCATCCAAATTACACAAAATTGAAAATAACACTGACATCTCATTTTAATAGATATATTTACCAAAATTACACAAACATAGTAAACAGTAAATTTATTCAATAAAATTGCCATTGGCTTCAACCACAGCCACCAGACAACTTTGGAATCTCCTGCAACTCTTTTGGATAGTCTCTTTGTTTAAGTTGGTGAATGCTGCCATAATCCTTGTCTTCCATTTATATTTGGTGTTACAAGGAATTTTGCTGATCTCTTGCACAACTGTGCTCCACACATAATAATCAAGAGGGTTGCAGTCTGGGGAGTTCAGTAGCCAGATGTAAGGGGTGATGTGATTGTAGAAATTGCCTGACTGCTATGACTGGGTTCTCCTGCTTGTGTGGCATGGTGCACAGTCCTGTTGCCAGACAGGGTCTTCCAGTAGCCACACTCTTGACCCAGGGCAGCAGTATCTCCTCAAAGAATGATGTAGGCCTTCATATCAAGTCTGAGGCCCTGTGGGAAGATGAATGAAGGCATAACATTGCCATCACTAGTGATCACTCCCAACATCTTCATAATCACCATCAGACTCATCCAACTCTTTCTGAATCTTCTACACTGTCCTCAGATTGACACTGAAACACTTTGAAATGTTTGTATTGGAGCTTCTAGCATGAATAGCAAGCAGTACATCATGCTGTTTCCAAATTTCTGGCAGAGTGAATTGTGTCATGATGCTCTTTTTCTCACAGATGGTGCCCAATTGACCTTACTATACTGTGCAGTTGACAAAATCAAAAACAAACAATGCGCATGCATGAAATAAAAGATAAAAAAATGACAAAAATTTGCCTATCTCACCCTATATATATATATATATATATATATATATATATATATATATTGAATGACAGGATAATGTTCAAATGTGTCAGACTTGAAAATGAAAAAGAGGTTGACATAAACAGTGTTGAGAATTCCAGCATTTACAAGATTTTTAATTCTATGTCCTTATGATATAGGTATCATGGCTTCCCACAACTTCCTTTATCTCATTATCTATGAATTGTTATGATCTTGTAGGAATAATAATGGAATAGTTTCCCACTAACTTATCAACAGTTTTGAATTTGAAGTAGTCCTTCTCCCCAGACTGGCTGCCACCCAAGGCTAGAGAGATTGGTCTACCCTGCTATTTACCCTTAGCTGTGAGAAGAGATGGGCTCATGCTTTTCTAAAAGCCATTTGTGAAAAAGTGAATACAACACAACATGGCCAGAATTTGAACTCAGCACGCCAATTCCACTTTATGCACCAATAGCCATTATGCTACCCACTCAGAAAGATTCTTAATCAATTATTTTACATAAAGTCAATATGACTATTGGAATTAAAAGTAAGCAGTCTGCCAAATTATCCATACCACACAGTCTATTGAACATATTGGTGGATCACCCAAGAAATAGTCCAAAGAAAAATTGAATCCATCAAATGTGACCATTGCACAGATTCAACTAAAACCTTTTAAACTACTGAATAAAATTTCATGAAAAATTCTACTTAATGATCCCAATATCTGAAGTAATACTATTATAAAATGCAACTGATTATAGCAAGTGAGCAGAAAATGACAATTTACTTATAAAAGACTGAGAGTATGTGCTTGCTGATGCCATTTGCAATGAAATATACAAGTTTCCATTGTGAAACTGAGGCCAGCTCTTTCTGTCACATATAACAGTAAAGTTTGACAGAGTAACCTGGATTTACAGCTTAGAGGATTTGTATACATGCACTCAAATCAGAATCTAGCCAGTGCTTTTGAGCCAGTTGAACAGAGCGTCACAAGAGAGGCAATGTTGTTAGTAATGACATGATCCTGTGAACTGTTTGCTGTATGATTTTGTTCTAGTAGAGCCTTTGTGTGCAATTGGGATCCCTCTTTTGCACACAAAAGTGTTGTTTTAGTTTACTTATGTAATACTATACTAAGCCTATCATCAATTGCTTGGTGTTAGAAAGGGCTTTATGATGCAAAGCTCTAGCCTTACTGCTTTGAAATATAACTAATTAGAAGACATTTCTCTCTCTCTCTCTCTCTTTCTTTCTCTCTCTCTCTAGATATATATATAGGATGCGATAGATAAATTGTTATCTAAATTACACAAAAATGAAAATAACACTGATATCTCATTTTAATAGATATATTTACACAAAAATATCTTAAAATAGTAATGAGTAAATTTATTCAATAAAATCGCCATTGGCTTCAACCACAGCCTCCAGCCAACTTTGGAATCTCTTGCAACTCTTCTTGATGATCTCCTTGTTTAAGTTGGCGAATACTGCCTTGTGTGTAATATATATATATATATATATATATATATATATATATATATATACTGATTTCTGGAATACACCAGATCTAATGAGGGTTTTCTCTATCCAGAGGATGCATGTTCGAATTTTGTCAGAAAGCATATATTTTTCATTAATAAGATTTCTTGAATATTCAGGCAGGTAAACCAAAATAAATAAATATACTGGTTAATAAATAAACAGTGTCTACTCAAATATGAGTAGCCACCAAAAATAATGTTTAAAGTTATAAAATCTATCAGATTAATAAATAAACATCTATCACTTCTTTAGAAAATATACATATATATGCAGGAGGCACAGTGGAGTAGTGGAATAGTGGCTCGGATTGAGGAATCAGAGAGCCAAGTTCAAATTCTAGTCAAATCTATTACATTCACTTATGTGCCAATACCCTTCGGAAAGGTTTTTCTTCTCCGTCCAGCTATGGGTAAATAGCAGGACAGACTATTGGAATTAAAAGTAAGCAGTCTGCCAAATTATCCATACCACACAGTCTATTGAACATATTGGTAGATCACCCAAGAAATTGGATGGCAACTGGTCTAGGAGAAGGACAACTCTGAATTCAAAACCTGCAGAGGGTTGTTTGGAAACCTTGTGGCATGTAGTGCACCAGGTCTCTTTATTTAACCCTTCAAAAAAAGTGTGGTTAGTTTTTGCACAAAGCCTTCACCATTATAATCAAATCATATGTGCTGGTGTCTGACTGTCAGTTCCTAGGAACTAAGCTGCTTGACCCTCATATGTCAAATACGATGGGAGAGTTCACCATATATATATGATGGACTTTCCCATTATTTTTGTCACATGAGGATCAATGATTCACTGTTTTCTCCCCATTTATTTCCGTTTGTCTGTTATCTGATACCAAACCCATGCAGCTCTTGCATAATAATCCACCTATATTCCAAATCCATGGAAATTGTCTTGAATCATTATTTATGCAACGTTGCCACAATTTACTCAGGTGCTTTATTCTAGACTTCATATAATGATTAATTTCTACATTGTCTTCAATTCTTATGATTTTGGACATTCTACTGGAAGTTTTTTGGTTGCACACCAATTTTTCTCATGTTATCTCTCAGTTCATCCTTGTATCTCAGAAGGAGTCTTCTATCAAGAAACTTACTGTACATTAGGATTTTTGAAAGACTATAAACAGGCATTCTCATAACATATCCCAGCCATCTTAAATGAGACTGCTTCAACATGGTTTCTGTGCTTTACATCCCACAATTAACAAACAATTCTTCCTTAGAATTTTTAGCTTTCCATCTGTGCCCATATATACTATGCAAGCATTTTTTTGACAATATATATATATATATATATATATATATATATATATATATATATATATATATATTAATGAATATACATATCCTATATAGGCAGCATATCTTAAATAATTTAATTAAATAATATAGACGTATTATGTCTATTGATTTTTATAATAATCCTTTCAAGTTCTCTGGTTAGCTTCATGATGTTAATTTGAAATTCATCAAGAAAGGAACTGTAGTTTTTGTTAACCAAAGTGCTTTTGATCTCCTCCAAGATCATCCTTAGGGGTGAATTGCAATGACAAACCTAGTATAACTGTGATTATTGTAAACACATGTGAATGTACTCTGTTATAATTATTTTAAAATTTTGAATTTATCCATTGTAGCTATGGTGTTTTTTGTAAAAAGACATTCACAATATAAGGGAACTAACCACAGATGGTAAAAATACAAATGGCATTAAATGTTGGTCAAATATATTTTAAAACATTGCTACTATACTCATAATAAGTTTTGATCAGCGTTGGTTGGTTGCTTTTGATATAGAGGGCCTCGAGAATTTGAAGTTTTTGTTTACTATTTTCATGGTGTAGTATATTGGTGTTGTCAACAAGTATTTTCCTGTATTTTGAACGTGAACAGGAATGTGTCTTTAAATGTTGTGTGATAGGACTTATATCTGACAAGTGTAGTGTAAGACATCTTGATAATGCTGTGGTCATCAAACCAACATATGTACTTATATTTTTTGTCAGAGATACAATTTCCCAAAGGGCATCTAAATTGATATACAATGTTGGTCTTTTTTTGTCAGAGATACAATCTCCCAAAGATAAACAATATTGGTTTTCTCCAAAACACTAGTTGACAGAGAAGAGTTATTGCATATGATTAAGTTGGTTGTGTTAAATTTAGTATAATATATAATTAGTTTTTTTTGTTGTGTTAAATTTAGTATAATATATAATTAGATTTTTGGGGTTTTTTTTACTGGGATCAGTGGGGTATATATTAGTACTTATGTGATTTTTTAGGATTTCTTCATCTTGTTTATAGTTAGAATGCATTTGATTACAGTATAGTAGGTTGATATGTTTAGGATTATTTGAGGAAGTATTATGTTCTTTTTGATTTATGTTAATACGTCTAATGACTTATATAATTTGTTCATCAACAATGTAATTAGGAAAGTTATTATTAATGAGAGTTTGTTTAATGTTCTTTAATTCAGTGTAGAAAATTCTTTTCATGAAAGTTAACTTATGATTTATTAAATTTTGTATAATAGCTATTTTGTAATAGTCAGGACATTCACTTTTATAGTTTAGAGTACACGTGTTTATGCTAGTTGGTTTTTTATATGGGGAATCAGTAAATGTATTATTATTAATTTCTATCAACACATCAAGAAAAGGGTTTTTATTGTTATTGTTTAGTTTGTATGTGAACTTAAGGACAGTTTTTTTTTAAGTTTCTTGTAGTTCATGTATATCATCTAGGTTTTTAACTAAGATGAGAATATCATCTACATATTTTAGGCAGCTGAAGTGTTTTTTAGTGGTGTTAAATATCTTATTTTCAAGGTTTTTTAGTGGTGTTAAATATCTTATTTTTAAGGTTAGACATTACTAAATGTTGGTCCCAAAACTGAACCCATGGAAACACCATCACATTGTACATAGGTATTATTTTGATAGTCATGGAAGGGGACTTCAATTGCACAAGTCACATATATATATATATATATATATATATATATATATATATATATATATATATATATATATAGCTGACCACTCGTAATCAAGTATACCTGTCTACTAGGGCAGCTAGCCAATACCTATTGCAGACGCTTGCTCAGGCACATTTATGTTTGTTCAAAACCCACAGAGCCCACCTGTGGTTTATACTGCAACTATGCTGAGCAGGCTTTAGTTACAGTTTCTGGAAAAGAGCGTGTTATCTAGCGTGATCAATAATCTGAACAAGACCGGCATACTCAAAACCCCAGTCACGATGACTTGTGACTTTGTGCTAGCACAGCTATTGACGGCTTACAATTTCATTCACAAGGCTTGGGTCAACCCGTGGTATGGTTTTCAGGCACTTTCCAAAGGAGCCACATGATGGGATCAACCACTCCAGTTTGATAACATCAGGAAGTTTCCATCATGACAAATCAACCATGGTTAGATTTGAACCTGGGTCTGTCTCATGGTCAGAAAGCGAACGTTCTAATCACTCAGCCATGAGTAATATATATATATATATATATATATATATATATATATATATATATATATATATACGCACACACACACTCAGTTTGTGAATGTATAGAGAGCATAATCATTAATAGCTTGGAAAGAGAAATCTGTGAATTGATTTCAAACTCTGGCCAAGTCCATTGCATTCACTTTCTCACAAATGCCCTTGGGAAAGGATATGAATCCATCTCTTCTCACCATAAGTATGGCTTAAATAGCTCTCCATCCTTATGTGCCAGCCAGTCTAGGAAATGGCAAACTCTCAATTCTCAAAAGTGTCGCTGGTTCTGTACAACCTTTTACCATTTTAAGCAAATCATATGTGCAGCTGGTCTAGTGGTTCAGTCCTAAAAAATTAACTGTCCAGCAATCATATGTAAAAATTAACTGGAGTGTCCACTATATGTAGTTTATACTTAGAACTGATTTGAGCACTTTAGCTTTCATTTTTTCTCAAATCCAACAGGTCCAATCTCAAATGCTCAAAACATGTCCTTGTGGCAATATTTATGGCTACAATATTTTATAGGAAAACATTTTTGAGGTTGCAAAACTTTAAATGACAGAAAAAGGTGCAGGAATATGCATATCAGTTAAGTTAAAAATTTGATTTTTAGGTATAGTTTAAGTTAGTTAAATGCTGTACCTAATACACGCTTGGGCGATCATGTCTTTTTTGATTCATGATTGACTAGGTAGAAGATTTTCTTGCAATAGGTTACCATTTCTTTTGGCGCTTTTGGTTTATTAAAATAAAAAAATGTTTCCAGGATTTTGTTTCTTTCTTTTCCACAGATTAATTATTTAAGCTAACTTTTTAAATGGCAGGAAAATATTGCATGAATGCACATGCCAAAAAGGTAAAAAAAAATTAGAAAATTATTTTTTTTAAAGTGTAATTTTTCTTTTTATTGTTATTTTAATTATACACAAAAACTTCAAAAATGATATTTTAATTCTTTTAGATTAAAAAAAAGAAGAAAAACTGGGAATTAAAACAAATGTTTGGTTCCCAATTTGAATATTTGTTAACAGTCTGATACTCTGTCTAAATTTCTGGGATGAGCAGTCATCATTATTTAGACTGTTTATATTCAGATTATTGTCCTCATCTGATGTAAATAACTAAGATACTCCTTGAAGTATTCTATGCAAAATAGAGGTGCACCTTCATTGCATCAAATTATCACCATTTTTTCACCACTTTTCTCTTCTAGAAGTCTGCATGCAGACATAGCACTTTCTTTGTTTTTTTCATCCAACTTGCAGGTAAAAATTCCAGGGAATGTTGTAACCTCATGAATCCTAGACTTGCCAATTAATCATTTCAACTTGAATGATAAATGAATTATGTCTGTATCAGTGAAAAAAAGTTTAAATCATCAATTGATGATACTTGCCGACTGTCAATGAAACATCAACTGATCATGCCTACCATTCAAGGGTTAATGGTGTCATTTCTTTTTTGTTTTTCCAAAATTTCAAGCTGTTTTTGTTTATTTTCCACAGATTAATTATTTAAGCTAACCCTTAAATAGCAAGAAGATGTTGCATGAATACACATTCCAAACAAGTAAAAAATTAATTTTTTAGAAGCTATACTTGTCAATTAGTCATTTCAATTCAAATCATGAACAAATGAAGCTGGTATCATCAGTAAAAGTTTAAATCATCAATTGATGATATTCACTGATCTCCAGTGAAACATCAATTGATGATGCCTTCCATTTAAGGATTAAGAATAGCATAAAATCATATTGTAAATTACTATTGAAAAAAGAACGTAGTATTGAGTTTCCTATTAAGCAGCTAGCTTTTTCATCAACCCTTATCAAAGAGGATCATTGATAAAGTTAAAAGATTTTAAAAGCAAAATTACCAAATGCCTTATCAATCACCTCTTTAAAAAATAAATAAATAAACGAGAGACAAATAGTAGACCAAATTAAATAATAAAAAGCAGTTTTAGGAAGCAGAGAAAATCATTTTGTTTACAAAGAGATGGTTTTCGTCTAGAAATAAAAAGAAATTCAATAATCTTCAAATGAAATGACAACCATACAACACTTAGAATTTTGAAACAATCATTTGAAAAAGTTTTGTCACAAACTGGATAATCAATGAAATATTGACCAATCGTTGAATTTGAAATCTTCTAAATATGGATAGTTTTATTGTTTAATCTCTTAAACCAATCAGCAATCAAAAAGCTAGCCACTTAAAAGGACTTCTGATATGTATCACTTACAGCTACTTTGACTAGTTTTCATCTTCTATGTGCCATGTTTCTTCAGGATATTGGCAATCATGACTCTCCACAATTTCCTGCCTTTTGTAGCTCTTAATAAATTTTGCCATTTTGTTATCTCTCCTAAACCCTGTTCCACCATCCATTTATTCAATCTCACTAGGCAGGGGGTTATGTGTTATTTTCCTCTGTCCCTTTTGCTTTCAATCTGTCCTATGTGTATCAGATTTTCCAAACACTCTTTCTTCATTATGTGCCCTAGAAATTTCCAATCTCATGTTAAGTATAAGTGTCCTTTTGTTTCCATTTTCTTTAAAACTTCCTTGTTACTCACATGTTCAGTCAATCATATTCTCAGCATCCTTCTGTTGAAACACTGTTCTTTCACCTTAAGTATTTTTCTGTATCTGTGCAGAGATTGCCCAACATTCACTGCCATATAGGAGAACTGATATTACATAACAGTCCAGTACTCTTTTCTTTGTTTCTAACAAACTTTTCCTGTTTTTTAATACTTTGCTTAGATTTGGAAGGCATTTTCACTATCCCAATGCGCCTTCAGATTTCAGTGTCGCATTTTCTGTTCTCTCTTAAAACACTTCTCAGATATTTAAATTGAAATAATTGTTTCATTTTGGTATCTCCAATTTGTAATTTGCATGTTGTGCTGTCCCTTTTGCTAACAACCATGCATTCTATCTTCTTGCAACTGATGTTTAATCCTTTCTTCATGTTTTCCTTCACTACCTTTTGCAGGAGTTTTTGTCGTTTCCTTTCTGTGTCTGCTATCAACATTCTGTCATCTTATGTTGTTAAGATTGTGGCTGCCAATAATGAAGTAGGACTTCTAGTTCTCTCAGAATCGCCTCACTGTAAAGGTTGAAAAAATCTGTTGAGAAGACACATCCTTGTTTTACACCTCTTTCTATATCTGTATATTTACTGTATTCATTTTCTGGCTGAATGCAGGCAGTTTGCTGCCACTATAGGTTCTGGATTATTCTAATGTCCTTCTCAAATACAAGGTCTGTCTGAAAAGTAACAGGACTTGTGTCACAAACAATTTATTTCAATTCCAAACAACAAACTACATGGTTTCCCTTCAAAGTAATCCCCCTTGATTCTAATGCATTTTTGCATCCTTCTCTGTCACACTTCTATACACTGCTGGAAGGATTCTTCTTGGATGAACCTTAGTTCCATCATTACAGTCTTCTTGATGGCCTCCATACCTTCAAAACGGGTCCCCTTGATGACCCCCTTGCACTTGGAGAAAAGAAGAAAGTGACAGAGAGCAAGATCAGGGGAATAGGGAGGTTGTTCCAGTACGGCGATGTTCTTCTCGATCAGGAACTGCCGGATGCTCAGGCCTGATGAAAAAACCAACGATTTGTCCTGCCACAAATCTCACATGTGAAAAAAAATGCAATGGTTTCAGAAAGCTAAGATTATAGTTACATACTCCCAAGATATCATGTTAGATGATAACATAATCTGCTTTTTCCTCTTTTGCCAAGAACTCACACAGCACATTGAAATAGTTAAAAATGTCTTCCAAAAGTTAAAAAAACAGGAAAATTTTGTTCCAAACAAAACAAAAATTGCTTAACTTCTATGTTATGTCAATTCTCCTATATGGCAGGAAATGCTGGATAATTTCCTCACAGATAAAGAGGAGACGAGGCAACAGGGATGTAGCTTTACATGAAGATGCTGAGAATATCATGGATAGAGCATGTAAGTTTTAAGGAAAATAAAAATAAAACTGACACTTAGATTCAGAAAGACAGATGAAATATCTGTGACAAATAATGAGGAAAGGGGTTTGGAGAATTTAACACTCACAAGACCTACTGAAGGCAAAAGAGGCAGAGGGAAACTGATAACCTACTTAATGAGCTTGTGTAAATGGAATGGCAAAAGATAGAATGAAAGGGATAGTAAGAGAACAAACACTGCCAAGAGCTACAAAAAAACAGGAAGTTGTGGAAAGCTATGATCGCATATTATTTGAAAGAAAACAGCACATAAAAGAAGAAAGTAGCACGTTTTCAGTTTAATTTGATCTTTAAAATTCAACATCACTTATTTTTTTTTAAATGCCTCCATAAATTACATTGATTGTATTTTTTATGGATTATCAATCTTTTGCAGGTTATTTAAAGCCCCAAAATGTATTTAGATTGTAAAAATTTTTTTTAGATAATAATGATTTACTGATGCAAGTATGACTAATTAACCCATAACTGGGGGAGAAGAGATGGATTCATACCTTTCCCAAGGGTATTTGAAAATAACAAACCTGACTGGAATTAAGACTCAGCTTTTCAATATCTAATTCCAAACCATTATTCATTACACCACCCGCACATCCAAATTTGCAGTACCTGATATCCCCAAGCAGTCTCCTATCTAGGTACTGATCAGGCTAGATGTTGCTTAAATTCGGTGATCGTACGGGAACCAATGTTTCAACATGATATGGTCGTAAGCTCTCCTTATGGTACATCATTAATTTTGGTCGAAACTGACATTGTTAAATATTTCTTTATTTTCATTTGCTATTGTTTGAGATTTTTTGTTTTGTCTTTCCTAATTTTTACTTTATTTGTAGAGAAAGCAAATCTTTCAAACATGTATTTAAAAATGATCACCTTCATGCATTATGACTTTTCTTTCCCTCCTTACTGCAAACAATTTCTGTATTGTGAAAATTAAATCCATATCATATCTTCTCCCCAAAATAGTTTTTACCCCAACAGCAATTTCATCAAGTGACAAGAAATCATGAGGTTTAAAGCTGCTTAAGGATAGACATGTTTGTTTTCATTGTTTTCTCTCTCTCTCTCTCACACACAAACACACAAATCATTAACTATAAATGTTCAACATGGACTGCAGTATTTCAATTCTTGGGAAACTGCTTTCAAATAAAAGAGACCTGAAGCACACCAAGTTAGATTATGGTTTCCCTACAAATTTTTGGTTGCAGGTTCAAACCCAGCCAGAGAGCACATTTTCTTTATTACGTTCTCTGAAATGGGATGGTTGAATGTCTAAGTGGAACTTATCTATACGATCCACTGCTAAAGATGCTGATAGAATGGTCATCTCCTAATAAAATGGTCATCTCTTTATACCAGGTCATCTCCTAATAAAATGGTCATCTCTTTATACCAGGTCATCTCCTAATAAAATGGTCATCTCTTTATACCAGGTCATCTCCTAATAAAATGGTCATCTCTTTATACCAGGTCATCTCCTAATAAAATGGTCATCTCTTTATACCAGGTCATCTCCTAATAAAATGGTCATCTCTTTATACCAGGTCATCTCCTAATAAAATGGTCATCTCTTTATACCAGGTCATCTCCTAATAAAATGGTCATCTCTTTATACCAGGTCATCTCCTAATAAAATGGTCATCTCTTTATACCAGGTCATCTCCTAATAAAATGGTCATCTCTTTATACCAGGTCATCTCCTAATAAAATGGTCATCTCTTTATACCAGGTCATCTCCTAATAAAATGGTCATCTCTTTATACCAGGTCATCTCCTAATAAAATGGTCATCTCTTTATACCAGGTCATCTCCTAATAAAATGGTCATCTCTTTATACCAGGTCATCTCCTAATAAAATGGTCATCTCTTTATACCAGGTCATCTCCTAATAAAATGGTCATCTCTTTATACCAGGTCATCTCCTATAATAAAATGGTCATCTCTTTATACCAGGTCATCTCCTAATAAAATGGTCATCTCTTTATACCAGGTCATCTCCTAATAAAATGGTCATCTCTTTATACCAGGTCATCTCCTAATAAAATGGTCATCTCTTTATACCAGGTCATCTCCTAATAAAATGGTCATCTCTTTATACCAGGTCATCTCCTAATAAAATGGTCATCTCTTTATACCAGGTCATCTCCTAATAAAATGGTCATCTCTTTATACCAGGTCATCTCCTAATAAAATGGTCATCTCTTTATACCAGGTCATCTCCTAATAAAATGGTCATCTCTTTATACCATTCCTGACTCTTCATGCTATGCTCTATTTTTACAAGAGTCTGATCAGACCAAAAATGGAGTATTACTACCATATCTGGAGCTCCACAATCCTATCTTTCCAGCATTGACAGAGTTAAAAAAGCATTTACATGACCTAGTGGATAATGAATTATTTTCCACCCTACATCCTCTTACCCACAGATAAAACTTTCCAAATCTCTCACTATTCTATCACTATTTCTATGGAAAATGTTCAAACAAGTTACATTCCTTGGTTTTACCAGTTCAGACCTTTACAGCTAAAACCCACCATGCTGCATACACAGAGTGAATCCTATTCAGTCTCTTTGTATTCCATTGGTAAGATGAAAGTTTCATTTGGGCAGCTTTTTCCCAAGTGGTTGCTTCTCTGATTACCACAATCTTAACCTCTTCAAGTCTAGGTGTAACAGTTATCTATCTTACATATCCTCATAATCTGAACATTTTACCTCCCCCTCTTGTCCATAAAAAAGCCTCTTTTGGTGATCATCTACCTTGAGTGGCTCTTGGGCCTTATATTGGGTAAAGTCTAATGTAAAAAAAATATCATTTTGGCAACTATGTTATTTTCCCCAAACACTAATTACCAACACCTGAACACACCAAAATTAACACAGTTTTTGTTTTCAAAAATAGAAATCTTTTATTTTTAACTTTTTCTTTTTTTTTCAAATGATCAAGTTGTCACGAAATAATTTTGTTTTGCAAATCTTTTGAAAATTTGAAATGCAGTTTTTGAGTTTTGTCATTGACTTGCATTACAGAATAAAAGTAAAGTTGAAAAAATAAACGCAAACACACCCACTCACTATTCTCCATCGAACAATACAAAAATCTGAAAGCACCTTGTCTTTAAAAAAATTTTTTTTCTTCCAGCTCACCATCAACCAATAATGTGGGGGTGGAGGTTGATAGAAATTTCTTTTTCATTTGAACATTCATTTCCTATTTTCTCTTCTCTTTTTTTCTTCTTTTCCTTCCTCTAAATTTCCTTTTCTGTTTCCACCATATTTAATTCTTACATCCCCACCTCCATATACTGTCATTTCTTTCAAACTCTTTCTGGCTCTTTCTTTATTACATTTGTCAAAACATTTCTCAAAGTTAGAATTACTTAAAACCATAATTGACTCTTACATACATAGATATATGTAATTTTGCATTTATATCAATGTTTATATACTCTCTCTCTCTCTCACACACACACACACACACACACACACACACACACACACACACACACATATATATATCAATTTTTACATTTCTGTATATATATATATATATATATATATATATATATACAGAAATATAAAAATTTAAGAATACTAGAAAAACTCAAATTTTCCTTATCTGTCACATTCAATGAAATTTGTTTGAAAGAAAGGTTGCTGCCCAAACATACATTATATATATATATATATATATATATATATATATATATATATATATATATATATATAATATGGAGAAAACAACTGAAAAGTTGCAAATTAATTGAATGTTTTTTGTAAAAGTATTTATTTATATTTTTATATATATATATATATATATATATATTTGATATTTCAGATCTGCCCTGATCTTTCGTCAGAAATAAATTATTATATATATATATATATATATATATATATATATATAGATAGATAGATACTTGTATCCAAGGATGCACATCTACTAGGGCAGCTAGCTAATCCCTGTTGCAGATGCCTGCTCAGGCACATTTGTGTTTGTTCAAAACCCACAGAGCCCACCTGTGGTTTATACTGCAACTATACTGAGCAGACTGTAGTTAGAGTTTCTGAGAGAGAGTGCATTATCGAGTGTAATCAACAGTCTGAACAAGGCCGGCACACTCAAACCCTTGGTTATGATGACTTGTGACTTTGTGCTAGCACAACCATTGCCAGCTCCCAAAGGGTTCAGTCTACCCAATTTCACTAACAAGGTTTGGGTCACTCGACCACATGCTTATTAGAGAGAGACTCAGCCACTTTCGTCAATCAAGCAAGGGTGAATAGTACCTTGAAATAAAATCTTTCTCATTAAAGATTCTCAAAATTTCATATGTGCTTAGTTTCGTATCCAGACGTAAACAAAGTAATTTTCTAAAGTCATTAATTTTTTCATTTATTAATCCAACAGATTTTATTACTTTAAGCATTATTTTAGCAGATACTCATATTTAAATAGATGCTTCATTTATGGGTAATGGAGTGGCCGAAAACATTTAGGACAATACGGACAATTTTGGCACTCCCACCAAACAAGAAAAATGTAAGAATGCTGGAAAAACTAAATAAAAAAAATTAATTAAATATTCCTTGTCTGTCATATTCAACGAAAAAGAAAAGTTGCTGCCAAAATATAAAAATTAAAAGTTCAATAACTTTGAGCTCTGAGTTTTACAGAGATAGATCTTCACATCAGGAGTAGGATAGAATATTTGTTATTTTATATAAAAGGTTAATAGTCAGAGTTGAATCAGACAAGGAAACAGTAGTATTAAAAAGTGGAGGAGGAGAATAATGATAATAATATTAATAAAAAATAAAAATAAATGTATCTGTGGGGGTTAATTGAAATGAGCATGTTTTTCTTCATCCAGCCTCATATGTGCTTAAGAGGAATTTCCTAATATGTAAGCAAGGACTGAAAAAGCAAGCCTTATAACAACCACATCAATATTTGCAACCTCTGCCAACAGGAAAAATTATCAATTATTACATTTCTGGATCCAAAGAACCTTTTGAACCAGAACTGAAGTCTTGAGTCCTTGCATACATATTAGGAAATTTCTCTTAAGCACATATGAGGCTGGAAAAAAAAATACATTTCAATTAACCCACCACTGATACATTTATAATACTCTTGCTTTTCTTCTCTTCCCCTTCTTCTTCTCCTTCCTTCTTCCCATCCTCCTCCTCTCCTTTTCTGTTACACCTAACATTGTGTATTTGTTTATTTATTTTTAAAAAAATAATATAGCGTTCATTAGTTTTAAAAAAAATAAAGTATTAAGAGGTCATTTGATAAAAATCACCTGAGGATACCGTAAAGTCAAAACCAAGGTAGTGGATTCAACTGACCTCCTGATTTTTAAAGTATACATATATATATATATATATATATATATATATATACAGGCGCTTATAAAATGATTTAAGCTCCAATGTAACAAAGGTGTAAGCATCTCTGAGAAGATGCTTATGGAACAAGCCAGAATGTTTCATAAGAAACTCAGCACCTAACGTATGTCAGTGATTATTCGCAAGGATATTTACACAAACTGGGACATGGCATTTAATTTCATAGTTTATATGGTGAAAAGCATCTCCTGCTGACATTGGACATAGAAGCAAAGTTTCTGAATGAATTTGCAGAGTTAGAAACATTCATGATGATTTTATTTCTTGTTTTAAGCTTTGTTCTACCTTTGATAACACTGCAATATGTATGTGGAATGAGATGGCAAGACTATGTTTGCATAGGCATTTTGTAAGGGGGATTTCTGTTGTCTGTCATTTTCTGTGGTCCAGCAGTCACAGTATTGCCAGATTAAAGAGTTTGGACTGTGTTTATATATATATATATATATATATATATATATATACTAGCAGCATGGCCCGGCGTTGCCCATGCTTGATTCAAAAATCGTACGTTTAGGTAGTTTCCTCTTACTTTTCAACGAATATGTGTAAACTGATTTGCAGTACAAATGGTAGTTACGCTCACCAAGCGTTTCATGTGACAAAACATACTGCCTCCGTTGAGATTGACTGGAAAGCCTCAAAGAGGCCTCTACCTCGGTTTCCTCCTCCTGCTTTCTCTTTGCCGCAGAGGCTCTTTTAGAACACCTGCTAAGGTTGCCTCACCATGGTATTTTGGCACGCTTAGCAAAGCTTCCGGGTCGGTCATTGCCCCGGCACTCAGAAGAGTGCAAAGCAGAGGTTGAAGTAGACGCCAGCCGCTTCTCCCCCAAGGAGGCACACTCAATGGAACCCTGCTCCAGTTTCCCCTTAGCCTTTGAGGCTTTTTTAGAACGCCTGCTAAGGTTGCCTCACCTGGGTGTTTTTGCAGAGCTCCAGGGTTGGTCATCGCCACAGCACGCAGAAGAGTGCAAAGCAGAGGTTGAAGTAGACGCTATATGATCATCTGTAATCGGAGTTATTATGTGCTCCTCCGCAGTCACCTGTTCTGCATGTGTAACATTAATGGTGTTAGGGGTCTTCAGTTGCTGATGTGCGGATGTTCGTCGTGTAGGAGCCATTTGAAGGGTTGTAGAAATGCTGTGTAAGAATGCGAATAGAAGTTGATGCCGAAGCTGAAGCGGTGCAACCTCATTGTATACAAAAACTAAAAATGCAGTGGAGCGGTATGGAAAAAGCTTCTCCTAGCTATGGGCCGTGCTTTCTGGCAGCACGAAAATATCACTCTAGGAAGAGGTTACGCAACCAAAACATTGAAGCGTTGAAGGTTAAAAAGTAGTGAAACACTGAGCTGTACTGGGCCGCATAGTAAAGGCAGAAGAGAAGTAACTTGCGACAGCAGTTAACTGTCTAATAGCAAAACTGAACTACGAAAAGGTAGAAATAGGTATGGAATGCTAAGATGGACTGGGCTGCACAGTAAAGGCAGCACGTAGAGATAAAATGGGTAATGCAAACGTTTAAGCAAATAGGTAACTTGCAGTAGAAGGAAGCTGTCAATTAATCCAAGGACAGATGCATTAATGGCGATCAAATCAAGACATGAGTGTGGATGCAGCCACGCTGAAGGTATTTAAAGGGAGTGTGACTTGTCATTGATTGGTGTAACCTGGACAATGGCCATGACGCAAAGTAGAAGACATAACTTCTTGTATTCTCCCTTCAAGTTCTTCCAAAGTCTTAGTTTGGTATAGTAGACTGGCTCCTTTAACCAACTCCAAAGAAAAAAGTCACAAAGTGTTAAGTTAGGACTCCTGACTAGCCACTCATAAATAAAATAGGGAGTTACTTTTCAATCACCCTGTATATAAAATATTTAAAATACTGACCTTTATACTACCATGGTTTCTATCAGAATGGTTTTATCTAATGAAACCATCCTATGAGAAACTGTGGTAGCATAAAAGTTTGTGTTTCAAATATTTTATATCTTAAATTACCCTACATTTTTTATTTTGAAAATTGCATTGAATACTCTCTTAATTTAGCCATTCTTTTTGACAAATATTACTTTTGCCAGAGATTGAATTTATCTTCTTTGACTCTCCCGTTGAACTCGACATATGAGGGCCAGACAGATCAGTTCCCAGAAACTGAAAGCCCGACGTCCACACAGGATTTGATTATAGTGGTGAAGGCTTTGTGCAGGGCTATCCACACTTTTTGGAGGGACGAATACAGGGACCTGGTGCAACGAATGACACAAGGTCCCCAAACGACCCTCCGCAGGTTTTGAATTCAGAGTTGTCCTTCTCCTAGACCAGTTGCCATCCAAGGCTATAGAACCCAGTCTGTCCTGCTATTTACCCATAGTTGGAGGGAGAAGAAGAGGATTCACACCTTTCCCAAGGGTATTAGCACGTAAGTGAATGTAATGGATTCGACTGGAATTCGAACTCAGCTCTCCGATTCCTCGATCCAAGCCGTTATCCATTACTCCACCGTGCCTCCAATTTATAAAGTGTATATATATATATATATATATATATATATATATATATATATATATATATATATATATATATATATATATATATATATAAACAACTCAAAGACATTTATCAATAGAATTTAATGTATTTTAAGTCCTGTAGAAAAAAATGCTTAATAGAAGTCTACTTAACTCTATACTCCTAAAATCTATGCCTAAACTTGGAAATTTAATTTACTATTCATTTTTTTTTTTCTTGATAAGAGTAGATATATTGGCTCATTGCCCGGTTCACACTCCTACCCAGTCTTTTGACCTGGAGTAGAGTTTTTACCCCTTGTTTCCTGTTTGGGACTGGGTTTCCAGTTCCTTCTAAATTCTACTTCAACTCTATATTTCTTATATTTCCACCTAAACTCTGAAATTTTATTTACTATTTATTTATTCTCTCAAGAGGAGTAGAAGTTTTGCCTGTCATCCAGTTCACACTCCTCCCCAGTCTTTTGAACAATAAATGTTTAATAAGCGTATCTCATTAACTGACTCTAGAGTTTCACATAAAGCTATTCCTCAGGATCAAATAGTTTGTTAAATCTGTTGAATTATTACCAGATCTCTTATTTATACTCCACAAAGACAAACAATAATCATGGATTTTTATGCAAAACTCTGGAGTTGATCAATGGAGATAGGTATTATTATTATTATGAGAAAGTTTTCATATGTAAGGCATTTTTTCCCCAAGTATTATTATTGTACTTTGATCTTTCCTGAATTTAGTCTTTTCATTTACTGGCTTCATAAACATCTTGCTGTTATTGGTATCATGTAACCCAATACTACCTGCTGTATCATTGGATCATCAGAAACTAAGCCAGTTTCCCTTCCAAGCTTTTCTGGTAAGGAGAGTGACTAGACACTCAGTGGGATTAAAAACAAGCCTTTCAAAGTGTAGATAAACCTTCTTATCAGAGTCAAAGGTCATCTTGTAATATGGGGTGTAGATTGGGCTTCATATAACCAGTTATTTTTTTAGAGTAATATGCGGGGAGCGAAAATGAGGACAAGATGCACATTTCATTTTAATGTCATTTGTTGCTTAACAGTAGAAAGGAAAAAAAAAAAAAACTTAGTTCGTCACTAGTGGTACTGAACAAGGGCAGTGGCTCCAAGGAGCAGGAAGTTCAACAGAGAGATGGTAACTACAGTAGGTTTTGACTGGTTACAAGCTAAATCAGTATATGAAACTGAACTACTGACAGTATATCCAGGGTAGTGATGACATGCTGGGTGGAGGGCTTCCCTGACTGCAGTCAACGGCAGGGTGAAAGCTCTCCCCGATTCAACCATTGAGCTGGTGTCCCTAACTAAAGCGAACTTTCAAACAGGAGGACATTAACTGTGATTTGACCTGGAGAGGGATGGATTCCACCAGGCCACTGAACCCAGAGGGGGATGATGGAATCATCCCCAAAGCCACTCTGGCTTTCAATCCAGATATGTGGAGAGAGCTGCTTTGGTGCTCAGAGACCCCACAACCTCACACAGATACAGAACTGATGATAAAACAACTTGGAGCAGTTTGCTATTGTTATAACCAAAACTGCCACCTGGCATCACCAGTGAAATCTAGTACTGAAAAAGGTTACAGACAAAACATATGCAAATATTCTTGGCATATTATATATTAAAATTGTTAATATCTATCAATAATAATTTGATTGAGTGTGTGAATCTATAATGCAGAAAGTTCCAAAGAAATTTATTGATGTAATGGAATAACCTGTCACCCACATGAGTGACTACACTATAGGTAGTAACTACCTGTAAATCAACAGACTACAGGGACTGGCTGCAACCTGTTCCAGCTAAACAGTCGAACTCTCTGCCCGAAGGCAGAGAGGAACCCAGACGAGGCTCTGTCAAAGGGCAGAGTCTTGTTAGGGGAGGTAGACTGACCCTGAACCCGTTTATACGGGTTCAAAAAGGGAATATTTTTGGCTGAGCCTACGGGCTCAGAAAACCCACATTAAACCTGGCCTTGTGCCACATGCAACCCTCGTGGGGGTGTAGCTAGATATCACTGGCTGGGATCTGTTGAGTACGACTCCGACTTACGTGAGAACTACCGACCTTCCAATAGTAGCCCTCACTACTGGATTGACTTGCAACGACCTTGTGCATAACTGTTACCTTTATTCCTATTGTACTGGTTTTGTACAATAAACCTTTACTTATTTTATTCACCTTGTTTTTCAAGTATATATTCCTATTAGCACGGAATATAACACTTACTTCAGCTATTTTTAAAAATTCTACATGTAAATTTATATTAACAATTTAAAAAAAAAGACTAATTTCTTTTTTAGAGACCATTAAGAAGTTTGTCTCTCTTGCTCTCTCTCTCTCTCATTGATTAATTGATTTGTTTTTTATGACTTATCAACATTTTCAGGTTATTTAAGGCCAGAAAATATTTTTTTTATTGTAAGAATTCTTTTGAGATAATAACAATTTAGTGATAAAAGTCTTACTAATTAACCCATAGTTGGGGGAAGAAGAGATGGATTCATACCTTTCCCAAGAGTATTTGCACGTAAGTGAATATAACAAACCTAACAGGAATTGGCTCTCTGATTAAAAATTCTGAGCCATTACCCATTACACCACCCACACATCCAAGCTTACAGCACCTGGTATTCCAAAGCCGTCACCTATCTAGGTACTGACCAGGTTCAATGTTACTTAACTTCGGTGATCATACAGGAACCAATGTTCATTAGTTATAGCTCTCAAACATCAGGTCTTAAAATTAAAATTGAAAGTTTATTTAACTTTAAATATGTCTTTGTTAAAGAACAGACAGTGTTTGAATTTTTGAAATTAAGAATTATCAGTATTATAGATTTGCATCAACTAGTCTCATCTTGGTTGTTACTGCCACAACAATACAGCTTATAACGTTATGTTAGTAATGACATACTAATTTTTCATACATAAAATAATTGTTTATTCACTTCTAGACTCTGTTAAATTAATTTCAGCTGAATCAAAGGGATGTGGTTTTGGGTCTTTCTTCAAACATTTCATCTTCTTGCAAGAATCTAAGGGATACTGAATCTCCCCTCATATGTCAGGCATTTATATAACTTCTTATCAGATTGTCTTCTAAGTTCAGCTGAGTTCACTTAACTCACCAACTTCCTTTGAGGTCTGATTCTGCACTTGGTGGCTTTGAGGCCACCATCTAGGTTAGCCTACATGGCTCCTAGTTCTTTAGAAGTTCTAAAGTGACACTGAATACAGAATTTACTTTGGTAACTCTTATTGTAAACGCAGTACATATTGAGATGACCACAGATTAATTCTTAGATCAAGGTTCTTGACAGGCATTAAATTCAAAACTCTGGTATTTCCTGTTACAAATCCCATACTCTCAGCTGTTTTTAGTTCTCTATTGTAGCTGGTAACCTTCCCTTGCTATGAATAATGAAATAAGGACAGTCTATCTCGATGTATTGAATAAAGGGTTTGGTTCAAAATTCCTAGGTTACCAAGTGCAACAGATACCTGACAAATGGCCAAAACGTTGTGTTGTAATGATAATAACCAAAAGACACAAAGCTGAGCAAATCCCTGTAAAAAGAAAAATCATTTCCTTCTCTTTTTTTGGTAGGGAGAGAGGATCATTATTTTTCCATCCCTATATAGTAATGTGAATCAGTTTTTTTTTCTTCTTCTATATGTCATCTTACTTCAGGACATGGTCATCATGGCTCCCAGAATTGCCTGTTCTTTGTAGCTCTAAGTAAGCCTTGTCTTTTTGCTGTTTCTCCTAATCCCTGTTCTGTCAACCATTTTCACAAGCTCGTTAGGTAGGTTATTCACTGTTTTTCTCTGTCCTTCTTACCTTCAACATCCCCTGTGAGTGTCAGATTCTCCAAGCTCTCTTTCCTCATTATATTTCCTAGAAATTTAAACTGTCTCTTTCTGATTCTAAGTATCAGAGTCCTTTTTGTTTCCATTTTCCTTAAAACTTCCTTTTTACTCACGTGTTCAGTCCATGGTATTCTCACTATCATTCTGCAAAACCACATTTCTCTTGCCTCAAATCTCTTCTTCATCTGTGAAGAAATTGTCCAGCATTTACTGCCATATATTTTTTTTTTTACAGTGAGAGTCACCTTTTACAAGGCCTGGAGGCCACTCAAGGTAGAGGGTTACATTAGGAAGCCATTTGTGTGTATAGTTGAGAGAGATAACAATTAACCCTATATATGAATATGTTAAGATTGAAGTGACTGGGGAAAAATTCTGTGGGGAGTTGATTCCTCAGGGCAGTGGTTCATGCTTGAGTGAACTTACTTCTCACTGAGGGAATACAGAGGGAATGTGGGTGGTTTGCTACTATGTAAGTGGAATGGCATGTTCTTGCTGTAAAGATTTGCCTTGACAGGACCAGGGAATGTAGTCATCTGAGTACTTTCCAGGGAAGTAGCAGTATATCAGCGAGAGACGTGCCACATCCTGCCTGTGGGAGAGAGATTGAAGGGTGGAGGATAATTTGTCACCCACAAGGGCTCGGAGATGCTTTTGAACTCTATCAAGGCTGGGGAGTGGGGGCATGGCAACTACCACCCAGGAATACATAAGTGTCTGGCGCTCTTTTCTTTGTTTCTAACAAAATTTTCCTGTCTTAATATTTTGTTTAGCTTTTGAAAGACATATTTCACTATTCCAATGCACCTTCAAATTTCATTGTCACATTTTCTATCTTCTGTTAAAACACTTCTCAGATATTTACTCGCTGATTTGGTATCTCCAATTCATAGTTCGCATATTGGGCTGTTCCTATTGCTGACAACCAGTCTGTTTTCTTGCAACTGATGATTAGTCCTTTCTTCTCACTTTCCTATTTATCACCAAAATATTTTTGAAGAGGTAAAGTTCAAAAATATTTTCAGACAATTGAATTCTTGTTTTTTAAATTATTTTTGTCGTTCTCCTATTTTTCTGGCCTTCTCCACAAAAGAAAAAAGTTCAATTGTTTGAAAATTTCTTTGAATGAGAATAAATCTTCTCAAAATTATAGAATAAAAATGAGGTTTGTTTTCAGTTGTATAATTAGGAACCAAAAACAACAAAAATGTGTAGAACAGATTCATTGTTTTATATAAACTTTTAAAAATTTTGTTTACACAAAAATTAGGACACTAGAGACTTTTCTCTTTTTTTAAAAATTTTATTGTAAATTTTCAAGATGTGTCCTTTGACACTTTTGAAATGAAGAGTGAATAATGTTTTCATTTTAAGAAAGAAAGAAACAAACAAACAAATGACTTCAACAATAAATAACCAATAATCCGTCATTTGTTGTTGTTCTTTCACTCATCCCACACGTTTATTCGTTCATTCCAAACAATGGCAATTCTACAGACGCTTTGCATGTGCGTACGACGTGTGCATTGAGTGGCGCGATGAATTTGAAACCTTCTTCTTCTACGTTTGTGCTTCCCAAAAGAACAACTCTTCCAAGATTATCAAAATTAAGTAAGTGTTTGTCTAGAAAATATAACAAGTGATTTTCTTTTGCCGTTTTTGTTACACAACACAAACAGCCAGCTTCTCTTTAGTTTTAAAAACAACTAGACAGCAATAACTTTCCAGGTTGAAATAATTATATAAACTACTAAAAACTTTTTTTTTTTTAAATGTCATTGGAGCAACAACGAGAAAGCTAGCGATGGTCACGATGCTGATTGTGTTAGAGATGGAAGGCTAAAAAGACAACAAACAGATTGCCCTCGCAAAGTGAGAAAAGACCGGGGTATGGTCACGTGACAACTTTATCGTAAAAGGTGCAGCTGGAAAGTCGGAGAGTTGTAGCCATTTTTTCAGGCTTTATTTTTTAAAATGTTGACCGCAGTGGTGACTGTTCCTTGTCTTATTATTTTTTTGGTGGGGAGGGGTTGGATATGGGAACGGTAGACTGACTGTATTCAAGACGATCACGTGACTAAATTCGCACCTTCTTCACATGATAAATTTATGTCGAAAAAAAATGAGGAAATAAACATGGTCCGTATAGCGACTGTCGTTAACCTATGCCGTTTTTTTTTTTTCTTCGTTTTTATTTTTTTAAAAATCGTTTATTTGTTTGGAACTAGAAAATAGTAAAATCGATGGCAGGATTTGACTTAAAAACTTTTATTTAATTAATTGTACCTTCCGTTTTTTAGAGTATTTTTTTTTAAACAAAAGGTCATTTTTCTTTTAAGATTTTGCCATTTATTTTTCCTTTTTATTCCTTACTCAAAACTCATTTGCAATTCCACTCAAATTCGTTAAAAATACAAAGAAGAATCGTAAAAAAATCGGGAAAATCACTTTACGACACTACCATATGGACTCATTTCGAGAAGGTATGACAATGTTTGGTCATGTGACCGTCTGTCGTCGTAATGCCCACAAGACAGCGAAATTGCTGTTTCGCGGCTACCTTTTTTTTTATCATATATTATCTGTCTTTTAGCGTTATGACTATTTTATGTACGCTTTTCCATTTTATAGAAGTTGTTAAAATTCTTTTTATGTCATTTCTAACACCGCGTAAAATGCAGCTTCCGTCATATACCCATATATAGACCATTACCATTGGCATTATTTTTCAGTTTTCACTCCAGAAACGAATTTATTATTTAAAAATTAAATATTTATTTAAGAATCTGTTAGTAGTGTTTTATTATTATATCTACTTATGTCTGATATTAGAACAGACGAGTGTTATATCTTTTTAAAAAAATATAATAATTAGATAAGAATTGCAAAATAAACCTTTTAAATTTTAATTAAGATTTTCCTTCTTTTTTTTTTTTTAGTTAAAACAAAACTGAATTGTAAATATCTACAATTGAAACGTGACTTAATAATTAATATCTTTCTTTTTTTGTTTGTAATAATATTGATGTTTTTAACAGCGTCTGGCGTGGGAGAGAGAACGTACTTGCTGAATTAACACGCGTGTGTATGCATGTACATCATTCTACAGTACACTGTCGGGTATAAATATATGAGTGAGTGTGTATGTGTAACGCGTCATTCTCGCTTTTGTGGACGTTGCTTTCTTTGTAATAATAATCAATATTACGAACGCGTGCCCGTGTGTAAGGAAAATAAGAGACAGAAGTGGCGGCGGGGGTAAGAAGCCAGCCAACCCGCTTTCCTATTACGCGACTCTCTTTTCATTCATTCATCTTCTTACAGAATTGGGATTTCATTGTGTTCACCTCCTCTACACAATTCTGTAGTAGTAGTAGTTTTGTTGGTGAACCTTCTTTCTCTTTCGTTCTTCCTCCCTTTTTTTCCTTTCTTTCTTTTTTCTATTCAATTTACTTCAACAACATGCGTGGGCAGATGTTTCAATTACTCATTCATTAAAATTAGGTTTGTCCCCCTTTTTTAAAAAAAACAAAACTTTTCTCTGTCGGTAATGTTTTATTGTTGTTAAATGTCTGTGTATTTTTTCCACAATATTTAAAATTGTTAATAATGATTGTAATTTTTTAAAATATTACGTCTTTTTTGTGTTGTAAGGGTGCATTTCTTTTTATGCAATAAGCGTGCGTGTTGTATCTTTTTTTCTTATTTTCTTTTCATTGAAAAAATGACTGTCACTGTTACAACGTATTTCAAACTTTGTGCTCTCTTAACTTTAACATTTATCTTCCTATATTTTCATTAATTTTTTGTGTGCCAACACTAGCAGTAACATTCCATATTTTTTTTATTCAAATGAATGTGATTGATTTATATTTTATTTCTAAGTGTTTTAATCAGCCTCTACAGTGTCAGCTCAATTTCCTGGGGAATATATGTTGTCTCGAGCGGCCTTGAGTGTTTGTAATATTTTCTGTGTAAATTAATATTCATTCATTCATCAAAATGACTCACCGATTCATAACCTTTTGTAAACACGCACAACAAAAATCATGAATTTGTTCACGTATAGAAAAAGTAAAATATGTGGCGTGTGTAAGTAATTTCTCTTAGAATTAATTACTTAGAAGTAAGTAGTAGACCACCCAATATAATGATGATACCATTATTTTACAGTCATTTTTCCCAATTATTTTACAGAGTAACACATATATTTATCACTTTTGTTGAGTAACTTCATTTGTATGTTATTCAAATGAAATTTACTCAAACCAAATAAAGTAGAAATTCAGATAAAATTATACAAAGATTTTTCCTTTGTGAATGATGTATGATCCTTTCCCTAAACGTAAATGTTTCCCAAAATTTCGTCTGGGAATGTTGAACTGTACTGATTAAGTTTTTTTTAAGACAATCATTGATGCTCTTTATAGTTTGTGAAATGAACCAACCTGAATTCGTTTTTATTATCAGATAAAAAAAATGTATATTATGTCCCTCCACTAAAATCTAAAATACCTATCTTCCTGTGCATGTATATTTTATTTCTTATTTTTTCAAAATTTTATTTTATAAAAAAAGATTCTAATATTGTTTTAGGAGCTCGCCTCCTACACAGATTTATTTTTCTTTCCAAGCTGTTTCCGTGTTAGTGACCCCCAACATCATTCATATATTTTTCTACCACAATTCTCCCATTTCCATTACCACATTTAAGCATACTATTGGTGCATTTCAAATGCGTGTATCTCTGTCTGTGCATACATGCAAACATCTGTATGTCTGTGTTGGAGGTGGGTGTTAGTTGTAGCAGTCACTGGGCAAATTAAGCTCTGGTTGTTAGAAGATGAGCCTGATTCTGTCATTCATACTTTCTTTCATTCATTCACTTCTGTCTGGCCATTTTGTTGTAACTATTCATTTGAGCTATCTATGCACTTTTATAGTTCTTACCCAACGACTCTCCCACCGCTTGCCACGGCGTATGTGTCTGAAAATGTGTCAGTGGATTGCATACAATTGCTCTGTTATTTGTACAATGTACTGAGGGAGACTTTTCCTTGATAATAACATTCACTCCATTCTCATGTGGTTAGACCTAGATTATTATTATTTAAGCAAATAATATAACATTTCAAAAGAAAAGTATATATATATATATATATATATATATATATATATATATATAGGTAATTTTGGATTTTATTGTGTACTAATTATTTGCTCTGTAATAAATACATTGAGCTCTTTTTGTTTTTAATATTTTAGGATCCACTTGGATTATATACCAATGGATATTACCTTTACTAATATATATATATATAGAGAGAGAGAGAGAGAGAGTTTCAGAAATTGTACAGATTTTTTTTTTTTTTTTTTTTTTTTTTTTTAGATTATTTTCTTATTTGGCTTGAGATTATTTTTTCTCATGCCATGATGAAAGGAACAAGGAATTATTGTAATTAACATTTCAAAATTGTTTTACTCTTTCCTAAAAAAAAACTTTTAAAAATGATTCCCTTTTTGTCTGTCGTGTGCTATTAACTAAAATAAGCCTATATTTTTAGTTTTTATGTTTAGAAAATAAATTAATTTAAATATGCTTTATTAATTTTCTTGTGTGTGGTTCAGTTATTATTGAGTGTAAGGAAATAAACTCAGTTCAACTGATTTTCACAGTTTTAGTTATTAAAATAAACAAAATGGAACTTTAACTGCAATGTTGTAGAAAATTATAAAGTGCTGATTTGGCAAGATTAGGAAATTTATAAAAAAAATTATTATAATAGTTCTTTAAAAGTGTAGTTTCAATTCATATTAATAAATATATTATCCCTCACTGGTAAGTGATAATATGTATATTTATTAATATATACTTAATAGCTCTGTTATATTACATTGAGCACTATTTTATTATCACCAGCACTCAATGTGTGATATATTGCATGAAACAGATTGTCGCAATTCAGTGTTGACCCCAGTATCCACTTTTATGTTTACATATGCTCAATCTTTGAAATTGAGCTCTTTTACCCATAAATATTGTACCATAATATACGTGTGTGCGTGTGTTAGGGTGATTAAGATTTGGTTTTCCACTTACTCTTAAAATTGCACTTATTTCTAGAGAAGACAAAAAATGGAGCTCTCCAGATGTAGGAGATAAGAAAATATTCCAGTATGTTTTGCCAAATTTGACAACTAAATACCAATTGCCAACAAAAGGTTAATTCTTTTCAGTGTATTTTATTTTTATTAATATGTTTGTTGGATAATCATGCAATATGCTAATAATTTTACATTTCAGATAATTCTTAAAGTAAATGAGTCTTTTCAAATTCATTTAAAAGTAAACATTATTTCAAATATTTTTTTCATGTAGTAGGTGACCCTGGCTCTCCTCAGCTTCCTTTTCCTTTAATATCTGTAAACTGTGTATTGCTATATTTGGAATGGGGAAAGATAATGGAATGGTTTCCTTATTGCCTTCTCTACAGTTTGGAATTCACAATTGTTCTTTTTCTAGACTAGTTGTCAACCAAGACTAGAGATCTCAGTTTACTTTGCTATTTTACTATAAGGTGAGGGGAGGAAAAAGAGATGAATCCATGTCATTTTTAACAACATTAGTATGAAGTGAAAACAAATTGCCTCATCTGTAATTTGAACTCTGTCAATTCCATTCTTTGTGTTGTTAACTGTTGTTGTTAGTGCCTCTGTTCACAATCTTTTCATATTGATAAAGTATTTCGTTATTGAAAATACTAAAACAGAGGTGTCATTTAAAATGAAATATAAGGAAAAACAAATTGATTTTAAAAACTAAAAATTTATTTATTTTGATAGAATAAACATATTTGCTAATTAAAAATTATTCCAAAAATAATAAGCTTCATTATCTTCTTCTATGGGTGAACATGACTCTTCACAGCTTCCTATCCTTCATATCTCTTTGCAATGTTTGTTTTTTTACTATCCCTCTCCCTATTCTGCCATCTATTTACACAAGCACATTACTTGCTGCTTCCTTCCGCTCTTAATCCTTTCAATACCTTGTGAGTGTCAAATTTTCCAAGCCTTTTTTATGTGTGCCAGGAATTTTAGCTGTCTGTTTCTGATTTTGTTTATAATTGTCCTTTTCATTTCTATTTTCCTTAAAACTACCTTTGTGTTTAATTTTCCAAAAATAAGCTCTAGATTACTAAAAAGCTTATGCATTTTATTGTTATTCAATATTACAGTCTAATTTATGAAATATTCTGTTGATTAATATATTACAAAAATACTAAATAATTTCATATTCATAAAAATTTTCATTACATTTTTTAAACAAAAGATATGTACTCATTTAGAATGTTTTATTTTAGAGAATTTCTTTTATAATAGATAAACTCAACTTTAGCTTCAGAGATAACTTTTTCATTTGCATACAAATCTCAAAGGACAAATTTATCTATTTTTTCAATCTTTAAAAAAAATTTGCATTTCTATATTTTTACACCTTTAAAAACTATATTGCTAAAAATGTATGATGATAATATTAAATTTCAATATTATTGTGCATAATGAGATAAAATATTTCCTTATCTCGTCATTCAATACTTAAGAACTAAAGAACAAATTTTAGAAAAAAAACTTCCTTTACAGAAGGTGAAATCAGCTATGCATTATAAATGAAATGAAAAATAAGTACAGAAAATAAAAATGTTTTTTTTTTTTTTGTCCATTTCATCTTAAAGTGGATGATCAAAATTGCTGAAGAGATGAAAGTGTAAGGTTAGAAATAACTTTCACCTTCAAAAGAACTTGCACATTTTTCTCTTTCAACTTTTGCTGAACAGATTCTTTTAAAAGCAAAATCCATTAAAAACATAATTGTCTTTACTTTGTCCCTTTCCTTTTTTTTTTTGGAGACCCAAAAGTTTTCAGTCAATTAGAAATTTCTCTTTTTATTGAGGGTAGTCAATAAGCTGAATAAACCTTTTCTCTGTAAAAATTTACAAATGAAATCCTCATGTCAGATGTAGTTTTTATAATAATAATCTTGAAGTAATTAACTCCGAGTGGACATTGCAAATTTACAAACAAGGATCTGGCAGACTCCATAATTGATTCCAATTCTATGAGAGAGCTAACGGAATGCTTCGCAATGGTTCTTAAAGGATGAGTTCATGATTTTCCTTTTCTTTTTCTTTTTCCACATTTTCTATCATTTTACAGGTGAATTGGTTGACCTGAAAACTCATTGATCCAACACTCATAAAAATGTGTTCAACCTAAAGAATAATTACCAAAGTCTTTGTCATAAATTTACTGAGCATTATGCAACATTTGAGGCCAGAACATTGCTTGAATTTGGCAGTTATTGTAAAGATTGCAAAGCATTCCACCATGTGATTACAAAGGATCATATAACAATTGAACACAAATACATAGCATGAAGCCTGTTAGCAGACTGGCTCATTAGGCCAGGTACCAATGAGCATTAACTGTATGTATTTCTGCTGAATGGTTCGAATTTGGAACTTTTCAACATCTTCTCAGATTTTGTTTAACATTTTCAGTTTATCATATTTCACTGAACATGTTTTATAGTAATCAATAGATATTATATTTTAGGGAAGCATGGCTGAGTGATTAGTATTCTATGAATGAGACCAGGTTTGAAATTCACCAGGGTTGATTTATCATGGAAGTGTCCTTGTTAATATCGACCTGGGAAGATGATCCCTGCATGCAAAATGATTGGGAAATGCCAGAAAACCATACCCCAGGTTAACCCAAGCCATGAGAATGAAATTAGGTAGATGAAACTGTTTGGGAGTGATTGATAGTTATGATAGCACAAAATCACAAGTCATTGTGACTGAAGGTTTCATTGTATTAGTTTTATTCAGCTCTTGATCACGACATGTTGTGCATTCTGTCCCAGAAACTGTAACTAATGTCTGCTCAGCATAGTTGCAGTATAAACCACTGGCTGACTCTGTGGATGTTGAAGAAAAATATGTACCTGACCAGGTTTCTGCAACAGGGATAAGCTAGCCATTGTAGAAGATGGATGTACTCTGAAATGAGTATTTTTATTTGTATGTGTTTCAATTTATGTATGAAGTGGACATGTGATAAATGGTGATTTTTTTTTTTTTTTCTTATAATGAAGTTAATCCAAAACCTTTGTGGCGAGGTTGAAATTTGCTCTGTCTTGACTTAAAACAGTTAAAACATTTAATTGGCAAAAGACAGCCCCACATCATTCATCCTCCAATTACAATTGAAATTATTTGGACATGGACAGTGATTAGATGTGCAATCGCCTTCTTATAAAGCAATCCTGTTTTATTTTGAGAAGAGCAATGGAGCACTCTTTTGCAGAAGTCCAAAAACAATCATAATATACACATTGGAAATTGATATTACAAGAACTGTTGATAAAATTCCATTATTCCCTGTAAAAGCCTTGAAGAGCTTGAAAGATCTGCAGCCAGGGAGATTAAATAGAGTTTTGCTGTCTCCCCTAGTACCACGTTCCATCCTCATATTTATACATGTGTGGGCAAGTCCACTTCATCACTCAGAGCGCAACATCTTACCCTGTAAAAAAAAAAAAAACCCAAAAAACTCTTGTTTTTAACAACTGGAGTGGATATCTGGAAAAAATTACATAGTTGCTCCAATGATAATGTCTTGCTCCTTTCTTTATATTTCCTGGGTCTTAATTGATTTGTATGCTTCTTATGCAGGCCCTTTTTTCCCCTGGATCAAATACACCACCTTGCTGATACGTTTGTAGATCCTTCCCAGTTACCATTTTTGTTTACCTACTTGGTAAACCCGAAATAATACTGGTTTGCTTTTTTGAAAAAAAGTTTGTCATTTTATTTATCAGTGTACTCACTGCCATCAGTTTTATCAAAAGCTGACATTATTTTCTGATTAAACATTTCTTCTGCCAGTGTATTTGGGTTTGGAGTTTGCCTATAAGCGGCCCAAAATTGTCAGTGATTTCTCCTCTCCCTCCCTTGATTTTTTTCTCAGAGCTCTTTTAAAAGTATCTACAATTTTTTTCTGCACATCCATTTGATCTCAGTTGGTATAGTGGTGTTGTTGTTACATGTTCAATGGTCTGTTCTCTTCAAAATTCCTTGAATTCAGCTGCTGTAAATGGTGTAGCATTATCTGTTACTATTATGCCTGAAATTCTAAATCTGGCAAACAGTTTTCGTAATATTTTAATGGTACCTCTGGTTGTCACACTGCTACGTCTTACCACCTCTGGCTACTTAGAAAAACTATTTACTATTACTAAATAGTACCAGCCATTCATTGGTTCTGCATAATTCATATGTAACGTGGACCATGGCTTTTTTGTTTTTGGTCAAGGTTGAATTTTTACTAGTGGCAATTTAACTGTCAATGCACAGTCTTGGCAAGACTTCACTTGATTTTCGACATCCTGATCCATGCACTTCCAGTATATGTAACTTTACATCTGCTTTCATGCAAGATATCCCAGGGTGTCTGCTGAGAAAATGTTTGTTTATATGTTTTTCTATATATATATATATATATATATATATATATATATATATATATTATTTTTTCTTTTCTTTTTTGACAATTACAGTGGGTGTTGCCCAACTTGAAGAGTTGACTAGTGAAATAACTCCCATATTTCATAGTCTGTCCAGTTCCTTGTTTGCTGTCTCAATGGCAGCAACGGGGATGGGTCATTTTGGTTTAAAAGTCAGTCTCACATTTTCTTTTACCTGTAAAATTGCCTTTACCTTAGTGCAGAGACCCAATTCCTCTGTAAAAAAGTATTATACTCTTGTATAATTTTTTTCTTTAAGCTGTCAATATTCACACTTGAGCATCTGACAAACTCACAAATAGAATTGACTGGTTCATTCCATAAATTAAACAAATGTAGCCAATTTGCACCTAATAAATTTAACTGTTTTCCTTTTGTCATGCATGCTACTGCATTAACATTTTTGTTTTGAAACAAGACTTTGCAAATTCAATTCACCTATTATTTTTAGTTTCTCCCCTGAGATACTATGCGATTTGAGGTAACTTTTTTTTTTACAATTTCAGTGCACCTATTTTTTCCATGTCTCTTCTGAAATTATAGTAATATCAAAGCCCATGTCTAACTGTAGGGTCACAAGGTTTGTTGTTCATGCTGACGTGAATAAATTTTCTTTTTAAAGAATTTTTTTCTTTTTTGAGTAGTGAGATTTACTTTCACAAAATCTATTCCTTTAGCATGGTTATTATTCTTTATTTTTCTACCTGCAGAAATCTTTTTTTTTTTATTCAAGCTTCCTACAATAGAAACTTTTTTTTTTTTTTTTTTTGTTTTAAACGGGCAATTTTTCTGGAAGTGCATTCCCCCGTAACTGTAACAGGGGTTCGGTGCATTATTATTTTTTGCTGTATTTTTTATTGCTTTGACCTCCATTTTCATTTCTTCAAATTCTTCAATCTGACACATGTCAAGTTTTAAATTTCTTAACCTTTGACACTCCTCAGCCATTGTCTGTAAATTTATCCTTGGGTTCTGTTCAAGGTTTGCTAAAATTCTTGTCCTTATTTCATTATCTTTGTGTGACTTCAGACCCAACACAAAAATGAAACACATTTGAACACTGTTAAATCTTTTAATTTACTCTTTAAACACTCACTGTTCACTATTCCCACAGATGTGAAAAAAAAATCGTCTCATTCTTTTTTTCTTCAAGTTGAAAAGTTGATATTGAGGGTGGAAAACAAACTGTTTTACCAAAAATTGTCAACAAAACTTTATCATGTTTTTTAAGATCCACGTCACTTTTTCTTTTTTTTTTTTTTTTTAATATAAAATGACAGTACCTTTTATGTTCTTTTGTTTCCAGCCTCCTCAGTAGTAGTCACACTTTACTTTCATCAGTCTACACTGCACATTTGTTTTCAAAGAAATCCTCAAAACATTAAAAATATACCTCAAATGTGAGGTTATCCTCTGGGGTGTGATTAAATTTGAAACAGAATCTGTTGGACTTGGAATCTTGTCTGGCATTGGAAAAGTAGTTGTAACTCCATTTTGGTAGAAAGAAAGAAAAAAAAAAGTAATTTTTTTTTTTCTAATTTCCACAGTCTCATCTCATAGCTATTGTTGTAATGTGTCTATTACTTAGTTGAGTTCAGTCACTTTTAGTCCAGCTGCAGATTATTACTGTATTTTCTCAGACAACTGCTAAATACAGCTTTGCTGTCTCCCCTAGTCCCATGTTCTGTTATCACATTTATACATGTGTAGGCGAGTCCACCTTGTCGCTCACTGTATCACAATAAGATATCACACTGGTTTACAGTGTGCCTTCAAGTCAAAACAGTTCTCATGATGGTTGACTTAGTAAAAATTAACAAAAGTTGGCTCAACATGGCTCCTCTTAGTTCCAATGTTGTACCTGTTGATACTTTAATATTGCTCTCTTGTTAAGAAATAAAGAAAAATATAGAAAAACTTGATAAACTTTGAATTGTCTTTGCTAAGCCAATTGTTTCAAGCAATATCACTTTGATAAGATCTTTAGAAACATTTATCAGTGAATGTTGGTTAAGTTGAAGATGTCTTTCAAGTCTTGAACTTATTTTATTTCTAAAAGGAAGTGCAAAACTAACACTCTTTTATATAATTTCAAGAGTCTCATGAGACTATTGAACTTATTCTCTAGTTTTCTTTTGCATGGCCGATCTCTGAAAATCCACAACAAGAGAGAGAGGTGGGAGGAACTCTTCTTTTTGCTACATTTTTCTCTAATCTCCATCAATTGTACAGCAGTCTGTAGAATATATTGGCTGAAATATTTTGGTAACAACAAGAGCAATATAAAAAAAATAAAATCTGAATAGTCCAAAACAAATCTTGCAAAAAAACAGTATTGTTTACCCACTATAATATAATAGATTAATTAAATATGCCTCATATAACACAATATTTATAGTCATGCTTATAAACATGTATAATACTGCTAAGAAGGCTTGAAAAATTTGACACTCACAGGACATTGAAGGAAGCTGTGAGTAATCTCCCTAACAGTTTTTATTCTATATGGTTTAAGTTTTGGTTGAACTAGAGTTATCTCCCTTGCAATGGTGATACTAAGTGGCTGTGTCTTTTTTATGACAATAACAGTCTGTTCAAAGATTCTTTTGTTTTTTTACAAAGCTTGTAATGAAAAGACCAGCTTTATGAAAAAGGTGATTGTAACAGTAATAATTAGAATAAATATATATATTTAAAGACTGACATGTGAAAGCTTTCTAATAATAGTAAGAACTGAATAACTCCAGGTGAGTGACTCATTTAGCCTTCTTTTGCTCATGTTTTTTGCTGACATGGTGTGGAATGATTATATTGAATCAATTGATAGGTCTGTTGCTAGGAAAGTTGGTTCATTGCTAGACAATTTTTCTCATAAGTCTACCATTCATCCATGCATTGAATATTGCTGCCACATCTGGTCTGGTGCTTCTGTTATGTATCTAGAGATCCTTGACAAAATCTAAAGAATCTACAATGTTATCAGTCTTGACCTAGCATCTCAGCTTCAGGCACTTTCCAACCACCGTGACATAGCTTCCCTGTGCCTTTTCTATAAATATTTTCATGGTAATTAATCTGATGAGCTTTCCTCTGTGGTACATCAACTTTACAAATTTTAGAGCAGTACTAGATTGGCAGTTAGGTCTTATCATTTTACAGTTGAATTGACTAAATGTAACCATAAGTTCTCTGCTAACAGTTTCTTTTCTCACATTTTTCACTTGTGGCTTCTCCTGGCTTCTTACTTCACAGTCAACTTTGCATTTAAATTTTTTGAAGATCAATGTCAATCAGTATCTTCTGTCTTAATTTCTGATCTTTTCTCACTTCATAATAATGTTTTTTTATTTTTCTCATCTTCTTTTACACTCAGTAATTCCTTGAGTCATAGTGGCTTTATTGCCTTGCTTGGGGGCAAAATGATTAAAAAAATATGCCGTTATTTTTGACAGTATATGCATATGATTGATCCATTTTCTCTGGATTATCAACAATTTGCAAATTATTTAAATCCAGAAAACATTTTTAGACTAAGAATTTGGGTGTTGTAGGAAGATATTCATGATTTAGTGATACAAGTCTTACTAATTAACCTATAGCTAAGGGGGGAAAAGAGGTGCATTCTTATCTTGTGCATAAGTGAATATAACGAACCTGACTGGGATTGGAACTCTGCTCTTTGATTAACAATTCTGCATCATTATCCATTACACCACCTGTACATCCAAGCTTACAGCACCTGGTATTTGCAAGCAGTCACTGACTAGGTACCGACCAGTCTTGATGTTGCTTAAATTTGGTGATTGTATGGGAACCAGTGTTTCAACATGGTGTAGCCATGTCTATGAATACAAATATAAGATTTTACTGGACATAAAAAGTGGGAGATTGGCTTTCTATTGTTACCAAGTAATAAACTAATCCTCCCACAGAATTACTATATATGACTATCATAATTACCAATAAAACTATTTAAAGACTTGCATATAAAAATCTTTTTTAATGAGAATAAGGATTTAAGCTGTGTTTTTTATGGCTTTGCTAAACAAGAATTAATCTACTGGATATAAAGTGAGGGTGTCGATTTTCTATTGTTATTAAGTAATAAACTGATCCTGAATTAGTACATATTAATATGATAATTAGAAAAAATATAGAAAAAAGACTCGCCTATGAAATCCTTTTAATAATAGTAAGGAGTTAACAAAATATATCCTTAATAATGATAGTATTGGTAAACAAGTTGAAAACAAGATATTGGTTAGTCTTTACTAAGATTTTAATGTGTAAATAATCCTGAAAAAATATTTCTTTTCTTTATTTTATCTGACTTCCACATCACAATGAATAATGTAAATATGAGGTGCATCCCAGAAGTTTTGAGATTTTTTCAAGAGAAAAATTAATTTCAAAGAAGTACAAAACTCTAATCTCCTTCAATGTAGTGCTCCAGCCACTTTGTGATCACCCCCCATGGAAGTCATCCAAAGCGGAGGTGTCCAAGACCCTTGTCCCAGCATCCTTCAGCTTGTCTTCAAAATGACTACCCCTGAGGGTCTCCTTTAGCTCAAGCAACAACCAAAAGGAACAAGTTCTGGACTGTAAGGAGGGTGAGGGACTGTTTTGATGCCCATCAATCATCTCCCTGCTGTCACCAATGCATTTCTCCTTCTGTTTGTTCCCTGGGAACAAATTTTGTGCATCTTCACATCTTCATAAGCAATTCTGTCTACAGTTGCCACGCAAACTCCAAATTGTATCTTTAGAGACACATGACAAGTTTTATCCAGAAAATTGTGAATTTTCTCAATCAGCTCTGAAGTCCTTCTCCCTCTTGTATCTCTCACCTCCTCTCCTTGAATCTCTTGTGCCAGTGAAAAACTGATGCAAGTTAATGAATTAATACATAAGCAGTCTGGAACATTTCATAAGTTTCTGCCATGTTTTTGTCCAGTATGATACAAAACTTTATTGCATAGTGAGCATCCAAATTGACTTCATATCTCAAGCGCATTTTGCAAACTTGTCCACTGTGATAAGCAGTGTTAAGTAGGGTGTGTTCAAAGAGCTTTTACAACTGTCTCCTTCAATCTGAAATAACAAAATTTGGCAGGTCAGCTTATTAGAGGTGTAGTAATGATATACTAAAATTACAAATAACCAGGGTAGCTGCATCGTCTAAAGACTTAAAACTTCTCAATATATTGCATCAAATGAATGACCATCAAATATATTTCTAGAAGGTTTTTTTTATGCTGACTGCAATTCCTTTTTTTAAGCCAGGTTCCGTTTATCTATTGTTTTATATAATAATATAAAAAAAAAAATTTTTTTCCAACTTCTTAGGAAGAAAACCATTAAGCTAATCTTTGTTTTAATCTTTTTCTCATTCAGAAACTTGGTGTCCCAGTTGCAGAATTAAATCAATCTTCACTGCAAGCTTTGAGGGTCGCCTTTTCTCAGGCCTTGAAAATCCCTCTCTCTGACACTGGAATTGACAAAATTAGGGTAAGTAAAATATATATCTACTACTTTATATATACTGTCAACAATTGATTGTGATAATTTTGTAATTTACTGTACTAACATAAAAAAAAATATTCTATTCTTCCTGAATATTAAAAATGAAACATTCATTATACTATTGAATAATTATGGGGTTTTATTTATCAAGTTTCATATAACATAAAATAGAAATAAGTTTTCCTATATCATCAAAAAAAATGGTAGCCATATTGAAGTAATTTTGCAATTGCATTGTCCTCATAAAATATCAAAAACTTTGCTCGCTTTTTCTTCTTTATATTCAATGCTTCCTGAATATTAAAAATGAAACCTTTTCTCCCATTGAATAATTATGATTTATACATTGCAAAAAAATAATGATGAGAATTGATGAGATCTTCTTACTATGAATGTTATATTTAGTACAGTAGTTTCTTGTATGTAATATGTCTTGAGTGTAATATGACTCTGTGTTTCTGAAGCTAAAAACAGGGAACAAATTACATCCTTGAGTATAATATAACCCCATAGTACAGCCATACCTATGTAAATTTTCTTTTTAAAAGTTGTACCATATTATTCATTTAAATCTCAATGTTGTATCTACTTAAATTATATTATTTTGTTATTTAAAATTACAAGTACCAATGTATAGCATTTTATATGTTGATATAATTATGTTGGAGTTGTTTATGTATTTATTTTGTATTGTTTTATTTTTCTCAAATTGTTTGAAATTTTCAAACTGGATACTTTGCCTCCATAAATGGAGGGATATAAAGCAACACTCTCACAGCATTTTTCAAGTGGAAAAACATTTTTAAAAGTTCATAATTCATACAATAATTAGGCCTTTGTTACAACATCAATGTCATCAAAAAATGACAGACCTTGTTTATTCTCTTTATTCATTTTCTTAATCAATTTCTGTGAATTTCCTGTCTTTGAGATGAAAGATGTTCAATTATGCCAAATTCACAAAGAACAAATATGGCCGACATATCAAATATCTTTTGCAAACAATTGTTATCAACACCTGCTTACTTCGTGTTTTATTATCTATTGTGCCAACTGAGTGTATTTGCAATCTTTCAGTTTCAAATAAGAGGTTTTTAAGCTGTGTAAAAATTTCTGAAAATGTGAACTTGTGTATAATACATCTACCCATTTTTGCCTTTAACTTTTGTTCAAAATTTCTTGTGTTATACACCCAATAATACAGTAGGTACATGTGTTTTGAATAGTCTTTTTTAAAAAATCATTTCACCCCAAGCAAGACAATAAAAGCCTCTAAGATGTAATGGGGCTACAGAGGAGACAATAAAAGGATGAACAGGAAATTGTTCTGAGAGGATAAAGCATATAAAAAAAGAGTAACTTAATGACATTACTTTCTGCTACTTGTCACATTAATTTTTACTGGGAGGAAACAAGAAATCGAGTCATTATACAATAAACATATTTTAATTCTTTTTCATTAAAATTTAATGAATTACTTCTGTTAAAGTGAACATTCCTTTCTTTTACTTCCTATTTTATTTCTATTTTCATGTTTAATATTTTTTAAAAATGCATAAATAACAATAAAAGCTGCCGTCTATTATTTTAAGAAGCGACATTATCACAACAAGATTTTGTGAGAAGAATGAACTTGATCTTTGTGTTGTTTTTGTTGTTCTTGCAAAATGTTGGTTGACCCATTCAACAGCCTTCTTCAAGTCTAGAGTTAACCTTTATCTATCCTATGCATCCTCATAATATGCACTCTAATTTCTGCTAATTAATCTAGCAACACCTTTGTCTGTGTTTCCAACTCAATGATGTTTTTCTTTCATTTCCTTGTGGTAATCTCATTTATAGCATCTTCATATCACAGGGAGTAACTCCACTCACTGTAAGACTTTTATGCACTTAAAACAGCCTCATTCAGTAATCCTCTACTTAGAGTGGCTCTTTTCATCTTGTAGTGAGTGAACAATAGTAAAAAAAGAAAAAAAAAGATTTTGGATTGTCCCTATCTTTGTGAAAGTCTCATGTTTTGCTTTGTTCATTCTTTTATGGTCACAAAATTGTAAACAAAAAAAAATAGCTCTCCTCTTCGGTCTTACCCCCCCCCACACACACACACACACAATTCAGTGATTTATTCTTAATCTCTTGGTATTTCCATTTGTACTGTTCTCTAAGATAGAATAAGCAAATATGAAGAGATTCCACTTATAAAATATGTCATGTAAGCAAAAAGCTTCTATTATAAGTTTGTGTAATGGAATCTCTGATCCTGATTTGGTGGAAGGCAAAGGTCAAAAGTTGAAAATATACAAAACTTTGCAAATCTGTTAATTACCATTTCAAAGGATATGCATCAAGTTCAGTGTAAATGTTTACAGTAGATAAATAGACTATAAACATCCATTTTCTATGGGCCTTTTCTTTCTTATCGGTCTTTCACAACAACTATTTGTGCAGACAATGGCGATATGACTGGCTTTATAATGCCTTCAGAGAGTAAGCATTTAATTTCTTCAGCAATGAAGTTCTGGCCTGCACAACTAAATTTCCTTAACTTAGTAGAAATAGGTTTAAAATTTTTTTACATGTTTACAAATAGTAGAAGTTCACTTAGATCCGCTGCTGCTAAACTATACAGAAAATTATTGCCTATATAATAAATTTTAAGTTCCAGATTATGTTCTCCATATACTATAACAACGAAGGAATCCAAACCAAATATAACATCATCACAAAGATTTTTGAGGACCTTTTAAGCAAGTCTCTTGGTAGAAACTATCATTTAAATGCAAATTCACATTACTTTCACCTATGTCAGGTGCCATTGTAGAGGACTGTGTTAGAGTAACCCTCTCTTTAAGATGTTTAATTTTAAGGTTGAGATTTTGGACAACATGGGTAACACTGAAAGGTACAAATGTAAATTGATATAATTTTTTTTTTTATCATTTCACCTCAGGCAAGGCAATAAATCCACTAAGACAGAAGGGGTTACTGATTGTGAAAGAATATGAGGAGAAAAAAAACATTAAGCAGAGAGAACAATAAAAGAAGAGGAATCAAGAAGACAGAAGATAACAATTGATCTTGCATTTAAATTTTTGAAGATCAAAGTTGACTGGAAAACAAGAAACCAGATGGGAATTCCACAAGCAAGAAGTGCAAGAGACGAATCTGTTAGCATAGAACTTAGTTATATCTTACCATTTCAACTGTAAAATGATGCGACCTTACTGCCAAACTAGTAATATGCTTAAATTTGTAAAGTTGATGTACCATAGAGGAAAGTTCATCAGAACAATTACCATGAAAATACTTATAGAAAAGGTGCAGAGAAATTAATAGTACTAGCTTTGAAGGTTCTATATGGATTATCAGAATCCCTGATCCTGATCTTGTGGTAGGCATTCTCGATCGAAATTTGAAATTATACAAGGGCTATTAACCATTGTTTCAATGTTGGACAAAAGATATGCATTAAGTTCAGTGTAAATGTCCCCTGTAGATGAATTGTTTGGGACCAGCCATTTCTTATCCTTTGAGCTATCTTTCACGACAATTACTTGTGCACATAATAGAGATGTGCTCAGCTTTATGCCTTAGAGAGTAAGCTTTTAATTTCTTCAGCAATGAAGTTCTCTTCTACAAGACTAAATTTACTTGACTTAGTAGAAACAGGTATAACATTTTTCTGCATGTTTGCAAATAGTAAAAATTCACTTAAATCTGCTGCTGCTATAATTCACACAGAATTATAGCAAGGAAAAAAATTTTAAGTTTCAAATTATGTCCACCATAGTAAACAAAGAGTTCTGCCACTGAAAATCCAAACTTAGTATAACAAAATGTATTTGCAAAAAACAAATATATTAAAAGAAAAGAATTTCCATATATATTCGTGTAACACACAGTCTTGCATATTGTGCAACCCCCAAATTTTCACTTATAAAAAATTATTTTATCATGTATCATGCAAGTTCCTTTCTTGAGAGGGTCAGAGCATACAATGGCCAAAATGTCATGAATATGGCAATAAAGATAACAGTCTGAACAATGTAAATAGTTACAATACATCATCTCCAAATTATAGACAAAAATCACTTTGTAGCTATATAAAAGATTTTTTTTCTGTCAGCTCCAAACAATAAAAAGGTAATTTCCCAGGTTTTAGATGTTTTTTCTTCCCACTCTTGTCAAAATAGTTTTTAATATTCCATGTTAACTGTAATTAAAGTGACATCAGTTCCTGAAATGTAAATTGCTTTTTTGCTAAAACTTATACAAATTTCTTTCTTCAGTTGAGTCCATGGTGTTCTTTATTAAAGGTCATGTTATAGTGCATCTCTCACCTAGAACTGGAGTCCTATCTCAAATCTTGTCATTCCACTGAGAATGGAAATTTTTAGTTTTGGTTTGCGGTACTTCACTTCTGTAGTCAGATTAAGAAATTCAAAGAAAAAAGTAAGAGATTAAGAGAACAATTAATTTCATTTGAAAAATTAATCCTCTTGGTATATTTTTCTTTACTAAGGTCTTATTAAAATTAATATATAATTTGGTGGAGATTTGAATTCATCAACTCCTGCCCTGTTCACAAGGGTGTATGAAATGTTATATGCAGTTTAATCTTTGAATTAATTATCAAAATATTTTTAATGAAGCAAAAACTATATTGGAAATATGAAATATGACCTGAAAGAAAACAAATATGAAAGTAAATTTATTTTATTTTATTGTTTAGAAATAAAGTAATTATTGTTATGTTAACTTGTTTTGCCATAAATATATATTTTTATTATTCTAGAAGTACCTAGAAAGAAATTGGCTCTTAAAAATGTGTAGTTTAGGAGCAAGATTAAGGTTAATGTTTTGTACACTTTGTTTACACTATCTAAAAATATCAGATTAAATTTATTGAATTTAATTATGACATCAACTTTATATAACAATATTCTTAAGTGATTTTTCATTAATTTTGTAGCAAAAAATATGCTTGCTGCTATTTTATGTTTTTTAATGGTAGACTAAAATTGAACATTTTTTTTTAAATACCTTTTATAAAGAAAAACAAATTACTCATAAAAAATCAAATTTTATCAGCAATATATTTATTATGAATAATAATATCACAGAGAAAATTATGAAATTAACCTTATGTAACAAATAATAGCATTTTTAAGTAAAGTTTGCAGTGTAAAATTAGAAATGAAGATAAGTCTTTGGAAGAAAATTCTTAATTAAACAAAAGAAAACATTAAAATTAACTTTCTTGGGAGAGACTGTAACATTTGTAAGAAAAAGCAGAAAAAATTGGATTAATTAATTATTTGTCAATCAAGTAAAATTAAAATGGTACAGTGTAACCCGGATATAAGAGAAACCCGGATATAAAAGAGATTTTCTCTGGTCCCAAATTAGAGCCTGTGTTAATGTATATATAATAGACCAAACCCGGATATAAGAGAAACCCGATATAAGAAACTTCTTCTCCGGTCCCGACAACTCTCTTATATCCAGGTTACATTGTATAAGAAAAATGTTAAAAATTCAACATACTTTTTTCATCTGTTAAAAACAGAAATCTAGATTCAGCAAAAAATTAAGTTGATCATTAGTGCATTTGCATTTATGAATAAAAATTTCATAAAGAAGAATATTAAATTAACTTTAAGTGAAAAATGTTCAATTAACTTCCAAGTTACAAGAACAAGTTTCCTAAATTACATTTTTTTTTTTTTAGTTAATTTTGCGCAAAAAAAACTTTTGTTTTTTGCAATGAAAAGATGAAATCATAATATCAAGTCCAAAGGAAATAAATAAATCTTATACATCAATTAAATGAGCTAAAGTTATTCAAAATGTAAAAAGCAAAAATTTCTTGAGCCAATTACAGCAACAATTACCACAAACCCAAACTAAAACTTACAACTCCAAGTTGAACAATGAGAACTGAGATCAACTTCCAGTTCTGGGTGAGAGATGCACTATAACTTGGCCTTTACTAAAGAACACCATGGCTGAGTCACCAATTTGTAGTAAATTTTTTTTAAATGGACAATCACCATTTTAGAAATTTGCTTTACTGATGTCACATTACCTTGTTTGTCAATAAACATATATTATTTCTGGAGTCTGCCATCTCTTCAAATCTTATTTATCTCTTATCTGTAATAATCTATACTTGAACTTATATAAGAAATATTTTTCTTTAGGAAAAAAACTGTGTATGGTCATAAAAAGGATTTTAGCCCTTTCTAGACAAACTGGCTAGATCTCAAGCAAATACCAAGCAGGGTGCCACAAAATAAAAAGTCGGATGGGGGGAGAATAATCTGGTATTTAGTTTTAAAGATTCCTGTGTCTATATTTTTTATCGGTTCCTCTCAAAAAATGGACATTTTTTTTTTTTTTTTTTTAGGTCTATTATCCTACTTTAAACATTTTTTTTGTTTTGATTTTAGATACACATTTTTTTAAATTCTTCTTTTGTTATTTGTTTATCTTTTTCTTACGCTTGACAGACATTTTTTGCATATGAGACCTATAATACAAAGAGTTTAGAAACTAATGTTTTGGAAATAAAAAATAAAGTTTTCTGCTTTCTTTTGAAAATTAATGGCCATAATGATTTTCGATAAACAATACAGCTCATAGAATGAGGCCAAGAAAACAAATTTAGTCTTTTGCTTAGGTTCTCAGTTCTAGCAAAAAAAATTGTAGTGTCGGGGGGGGGGGGTATTGAAGCTCCTCGTACCCCCCTCCCCCCAAAAAAACACCACGGATAAACTCCTCACGGATTTTCATGGAAAAAACACAACCAGAAATTAATTAATTAAAAAACAAAATCCCACCCTCCAAAAAGCCTTCATCATATTGTATCACATTCCTGCTAGAATTTATATGATATGGAGGGGTTAATTTGTTTGGGTAGCAGACAAATTAATAAAATTTTCAGGTAATTTCTGTTTGGAGAGCCATGATCACCAATGTCTGAAGGGACACGGCACAAAGAAGAAATATTCATCCTGCGAACAAAGAAAAGTTGTCATAGAAGTTGACTTACTTACCTCTCACAAATTTCTGTATAAATAACATTTTCAACAAGATATCTATGGTAGAAGTCTCAGACATGCAGCCTGCAACCTTTGGGGAACCATTTTTGTGACCAATATGTTCTTCACTCTTTCCATACTTTTGCTGTAGTAGTATTGAATTCAACCTACCCACTAAGTGCCAACTATTTTACTTTGTCTACTTCTAATAAAACGTTATTTTAGAGGGCACGATTGCATTTATTTTATGCTCTCATTAAATAAAAATACTGATATTTTTTTGTTCACTTTTGACTAAATTTTGACAAGGCAGATATAAATTCTTTCCATACAAATATGAGGAAAAAACACTTTGATGGGAGCATTGCTTAGATATAACAATTTTTTAAATTTGAATGAAAAATAATTAACACAAATGAAATATTTATGAAAATATGCTTTTAAAAATTATTATTCAAATTAAATTCAAATTACAGTGTAAACACCATTTGTTAGTAATATATATTAAATACTGAATGTTTGTGTGTTAACAATACAGGTGGTTTCATTCTTGGCCTTTGGGCCATGATCAAACTACAGTATCTGTCTTTCACCTTCATGCAGTTCATGGAAAAGTTTTGAGGATTCCGAACTTGGCAGCACCTCCCTCATTACACTAAAAAGAGAGAGTTGGCGAAATACCAACACCTGTGTGACAGCAGTCACAGGAACTGGGTATTTTTGTCCTTGGCCCACATGTATGTGTATGGGCACCCCACATTAAAAAGATCATCTTGTCACTGTGAAGAGGGTGGGGAGTAACATCTACTGATGTAAGGTGTGTGTGTGTGGGGGGGGGCACACAGATAAGTTTTAGCCTTATATGAATTTATCAAAGATAACAAGATTGTTAAAGTCAAATTTTGACCAAGTTTCTTATTTGGGTTGATTAAGTGTTGTATTATGAAACACTTTTGCTAGAGTTCTGTATATCGTAACTTTACTTTCCAGAAAATGATGAATAGAAGTCCCATCAATTGTGTTGAGGAAAGTAACTATATTTTACACAGCCACAAATTTGGTAAATTATGAATTTTTTCAATCTTGCTTCTGACCAGTTCTTCACACCCACATTCTTTAGGTGTATTGGTCCCCGTTCAATTTTGAATCATTTTCTCTCTCCACATAACAAATTCCAGACTTGTTTATTATTTTGGAGCCAAATCTTTTCTTCCTGTTTTTGTTAAAATTTTTTCCTCTTTTCTCTGATTTTTCTGTTTGTCCTTTTGAAGAGGAGGCGTCATTTGTTGGCCGAGAAGTATCGTTGCTATTTATTTATTTTTTTCCAAAGTAATCAAACGTAGGTGAATGTTGGGAGGAATCGGCCAAGAAATGTAGATATTGATTTTCTGATTAAACATCACAAGTGCACAGACAAACTCCAATTCGATGCTAAACTGATTTAGACCTGCAAAATATGATTAAATCTTACTATCAACTTTATCCAATAAAAGCCATTAATGGACTCTTTTTCTTTCTTTTTTTTTTCTTTTTTTCTCTTCATTCATTTCATTTCATTCATTCATCTCATTCATTTTTATTTACTTCCCAACTCATTCAACCGATCTTCTTCCTATTTCTTCATTCACTCTTTTTCTTCTTTCTCGCTTGATTCAATCAATCAACCTCTTTTCTTCCTAAGAATTCATACACTTCTTGTCTTCTTTTCTTTTATTCCTCCTCGAGTTCATTCAGCTTCTTTCTCTCATTTACACACCACCTTCGGTCCTCCCACTCATTCATTCAACTTTCTTCTCACACTCATTCTATCACTACTTTCATTACTCCTTCTTATTCATTCAAACTTCTCTCTCTCTCTCATTCAGTCCTTTAAATCTGTCGTGCATATCATCCCAACACCTTTTTTCTTCATTTTCTCATTCACTTTTTCATATATTTTTTTTTTAATTCTCATTTTCCTCACATATTTCTCTTTATGCCCCTTCACTATTATTCATTCTTTTTCTCTTTCCACAATCACACATTCATTTCTTGCTTCAAATATATGAAAATTTATCAGTCTTTTTTTTAAATAAGAGAACAGTCCTGTATGCTAAATAATTTTTATAAGCAAATAATCCTTCATGATAGAAAAAACTTTTATTAATTTGGCCATTTACTGCTAAAAGTCATTTAATCTTAAAACCTAGCATTATTTATTCATTATTGCTTCAACTTTATTTTAAAGATTGGGCGGAATTTTATTAAAGACAAATTCATATAGCTCATGGCTAAAAACATTGACTTACACATTTTTCAAAAACTAAGAAGAATTTTTATTTCAACTATTCTATTGTGTATTAATGAAAATATTCTTCCAACTCAGCTCCTTTTGACAGAAAAGAATAATTTAGTGTAGCATATCATTGTTGATTTATTTTTTACAGCTTATCAACCCTTTGCAGTTTATTTAAGCCAAAAAATATTTTTAGATTGTAAGAATTGGGGGGGGGGGGGTAATAATTTTTTTTTTATACAAGTCTTATTAAGCTGAGAGGTGGATTCATATCTTTCCCAAGGGTACGTGCACATAACTGAATAAAAAGAATTCAATGGGAATTGGAACTCTGCACACCAGTTAACAATTCAGAGCCATTATCCATTAAACCACCTGCACATACAAGCTTACAGCACCTGACATTCCCAAATGGTTACCTATATAGACATATAATTGTAAATTGATTGTAAAAATAAAAGAATGGTTGATTTGATTTGGATCCATCAACATACAGCATTTGTCATTTCTTAAACAAGTTTATTAACTTTTTCATTACCACAGATTGTTATCATAAATGGTTATTAACACAAACAAAACATTGCAAGCATCTCACTAATCTATTGCGATTTCCATGGAAAATTACAGTCACATCACATTGAAATACCGGTTCCCATATGATCACTGATGTTAAACAATGTTGAACCTGATCATTACCTAGATGGGTGACCGTTTGAGAATTTCAGGTGCTGTAAGCTTGGATATGCGGGTGATGTAATGGATAATGACTCAGAATTGTTCATTGGAGAGATGAGTTCCAATTCCAGTTGGGTTCATTATATTTACAAATACACTCGTGAAAGGTATGAATCCTCCTCTTCTGCCTCAGCTATGGGTTAATTAGTAAGACTTGTATCAGTAAACCATTATTATCTAAAAAAAAAAAAAGCTTCTTCCAATCTAAAAAATATTTTCTGGCTTTAAATAACCTGAAAAGGGTTGATAGGCTGTAGAAAATTAATCACTCTTGCCTTCAGTATGCACTATGAGTCTCAGATTCTCCCAGTTCTCTTTCCTCATAAGTCCCAGAAATTTCATCTGTCTTTTTTCTGATTCTAAGTGTCAGTTTTGTTTCTATTTTTCTTAAAACTTACTAGTTGCTTACATGTTCCATCCATGGTATTTTCAACATCATTCTGTAAAGCCACATCTCTGTTGCCTCATCTCCTCTTCATCTGTGAGGAAATTATCCAGCATTCCCTGTGATGGTGAATCCTAGGAGATAATAAAACAATTTTTTATTCTTCTTAATTCTGAGCCCATCTTCCTCCTGGGAGGGGACATAACAGACTGGCACATTAAAACATTTTTCAAATGTCATTTTACTTCATATCTTATCTTGCAAAAGGAAATATTTGCTATTATGTGACCCATGTTGATGTTAATGTATTGTGAAAGTTGTAGGTTTATCATTATATTCATTTTGCTTTTCCCACTGTCATCTTCCTTACTTTCCAATCAGCCTTATTGTTGAAATCAATAACATGGACAGATAAATCCATTTGCAGTATCAAGATAAGTATTAATGTTATCTAACATCTATCATTGGTTCAATTATATATACGGAATTATCTCTAAATGCATTACTGCCTACACAATTGTCCTCATTATCTATACACCTTTTCTCCAACTTATCATCCTCAATATGGCAGTGTTTATTTCTTAAACAATTTTTTTTTCTATTCAACTTCTCTCACTCTCTTTTTCTTTTAGCTCCAATCAACTCGAGATTAAGGCGACGCAACTTAAGTCTTAAAATATTGTCTTATTGCTTTTCATTATTGATTTTGTTAAATTACTTGATAAGTAACATCTTCTCTTTTCTCTTTATATACAAGGAGGTGCTGAAAGGTTTTTCAGCCTAGCCTACTTTCCCAAATTGGTATTTCAATGACAAACATCAGAATACTTATTTTGGGAGAAGTAGTTTGAGCCAAGAACTTTTCAGCACCCCCTCCTATGCATATGATTGTGTATGTATTTATGTGTGTGTATATATATATATATATATATATACACACACACCTTATCATGCTACTTTTGAAAACCTAATTTTGAAGCTAATTTTAAGGTGGTCGCATCATACATGAAATATAAGATTAGCGTATGTATTACTGGCCCTGTCTATGCCTTCGACTAAACTATATATCTATTTACTGTAGTCAAATTAGCTTCAAAAGATGCATAATATGCAAGTATATATGGTGTGTGCATATATATATATATATATATATATATAAAATGAATACAAGTAAAAGGTTTGTCACTTCACCAATTGATGTTACCTTTAGCATCCCAACTCCAGAGTTTTGTAGACAAACCCTTTGGGAATCACTCTATCAGGTGGTATCAGCAATGTACTGTTTATACTTTTCGATTTTTCTTTTTTATATGCACTTTTCATTAATGCAGGGTTTTTTTTCATAGTGTGTGCATGCATTCATACCCATCTGCATGTATGTGTACATTTAGAATGTTGTGGTTATTTGTCCTTTTCATCATATTTTTTTTTTTTTTCACTTTACACTCACTCCTTAACCTCTCCTCATTTTTTCCTTTTTCTTCTTTCAATTGTATCCATTTTGACTTCCGGTTTTCTAGACATATGCTGTCATTGTTAATTCTTGAGCGTTCGAATGTTTTCTTTCTGAGCACACTTGTCTCCTAGAGCAACTAGCCAATCCTTGTCACAGAGACCTGCTCAAGCACATTTGTGTTTGTTCAACAACCACAAAGCCCTCCTGTAGTATATCTTGCAACTATGCTGAGCAGACTTTAGTGACAATTTCTGGGAGAAAGTGCACAATCTGTCATGATTGACAGTTTGAACACTACCAGTACATTCAAGCTCTCATTCACAATAACTTGTGATTTTTGCTAGTACAACCATCAATGAACAATTCCATTTACCCAAGTTCACTTACAAGGCTTAGGGAAAACCAGGGCATGATTTTAAGGCACTTCCCAAAGGTGCTGCATACTGGGATCACCTCCCCAGGGTGAGAACATTGTGACTTCACTGATAAATCAGCCATGATGAGATTCAAAACTGGGTCTCATGGTCAAAAAGTGAACGTTTCTAACCACTCTGCATCATGCCTCTCTCTCTCTTTCTCTCTCTCTCTCTATATATATATATATATATATATATATATATATATATATATATATATACACACACACACACTGCATATATTTGTGTATCATGTGACCTTTGAAGACCTAATTTTGAAGCTAATTTGACTACAGTAAATGGATATATAGTTTGATAAATGGTTTAGCCAGGTCTAGAGTACATACACTATTTTTATATCTTGTGTATAATGCAACCCCCTTTAAAATTAGCTTCAAAAGTCGTATGATATGCAAGTATATATGGTGTGTGTGTATATATATATATGCTTACACACACAGGGTTGATACACATGGAATAAAATTCCAATAACCAAAAACACTATTCCTAAAAGAATGCTCAGTACCGAGGAACTAATAATATATATATATAAGCACACACTCAATTTTAGCTAAGAACCAGTTCTTTGTTAAGGATATTTTTAGTTTATTTATTTGTCCTATATTTTGGGCCATTTTCCTGGTATATGATTTTTCTAATCCAATATTAATTTTTCCTACTATAGATCATAGGTTTGAGTAGACACCCTATATTTTTTTAAACAGTGAATTCAATGACTATCCACCTAGAGATTGAAATTCTTAGTAAAGAAAATATAACTCTCAGCATTTTCTTTAATAAAACTTTAATTTGTAGATATTGATTTAAACGAACAGACCATGGTGTCTATTCAAACATATGTACCAAATAAACATAACATAACATAAGAAATAATGTTACTGTCTATATAATAGTCCGAATAATGTAAATAGCGTAAATAATGTTGCATTAAAAAGTTAATTGATTGAAAATTAATTTGTTTTTATTTCAGGTATGATAATAAAATTAGCAAAAACTTCAAAAGATGTACATTTCTGAAATAGGGTAATTGAATCTTGTTTTGCTGTGGTGGCTTCCTGTTGCTTAATAGTAAAGCATATCTTTGTTGAAGATTTTTTTTTTTTTTATTAAAAAGCAATTACTGGTTTATTTTGTTGGAAGAATTACTACTGTTGTTGCTATGGTAGTTGTATAAATTTATTTATTTCATATTCTGTTTTTATAGTTAATAATAGAGTGGGAGGGATGAGTTCCAGTCACTCTGATAAGATTTGTGTATTATGTCCGAAGACACTGGGTGATAACAAAAATAAAAACCTGTGTCTATAATAACCTTAACTTTGACGATCGAGAGGTTATATACTGGGTGAGGCAAGTCACACACCATAGGGGTTAATGGATAGGTTGAAGAGGTCCTGTTGAGTGACCATCAAGGTCATCAGATCTCACACCCTTGAATTTTTTTCTGTGGCGGGATTGAAATCAGTTGTTTATCAGACGCACCCAAGAAATATTGAGGAACTTAAAGAATTAAATATTAATGCAGTAAAATGACAGAGGAAACTCTCTGGCATGGTAATGAATCCTGCAGGCACAGAATTGAAATATGTTTTGAAAAAGAAAGGAGACATTTTGAACGGCACATATAACAAATAACTAGTAAATGTTCATGGGAAATTATACTTTTAATAAATTATCCCTAGGGTGTGCGATTTTTGCCTCGCCCTGTATATAGGAGAAGAAAGTTCCTTGACTGTAGTAAAGCCCTTTTGTCTTTGTTATATACCATACCTATGAACATTAATGGGTATGTCCCAATCCTCATAATCCTCATATGTTGGACACTATTGTAAGTGGGGGTAATATGTTGTCTAATTTGTCCACCACGAGCAGTGGTTTACCTACTTCATGTCACTGGCAAATATTGTATTTTGTTGATGTTATAAAGATTACCATTTCATTTCCAACCACCGTTTTGGTTATTCCTCATTTCTAGATGACAACAGTCTCCACTCTGAAATAAATATTTGTATCATTAGAAAAGTTTTAATAATGAAGATTATAATCTCTCACTAATGTTGGCATGTATTCACACATACGCATGTATATGTAAGTGTCCTTGATTTCTTCTTCCCTATGAGTCGTCTGATCCAATTACTATACAAAATTGTGAATAAACAGTATGTTACTTTGTTTTCCACAAACTTTAGGATGATTTGATTCAATTTGAAGGAGAAGGAAAAAACTGCAATATTTCAAAATCAAAGTCTTAAATATAAAAACTAAATAAAAAAAGAAAAGGATTCATCTTTTGTTTGATTCTAAGATTATTCCCTATAAATGATCCTTACATTTTTATTCTTTAACTAAGTAACAGTGAACCACTGGTTCCCATACAATCACTGTAATTAAGCAATGTTGAGTCTGGTCAGTACCTAGATGGGTAACCACTTGGGAATACTAGGTGCTGTAAACTTGGATGTGAGGGTGATGTAATGGATAACAGCTCAGAATTGTTAATCAGGGAGCCAAATTCCAATTCCAGTCAAGTTCATTATGCTTACTTACATGCATATATCCTTGGAAAAGGGATGAATCCACTTCTTCTCCTCCAAGCTATTGGTTAATTAGTAAGACTTGTATCACTAAAATTGTTATTATCTCAAAAAAAAACTCTTACACTCTAAAAATATTTTCTGGCTTTAAATAATTTGTAAAGGGTTGATAAGCCATAAAAAAGAATTCATCAATATTTGTTTTAATTTTTTTTATTTTGTTGTGATACTTGTTCCACTAAAAGTTTGCTTGTGCTCTGTGAGTGTTAAATTCTCCAAGCCTTATTTCTTCATTATATCCTCAAAATGTCAGCTCTTTCTGGTTGTTAGGCACAGCTTCTTTTTTTTTCCCCTGGAAAGGTTCAAAATGGCCAATTCATTCTGTATATAATTTATAATCAAGTTATTGGCATTTCAATGAGACAATAGATATTTGAAATCTAAAAATATTTTCTGGCTTTAAATAACCTTCAAAGGGTTGATAAACCATAGAAAACAAATCAATCAATCAAATTTAAATAAGTATCAGCAAATTTTTGTTGTCTTTTAACAAGAGCCTGTTACCAACAAAATTTCTTTGTATGGATAAAACTAATTCTTTGATTTATGGTTTGTTTTATTTGTTCTATTTGAGACAAAATCTGCCAGATTCTGTCTTTTGAATTACTATTCTTGTTTTTGCCTCATCACTTTCATATGAAGAAATATATTTTTCTAAACCATTTTTTTTAACTGGAACATTTATTTTATTTAAGGCAACAAAATCTCATCCTGGCTAAAGATTTATTGTCACAAAATACTATTTTTGATATTGTTTTTTGTTTCTTTTCAATCAGTGTTGTTCCATGGAAAGAATTACAATAGATTTGCCAAATTTATATCAGAACAAAGCAATAAAATATATAATTAATAAATTCTTTGGTTCTGGATGAACAACTTTGATGCCAGTTTTTAAAAAAAAATGACTTTCTTTTTTTTATTTACTCTCCAAAAAATATCTGTGTTAGAAAAGCCAAGTAAAACATTTTTTCCTTTTTATCTTTATTCTTTAAGTATCTCTTCTCTTTGACTGTTAAATTACCTCTTGAGGATATGGTTAACAAGCTTCCATAAACTTAATATTCCAATTTATGAAAGTATAATTTCTTAAATTATTTAAAAAATACTAGATGTTCTATATAAAAAATTTAGTCACAGATTTCTTTATATATAGTCACAGACATTTTTAAACATTTAATAGTAGTAAATATAACTGCAATATCTATCATATACACACACACACACACACACACACACACATATATATATATATATATATATATATATATATATATATAATGCACAGTGAGTAAACTACAGTGCTTGATGTAAAATGGTAGAGCTAAGATATATATTAGTAAGTATTGTTGTATCTTACTATACAATACTACTCAGTTTAATGTCATGAAACTTTGAGTAGCATTGTGTGGTAAGGAACAACAATATAATTCTTGTGTGTGTGTATATATATATATATATATATATATATATATATATATATATATATATATATTCAAGAATTATGGAACAAGTAAATATAAAGGTAAACCTATTTAAAACATCTCCAAATTCATTTACAAAAAACAAAGATCTCAGTTGGGACAAAGATGAAAGTTAAAATTATTAACCTCTTTGTTGTCTGAGGCCAGATTGCTTCTCAATGCTCTATTCTTGGATATTTTGGGTAAATCACACTATTTCAGAACTGTATACTGGCTATTTGCTACTCTAATGACTTATCAGAGAAATAAATGGCCAGTACAAAGTTGCTCATACAAACACCTTTATTCTATTTACACTATTATATTTGGACTATTGTCCTCCTCTTTGTTGTTGCTATCACAAAGTTTCAGCCGTTGTGCCCTCTAACCTTTCTCGGGTTTATGTTGATCTAGCTAACCTACAGGAAATTTTGAATATTTATTTTAATCTACAGAGTAGACTGTTCTTGTTCCATTGATCATACCTAGGGATGTTGTCTTGTTCTTATTTTTAGTACTGCTCAGTTATTGCTCACCTGTTTCCACTGAGTTCAAGTATACACTGTCTGGTCCAAGGATTGAGTGCATGGAATGAGAACAATCTACCCTCTGACTTGAATAAAGAGTTTTTTTTTTCAAAATTCCCAAAATATTACCAACAAGGACAGATACATAAATGAAGATGGAGTGTACTACAGCTGAAACTTTGTGACTATAACAATCAAAATGAGGATACTAGTCCAAGTATATCAGATTATAGTACTGTTGATTATAAACAAAATTGTTAACACAAGAAAAATATTGTTTAATAAATTAATCTTGTATCAGTCTAGAAAATAATCCAAAACTTGTATTAAGCGTTCAGAAATTGTTCATATTTTTAAGTCATAGGAAAGTGTTTGTTTATATATATATATATATATATATATATATACACACACACACACACACACATTTCTTTTCAGAAATGTAAACACCAAATAGATAAATAGATTGTCTTGAGAGCAGATGTTTTCTAAGTAGAAGATATGAGAGCAGGTGTTAACGTAGGTGTAAAAGACATTGCGCTGGTGAAAACAAGGTTCAAACAAAAGATTGTTTTTCTCACCCCAAAAATATTACATTTTCTTCCCAAAATGATGAAACAAGATAAAAGTGCCATGAAATATTTTATTACCAAGAACACTGAAATTCTTTTCTCCAAAAACATTTTCTTCATCAAATGCAATGACTGCTCTTTACTCACATCAAAGATTTCATCTAGAATTGTTTTCTTTAAATTAATGAAAAATGGTCTACCTAGGGCAGCAGTACCTTAGTCCTTTTCAAAGTGCTCTCTTTGATATTTCACACACTTATCCCAGCATCCCTTTCATTTTTCTAAACTTTTTAGGGATTGTTATGTTCTTAATTTCATTGGCAGTATTTCAACGGCATATATATATATATATATATATAATTTTTTTTTTTTTTTTTTTTTTTTTTTAGGAAAGTCAGAAGTCATAAAAACCAAATCTGCATGATTTGCAGATGGGCAAATGGATGTCAGAATAATGTGATGTTTTGGCAAAACCCCTTGCAAGACATGAATTATCCATTTGTGTGGTTGTTGTGAATGCAATGGCCACACATTAGGCAAATTCACTCAGTGGTGTTTAACTGTTGACTGAGCTCTGCACCTGTTTCTTGAAATAGTTCACATGATTTAATATTTTCTCCACAGACCATGTATAAAATTTACATATTGGAGAAATATATATACTTGATATATATCAGTGTGTAATTGAATGACAAAATGGAAATAAATTCTATGTAATGCATTTCTTCTTTCAAAAGGACTTCTTCAGACTAAATAATGTTTTGGTATCATATGCAAATTAGGCAGGTATAAATAGAGAACAACTGGCAAACATAGGGTGGTTATGCCTAGCAAACCTGGTTGCTATTTAGGACACTGAATAGCAACCAGTACTACAACCACTACTACACAGAGAGATAGCAAAACATAGCAGCTTTTATCAATGGAATCATACATATATAAAAAATGTTATAAATAATAAACATATCTTATATATTACAATTTCTTCTGTCTTTGAATATTATGTATGTGTGTGATACTGAGAATACCATAGACCTAACATGTGAGCAGTGATGAAGTTCTAGAGACAACGGAAACAAAAAGGTCACTTATATTTAACATCAGGAAGAGACAGTTGAAATTTCTAGAACACATAATGAGGAAAGAGGGCTTGGAAAATTTGGTACTCACAGGACAAATTGAAGACAAAAGGGACAGAGGAGAGTAATTCACAACTTATCTGGCCAACTTGAGTGAATGGATGGTGGAACAGAGTCTGGGGGATATGGCAATGTTACAAACTTTGTATTCCAAACTTTGATTAAAAATCTCCAACATTTCACCCTAACCTACTGGATAAAAGATTAAATGAAATTCAAAAACTTTGGAACATAAATGTTGAAAATCTTTGGCTTATGGCCACATCATGTTGAAACACTGCTTCCCATATGATCAATGAAGTTAAGCAACATCGAGCCTGGTCAATACCTTAATGGGTGACTGCTTGCAAATACCAGGTGCTGTAAGTTTGGGTGTATGGATGGTGTAATGGATAATGGCTCAGAATTGTTAATCAGGGAGCTGAGTTCCCATTCCAGTTGGGTTTGTCACTTACACAAATATCCTTGGGAAAGGTATAAATCCAACTCTTCTGGGTTAATTATAATTATTAAGATTATTGTTGATTTATCAAGGATGTGGCCTCTTGATAATAACAGCCTAGACAGACCATCCCAGCATGCAGCACTATTAAGAAATGCCTGAAAATCACACCCCAGATTAATCCAAGCCTTGTGAATGAAAGTGGCCAGATGAAACTGTTTGGAAGCCATCAATGGTTGTGTTAGCACAAAGTCACAAGTCATCATGACTGAGGGTTTGAGCCTGCTGGCCTTGTCCAAACTGCTTATCATATGTGCTCTCTCACAGAAACTGAAACTACAGATTCTGCTCAGCAGAGTTGCAGTATTTATCCCCATTCCCTACATATTCCATTAGTAAGGCGAAAGTTTCACACTAATTACTTCTTCCCAAGAATAGACTTCCAAAAGGATGCTTTCCCAACCACTACAATCTTAAACTCTTCAAGTTATGAGTTAACCATTATCTTTCCCACATATCCTCATAAATTGTACTTCTTACTCTTATTGTTCATACAACAACCTCCTTCAGTAATCCCCTACCATAAGTGTCTCTTAGGCCTTGTATTGTGTGAACATTAGTAAAAAATAAATTAATAAACTGCACTTTGGTTCTGTGTATATAGCAAAAACAAATATTCCTGAGCAGATGTCTGCAACAGGGATTAGCTAGTAATCTTAATAGACTTCATAGTCTCGTGAGACTGACAGATATCTGCTACTGTATTATTTTATTTTATTTATTTATTTTTTTTTGTTCCTAATTCAGTATCACCTGCAGTTTGGGCCAAAAATTTTACTTGTTGCTACCTTCCATAAAGTTTGAGGTGTAAGTGTTTTATGGGAATATGTGTTTGATTGAATAGAAGTCTTAAATTACATGGCTGTCCTAAAACTTGAGCTTTAAATGAATCTGGCAATTAATATGGGATTTTTAAGAAGAGTCTGGCGTTGTGCTTCCTCTTTTTCCTTGAATATTGATATTATTATTCTCTCATTGTAAAGAGTTGTCTTTTTCATTGTTAATGTCTCCATCACAGCCTCCTCCAACTTCCTGCAAGATGGCACTCACCATATATGCAACTATTTTCTTGAAAATAATAGCTGTAATTCAAAGTATTCTATATGACTTGCCGTGTCATCAGTACAAAACATAATGCTTCCCACTTCACAATAACAAGTAGACTTGTTTCAACATGACTCTAGTCATTACTGGACTTCAAGATATAAAGATAACAATTTCAATCAATTGCTGGGAGTAGTTATAAGGCAGAATGCTAATACTGTTATTCAAGTTAGAATTTCAAAGAGTGTAATGTATGTTTTATACAAATGCGCGCGCACACGTGCACACACACACACACACACTAAAATTCATCAAATGTCTTTTTATTTTTATCCATGTCTGTCATTGAATAATTCAAGAATAGCTTCAGCTATGGTTACCAAATTTTCTGTGCATACTTAAGATGATCTGGGTGAATGTTTTTAATATTTTAATCTTTTAAATCCTTTCAAAGTTTTCAGCATTTTACAATGGAAATATAATACTAAACCAGACTGTTCTTTTGTATTATCATTGCTATCATCATGAATCCTATATATCTTGGTTGAGTGTCAATGTCTGATTCTTTTTGAATGATCTTTCAGTCCACCCAGGGATGTTTTCAGCCCATTTTTTCTCCTCTGTCTGCCTTTTTTTTCTTTTACCTAAAGTGGAACCTTGTAAGACAGTAGTGGAAAGATTGTTGGCTTTATGATGAGTGCATATCATTTCAACTTTCTCTTCTAGATGGTGGTTATGAGGTCTTCCAATGGGCCTTCTTTTTTTTTTTTTTGTTTAATGTGTTTCTCACTGTGCTCATTGTGATGCGATCTACATAGGAGATGCATAGCATCTCATTTCTAATACAAGCCAAATAATAATAATAATAAACCAAATCTTTTACCATTTTTACATTTGCTTTGATAAAGTCCATCAGAGGTCGAAATGTCTAAGTAAAGAAAAGTTTTCCCTTTGTCTTTGTTCATATACATTTTTATATCTTAATTTTTACACACACACACACATATATATATATAATACCCACAGACACACACAGTGGATTCTTCTGTTGATCTTTAACTATATAAGTGGTTAACATTGTTTTTAAGAACTAAACCATCCAACCCCCCCCACACACACACACACTCACACACTGGCACACTGATGATCACAAATTTCCTTTACCAAGCCACTGACCATTAGAGCACCGCCCCATATATATATATATATATATATATATATATATATATATATATATATATATATATATGAGAAATAGAGTGAGTAAAGGAGGTTGCAAGTATTCATCCAAACAAGTTTGATTAAAAAGAACCAACAAGGTCTGTTTCATTTTTAATTGTATTTTTCCAATTTTCAAATATTGTGCTGAAAGTTGTGAATAAATTGTTCAAAGCTCATATTTTGTTATTATTTTGTTCAAATTCTTTCAATCATCTCAGTCATTTTCAAGAACCAATGTGGTGTCCATGTGGTAGGCAGGATTCCCTTGTATATAACCTGGTATTTTTGGAAAAGCTGGATATTTTAAATAGTCTACAGTGTCATAAATAACAGTTATTGGAAACAAGGTTGCACAAAAAAAAAGCAATTATTATTATTATTTTATTAATTTATTTGTATTTTTTCTTATATTAATATAATATACGCATGTTCAAGGTACCACCTTGTTTTTTTTAATCAAATTTGGCTACATATATATATATGTGTGTGTGTTGCAAGCAAATAACTTAGCAAACAATTGCAATTGTGTTTTGATCTTTACAAATTGCCATACTATTGTGCTCTTGTGATTAACACATATCTACTTGGCTTCTTGTCTTAGAGTAAACAAGAAAGTCTTGCAAGTGAATTTAACCCTCACTGGGTGCTCTACTTTATTGACCTGGTGCTGTACTGTGCAGAATTAACTTGGATATGCCACAAAGTTTCTTTTTTGTCATATTTTCTTCATATAAATCCTGATTTTTCATTGGTTAGTTTTGATTAGCAACATTCTACAGATTCTCATTGATAAAGCATTTATCTTCAGTTGCATCAGGATCTATTGTTTTGGAAGTGTTCAATATAAGTTTATATTTGGAATTTCAGGGTAGGACATATTTTTTATTTGTTGCTTCATTTCAAAAGGTTGAAGAAATATCAATATCTTTGGTAATAGACATTCTTTCTTTCTTTCTTTCTTTTTTTCATGAAAGGAAAGAACTTCAAGTTTTTGCAGAGGTTTATTTGATTGCTAAAGGCAGATAAAATTTGGAACCCTGTCAGCTGATGATTTTATTTCTTTTTTAGGATTATTTATTCTTAGTAATATATGTAGTCTAATGCAATCATCATTGATCGTGTAGAATATGGTTGTTGGTATGTACTTAGATGACCCAGAGGCAAATAAAAAAGATTAAAGTACAATAAGAGAATGTACTGAGAAGAATCAATATCAGCTTTATAATTTGAAAATACTTTGGCTTTTGACGGCATGCATTTGCAATATTATAGTATGTTTGCCAGTTTGTAAAATGAAGTGCATTTTAAGGACCACTGTTCACTTTAGTTTATTGCCACTGGCTCAGCTGTAAAGTTCTAACCTTTCCATGCTCAGACTCTATAATATCAGTGCATTAGATTCTCAGTAATATATGAATACATCTCTTTTTTTTCTTTTTTTTTAAAGTAAAGCAAGTATATACTATGTGTGTGTGTGTGTGCACATACATCTGAATGCAAAGATATATATAGGATATAAGATAGTTAAAACAGCAACCTTTATGCTACCACAGTTTCTAGCAGAATGGTTTCATCAGGTAGTAATTCTAGACTGACTTCCTGATGAAACCATTCAGCAAGAAATTGTGTGAGCATAAAGTTTGGTGTTTCAAGTATTTTATATCTTATCTACGTTTTTGTTTTTGAAAATTGTATCTCTTAATTTACCTGCTCCTTTTGGCAAATATGACTTTTGCCATAGATTGAGTTTATAATGTATATATAGCGATAGGCCTCCAGAAATCATTCATGTCTCAGCTGTCGCATGAAAGCTGAAAAGACTTTACAAAATAAGCTAGGCCCTGTACAAAGCAATTTAGTTTGAAACATCTGCAATAAGCATTGCAAGTTACTTGTAGGCTTCAAGATCCTTTGTCAATATCACAAGGAACAAAAGAATTGATCAAACTTGTCAGTAATGATTAAATGAGTCAACAGCCATCATATATATACATTTATACATAGATAAATTTTATATAATCCAACATTTTATAGCTTATCACCATGAGCATAATTTTTAGTGGGTACACATTTTGATTTCCATCCCACTTTCTATTTAAACAGTGAAATTAATGTCAACCTGCCTAGAAATTGAGAAGTCCTTATTAACAAGAAATATGCTTCCCAACAAGAAACAAACCTTTATTCCTTTTTTTCTATCAGTAAAACCACTTCTTTAGCTGAATTCTTCCCTACTAAGTAACTAGGAACAAATAAAATTAAAATTTCACTTATCTGTACCTATTCTCAGTTTCTCAGACATATCATCCAATCATAAATTGTATTTATTTGCAGACATCATTTTTAACAATTTTTAGCATGATCTTTCACTAGTGCCCTGGTTGAGTGTTTTTTTTTATGTGAAACAATTTTTGTTTATATATATATATATATATATATATATATATATAGTCATCCACAGACAGACTGTTTTGCTGTCACAGCTCGTCAATGTGGCTAGACATCTGATTGCTTTCAGCTAGGATCGAAACTCGACTGATTTGACATCAGTCAGATATCTTACCCCTAGGTTATCATTGCATGGCAGAAAAGAAGGGAATTTTAACACTTTTTCTCTATACAAATAGGCAGTGGCTCAGAGAATTCAATTCATACTTGAAGAGTAATGCTTAATAGCAGTAGGAGATGCTGTTTTTAAAACCCCTTTTCCCTAGAGAGCTCAACTGGATTTACGGGAGCATATATATATATATATTTATTCCACTTTACAAAATCTGTGTAATAACTGTGTTTCAAACACACAAATATACTGTAATGTACTAGAATTTCCTGTCTTTGTAGACTGAAGTGAAGTGCCCAAAAATTCAAAAAATATAGCTTCATCAGTTGTAATAACAGTAGCTACATCATATAACAAAGGAGCTGGAGTTCATTATTTACATTATTCGGACTATTGTCCTCATCTTTGTCACCATATTTATTACAACATTACGGCCGTTGTACACTCCAGCCTTCTTCAGGTGGTTGGAATGTCGAACTGAACCCTTTATTTTGCTCACCAGGGTAGACTGTTCTAGTTCCACGTGCCATGTTTAATGGATGTCAGTTATCAGTTATCTCCTGTTAATTTCCATCTGAAAGTTCTCCACTGCCTTAACCAGGTATTGGGGCTCACACTCTTTGAGTCCCGTCACTGAATCTAACTAACGACTTTATCCACTGTGCCATGTGTCCTCAAACTTGAACGGCCAAAACGTAATAAATATGGCAACAAAGATGAGGACAACAGTCCAAATAATGTACATAATACCTCATCTCAGAAATATAGACAGATACTGGAGCTGGAGTTGTATGGATATATCTATCTAGTTGTGTTTCAGATCTCTCCATAACTGTGCAAGGTTTAGCTGCAGGGAATTTAAGGCCTGCAACATGGTGAGAGCCTAGTTTAGTAGAGTATCTGAACATAAACTATTATAACCCAGTGACAAGAATGCTCAAGATAGCTTCAGTTACAGGTCTTTAATTCAGAGTTGTTCTTTGCTTAGGCTGGTTGCCACTTAAGACTGAAGAGCCCACTATGCTCCACTATTTACCCCATAGCTAGAGAGAGAAGAGATGGATTCATACCCACCCAAGGGTATTTGAAAGGAATATGAATGTAACAAACTCTATTGAAATTTGAATTTGGCTCACCCATTTGTCATTCTGAGCTGCTAGTTGGACTCTGAGGTCAACACCAATTGGTGACAGTCTGCTTCATGCTTGCCCATGAATGCGATGATGTGAATGTAACAAAATCAAAGATAAATTAAAATTCAGCTCACCGATTTGTCTTCCAAGGTGCTTACACTATATATATATATATATATATATATATATATATATATATATATATATATCATTGTACATCAGATATGGATAGAAATCTGACAAGATGATAAAATGAAATAATGAAAAAAGCAAAGAGACAAAGTACTGCTATGTTATGATCATTGGTTAGACACATGTCACATGCATTAACGCAATAGATAATATATAAATATGTCTGAGGAACATTTAGGATATATAGATATATATAAAATTGGACAATTTTCAAGCATGAAAACACTCTTGTCACTTGGTGTTAACCTCAGTGTCCACTTATATTTATATATGCTCTATACCTTATATTAAGCCTTTTACCCATGAATATAAGCATACCATAAAAGTAAATATATATATATATATATATATAGACACATATATTTTTTGTATTTTAAATAGAATTTATCTTTGTCTGATATCTTCATTTATCAGAAATTTTATTCATATAAATGAGTTAGGTGCTCAAATGTTCTTGTTCTGGTCAAATAGGGATTAAAAAATTTTGGCTATAGATCATTTGGTCAGATTTGTACAAGTGGGTCAATCTGACAGCATTTCAGCTCCCCACCCCTCAATAAACAAACCGAATGAAATTATTTTAAAAAACTTGAAATTTTCTAATAAAATTAAAAAATGTTTCTCTTGAAATCAATCTTCTCAATCTTTATTTGTTTTTTTGCCTTTATTGAATGTGAAATTTAGATTTTGAAAGAAAATTTAATTTCTATTCTCTTTCAGTTTTTTTATTCTGACAGCCAAATTTGTCTTAGAAACTGAAAAATAATAATCAATATCTCCAAATAAAAATTTGCTTGTATATACTCCCATTTGTATATCGGTGTACATAAGCACATGTATGTATAAATACAAGTACATGTGTATATAGATGGATGTGAACGTGTGTCTATGTCAGCAATGGTTGGGGAAATGGACAAAATCTCCAAATCAATTTTCAGACAGGAATACCGATAAGGAATTTGTTTTATTAGTATTTTTGTCTTGACTTTTATTGTTCACTTTTTATAAGTTTCCATTCTCTAGATTCAGTATTCAAAACTAAGACTACGAAAATAACATAAAAATAAATGTGTGTGTGTGTACATACATACATATATATATATATATAATTATTATTATTATTATAAATTAACTGATTTTAAAAAAATGGTTTCATTGCTACACAGAAATTACCATGTTTCAAAAACCAAAACTAACAACTTCAAATTCCTGTTTAGCGATGAAACCATTTTTTAAATCGGTTAATTTATAATATTTATGTTCTGTAAATTTACATTGAGCACTGTTTTGTAAAAATAAAAATCTCAATAAGTACACAGGATTATATATCTTACTGTTCTTTCTTTTGTTATTATAATATATATATATATATATATATATATATATATATATATATATATATATATATATATATATATAAACATTATTTTAAATGGATGCTCATATTTGAGTAGATGCTCTGTTTTTATTTATTTATTAAACAGTATATTTATTTATTTACGTCTACTGGCCTGAATAAATAAATATGAGTATCCACTTAAAATAACATTTAAACAAATAGATTAGAAATATGTCAGATTTAAACCATTTCCCTTATATATATATATATATATATATATATATATATATATATATATACCTTCTTTTTAGAACCAACCAGACTTTTTCCCCAGTTCATTACTTTTCCTAACGTTGTATATTTGACACTAGCTGTTAGTTGTTTGGCAAACTCTTTTGACTCATCATTTTGTGAGAATTACATCCTATCCATAACCATTGAACCAAATCCTGTTGACAAAGTGCTCAGAGTGTCCCCACTCCTAGAAATAAACCTCATTCCAGCCATTAAAACAAAATACCTGATCAATAAATTCAAAATATTTAAGAGCTAAAACCCACCATCCTGAATTTGATCTTTTTTTTATCTCTTGACCATTAGTTTGGATTGCTTAGTGCAGTGGGACAAAGATACATAAAAATAATTTAAACCAGCCTCTCACCAGATTCAAATTATCTCTTAATAATTTTGACCGCTAAACACTCCTTCTGTATAGTTTAGTTTTTAAATATTTTAACAGATTTTAAAAATTCCTTGTATAAAGAACTACACGCAATCTATAATGACGCCATTTAAAAGTTTTTTTGTTTTTTTTTTCCCAATTAGTGTTGTTGTCATTTTAAACTTAATATGCAAATGCAAGCATTTGCTTTTGGTTAATTATGGAAAAAAATTTCTTTTAATGATTCTCTTACTGAGAATATCATGGTGTGACACCAAGCCGTGGTCAACTCTCAGTCGCGGCACGAAGCTGTACTGTTTCTTCTACCGGCGTTTTGGGGTTGACTCTTTGTCGCTGCCACCAGCGTGTGTCCCGGTCAATCAGTGGTTGTCACTACTCAGTGAAATTCCCTGGTCAGGATACCAATATGGGACACTAGCAAGTCCAGTGTCGAATTCTGGTCGTCAATGTTAACGGCTTCACCAGCTGTACCGCTTCAATACCAACTCTATTGTTCCCAGCTCACTTGCAACATCTGGTTACTGGAGTAACTGCTTCGATCTCAAGTCTAACCTACCCACATTGTGACTTTGATCTTAGGTAGATGAGATCAATCAGGCATCAGGCCATAGTGTAAGCTGAGTCCAGACTGAAGGTGGAATCACACAAGCGCAAAGAAAAAGAAATAAATAAAAGAAAAACCCAAGAGGTTAAGAAATAACAAATTAACTTTATCCTTCTGTTATGTACAGGAGTGTGTTTTTCTCCCAGCCTGTTTTCTACGAAATGTGACACTTCTATGTTAGTATCTTAAAATCAACTGACTTAGTTCTTAGGTGTTGGCTTGGCTTCATTCATCAGCATAACTTGCTATTGGTAGGATAGGCGAAGTCGGAGGTCATGAAATCTCTCAGTCAGCTTCTGCAAGGCAACACTCTGGTTAAGCTCTGACTCTAACTCCAAAACCAGCTGAACTGTAACTAACTAAACAACCACAGGATTGGGGTTCTCGGTAAATCTCGATTTCTAACAAGAAATCTCTTTGTCAGGCCAGGAAAATTGATTACTTCCCATTTTTGGAAAATTACTCAATCTCCTTTTTTTGGGAGGGGGGGTTCTCTGTCGTCCGTGAGGGAAGGTCGGAGGAGAGTTATCCTCCTAGACTCTTTCTCTCTCACATTGATATCTCACACCAATCCCTTCAGTGAGCGTTAATAGCTTCACCATCTTTCTCATGCATTCACCTCCGCCTATCACCATTGATACCACTCGACCAATGGCATCCTAGCCGTGTAGGTGTGGTTAAACTGGCCTCCTTAAAATTATAATCTAGAATTTTTGTTTACAAAATTCTCCTTTTTCCCATTGGCCAAAATTTTTATGAATTTCATATTGCCAAACTTATCTTTTGGCCACCCAGAATTCACTTAAACAGCACTCTTTACCGACTCATCAATCACTGTCAAAGTTTGCCATCTGGTCCCTTCGTGAAGCTAGATTTATAATGGAATCCTTGGCTTGTTGAGAAATTAAATTCTTTTATCTCACCAAATCTCAATTCTCCACTCTATTTTCTGTCTTATGCCAAAATTTTACAAACGCCATATCGCTATTCACCGTCTCAGCGTCTGAAGCAACACATTGATAAGATAAATAACAATCCTTTCACCTATGTCGAGACAATGCCAAAATTTTATAACCGCTACATTGCTTCTCTCTCGTGGTGGCCAAAAAAATAAAAAATAAATATCTTGGAAAGATAATTAACATTGATTCTCCCTATCCTGTATCTGTGATCATCTCAAGCTGAAATTTTTATGACTGGCGTATGGTTTGGCCAATATCTTCATATTTGCCTTTCTTTCTATCTCCCTTGGCAAGACATGAATCATCTCGACAAGACCTCACACATGGCTTTTTCCACAGGTTTACTGCCTTTTGTGAAAAGTATCTTTTTTCGTAAATAGAATAAAATCTTTTTAACATCAATCAGTCTATCTTTCGAGATAGCTCTTTTTCACTTTAAGAACGTCTATTTTCTGTTTTAATTTCTATGATTAATTAGTTAGCCAATTACCATAGCTAAATAGTGTCACAATGGGATGAGGGCATATGCAACAAAGAAGTCTTAAGGAAAATGGAAGCAAAAAGGGTAACTATACTCAGAATCAGAAAGGTGACTGAAATTTCTTGGACATAATGAGAAAAGAGATCTTGGAGAATTTGACACTCACAGGATATATCAAAATCAAGAGACAGGACAAGGCATAGGGCCACATACCTAATAAGCTTGTGTGGGGGGCTTGGCAGAGGAACAAAGATTGCCAAGAGCTACAAGGGATTGGAGGTTGCAGAGAGCTATGATCACCCACGTCCTGAAGGGACATGGCACCAAGCAAATATGTCTTGTGAGTGTCAATTTTTCCAAGCCCTCTTTCCTTATTATGTGTTCTGGAAATTTCAACTCTTTCTGATTCTAAGTATAAGTGATTTCGTTTGTTTCTATTCTACTTAAAACTTACTCATTGCTTACATGCTATGTCCATGACATTCTCAGCATCTTTACATAGAATTACGTCTCTGCTGCCTCAAATCTTCTCTTCATCTGTGAGGAAATTGTCTAGCTTTTACTGCCATATAGGATGACTGATATTACATAGCAAGTGAGCACACACTTTTTTTTCTAATTAAATATTCCTGTTTCTTAATACCTTGTTTATTTTTCTTTTTAAGGCATCTTTTCACTTTTCCAATGCACCTTTAGATTTCAGTATCACATTTTAAATTTTCTGTTAAAACACTCCCAGATATTTAAACTTCTGTATTTGTCTGATTTTGACATCTCCAATTTATAGCTTGCAATCTTGGGCTTTTTCTCATGTTGACAACTATATATTCTTCTTCTTACTTTCCTTTACTACCTTGTCTTTTTGATTTTGCAGTTTTCTTTCTCTATCTGCCATCAATACAGGGTCAAATGTGTATCTTATATTAAGATTGTACCAACCAATAATAACTCCTGTTAGAGTATCCAGCTTCATTAGAATAGCCTTGTTGTAGATGTTGAATAAATCTGATGAGAAGACACACCTTTGTCTTATGTCCCTTTTTATTTTTGCATGCTTACTTTCCTAAGTTTACTCTTTAACAGCCAAACATTTAAAAACATTGGGTGGAATTTTTTGGTCTTCTTTTATACCAGTAATTGTACAGTTGGATTTTCACTCAGTGTGAATATTAATTATATAGATCAATTATTATACAGTGAAAATTTCAAATCAAGATTCATCTAATAACTACATTGTTAGGCTACAGACTTATTGATCTATTCTCATACAGAAATATCCTAGACTAATTCATCTCTCTTTATTTTACAATTAATAAAAGATTTTTTAAATATCATAAAAATTCTTCAAAAAATGAAAATATTAATTTTTATTTTATCAGATGCTTGAATTCTTGAACATAAACACTTTTTTTGGATCAATGCAGATAAAAATTTATTTTGCATTGAACTCATTAAGATCAATTATTTTCATTGATGTAAAAAGTGTTTTTTCTGCTAAAGTTGGACAAGTGAAAAATAAAAAAAAATATTTCAACTACTAAAATTTTATTTATTAAATGGGGAAAAATAACTTTGTTGATCATGTTTTGAAGCTGAATTAAAACTGAATTTGATAAAACTCATTTTATAAAATTTGATTTCTTCTTGTTCTGACTTGAAAAATCCAAAACTGAAGAATTATTGCTTCTTTTGGTCATACATTTTGTTTGTTTTTTTTTAAATATCACCCAATTTCCTTTTGACTCAGATCTCTTGTCTTGGTTGGCAACCATTCAAGGAGAAGGAAGTCTCTGAATTCAAACCTGAGTAGGGCAGTTTGTAGTTTTCATGGCATGCTGTGCACAGTCTCTCCGTTATCAATCTCTCTCTAATATAATATATATATATATATATATATATATATATATATATATATATATATATAAAATGTGTGTGTTCCGTATTGATTCATATATCCACATTGACCCTGTCTAGAAATGGTCTTTCTCTCCAATATTGAACACACATCATACATAAATATAGCAAATTTTAAAATTGTGTGTGTGTGTTACAAGTTTGGTTAAAGACCAACAATTTTTTTCTACATTTCAAACTATTTTCCTCATTTCTAGTGCATATTTAAATCTAAATTATTTAATGGCCAAGTTCTTTTAGCTTTGATAAGTCATTCTCAATGTTGTGGCCTGTTTAGAATCCTGCTTTAAACTGACGTGCCTCTGACATTCTTCAGCGATCTGCTGTAGAGTTATATTCGGCTCATTCTCCAATTTGTTTAGTATTCTTCGCCTAATTTCTGCATCTTTTGTTGGAACTAGTCTTTGCACGAATATCAAACATTTGAAGTTATTCACACTTAACTCCACCAGTCTAAAATCATCGCAGTGCTTGTTTACAATTGATGCAAAAGTGGTGTAGTCTTCCCATTCTTTCCTAGTTAGATTAAGACATTTCCATCTCTTATGAAAAAGAGATGGCTTTGGGCTGAATAGCTCTGTTAGTAATTCCACTGCTTCGGTGAATGTTAATTCGCTAGTCTTACAGGACAGAATGTAGTTAACGAATTTTGTGTGCTCAGTAATGCCAAGTTTCCTCAGAAGAAGACATACTTTTTTCGAGTCCCTCCAATTCGCACAATCTGAAGTATACAAGTCCTTATACCTCCTAAAGTATGACGTGAAGGTTATGTCTTCCTCGGGATTGTATGAAAAATTCTCTATTGCATTCAAAATATGTGTTTTGCGAAAAAGAAAATTCATTTTCAATGGGATTACTAGGGTTTGTCAATTCTAACACTTGCTTTTGAAAGTCAAGCTCTTTTGACTTTCTTTTTGAAATTTCGAGCTGTCTTTCTCGATTTTCTTTCTGGGTTTGCAGTATGACATTTTCCATTTTTTCCTGTTGAGAGAGCAATTGTTTTTGCCACTTCTCTTCCATTCTTTCTTGGATTTGTAGTTGCTGTTCATTTTGGTATTTTACAAGTTCTAATAAGATAATTTTTAAATCCTCCATGATAAGTGTGTCTTTTTAAGTGTGTATTTTGAGAGAGTTCCTTTTAATCATGGTGGTCCACGCAAAACATCCTTGCAAATCCTCAAATCTTTGTCACCAAGTTGTTGTGGACACTGGCAACGGCAAATTTTTTGAGTCCCCGTGAAGTGCGAAATCCTCATTGCCAAGTTGTTGTGGCCTGTTTAGGGGCCAGTAAGAAAGACATGGAAGACGAAGGTAGGTTGAATAAGTATATTGAAGATATATGAAACAATAGTGTTAGTAATAAGTAGCTAACGGTGTACATCTGAATGGTAGATTAGCACTGCGTCTACTACTACTACTCAAAACCCGCCTTAACCGACTCTCGCAGTTTGTATTTATGAGAGGAGGAAGAGTTCATTCTACTGTAGGAGGGTTTACCACAACACTCAATGAGTTTTGCTTTTTGTGCTATGTCAGTTTGATCAATTTTTTTTCTTTTAATCCTTTCACTCCAAGCAAAATGATATAGCAGAGTTTATGAAAGTGTAGGACCTACAGGATAATAGATGAGTGGATTATAGCATGGGTTCGTGAATTTGGTGACATAGTAATTGTGAGTTCAATTCCTCAACCAGGTAGTGTGTACTTGGACTCAGTGGAAACTAACTGAGCAGTACTAAAAATAAGAACTAGACAAGATATCCCTCGATATGGGCAGTGGATTGAGAACAGCCTACAACCGTAGATTAAATAAAGGGTTCAGAATTCTCTGTAGGTTAACTGTATTGATATACACCTGAGGAAGACTCAAGGGTACAATGGCGGAAACGTTCTGGTAACAACAACAAAAATATTGGACAATAGTCCAAATGTAAAATTGTGTGTGTGTTTTACATATCTGTGTGTGTATATTACATATATATGTGTGTATATGTTTTCCATAATGTTTGTACAAGTATGTATTGGCATATGTATGTATCATTATGTATTTTGCATATGTGTATTATGTTTTACATGTGTATGTGGGTTTTGTGTGTGTGTGAAACAAGAATATATATATATATATATATACACACACACACGTGTTATAAAAATAAATTCCTTATTTTCCTTTCTGAATGTACGTGCATATTCGATGCAATTGTCTTTTTCTTTCTTTTAATCTTTAATTTCATGCTGTATTTATTTTGAAGTGAAACCTATGCCTCGACCTATTCACTGTAGACAATAGATACTCACTTCCCCTTTTTAGGCTGACGTGCTTCGTACATCAGTCCTATTGAGAAGAGTAATCATGTTGTGTACATTCATGCAGCTTTGTTAGCTACATCCACTGAAGCCAATGCGTTTGTTTGTCATCATCTTCCCTCTTTTTGTATTCCACACTACAGACTTGGGCATCATGTGCAGCATTTTCCATGCTATTGGAAAGCCGATCACTACACGTAAGGAACTTGCCTCAGGTCTTCATCATACTATTGATTCTTACCTGTTAATCACACATTTTCAACTCGGTTACCAAGAACCTATTATGGGTATATATGTGACAATAACACATAGGTGTTTTTTTACTTTGAGTTGTGTTCATGGATTTTGACATGTCAGTTCTTGTTGGGTTATGTAATGTCAAATTCTATAGATAAATATTGATCGTGTTTGTACTTTAGTCTATAGGATTGTGTTTATACTTGAGTCTCTAGGTAGACAATGGTCAGGTTAATACTTGTGTCTATATGTAAACATTGATTAGGGTTATAATTAAATCCGTAGCTAAACAGTGGCAGAGTTTATACTTGAGTCTATAAGTAAACATTGATCAGATTTATACTTGAGTTTATAGGTAAAAATCTGTTATGCTTATACTTGAGACTATAGGTAAACAATGGCCAGGTTTCTACTTGAGCCTTCAAGTATCCACCTAGAAAATGGCCCCTTATTAGGTGCTCTTACTCCTGTGCAGGGGATGCAGTCACCATTATCCTAGCCCTACTGACAGGGTAACATCCAAGAGCACTAATTGTCCATCATACATTCTGCCCAAATACTTTTGTAATCTGGCTATTTTAACCCCCTTTTTAAGGACTGTTTTCTTGATATATTTTTGGAAGGCATTAAATAAATAAAAGTTTGCTAAAGTTTTATATGAACTGTCAATATTCTTTTGAAGTAAGACAGTCTTTGTTGTTCTTTAGAATCTAAAACAGTTTCTTTCCATAGTTAGGTAAGATCTTTCCTATTTTTTTCTACAAAAGGATGCTGACACTTACTACTCTAGAAATGCAATGAGGAAAGAGGACTTGGAGAATTTAACACTCATATTGAAGGCAAGAGGGACAGAGGGAAACAGTAACCAACCTAACAAGCTTGTGTACATGAATGGCAAAACATGGTCTGGGAGAGATGAGAGGACAAACATAGCTTAGAGCTAAAAAAGAGAGGAAGTTGTGGAGAGCCATGATCGCTCATGTCCTGAAGAGACACAGTAAATAAAAGAATACAAATAATCCCTGGTCTCTCATATTGGAGTTTTTTCTCAAAAACAGATTTGTCCATCACCATGGTATCATTTTCTTTAACTACTGATCTTATTCTTCTTCTTTCATCACTTCATAGATCTAAGTGACATTTTTCTTTGAGGTTGTTATAAAAGAAAACTGTCCATTTTATCTTGATTAGAAATTTCAACAGATTTTGACAACAATTTGACCCATTCTCCCTAATTAACAAATTAGTTTGAATAACTAATCAAGTAAGCAACAAGGAAAGTCTTAAAGAAAATGGCAAGAAGAAGAACAATTCTACTCAAAATCAGAAAGAGACTGATGAAATTCCTTGGATGCATAATGAGGAAGGAGGGCTTGGAAGGCAGCAAGATGCTCTCACCTGTGACAGGCATTTAAGAATGAATGGTAGAACAGGGGGATGGTGGAAAGGGAGAAAAATTTCTAAGAGCCACACAAGATAGCAAGTTGGGGAGAACCATGATCACCTATGTCTTGAAGAAGAATGAAACTTCAAGCAATTTACCCATTGTGTATATATTTCTTGGCTTTTGAGTTATTTTAATCTGAATTATTTGTGCAATTTCTTGCTCATTGTTATTTTTTATGTGATAACTCATGGTAAAAATGTTAAGTGAAAACATTGAAGAGGACGATTTTAACATTCGTACAAACCTGTGTCTGTTTGTTCCCATGTTTTAAGATCAATATTCAATGAATCTAAGAAAATATTTGTGACTAAGTCTGTTGCTGTATTGGTCAGTAGTGCATTAGACCTTATAGAAAGTTTGAGAAAAACAATTGTATTGGCCATGGTCTGTTCACTTATTGGCAATGAACAGATTGTCTATGGAATTTGATCGTATCTGTTTTATTTGTATTTGGTTGAATTGTTGCAAAATTTCATTATGTGAGACTGTCGAGAAATTTTATTTTATTTATTTATTTTTTTAAGGGAGAAAAGAACAAGTAAAGGATGAAGAGAATAATTAATGTTATCTCTTCTTAATGTGGGTAGAAGAAAGAAGTGTCTATTCTGTTGATTGAATAAAGGATTCAGTTGGAAGAATGTAATCAAATGGGACCAGTAGCTGACAAATGACAGAGGGCACAATGACTGAAGCATCACAGTGATAATAACCAAAACAAATAGTTTAAATAAACCAGTGGGTACTAATGACTTTCATATTTACTGAAATTAAGAGACCACCTGCTGTGAACCAATGTGACCTTTCTACAGACACAACCTCACATGCAACACATCAAACACAACTATTTTTGAATAGATACTGCACTTCTAAACTTATAAAGTTTTATCATCCATGCCACCACTTAAAAATAGATAATTAATCACAAGAGATGCTTTCAATGATAACAGAGCAGTCATTTTTTTTCTTTCATTTAATATTGAGTGTATTAGTAAACTTTAATTTATTTGCTGACATCAATGAGATTTAGTTGAATGCCATATTTGAGATGTGCTGGTTCTAATCCTTATTGGGAACAACTGCAAAACAGTTTCCCCTCCCCAACTTATAGACAGAAGCACACAAATGCATGCTGAGATTTCTTCCTAGCCAATAAAATAGACCAGTTCTTGGTTTCAAAAGACTTGGTCCCAGTCAATCTTGTATTGAAAACAGAACACTGTTTATTTATCTGAATTCGCTCTTCTATGGCAACCCCAATTCTTAGTTTATAAACTTTTTGCCACATTACTGTTGCTTTGCATTGCATATATTGTTTGCTTGCTTTATATTATTTTTTGCCCTTTTCTTTTCTCTTCCTTGTTAATGCATATTATGAATTTTGTTAATTCTGTTTGTTGAGCAGTTCTGCCATTTATTTACATTTAACCATGGCCACTCACTCTACAACATGTGATTCTTTCGAAAGATGTTATTTTTTAATAAATTTATTTACTCCTACGACTAATGTTTTCCATTGGCATGAAGTGGAGAGACTATATTGAATACATTGCTAAGCTGTCTGCTAGGAGAGTTAGTTTACGGTGTTATGCTAGACAATTTTTCTTTTCAGAATCTCTTACATATTTTAAGTCCACCATTCATCTTTACTTTGAATATTGCTGCCACATTTAGTCTGGTGCTCCTGCTATATATTTAGAGATTCTTGATAACATCCTAAGAAGAATCTGCAATGTTATTGGTCCTGACCTGAGATCTCTGATTCAGTCACTTTCCCACCACTGAAATGTAGCTTCCTTGTGCCTTTTCTATAAATATTTTCATAGTAATTGTTCTGATGTGCTTTCCACTTTGGTACCATAATTCAAGTGCAGTACTAGATTGACAGCAAGGTCTCATCAATTCACAGTTGAATTGGCTTGATGTAACCATAAGTTCTATGCTAAAAGTTTCTTCTATCACACTTCTGACTTGTGGAATTCTGTTCCAGCTTCTTACTCACTAGTCAACTTTGATTTTCAAAATTTAAATGCAATGTCAATTGTTCTTTTATTGTCCTCTCTCCTTAATAGTAGTTTTTTTTTTTCATATTCTCTAACACTCAGTAGCCCCTTGCATCCTAGTGTCTTTATTGCTTTGCCTGGGGTGAAATGATTGAAAAATAAAAAATTAGTCTACTCACACTGTCAAAAATGAAGTCCGTATATAATTTTGTCATTTCATTGTTCTTATAAAATCCCAACATCTTTATGTTGCTCTGCATTTTCTTTTTAATGCTTCATATTTTCTAAGTTACCAAAAGAATCCACTAAATAGAGCTGAGTACTTCACTCCTCTCTGTGTAGTGTACTCTTCTGATGACATAGAACAGTGTTACACTCCCTGCACTACAAATAATAATGTATAATAGAGATTGTGTTTTCTATATGAGGATTACATTTATTCAATATTCTGTTGTACATTTTAGTTGCTTTGTATGGATGTGCAGGTGGTGCACATGGTTACATGCTCAAAATAAGAAATAAGCAAGCCAAGTTCAAATTCCAGTCAAGATCTTTAAATTTACTTTTGCACAAATACCCTTGGAAAAGGTAGCAATCCATTTCTTCTTGCTTCACTTATGGGTTAAATACTAGGGCAGATTGAACTTTCTAGCTATGGTTGGGAACCATCATAGGAGAAGGAAAACTCTGAATTCAAAACTATGTGGCTCTAGTAGATCACATACTTCAACTGAAAGTGTAAGTCCTGTTCAACATAGTTGCAGTATAAATCACAGGTTGGCTGAGCAGAGCAGGTGGAGGCACATTTAGGAATGAGCAGCTGTGCTGAAGATGAGAAATCACACAGATCTGCATTGTATCTTCACGAAAAGCACAAACAACACTAAATCTGCAATGGTGTCTTTCTAATTTTCGTATGAGAAATCTAGTGCCTGAGTTACGACCTAAAAACCCTATACTTGTCATCACACCGTTTAAGCCAGTGGTTCCTAAAAATGGTGCGGCACTCCTCATAGCAGATGGGGTGGAATGATTGAAAGACAAGATTTAGAAACAGCTTTCAAAAAATATACCAAAATTATGATTTCAAAATTTAAAATATTATTATGGATTACTTGTAATTGCATGCATGAGTCCCAGTATAAATAATTATTGACCGATTTTTTTCATTGCAATATTTTTGCATTATATCAAGTATTGAGAATATAGTAACTAGGCTCCACAAATTGGAGGAGAGAGTTATCAATGATAATGTTCTGACTTCAAATCTACAGTTATTTTCCTTTAACCTTCACCCACTGGTTTACAGTATTCTCATTAGAGCTAAGTGACCATTTTCAATATCTATGAAGCAAAACTTAATGTTAATTAATATGTGTGAGTGCCTAGGGTATTAGAATTGGTGAATAATTAACTGTAAAATTGTTTAGAATTAGTTGAATTTTTTTTTTCATTTTTGCTACAATGCAGAGATGTTCTGTTTAATCTGAGTTTGTAAATTAGATTTGCATATGTGTGGATGAGTCTTCCAATAAATTTACTTGTACTTTGCCAACCATTTCCTATTTCAAAAAGAATAAAAAATAGCACAATCATCAGCTAATGCACAATATCCCATATAAACCCCAAAATGGACACCTGAAGATTGCTAGAGGGTACTTACCTGAAACATCATATCTATAACATCTATAACAACCAAAGATGAGAAAAATAAATTAGCTTTAGGGATTTTTTTATACTAAAGTCCACCTAATACAAGACTAGAGAGCCACTCAAGGTAGAGGCTTACTCTTAAAATGGTTATGATGAATGTGCTGTGTGATATGAATAAAATATGGAAGGAAGTGAAAATTTTGATGACAAGTAGGATAATGATTAACTCTTAACTCAAAGAATATATTGACATGTTTTTGTTTATTAAAGAAGATACTGACATTATTTATTAAAGAATATATTGACACTTCTTTATAAGCAACTAAAAATTATTTTTGAGAACTGAAAATAAGCAACCACCAATCTAGGATATCAAAATGAGGAGAAAAGGTTTGAATGGTAATATTAGCCATTTCCCTATAAGGAAACCTTCAGCATTCATTGACTATGCAGCCATTTGATTCAGATATATAAAATCTTTCTCAAAATAATTTTTAAGGAAAATAAATTTCTCAAGTCCAGTAGCTCTTCTCACTCTTTCCAGTATTGATGGGGGCTTCAAGTTGTGCTATCCATTTTAGTTGTTACTGCTGTCGAAAGTCCTCAAGTGATGAGGTTCTGTTATTTGGTACAGTCTTTGTGATTCTGTAGCACTAATCCAAAATGTTCAAATGATGATCTTCCCTAAGATCCACAGGCTTCACTCATTCAACGCCATATTTAACCATTGATCTTAGAAAATGGTAATATACAGTTAACAGCTGGTGCCATGGGGAAAGGATAATTTACTACATGATTCTCACAACAGATTATCTGTGCATAAGGTTAATCTTTAACTAAAGCAACCCAGGGTAACCTTCATCAGATGAACTAATTTTATTCCAAGACAGCCTCACACTGCCAATATAAATATCTGTGGCCAAGAATTGATAAGCACAGGGTCATTGGCTTCTCAATTGAAGCCCATTAAAGCTGCAAGCAGAAAGAATAAATGAGGTTGGCTGTGTTGTTTTCTAGGTTAATTATCTAACATATGGAAGTGGCAAGGTTTTGAGTACTTCAGCCAGGTATTGATCAGGCATGTTGTAATTCAATGGCCAATCACAGCTTAGAGCTTTGACATTTTACTTGGCTCCATAAGCAATTGTTCTATCAACTTGAATTAGCCTCCATTGTTTTATTATTAAACTTGTCTTTTTTCTTTTTCTTTTTTTTTTTAAGCAAGCAATGAAAAATATTTGACATGTACAACAAAGGGAACTTCACAAGGGTTAAACAAGAAAATATTATATAGGTACATGTAAATAAATTTGCCAGGATGTGTCAATAAATCTGTAGCCTGACACATAGGAGTTCAGTTTTGATCTGTAATGTTTACTGTACAATAATTGCGTGTGTGATACACATATATATATATATATATATATATATATAATGATAAAATATAGTTTTATCAACAATATATTTATGGGTTAACATGCTCAATATCTGGGATAGTGCGTATGTAAATATAAAAGTGTACATTGAAGTCAACACACAGTCTGTTTCATGCTAAATACAATCATCATGGCCTAATGACTGCATCTAACATGAAACAGACTGTTGCCTCTGAGTGTTGACGTCAATGCCCATTTGTTTGTGTATGTATGTATGTATGTATGTATATATATATATAGAGAGAGATTTTAAACACACTTTCTTATTTTGATTTTTTTTTTAAATTGTTTTACCTCAAGCAAGGCGATTAAGCTGCTAAGACTCAAGGGGGTTACTGAGTGTGAAAGAATCTGAGAGAAAAAATCATTATTACGGGGAGAGGCCAATAAAAGAGGAATCAAGGAGACAGATGATGATGATTGACATTACATTTAAATATTTGAAGATCAAAGTTGATTGGAAAGCAAGAAGTCACAAGAAAATTCCACAATCTAGTCAATGCAACTGTAAAATGATGAGACATAGCTGCCAATCTAGTACTATGCTTAAATTCATAAATCAGCATACCCAAGAGGAAAGCTCATCAGAACAATTACCATGAAAGTATTTATAGAAAAGGCACAGGGAAGCTACATTACAGTGGTGTGTAACTGAAGCTATCAGGTCAGGACCAATACAATTGAATAGTCTTCTTTGGATTTTATCAAGAATATCTAAACACATAGCAGAAGCACCAGACCAGAAGTGGAAGCAATATCAAACAGTCTATATGGGATTTTGTTGATAATTAGGATACAGAAACACACAAGAATTATACACATGAACACTAACAGACATGAAAAATACACATGAGGTCTACTTAACCAATGAAAAACAAACACAAAACAAAAAGGTTCCAGAATTTTCTTTTCTCTTTCATATTTCATTTTAGATGAAGCTTAAATAAAAACGAAGCCTGTTAAATTTATAAACGTTTCTTATTTGTGCATTATATATATATATATATACATATACATATATATATATATATATATATATATATATATATATATATTATTTATTTAAAAATGATAACATAAATATGTTACAAAATCACTACAAAAATAGCCATTTTGTTTCAGCACCTCTGGTGTCTTATAAAGTGATGATGTTGAATGTAGAATAAATGGTTTTAAAAGGTTCAAATTAATTAACCCCCACTCGCCAGAGGAAACGCTGTTACATAAGCTGAAATGACCGATCACAATACAAGTATACGAGAATTCAAAAAACTTGACAACGAAGTAAGGTTATAATAGCTATTAAATGCTTTAAAGTTGGGGTTATACTAAAATAGAATTTATTCTAACTAATAAGTATTAAATTTTATGATAAAATTTGAAATTAAAATAAAAAATAAAAAATTACCCTTTTTAAAATCTAAATTCAATCTCTAAGTTTAAAATTATAAAATTACTGAAGAAAAAAAATACATATGTTATTCTATTTATTTTGTTTTTATTGAAATTATGTTGGAATAGACGTTAAGATCAACTGCTCTTAACTTCATGAACAACATGGATACATTTGAATGCCATGTGTAGGGATGGGTTGTGACATCTTGTGAAAGATAATGCATACACACTCAGATTATAATACATAAGCACCCATACATATTTAGATATATACACACACACACAAAAAATTTACAAGACGGAAAACATCTCCACGACCCTTTACAAAAATGAAAACCCAAAACACACACATGCATACACAATTAAATGTGCATGCAAGTTATTATACACATAGACATCGATAAAGACATGTTCACACACACCCACATACATTGACCTAGACAGTTCGATACAACAACCAAGAAATATTCAAGTTTGAAAGTGTTATTAAGCGAATTCTAACCACTTAAAATATGAAAATATAACTTATATTGGCAAATATACATAGATAAAAATGGTCTAATAGAACAGGGAAACAAACAATAGGGAAAGAAAGGATATTAAAACATATATATACGGATAAAAATAACATAATCTAATTTATAAAAAACGAAAATTCCAAACACACAAATATATATAAAAATATTTATTTTTTTAAAAATATGTCTATATACGCCTTATTGTACAATAGGCAAAAGAAAATAAGAACTACCTACAGATATATGTGTACAGTGTACGCACATTCATTACTACAGACAGAAGCACAGAAAAGCCTACCTATAGATAAATATATACACCCATATATATATATCTACACACATACAGAAGCAAGCATAAATACATCAACCCACACAGCAACGTAAAAAAGTAAACAAACCAAATATAAATATATATACATACACACACATATATATATAAAAATATATATGCATACATATACGAATATAAACTAAACATACATATATACAAACACCTATACAAACACATGTGCATATATATATAAAAAACACAAATACAAACGTAGATTTAAACATACACCTATATATACATATATACGCACATACATATATATATATACACACACACACACACACACACCCATAAAAATAGGTATATACATATATAAACCTACACATATTCTAACAATATTATCTTATTGACGATAAAGTACAGTAAAGTCCATAATAATCTTTAAAAAGTAATAAGACACACTTGTTGATTAAGTCTATAAGCAATTAAAATACCCTTATCAAACAAAAGTAGATTTTAGTTAGTATTGATGATATATTCCAAGACACTAAGATATACATAAATATACAAAGACATACGAACATACATCCACATATACCAATATATAATCATGCATCAATACCCACATCCACATATAGACATATATAAGTACACTCCATCCAAGCATATAGACACACACATTATATATATACTTACATATACACACACATTATATATATATATATATATATATATATATATACTTACATATACACAGACATTATATATATATATATACTTACATATACACACACATTATATATATATATATATATATATATATATACTTACATATACACACACATTATATATATATATATATACTTACATATACACACACATTATATATATATATATACTTACATATACACACACATTATATATATATATATACTTACATATACACACACATTATATATATATATATATATACTTACATATACACACACATTATATATATATATATATATACTTACATATACACACACATTATATATATATATATACTTACATATACACACACATTATATATATATATATATATACTTACATATACACACACATTATATATATATATATATATATACTTACATATACACACACATTATATATATATATATATATATACTTACATATACACACACATTATATATATATATATATACTTACATATACACACACATTATATATATATATACTTACATATACACACACATATATATACTTACATATACACACACACACACACACACATATATATATACTTACATATACACACACACATATATATATATATATATATATATATATATATACTTACATATACACACATACATACACACACACCTGTAGACACAAACCAAAGTTTACATACCTACACATACACATAAACAAGCTCACATATGATAGGTGTCAACACACGCTAATACACACACACACACACACACATATATATATATATATATATACCCATAATTACAAGTACACACACACACACATACATATATATATATATATATATGCACATACACATAAATACACCCACATTTAACCATATACATACTTATACATAAACATATATCCATATACATACACACACACATGTATATATACTTGTATCCCTCCGTACATACATAAACATATGCATACATACATAAGTACACGTAAATAGAAATATACATACACAAAAAAATCTGGACATACATATACATGTGTGTGTATATATATATATATATATGCACACACACTTGTCATTAGCCAAATTTTGATTTAAAATGTTCACTGTATAATAGTTATTAATATTCACTATTAAATTCAGTTCATTAATTTCTCATATTTCAACTTTTGAAAGCAATGAAATATTTCAATTAATGATGAATCCTTTCAAATATATTTTGTAAACAATTTTTTTTTTTTGTCATCTGTTTTGATTTATTTTTTTCATCTTCTCTCCTGCTCCTTGAATAAGGCATTTTGATTGGCCACAAAAATAATAAAAATATGCCTAAATGAAAATTTGGACAAATTATCTTTCAAGATTGATCTATAGTTGAATCAATTAAAAGGATTTTATTATCATTCATCATTTTACAAGTATTTCAGATTCTGCTATAACACCAGCAGCTGTCACAGTTTTCTCTTGTCTATCTACCATTGTCTATTATCATTTGCTTACAGCAGGTGCATCAATATTTTTTCTTGTTGGCATTCAACCAGTTCAAATATTCTATCTCAGAATGTGATGTCAATTATTGTTATCTTCTTTCTCAGGGCATTTTCAGTTTCTCCCCATGTCTACTGCAGATTTTATATCTACAAACATCAAAAATTCATTGCTAAAGCATTATCATCTACAAGTAACAGATAAAGACATCATTCTTGCTTCTTCAACCTGATTATTTAGTTCTTGTTCAATGATTTTCAATTGCCTTATATATATATATATATATATATATATATATATATATATATATATATATATATATATGAGTCTGTTCTCACTGAGTTTATGTATCTTGTTCATCAAACTCATTGCAAACTGAATGATAGAATTTCCTTTAAATTTGTTTTTCTAAAAGTAATAATTTTATATTCATACAAATAGATACGTGTAATTCCAATATGTGTGGATCATAGGAAATATACATGTAAATTGTTGATGCTAAATGAATGAACCTAGTGAACAGAGTTTGTCTTTGATTTATTACACGTAGGTATAATGGGTTGCAAATGTGGTTCTTGCTGTGGGTAACAATACAAAAAATACCTGAAAAACGCTGCACTAGACCACTCATAAACCTGTTGGGTTCCTTTTAAAAGCAGTTCATGATACAAAATGATGAGCTAACAATATTATCAATTTTATTATTAATTACACATATTTTCATTTGTATTTGCAGTACAAGTTAGTGTAATAATTATTATTACTCATGTTATATAATATTAATTAGATCAAACAATAGTAAATTAATAAAAGGAAAGGTTTTCAGAATTTGTGAAAAAATGCATTCCTTGATACACAGAATGAAAAAAAAAACAACATATTAAAATTAGTAACATATTGAAATAAATTTTAAAAAAAAACAAAGATCAATTTTCTTCTTAGGGAGATTCATATTTATTGAAATAACAAATCTTTTTGTGCATGTAATTTCATTTTTTTCTAGGTCATTTTTTTCAAAATAATAATTAAATTTTTTATTATACATACTTGTTTCTTCCTTACATTTAATTCAAAATATGTAATGGCTGTAAGCCAGGATGCATCTGTTTACTATAAAGTTATGTGATACAATTTTTCATCCATACAGATTACGTTTTACAATAACATGCCTATATTGCCTCTTCACCTATCAAGTCATTGCCAAACATCTGAGATATTTGTTTATAAAAAAGTTGTAATGTAATGAATTGTATAAATATGTTGTGTTACATATATTTAAATTTATTTAATAATATTGTTTTAAGGTATTATGAATTATTATCATTTTCAAACACATAATGCTTGGAATATAATATGTGAGTGTTTGTTTATATGTGTGGATTGATATAGGAATGTGTATAGAAAACAAATACTGAATTTCCTATTAAAAATGCCAGAAAAACAGCCCTACCTGAAGAACTTGCCAAATTTTAATGAAATTTGGTACTACATTCAGCAGGGGTTCAAAGTACAATATGCTCCTAAATTGATTGGGGTATTATGTATCATTTAAGCTATATCTCTTGAACAAAGATGCATACAATATTAGAGTTTTAGTATTGTGTGTGTGTGTGTGTATATATATATATATATATATATATATATATATATAAGAATATTACACTGAAAACATGTAAAATGTTTGGTATAATATCCTAAAATAACTAATATTGCTCTACTTTGTATTGAGCCTTCTTTTAAATTAAATGTTATGAATGTTGAAATTGTACTGTACTCATTCTCATCATACCTGGATATATTTTTTTTTTTTTTAATCATATCGCCTCAAGCAAGGCCGGAGGCCACTATCACACAGGGGGTTAAAAAGGGGGTTGGAGGAAGAGCAGATAGGAGTGGCAAGGGAGGGGATGTGGAGAAAGAGAAAGACAAGGGGGCCACAAAAGATCCGGAGCGAGAGCAGATAGGAATGAGAAATGAAAGGATGTGGAGAAGGGAAGTGTATAGATCAAGGCAACTGGAGATGTCGATTGACGCTACACTTAAACCGTTGGAGATTGTATTTGTCAGGGAAATAGTAATAGGGAAGGGAGTTCCATAGGCGAGATGTGCGAGACATGAAGCTATTGGAGTAGAAGAGACGTCTACATCTAACAGATTCCACGGTGTAGGGGTGGGAGCGGGATGCCAGCCTGGTGGGGCGTTTAAATTCACGAGGCCTGGGGACAAGCAAACGCAGCTCCTCAGAGCAATTACCGTGGAAGTACTTGTAAAAAAGGCAGAGCGAGGCAACATCGCGTCTGTGAGAGAGCGACTGCAGACGAGATGACAGATCAGGGCCAATCACGTTGCCTATCCGTCTCTGGATCTTATCAAGAACCCCGAGGCAAACAGCAGTGGCCCCAGACCATATATGGCAGCAATACTCCATGCAAGGGCGAATGGTCGATTTTTATATATATATATATATATATATATATATATAGGCTTCTTGATCAAACAGAAGTTTTTAAGATTTTGTCATACATACAATTTTATTTTCTTATCACCTCAGTAAAGTGTATACTGTTTAATTGATACTCTGCAAAATCTAGCATTAGATAATGGATTATAATAGATAATACCCAAAATAAGACATTATCATAGCTAGTTCTTTCATAAATAGACAATAGAATGTTTAACAGGCAATGACTTTGATCTTAGCTTTTTAATAAATAAACTTATATAATGTTTAATGAATAAACAAACAGTAAAATGTTTAACAGATTAACCACTATTTATAATTTATTTATTTAGTACTTTTAGAAAATAAATCTTAGTATCTATACTTTGCTACACTTATGTCCTTTAATGTTTTGTTATGCTACTGTGTCTATACCAGATTATACTTTGTCGATATTATGGCCATTGTACTGCTCTTCGCTATTAACTGTTGAGAAAAACATCTTCAATGAACTTGTTGACTCCTCAGCCTTGTTGCTGAAAGGTTTTTCTAAAAATACAAATTATTGGCGGGTGAAATATTGCTCTCTTTTAGGTTTGTATTTCTTCTGAATAGATAATGAGTAAGAATAAACTGTCCATTTTTATACTATTGTTCACTCAATACAAAGAGCCACTCAAGGTAGAGGGTTACTGAATCAGGTTGTTGTATGAACATAAGAGGAGGAGGAGGAGGTAAGAAGTGTAAATTATGAGGATATGTAGGATAGATAACAGTCGACCCTAGACTTGAAGATGTTAAGATTGTAGCGATCAGGGAAGCATCCCTTTCAGGAGTCTGAATGAGGTTATTGTATGAACATAAGAGGAGGAGATAAGAAGTGCAAATTATGAGGATATGTAGGATAGATAGCAGTTAGTTCTAGATTCTGTTAAGATTGTAGTGATCAAGGAAGCATTCTCTCAGGATTCTTTTCCACAATTGGAAGTGGTTCTTGGGAAGAAGCTGTCCAAATGAATCTTCTTTCTTACTAATGGAATGTGAAGGGAATGTGGATAATTCATCCCAGTGTATGTGGAATGACAGGTTTAACTGTGTAGGTTTGAACTGGTGAGACTAATGAATGTAGCTTATCATAACATTTACCATAGAGTAGTGAAAAATTTTGTGACATTTTGTCTGTGTGGAAAGGGGTTGTAGGGTGGAAAATAATTAGTCATTCACAAGGCTGCATAGATGCTTTTGAACTTTACCATGACTAGAATATGAGGATTGGTTATCTCCTGTCCAAACAGGGCAGCAATACTCCATTTTTGGTCTGATCTGACTATTGTAAAGATAAAGCATGGCAGAAGGAGTCCAGTACTTTCTGGACTGTTACAAGGAACCAACCATTTTCCCAACATCTTTAGTAATGGATTGGATATATAAGTTCCACTTGAGATCTTCAGTGAGCTTGAGCCCCAATGTTATCCTAGCTTCTATAAATATGATTACTATCTTATATGGCAATAACTTAAGCATCTAAAGAAAAATGATTTTGAACTTTGATTTTATGGGACAGAGAGCCAAGAAGACAATTCTGTGGTTCAAATGTATGTGATTTAATGATTAATCAGTAACTACAAGACAAAAAGTACGGTCATCAGCAAATGCCCAAGATGTGAGCTATAAATTGGAGTGGATATCACATAGCAATCCAGCATTCTTTTCTTTGTTTCTAACAAAATCTAACAACTTTCCTGTTTATCATTCCTACACATTATTGTTTTTAAACAATTGTATTTAAAAAAAAAAAGATAGTTAAAACTAAACGTGTTAAATGCTAACTTCACTCAGAATGATAGCTTTTGTTTAGATTGTGGTAGCCATCAGATCAGTATGTGTTGTTTATTAAATATGCCAAAATTTGTTTATTTAAATTTATTGATTCTAACATTGGAAATGGAAGACAATAATATCCATTTTATGCTTTTCTTTATTTTAAGAAAGGTAAAAATTCAATTTAAATGCCAAAACACAAAAAGATTCATTGATTACTAAAATGAGTTAGAAAGGAATTATTTCATCTTTGGTTAGCCAAATAGTTTGTTTTTCTTTTTTAATCATATCAAGAACATTTAGTTTTAACTAACTTTATTTGTATCAATATATATTAAAAAATTATTTTAGTTTTACTGAGTAAAGCAAATGTGTGTTTCTAATAACTCAATACTTTATCCTTGTCAGTATCTTGCTAAATTCTAATTAAGCTTGTCAAATGTGGCAGCTAAATGTTTAAATCAAATTCTCATTGTCCCGATTACATTTCATTCAAGTCTAAGTTGAAGAATTGAATGATTTTTTTGTTTAGTTTCCAAAGGCTTAATTTGTGGTTGAAAGCATGTGATCAAAAAGCTTTTCTTGCCACCACCTTGCAATAAACGGCTCTTAAAAGATAGTAATTGACATCTTCACAAGTCTTCTTTTTTTTTTTTATTTAAGCTCATCTATTTGTATTTTTATGATGATGATTATTTTATTGTTGAGTAATTTTAATAGCTGTCCCTACAAGAACTGATTAACATCTGGCAACTTGTAACTGTTTCAAAGGTTTGTAAAGAAACTGTTTCAACTGGTGTCTCCCAAAAGGATCATGTTCTACAGATGAATATCTCACTTAAAATTTGTAAATATCAGTCAGTAGTTGCCACATCCCCAACTCTTGAAATTGATGACAATAAAACAAGAGAGTTGTCACCATTTTGTTGCTTCTGGTGTGAAATATTTTTGCAAATGTAACATTCAATATTTACAGTAAAGCAATCCTAAGAGAACTAAATTTCCTACCAGGATTTATTTTCAATGAACACAATCTTAACAACATAAGATACACAGATGATGGTAAGCACAGAACAAAAACTACAGGATCTCCTAGTCAAACTAGTAAAGGAAACCGGGAAGAAAGGACTATCAATTGTAAGAGGACGGATGGTGGTTATCAAAAGGAAAAAAAAAACAATTGTGAATGTCAAAATCAAACAAGTGCAAAAGTTTAAATATCTGGGAAGTGGTTTAACAGATGATGGAAATTGTAATACAAAAAATCCAAAGACACATTGGAATAGTGAAAAATGCCTTTCAAGAACTAAACAAAGTATTAAGAAACAAGCAAATTTCATTAGAAACAAAGAAAAGTGTGCTGATCTGCTATGTAATGTCAGTCTTCCTATATGGCAGTGAATGCTGGACAGTTTCCTCATAGATGTGGAAGTGACTTGAAGTAATTGAGATATGGTTCTACAGAAGCATATTGAGAATACCATGGAGGGAGCATATAAAAAGTCAACATCTTTATCATTATTTTTGCTTCTAGTCCATGTGCTATCCATTTTTATTGTTACTGCTGTTGAAAGTCTTCAAGTGATGTGGTTTTTGCTATTTGCTCTTTGTGATTTTGTAACACCAGTCTATAGGGTCTGATGAAGGGTTGTCTTTCAGACCTAAAGGATTCATTGAAGCCATTTTGTAGCAGTCTATAGGGCCTCATGGACAGTTAGCATTAGTGTCAGTTGAAATTCATAAAATATTTTTAATAAAAACATTTTATGAATTTCAACTGACAGTTATCAACCTTTTATCTAAAGCAAGAAAATATTTTTGGAGATAATTATTTACTGCTACAAGTTCTACTAATTAACCCATAACTGGGGGGAGAGGTGAATTTGTACCTTTCCCAAGTGACTATAACAAATTTGACTGGAAATGGAACAGTGGTCTCCAATTTCCAATTCCGAGCAATTGCCTTGATCTATCCACTTCCCTTCTCCACATCCTTTCACCTTTCATTCTTATCTGCTCTGGCTCCAAATCTTCTGTAACCCCCTTGCCTTGATCGATCCGTTATCTTTCTCAACATCCTCTCCTTTACCACTCCTATCTGCTCTTCCTCCAAACCTTCTGTAACCCCTTGCATGCTAGTGGCCTCCAGCCTTGCTTGGGGTGATAAGCTTAAAAAACAAAAAAAAAATTATTCAATACACCACCCACATAGCCAAGCTTGCAGCATCTGGTATTCTCAAGTGGTCACTCATCTAGGTACTGACCAAGCATGACGTTGCTTAACTGCATTGATTGTACAAGAACTGGAGTTTTCAACATATGACTGTAAGCCAAAAAAAACATAATTGCATAAACATTTTTCCAAATTCAAAATGCTATTTTCTGTCAATAGAGATTCATTATTTCTTTTCCATCTTTCCAGCTGCTAATCTATTGATATACTTATAAAATCCAAGATATCCATATAGTGCAAATAGCAACAATGAGCTAAATAACCTTGTATGGAGTACAGGTAGATGTCAACATAGGTATAGAAACTAATCTCTTAGAACCTACCTTTTACCTACCAACCTTTTTCTTTTCCCTTATCTTTAGCTGCTAACGAAATAACCTTCAAAGATTCTCCTCTCGGTCTTTCTGCATAACTGTCAATTGTAACCAAGTCAATAATGTGTAGGAATGATAAACAAGAAAATTGTTAAAGTCGGGTGTTGCAATGAATACACAGTACACACGATCAAAGTGGAAGAGAAAAGAACTTCTCAATGAAGAGGAAAAATACTTTGCTCTTATTGTGGACTGATCCCAACTCTTGCAAAATTTCCCTGCAGGCTAAAAGTTGTAAATTATGGTCCCTACTTATCTGAAATGTCTAAGAGCTTATTTTGAAATGATAAACACATGGTTCAAATCTACACTCTCCCACAGTATACTTACTCTTCTATATTAAATAATAAAAGCTTATATTCTCTTGAACAATAGATGAACATTTCACATGGTTATAATCAATATAAGGAGTTGGAGTGACATTGTCAAAAAACCACAGTGATTTTTTTTTAATCATTTCACCTCATGCAAGGCAATAAAGCCACAAAGATGCAAGGAGGTTACCGTGTGTGAAAGAATGACAAAAGAAACATTAAGTTGAGAGAATAATAAAACAACAGGAATTAAGAAGAGAGAAGATAACGATTGACATTGCATTTAAATTTTTGAAGATCAAAGTTGACTGGGAAGCAAGAAGCAGGAAGAGTGCCACAAGTGAGAAGTGTGAGAGAAGAAAATGTTAGCAAAGAACCTACGGTTACATCTAGCCACCATTTCAAATGTAAAATGATGAGACATTGCCACAGATCTAGTATTGTGCTTAAATTCATAAAGAGGAGAGTTCATCAGATCAATTACCATGAAAGTATTTATAGAAAAGTCACAGGGAAGCTATGTTATGGTGGTGGGAAAGAAACTGAAGCCAAGATGCCAGGTCAGGACCAATAACATTGTAGAGTCTCCTTTGGATTTTATCAAGAATCTCTAAATACATAGAACCAAACAAGATGTGGCACATTCAAAGCAAGGATGAATGGTAGAATTATAAATATGTAAAATAGATTCTGAAAACATAATTGTGTGGACTTTCCTTGCAGCAGATGTAACAATGGATTCGCTATAGTCTTTTTACTACATGCCAGCAGAAAATGTTAGCCCAAAAGGTGCAATGAGTGTGTATGCATGCATGCATGCATGCATGTATGTATGTATGTATGTATGTATGTATATGTGTGTGTGTGTGTGGATATATATATATATATATATATATATATATATATATATATATATGCACATAAAGAGAGCCCAAAATTGAAAGTCATCATGACTGAGAGTTTGAGTGCACTGGCCTTGTTCAAGCTGTTGATCATGCCAAATAATGCACTCTCCTAGTAACTGTAATTAATGTCTGTCAAGTATAGTTGCAGTATAAGCTACAGGTGAGTTCTGTGACTGCTGAACGTCATTATGTGTGCCAGAGCAGGCATCTACAACAGAGATTTACTAGTTGACCTAGCAGGCTAGAAAACTAGTAACCAGCCATTTTATATATATATATATATATATATATATACACACACACACACACACACACATTTCATTAAAACTTGTATAAAAGAGAGATTGCTGTTCAAATACACATACACACACACGCACACACATATATATATATATATATATATACATATATATATATATATATATATATATTGAGGAAATGGATTAAATCCAAAAGACTTTCAATTTATTTGTTTTAAACGTTTTTTTTTTTTTTAATGGATACTCATAATTGAGTAGAAGCTCTGTTTTTATTTATTTACTTATTAAACAGTATACTTATATATATTTTTCTAACAGGATTTCTCAAAATATTCTGGCTGTTATATGTAGATAAATAAATATACTGTTTAATAAATAAATAAAAACAGGCCATCTACTCAAATATGAGTATCCATTTCAAAAATAGTATTTAAACATAAATTATATATAAGCGCTTAACTCTTTTCACTATTTCATTACTGAATGTTAAGTAATTAAATGGGTCATATATCTGTGTTTACCAACATGAAGTCAGAACAATATTTGCATTGAAAAAGACACCTGCCTAGAAATGATTTAGTAGATTGATGAATTATTACAGGAGACATTTCTCTACATGCAAAAAAAGCAAAAAATGTATGTTCAAAAACATGACCACTACAAATACAATGACTAGGATATTAATATTTTTTTTTATTCTAATGGAGGAGCAAAAACCAGAAACTGTGCTTTAGTAGAAATGGTAATGCTATACAATCTTCAAAGTTTTTGTAGAATTTCTACTTCTATTTGTTAAGCGAAGAGAGTGAAACTCTTCATTTGTCTTGCAGTGATTTACACCGCATCATTTAGTATGGGGAAGTCGACTGTAGTCTTAACGACAATGATATAATATTTAATATTACTTTTTATGCATTTTCACACCTGATATCTAATGAATATTGCAGTAGATTATCTTTAAGTCTTCTCAAATCTGCCTGCAGCACCTTCCTCAGTATCCTGCTAGAACACATCATTATGACATTTCATGTATTTGAAAGTTCATACCAAATAACAGGCAGTTATCTCTAGTGATGGAGCTGACAGCAAGTCTCTTCAAATCTCCAGCACATTCCTCAGTATGCTTGCAGACTTCAGATTTACCATTGTCTGAATAGACTTGACATATGGTCATTTGTGTTTTGGTCTACTCCTATTTGTTGACATGATTAAAATGAAGACCATTACATAGTTTCCAGTGTATAACTGATCCTACCCTATCATTTCTGTTTTTCTATTACTTTTCAGCCATCTTAGTAAAGATCATATTTTTAGGTTTTCTAAATTTCAATCCATTGTTTACCATACTTTCTATCTCATTTTTTTAATTACCATGTTTGGGTTTTAATTTATGATTTTCAGCAATTGTTTTCTGGATTATAAATTGTTAGTTAGGATTCTTGTTTGTTGCAATGTTACATTATCTGTTGCATTGACTTTTGCATTAATGCTCTTAAGAAAAGCATGAATCCATCTCTTCTCACAGATTGGGATTAAATAGCAATGTAGACTGGGTTCTCTAGACTTGAGTGCAAATTTAAGAGAAGAAAAACTCTAAATTATAAATTGTAGAGAAAGAAACAGAGAACCACTGTTATCTTACCCAAGAATGTATGGCAAGTCTCAGATAGTAAAAAAAAAAGATTGTGAAGAGACATGATCATTTACATTGTGAAAAAAAAATAGCATTTAAAAAAAAACAGTATGTGACCCTCTGTTGTCTGTCATCATTATACAGATAATGGTGCAATTCTTTTTGTAATACTTGCTTTAATTCGTGACAATCACTTCTTGATTTTCAATTTATTTTCATAGTAAAACAATTTATAATGAATTTCTATAGTGAGATCTTTTATAATGTATTTATATTTAACATTATTTTGACATAAATTTTATATAAATCCTACACAGAATATCACTGCTTCCATAAACAAATGGTTATTATAAAAAAAAATTCAGTCCATGAGATGATGAATAATTTTTCAACATAATTTTGATTTCAGTTCCACATGTAAACATTAGAGGTTTTTTTGATCTTAGGTAATCTTGTTGAGTTCTGATGTTTATTTGTTTGTTTTTTTTAAATCTTATCTCAGGAACAAGGAATTATTTTCTTGCAAGCTTCTCAACCATGACCTTCAGATTTTGGTATTGCAGATTTTTTTGCCCCTCCCCCAATTCAATTTTTGTCACTTTTTCTACCTGATCAGATTCTCTGTATTCAGTTTCTGCCAAATCCAAATCTTTGATTATTTCAGCGGTTTTAGAAAAGATTTTCAACTTCTGTCACTTCTCAGCTGCAAAGAAATTCCCATTACCATTACCTTTTTAGCTAACATGATATCACAGACAGGATTTCTTAAACAAATACATCAGAGCTTTGATACTCTTTAATAATTACATATGTAACAAGAAAGATTTCTTAAACAAATAAGAAGTCAAATATAATAATAATAATATTAATAATAATAGGAGGAGTCATCTTCTATATGCTGTGTCCCTTCAGGGCGTGGGCAATCTGGCTCTCCATAACTTTCTGTCTTTTGTAGCTCTTAGTAAGTTCTGTCTTTTTGCTATCTCTCCTAATTTCTGTTCTACCAACCATTTTACACAAGCTTGTTAAGTAGGTTATTTACTGCTTTCCATTGCCCCTCTTGCCTTCAATATATCCAGTGAGTGTCAAATTTTCTAAATCATCTTTCCTCATTATGTGTCTTAAAAATTTCAACTGTCTCTTTCTGATGCAAACTACACCCTGTAGGATAATAAATAAAATCTATAAAAGGATGGAAGAACTCTTTGAGTCAATGGCCTGCTAACTAGGTGGTGTCTCAATAAAGTCACTGTGGAGAAAGCAATAGGAAACCACTCCACTATCAATTCCAAGAACAATGTTCAATCTCTGTGATCTAAAAAGAAGTGTTAAGAATCTGTAATGGATTTTGACCAGGCATATCAACATCAGTCATTTCCCCACTGATGTGATGTAGCTTATCTCTGTCTTTTCTACAAATATTTTCATGGCAACTGCACTGACAAGCTTTTTTATTTGGTGCTCCAAACACATTACTTTAAGCATGCTACTAGATTGGCATCTAGGTCCCACTCTTTTACTGTTGAAATAGCTAAATGCAACTGCCACTTCTAACCAAAAAGTTTCTTTTCTCACACTTCCCACCTGTGGAACTCCTTTCTATTTACCTACTTCACTGACAACTACAATCTTCAAAAATTTAAATGCAGCATCATTTGCCATCTTCTGTCTTCTTGAACCCCATTCTTCTTTTGTCCTTTCCTCAATAATTCCTATTCTCAGTTTTCTCTTTTACTTTCATTCCCTGTAAATCTCCCCCCTGCATACTAGTGGCATTCCCATTTTACTTGGGGTTAAATGATTTTTTGAAAAGAAAAAAAAAGTGAATTGGCAAGGAAAGTTTTGCTGGAAAAATTTGATTGTTAAAGAAACTGGCATGATTAAAATAGCAAAGAAAATGATTCAGCAAATATAAAAAAATAAAAAATGAAGTAAAAATTAGAAAACATAGGATAGTCTACCAGGATGGCAACAGGATGTTGTTCACAAAGAGAATTGTGGATGATTATCTTGTGTGTGTGTGTGTGTGTGTGTGTGTGTGTGTGTGTGTGTGTGTGTGTGATATATATATATAATATAATCTTGAGATATGCATGTGGTGTAATGATTAAATAGATAAATAATTATTTTAATTAATAAAAAATTTTAAATACCATTTACATTGTCCATCAAATCTACATGAATTTAATTTTGTCCTTTTTTAAACATAGGATAAGGCAGTGCTACCTATATAGGTGGCATTTGAGAGGCAATGCTGGAGTGTCCACTCTAGGGCACAAGCCTGGGCAGGGTTTTATGAGAGATCACCAGTTACAGCACATCTCACCGATCCATGTCACCAATGTTACCCAAAGGAAAGGTAGAGGCCAATATAGCTTGGCACCAGTGGTGTCCCTACCATATGTATCTAAGAACATTTGTGTCTTGACCTTGAAATCCAGATCAGTTTGTCAGGGAGTTGATGTCATCATTCTGGGGAAACAACCTCTCAGTGTGTGGCACAATTGGGAAGTGTTTGAAAATCATACCACAATTTGATCCAAAGCCTTGAGAGTGAAATTGGGTAGATAAAGTTGTTTGTAAGCTGTCAATGGTTGTACTAGCACAAAGTCATATGTCATCATAAATGAGGGTTTGACCATGTTTAACTGTTGATCATGCTAGATTAATTACTTTCTCTCTCCCAGAATGTAGCCTTGTAGGTAATTATTTTCCCACCTACAACCACTTTCCCACAGATGAAACATTGCAAGCCTCCTGTTACTCTATTGCTATTTCAATGGCAAACATTCAGATGAGCTACATTCCTTAGTTCCACCAGTTCAGGCCTTTACAACCTAGATCCACAATGTCATATACATACGGAGCAACCATCCTCATTCTCTTTGTATTCCATTGGTAAGGAGAAAGTTCCATTCAGACAGCTTACCACTTCAAGTTTCAGGTCAACCATTATCTACTTTCAACCACCACATTCAGTAATCCTCTACTTTGAATCTTGTATTTTGGGTGAACAACAGTAAAAAAAAAAAAAACCTTCTTTACGGTTTGCACATCATAGTTGCAGTAAATACCAAAGGTTTGCTCTGTGGATGTTGAAAAAACTTGAATATGTCTAAGCAGGGATTAGCTAGTCATCCTAATAAACCAGTGTACTCAAAAATGAACAGCTAACAATTAAAGTTCTTCAAGGCATAAAATGTTTTCCTCTTGTCATTTCTTTTATTAATATTGTCTTTGCAGATAGATTTATTGATATGTCAGTTTTCTCACATACATACATTGTGCTAGACCATTTTTCTTGATAGAAACTATTTTGAACCTTTATAAGTTTACCATTCATCTGTGCACCAGAAACTGCTGCCACATCTGGTCTGGTGCTATGTCTGCTACATATGTAGAGACAATTGACAAGATCCAAAGAAGAATCTGCAATGGTACATGTTCAGGTAATCTTTGCTGTTGATTCTTCTATGGAGGGTAACTATTGGACCAAGACATTTCCATGATATGGCTGCCCAAACTATCACTGATCCACCTCCATGCTTCACTGTTGGAAGAAGGCAGTTAAGGCTGTAAGTTTTTTGGGCTGCCTCCACACATAAACTCGCCCTAAAGTTGGAAAAATAGAAAAACTGAACTCATCTGAGAATATGACTTGCTGCCATTGGTCTGCAGACCAGGCATTGTGATCTCTGCACCACTTCAACCTCTTCTGAATGTTGTGAGTGGAGAGTAGAGGTTTCCTCATGGCAGCTCTTCCATGATATCTAGCCTTATGGAGCTCACAATGAACAGTTTAACTAGAAACTGGACTATTTAGATGATTATTCAACTCGGCAGTCACTTTGGCCGTAGTAGTCCGATGATTTTTTGCCACATTGTGTTTCAATGCACGTCGGTCCCTATCTGTAAGTTTGCAAGTCCGGCCCAAATTGCTTCGGTTACTCAAGGTTTTGCCCTGTATCTAGAATTGCGTCATAGTTCTTGATATGGTAGATCTTGAAAAACCAAACAGTTCAGCAACCTTAGGGATCGAGGCTCCTGCTATGCGAGTTCCAACAATTTGCCCTTTTTCGAACTCGGAGAGGTCATGCATTTAGCTTAAATTTTACTAAATTCTAAAAATAAATAAGGCAAAGACAGTAAATTAGATAAATAAACGTATTTACAATAGATATAACCTGCAATTACGAAGTTTTAGTTAAAGTTCTTAATATAGTAGGTCTTTGAAATATAGGAGTGGAATTTGCACCTATTCCAATTATTTTGTCCAACCCCTGTATTTGTTCGCTAACAAAAGTCGGCTATAAGTTGAAGGCAAGCACGAACAAGAACAAACATGTCTGCTACTAAAATGTTAGTGATTTATGTTTTTTATTACACCTTTTTTCTTCTTTCCATTTTCTTAGTCACTTATCTCTGTTTCCCTTTTGCCATCTTTAACTTCTGTTCAATTCTTGATCTCATCCTCCATGTTTGTTTTTTAATTGTTTTCCTCATTTTTAACATGACTTGATTGAAAATGCTTTCTTTTTGGTTATCTTTAGTGCTACTATGAATGAACAGTCTTGGACTGGAAAATCACAGCTTTGAAAGCAATCTCTTTTCTTTCATTCTTCTTTTCAAATTCTTTGTTTTTGTTTGTGTTCTTTTTATTTTACAGTGGAACTTAATCACTAACTGAACAGAAGCACTTAAATGTATTTATATGCGCTTACAAATATACCTGCCTCCTTGCTCATCAAATGCAGCTTTTAAACTCTCTTTCCAAATCTTCTTCCTCTAAGTTTCATAAAAATAAAGAAAAAATAATTTTCAAACAGTTCTTTCCTTGGTCAATGAAATAGACCAAAAAATCTACAAGAAATTATAGATCTTTTTTCTTAAGTATTCACAAAGATTGCAAGGATAAAACCAGGCAACAAAGATTTTTCTACTCGTAAATCAACTATTCTGATTCCAAATCTTTAATCAGAACTATTCTTGCACATCAGGATTTTACATATAATTGGGAAGACCAATTAATTACTATAAGGAAAAAAAAAATAACAAAAGATGCTGTACTCTATTCAATCAAGTATGCTGATTCCCTGTACTCAGAATTGCTCTCCAATATCAAACAAAGTCTCCCTAATCATGTGCATAATACTGACATGCTCGTATGCTATTACCAAATTAGTAAATACCCATCGCACCATGTAGATAAAAATAAAAATGCATAAAGATTACAGTGATGATGATAATGTTACTTTTCAAAATTCTTTCATCACTATAAAGAAATGTTGGTTAACTTACTTAGCAAGACAACTGCATAGAATAATAATCAATTTACTAAAATAGTGAATTTTTTTCTAAATAACTTAAATAGAAAATCATGTGAAAGCTGAATTGCTAAATAAAATGAAAGTTTTCATAATAGTTGATTAGTAGAAATAACGATGAACCTTTCATAGTTTTCTGTTTGAATTTTCTGATCATAATTCTTGAGTAAATGATTGAATAAGCTCCTTAGAATTTTACAACTATAAAATACTTGTGGAAATTCCTCTGTTGTTAAATATTTGAGCTTAACAATTTTAACCAAATATTGCAATAACAATTGTAAATATGAATGCAGGTCACTATATAATGAAGTAAGAGGGTACCAATAAAAAGATTTGAAATTTTACTATTTTTTTCCATTTCACTGAAGTAGACCTTAAACACATAAGTGTTATCACCTCCTCACTCTTCTCTCTTTCTCTTTCTTTTCCTCATTGAAACCAAAAAGTGTCTCTGATATGTCTTTTGCATCTTTCCTCATGATCAAAATGTAATAATCTATTATGTATGAGGTATTGATAGGTATAGCGTATGTGCTAACTTAGGAACAAGATGAATTATACTACAGTACTTAATAAAATAATAGTAAGTCATCATAATAGTTGAATATGCTTATTAAAATATGATTTGTTTCCTTCACATGGTTCTTTTAATTATTTCTATTAGAATGAAGAATTCTCCTGATTGTACATGGATCTATTCAGCTTAATATCTTCATGTTGGTTGTTTTGATGCATTGTATTTGGTAACTTATTAAAATTTTGAACTGAACCCTTTATTCAATGAAGAGGGGAGATTGTTTTCATTTTGCCATGTGAAAGGAGAGTAGCTAATTAACAAGAAAGAGTTTACTGATAAGAGATGTCCCTTAGTACAGACAGTTAAATGAAAACAATCTTGCTCTATGCACTGAATAAAGGGTTTCATTTGAAATTCCTTCATTATTAAATATGATAGACACCTGAGAATGACTGGTGAGTACAATGGCTGAAATATTGTGACAGCAAAGGTGAAAACACTTATCAGTCTATAATGATTTCTTTGAATAGTTTGTTATTTTTAGGATAATTAAAATTTGATCTTGATGTAAAATCTCCAAATTAGATTTCATTATAAAAATGATTTACTTTGTTTAAAACCTTCATAACTCCAAGACAGACTTCATTTTGTTTATGGCACTTGAGTCCATACTTTGAAAATTAATTATTCTAATTAATTTCTGCTCTAAGGCACTCCTTGGAAGGAAATTGATTAATACATTGGAAGATTAAGAGTGGAAGATTAATTAAGACATTGAAAGATTAGGAGATTAAAAGATTAAGAGAATGGATGATTAATTAAGAGATTAGTTAATTAACAAATTGTTCAATCCTAATTGTTTAACTAGCATACACAACACTAAACTTTGGCATCTGTAGTTGACATCTTTAAGTATTTTCCAAGATTTGTCTGAAAATGTTTTCAGTCAATTCTTCTCAAGAGTTACCTCAATCTCTGACCATTCTTTTACTCAAAAATGTTTGGCATGACTTTTGTCCTTCTGGGAATTTCCTTCGGCTCTTTTTCATTCCTGTGAATCTGGGCCATCTTTCAGAAACATCTCCATCATATTCTGTAAATTTTGACATGTTCTGTAATTGTGCATGTTTTTAATTTTGTATATAAATTCAGGAACAATTTTGACAATTAAAAACAAAGTGCCAATATTTTGTTCTATTTATGTTAAATGATTATAGCAATGACTGAAGCAGAAATTATTTCTTTATATTCCAGTAAATTTTATAGAAAATAATCAAAAATATTTATTGTGTAAACATTATTTATTGCTTTATAGTTCAGGGCAAAATCCAAAAAAATAAGTCACTAAATAATAAGTTCATCATCTGAAGAAACATTTTATCTCAAATAGAAATACAAAAATAAAAGACCAAATGGTCATGTATATAACATATATTCAAAAACTTGTAAAATCTATTTTTCAGAAAATGATAAATATTAAAATATCTTTTGAAAAATAATAAGAGTACTCACAGATCTACTCTTGTACTCCTAATCTGAGTGACTGGCTTCCCTTGTACCCTTAACTTAAGCGACTGTCTTCCCCCATACCCTTAACATGAGTGATTATGACATGGTTCTTTTAATCTTTATAATTAAAACAGATAATCATATTGGCAAATCTTAAATTTAAATTAATATCCTCATCAGTTTTTCTCTCTTTAATTAATCAACTTCTATTAATTTAAAAGTATCTGCATCAATTTTTTTTTTTTTTCAAGTGCTTTTTCATTCACTTATTTTTGTTTTTTCTCACTAGATTTTAACATGAAAAAAGAATCTAGAAAAAAAATCTGATAATATCAACCAATATTTTAGCATGTGAATAATCTTGGACATTTGACTCTTCCTAAAGTTATCGATAAATTATTCATCTTTAGGATAAGGATATTAGTCTGAATAACATGTGGCTTGATGATATTTACTTTATAAATATTTCATGTTTAAATTTCCATCTGAAATATTTCTTTCAATTAAATTAACCTTCTTCCTGGATTACAGTGATTTTACAAGTAAAAAAAGAAAAGCTGAATCTAGAGTAGAATTTTATCCTTCTATTTAAAAAATAATTTTCTTTTTTTTTTTATTTATTTATTTATTCATATCTGGTAACATGGCTCTCTAGCCTAGCATATAAGTTCATACTTCAGACATTTCACCCACAAATCCTCCATCTTGTGTCCAGTAGGCCTCAAACTGCATGATCTCACATACTTGGCTACTAGTTCTCATCATTTTACTGTTGAAATAGCTAGATGTAACTGTTGTTCTATTCTAACAAATTTTTTTTCTCTCACTTCTTGCCTGTGGAACTCTCTTCTGGTTCCCTGCTTCCCAGCCACCTACAATCTTCACAAATGAAAATGCAACATCAATCACCATTTTCTGTCTTCCTGAAACCTGTTCTTTTATTGTCCTTTCTCCTCACTAATGTCTTCTCATTCTCTTCCACTCCCAACAATCCTTTGCATCTTAGTGGCTTTAACACCTTGCTTGGGGTAAATTGATCTAAAATGAAAAAGAAGTTAACTTTTTAAAATTTGTTTTGTAAACAACATTACAAAAAAATAAACAAACTTTCTATAAAAAATATTTGATTTTGCATTAACATTAATATGTTTGGAATGAGTAATTCTAACGAGTAAAGTAGATTAGAAACAATAATATAGGCATGTTTGAATTGCAAAGAAAAATGCAGGCTCATTCTTCTCTATCTCAATCTTGGTTCAATTGAAGACAATACCACACACAATTGAGAATATATACCCATTGTATTTTGTCTGAATGGCTCTTCTGGCTGAGAAGCTGGTCTCATAAAAGGTGGCTTTTTAAAGCAATTTCACCAACCTCAAGATATTCTGCCTTTATTTTTATCCAAAAGGAAACTAAATGTTTTGAGAATCCTCCATCGGTAGAACTGTATACTGACAGTTTGTCCACCGTCTTATACAAATGTGACACAATTGTTTCTGATAAGAAAATTAACAGATAGTATTTGCTCCTTCTCCAAAAATCAGTCAAATGAAAAAAAAATATTGCTTTTTTTTTTTTTTTTTTTTTTTCCCCCCCCTCTTTTTCTGTGTCCTATTATGTGGATTGTTGAAAATGTTTTAAATAACAATTTATCTAACATCTCTCCGTTGGGTGGTTCAGAAAATTGCCTTCTTTACTTGCTTTTTTGATTATAGTTTTTTATTCGTCTTTCTTTATCATTTTTCTCTTCTGTCCTTTTGTCATCTTTCTTTCTTATTTCTTTTTCCCTTGAATTCTTCTTCCTTTCTTTCTTTCTTTTTCACTTTTGTTGTTCTTTTCTTGAATCATTATTTATTGTAGTCTTTTTCATTTTCTTCATTCTTCAACTTTTATTCTTTTCACATCATATTATATCTTGTTTCTTGTAACTAAAATAAATTGGCAGCCATTTCTGTTAAGAAAGAAAAAAAAAAGGAAATGCAATTCAAAGACAAAGGCAGACCAACAATTGCGACTGCACAAAAGAAATGTCCATTGTAAGTTTTATCTTCAGGAAGTGTATTTCAGACATTGCTGTTAGTTTTTATTCCATTTAATTGATTTTATTAATGATTCTTTATCATCCATTCTCCATTCAACTAAATTCCACGTTTCTTACAGGCTTGTTAAGTAATTTAAGTTGCTTGAATTTCTTATACAATTCTATAACAGTTTTCTCTATAAAATAAGGTTGTATGTCATAGTCTCTCTTGAAAGACATTTAATTGAGTAATTGTTTATATTGTTATAAATGCAGTAAGGAATTTGAATATAGACTTTTTCTTACCAACTCATGATATCACAGATAGGATTTATTAAAAAAAAAAAAAAACATTTTAAGTTGATCACATATATAGTATGATACAGCAAATGTAAAAACCATAGATGACAAAATTTCCATCTTACATTGTGTGAATAAATATAGTAAATAAGAATTTAAAAACCAGATTAAAACTGCACAGAGTGATCATTATTAAAAAAAACAAAATTCCTGTTTTATTTTTCAGTAACTTTTATATATAAGCCAATATTTCTTTATTTTCTCTGATACATAAAAAAAATCCCAAATATTTACTACACTTGCAGTAATAAAAAAAAAAGTTGTTTTTTTTTAAATCCGCTATGACCAGTACTTTTGTGTATCCCTGCATACAGAGGTATGGAACAGTTGTCAGCATGACCCAGTTCTCAAAATATAATCAAACAACATTTTTTTTCTTTTTAATTTCATATTTGTTCGGCTTATAATGTTTCAGCATCCCTTTCAAATATATATCATCAGATATGCATGCTGGTCAAGGCATTATGTAATCTTTGCCATATAATCCAGTATGCATTTAACTAGGAAGGATTTCATGAAGAAACACATCTCAATTACCCTTATGGAGGAAAATACATCTCTCATTAAAATCTTTTGAAATCCATATCTCCTAACTCTGAATACATAAATTGGAAAAGGTGTCATAAAAAATTAAACAGTTGGATGATTTTAATAAATTTTGGATGAATTCTGGCGCCTAAATATATATAATTTATCTATTTGGACAACTTTTATTAAAGACAACAGGTTGTATCGATCATATTTCTTTTTTTCTATTGTTGGAAGGTTAGTTTTTCCTTGAAGGTACCAAGGAACCATCTACAGTCTGTGTTAGTTCTTGTTCCAACTGGTTTCAGACATTATCAAGAAAGAATTTAAATGAAATTCAAATTTTGTGTGGCAATATGAGATGTATGTGTTTATTCTGTGATGTTATATTTTTTAGTTTTGAAACTCTGGTATTGCATACCGATGATATCGTGTAGATGTTGAGAATTTAAGTACATTTTAAAATAGCTATTCCAGAATCATTGGTGATTTTGTTAATTGTTGGTTACCTTGACTTAATAGGAAGAGGTTCTAAAATTTGTAATCGTTGTTTACAATTTGTTTTGTTGAGTATAATTGTGTGATTCTTGAGGAGCTATCCTTCTATTATTGCTAGAGAGGACCTTGTGAATAACATCCTACACATTTACATTAGGATGAAAAAAATAAAGAAATCTATAATTATTCTTGATGTATTATAATACATAAACAGTGACAAACCATAGCAATCAATTCTTATTGGGTTTTATTTTGTAATTAGTAATAACCAAACCTGAAACTTCCCAGTCTTTTCCATCTGCAAAGATTGTATATCATTCATTTAATCAAAGTGGTTGTCACCGTATACAAGTCATATACAGTGTCATTTTCAGCTTGATTCTATAATCATCTTATAATGTTAACAATGATCATTTGGCCTTTCTAGTTAAACCATAAATTTATTGATGTGTATACCTAAATATGTAGACAGGTATGCATTTTCTATGTACCATGTTCCTCCAGGACATTGGCAATCATGACTCTCCACAATTTCCTGTCTTTTGTAGTTCTGAATAAATTTTGTCTTTTCATTATCTCTCCTAAACCTTGCTCTACCATCCATTTACTCACGCTCGCTAGGTAGGCTTTGTGTTTTCCTCTGTCTCCCTCCTGGGTGTATCAAATTTTCCAAGTCCTCTTTCTTCATTATATGCCCTAGAAATGTCAACTCTCTCTTTCTGATCAGTATAAGTGTCCTTTTTGTTTTCATTTTCTCTAAAACTTTGTTGTTGCTCCCATGTTCAGTCGATGGTATTCTTAGTATCCTTCTGTAGAACCACATTTCTGTTGCTTCAAACCTTTTCTTCATGTGTAAGGAAATTGTCCAGCATTCACTGTCATATAGGAGGAATATTATTACATGACAGTTAAGTACGCTATTCTTTGTTTTTAACAAAATTTTCCTGTATTTTTTGTTTTTTTTATAATTTGCTTGGCATTTGATAGGCATCTTTTGCTATCCCAATGTGCCTTTTGATTTCTGTGTCTCACTTTCTGTCTACTGTTAAAACACTCCCCAGATATTCAAATTGAAGTATTTCTTTGATTTTGCTATTTGTAATTTGTATGTTGGGCTGTTCCTTTTGCTATGCTAACCATACATTCTATCTTGCAATTGAGGTTTAGTCCTTTCTTCTTGCTTTCCTTCTGTAGGAGTTGTTGCAGTTTCTTTTCTATTTGTGCTATCAACACTGTGTCATCTGCATATCTTATGTTGTAAAAATTGTAACCAATAATAATGAATCCTGGTAGGACTTCTAATTCTTTCAGAATCATCTTACTGTATAGATTAAATAAATCCAGTGATAAGACACAACCTTGTCTTTCACCCCTTTCTATTTTAGCATATTTACTATTTTCTTTCCATATGCAGACAGTTTGCTGCCAATATAGGTTCTGGATTATTCTAATATCCTTCCCAAATATGTTAAAGTTACCTAGTAAATATCTACAAATGTGTGTGTGTATATATATATATATATAACTTTATTTATCAAGAAATAGAATTGAGAAAATAGTATGAAAAATTGTGAAAAAAATTTTGTGACGTTTCATTCATTAGGGTTTCAGCGGACTGGGCTTTGTTGATGTTGCCACGACTACACATGTGCACAAAATGAGAGATGCTGGTATTTTAAAAAATTTTTGAAAGAATATTTATTTCAATCTAGCCAAATTCATCTATATATAATCAAAGTATTAAGAGATATGAATTTATAGTTAGAAACAAAGAAAAGTGGGTTGTAATATCAATCTGCCTATATAGCAGTGAATGCTGGACAATTTCCTCACAGATGAAGAGTAGATGACATGCAACAAAGATGCATTTCTACAGAAGGATGCTAAGAATACCATGGACTGAACATGTTAGCAATGAGGAAGTCTTTAGAAAAATCGTAACTACAAGGAAACTAGTATTTGCAATCAGAAAAAGTTTAAATTTCTAAGATGCATCATGACGAAAGAGTGCCTGGAGAATTTAGCACTGGACATACTGAAGGCAAGAGAAGCAGGGTGAAACAGTGAGTAAGCAAATGAATGAGCCTTTATGAAGGAGTGGCAGAACAAAGAGAGAGTGATGGTAAAAGGTCAAAAGTTACTTAGAGCACCAAAAGTTATGGAGAGCCATGATCACCTAGATTCTAAAAGTACTTGGCACATAAAAGATATACTGGCATGTCATAGGTTAGCTTCACTGGGATATGGAAGCAGATGACCCATCAGGATGGCCCTGTTAACACCATGATACAGCTCCTCATCCAGGCTTGTGATATCACTAAATTGAACCCTTGAGGCCTGGTAATATGTGGTGTGCTCCAATTAGTCAAAATTCTAGTTGTTTTGGGCTGATGGTAAAGCGTGAGAGTGTTTCAGATTAGATGAAGCCATGAATCCTTTTTGTTAACAAGGGTCCATCCAGCCTGGTGATGGTTTCATGACTTAGGTCTTACTAGTTTGCCTAAATGCATCATTGACCAGCTACCGCAATCCTGCACTACTTGGTGATCATTTGCATCTAATCATGGACTCTGTGTACGCCAACAACAATAGGTTGTTCCAGCAAGCTAATGCACTGTGCTAAGGATTGTTTTGAAAAACATTCTGGAGACATCTGATGAGTGGTATTGGCCACTTTGTTAACCCAACATTTAAAGGATGCTACACCTACAAATATCAAGGATTTGTGGAGAGCTATCACAGTAGCATAACTTGAAACATAATAAATATATAAGTAAGAGGTTACTTTCAGCATCCCAACTCCAGACTTTCGTAGATGGAACCATCCATCCACTCATCAGGGGGTATCAGCAATTGACTGCGTATACTTGATTTTTTTTTTTTATATGCACTTAGCAGTGGTGCAAGTTTGTTTGTTTTGTTTTTTCATAAGGTATGTATGCATTTATGTGTGCCTTTGCCCCTGCCTGCACAGATGTGCATACATGTGGTGTGTCATGATTATTTGTCCTTTTCATCACTTTTTTTTTTCTCCACTTTATACACTCAGTCCTTAACCTTTTCTCTCTTTTTTCCTTTTTCCTCCAATTGTTGCCATTTGGCCTTCTAGTCAGGCTGTCGTTTATAATTTTTGAGTGTTCTAGTCTTTTTTTTTTCTTTTTTTTTGTGTGTGTGTATGCATGTGAGAGATTTTGGGTGCTTAGCATAAAGTACTCAATTACCAAACTAGTTTGCAGCCAATTCACTCTTATAATAACTTTATTCTTGATTGGATGCTTGACTGCCATGGTTCTATACTATGTACTAAACAAATAGCGGAATGAATAATATTTATTTTTTTTGTTTTTTTCTTTTAATCCCTCGCTGTATTTTTTTTTTTATATCTATGCAGAAGACATTATTCTATGTTAATCGAATTATGATCAACTAATAACAAGTATTTTTTATCCACTTTCACTTTTTTTAAATATTTTTAAATCAGCAAGTAGTTAACGTACTGTATCATCAATCTGTTAATATTAGTTTTAACCAGTGAAAATCTCTTTTTTCTATTTGAAATTTCTGCTTAATTCTTCTGTGTATGATTAAGCTCATGGTGAGTTCTGCAACAATAAAATAAGACTTAACAGATTTAACAAAATATTGCAATAACAATTATAAATATGAATGCTGGTCATTATTTTAAGTGGGCACAAATGAAAAGATTTGAAATTGACAACTTTTTTTCCATTTCATTGAAACAGACATTAAACACTTCTATCTTCCCTTTCTTTCATTTTCTCACTGAAACCAAGTAGAGTCTTTGATATTTCTTTTGTCTTCTCACAGATCAAAATGGAATAGTCCATTATTTATAAGAATTGTCATGTGAACTAAGGAACTAATGAAAGGAGGACACGCACAATTATTATATGATATTATTATGTACTAATAGTTTTTTGGGGGAGAGATCAGTTCTCTGTGTCAACTTATTGATCTGATGTAGCCTAAACAGCGAAATACACAATTGGATATATTTTGAAACCATATACTTTCATGAACATTTTCCAATTAATAATATTTTAAAACTTTGTTGGGATCATTTACTTAAATTTTAAAACATACTGTTGATACAGAAAATACATGGATAAAAAAAACAAATCTTTTTTCTATCCATTCTGAAGGATTATACCTTTCAACTTAGAAACTTAAAGAACATTAATAACTTTTTTAAAAGTAACTCATTTTCTTTCTTTTTAAGCCACGAGCAACACCAGCTTGGGAAAAAATAGGATTTCATTATTTAAACATACACAAATACACACACAACTCATTCTTTTTATTTTGATCTGATGAAGCCGAAATGGTAAAATGCATAATTGGATATATTTCAAAACCATATACTTTCATGAACTTTTTTTCCAATTGTTATATATATATATTTAAAGAGAAGAGAGAAGACGCAAAGGTTTTTGGATTTTTTAAAAATATATATTATACTTTATTGTCCGTATGGAAAAATAAAGTATAATATATATTTTCTCTCTTCTCTTTAAAATACACTTTTCTCTTGCTGAAACAATTATAACCTCTTTCTTATATAAAGTTTACCCATGTTGTCAAAAATTCTGATAAAATTTGTAAAGTCCTTACTATTATTAGGTTTCCATGTGTGAGTTGTTAACTATATTTTTCCAGTTATAATTTTATTTATCTATAGTAATTAAAGGGGGATCAGGTTATTACTTAATAATAGAAAACGAATCCTCTACTTTATGTTCAGTTGAATTTTATATGAATAGTACCCATATTTTGTTAAGTCTTTCCAATCATTATTGATTTTATATGTGAATTTAACAATATTTTTTCAATTATTACACTAATATATAGTAATTCTATGGATATCAATTTATTACATAATAATAGAAAATCGATTCCCCACTTTATATACAGTAGAAACACATTACTACTTTATCCATACTGTAAAAAAAATGACATTTTGTTTTGTCTATTATTAGGTTCTCACATGTGAGTCTTTAAATATATTTGTACAATTATGATAGTCACATATAGTAATACTAATGTGGGGGTAATCAGTTTATTACTTGATGATAAGAATAGAAAACCGATCTCCCATTTTATGTCCAGTAAACTCTTATATGAATAGTACCCATTGTCAAAAGTAGTGGCATATTTTGTTAAGGCCATGCTATTATTATTATTATTAGAAAGCTTTCACATCTTACTGCTCTATTACTACTTCCATGGAAAGATCTTGGACAAACTATATTCCTTGGTTCCACCAGTTCCAGCCTTCATGGCCAGGACCCACCATGCCACTTACATTGTAGCAAACCACCCACATTTCCTCTAGTTTCCATTGGTGACAAGTAAGTTCCACTCAAACAGCTTCTTCCCACAAAACACTGTTTTGTGGAACTGACTCTCAAGAGGATGTTTCCCCGATCACTACAATCTTATCCTGTTCAAGTCTAGGGTTAACCATTATCTTCTATCTACATAAACTGCCTGTTACTGTAACCCACTACTTCAAGTGGCTCCTGGGCCTTGTACAGGGGTGAACCTCAATTTTAATATATATTTCCAATTATGATAGTGATAATTCTGGGGTGGAGGATCAGTTTATTACTTGATAACAATAGAAAACTAATCCCCCACTTTATGTCCAGTAGAATCTTATATTTATACTCATTTATTATATATGCTGTCAAAAAATGATGACCTATTTTGTTAATTCTATGCTATTATTATTAGAAGGCTTTCACATGTGAGTCTTTAAATATATTTTTCCAACGATAGGGATAATTCTGAGGGACGGGGGATCAGTTTATTACTTGATAAAAATAGAAAACCAATCCCTCATTTTATGTCCAGTAGAATCTTATAAACTCATTTACATATGCTATCAAAAATGATGGCCTATTTCATTATGTCCATGCTATTATAATTAGAAGGCTTTCACATGGTTTATTGTTGTACTCTGATCACTTATGGAGTCATTCTTTTCATGTCCTGTCTTTTTTAAAGATCTTGAAACAATCTGATACTGTCGTAACAAAAGACACTCTAATTCAAAATCACTAGTGCAAGAGAGATCATTCTTACTGAGAACAAAATATTCTATGTACTGTGTCCCTTCAAGATGTAGGTGATCATGGATCTCCTGTCCTTTGTAGCTCATAATAAATTTCATCTTTTTGTTATTTCTCCCAAACCTTGTTCCACCACCCATTTACTCAAGCTCACTAAGTAGGTTAGGCATTGTTTTCAATCTGACCTGTAAGTATCAAATTTTCCAAGCTCTCTTTCCTCATTCAATCAGTTATGTGCCATGCGTGATACACACTTAAGTGATCATCTATCTTTCGATACATGTCTGACGAGGCAGATCCCCCCCCCTTAGTAGGTTGCCATTTCTTTCTGCAGTAGACCAGTTGCCATCTAAGGCTATAGAATCTGGTCTGTCCTGCTATTTACCCATAGCTGGCTGGAGAAGAGGATTCATACCTTTCCCAAGAATATTACCATGTAAGTGAATGTAATGGATTCGACTGGAATCTGAACTTCAATTTGAGCCACTATCCATTACTCCACCTTCCTCATTATGTACCCTATAAAGTTCAACTGTCTCTTCTTGATGTTAAGTATAAGTTTTCTTTTTGTTTCCATTTTCTGCTCACATGTTCAGTCCACAGTATCCTCCTGTAGAACCACATTTCTGCTGCCTCAAGTCACCTCTTCTTCTGTGAGCAGATTCTTTGTATTTATTGTTATTCGTTCTCAGACTTTGTTTTTATTCTTATGTTCCGACTAGCTTTCAAAACTACCAACAATAAGTCACTTTAAAATGTTTTATGCCTTGAGACATGTCTTATACTATGATTGCTTTCTGTGTCTTATGTAATGCACTTTTTGACCTGCCCTTCTGGATCCTATAAGTAATGCACTTATTGACCTGTGCACCAATCCTAGAAAATCTTTCAGAGAAGAGTATTCATATCAGAAGATAAAAATTGCAATGAAACAGCATTCATCTTTGCTAAGCAGGAGTTTTTCCAATATCTGCTTTAAATCTGTTCTCAGTTTACAAATGGAAGTCACTGTTTGCACACACAAGCCACTTGAAGTTGTTGTGATCTATAAATTTTACTGAGTCTTTCTTCTACAGAGTTACATTTTTCCTTTTAAATCTCCATAATATGTAACCATCAAATAAGAATATTTGCTTTGAAGACCAATTCTCTTTAACTTGGAAAAGCATTATTTATTTTATTAGGTTGAGTCATAAATAATTTCCGTTTATCTTTAGTAACTTTATTCTTCAAAAAATAAAATTCAGTTACATATTCACAATTATTTGCAATGACTTGTTGCCACTAATCAGGCCGCTCTTTGATATGTTTTAAGTAAAAATTTCACAGGTTTTGATGCAAAAGTTTTCAACAAACTCTTGAATCTGGTCTTCATCAGAGTAAGTTTTCCTGAACAAAGCATTCTTTTTTTTTTTTTTTTTTTTTTTTGCAACAATCTAAAAACAAAAAAACAACAATCAGTTGGTTCAAAGTCAGGTGAATATTGGAATGGGGTGAGAGGTAGAACAGATCAACCAAGTTTCAATTTTTTCCTGTGTGTGGCCTTTTGTGATTAAATGTAGAAGAGAACAAGATTTTCCTTTTAATCTATTGTGTATGCTGCCATTAAGTATGACTTAGGATTAATAGTTAGGGTGACACATTCGTTATTACAATTGGTTCTTAAAAAAGGGGATCATTCAAGTCTTCTTGTATTTCAGAACTTTCATCAAGTTTCATCTGCATTTATTTTCCTCAACTCTTCATGACTGTTCCCTGTGCTATTATAATAATTTTTTTCTTTGGCTCTGAAAAGTTTGAGATACTTATCTAGTTTTTGGCTTTTCGTTAAATCAGTTTTGTAGCCTGCAAAATACACAACACTAGATATGGTCGTAATAAAAAATAAGATATTCTTATTACTAATAGATCTCATTTTCTGGCTTGGGTTGACAAAAAATTTTATGTTTCATTCTCTAGACATGTTCTATTTGTGCATATACCACTAATCTGTATGTTCAAAATGCAGTCACTTGTATAGTTGTTAGTAGAACAACTGTCCCACCCAGTCATCCCTACCCTCACTTTCTTTCTCAGATAACTTGCTACATTTATTATCAATTTTTTTTTTCTTTCCACAAAAATTACGAAATATCACAAATGATTGTTCTGACTACTGAGTTTAAAGAACTCCTTATATCTCAGGGCAGTAGCAGAGACAAATGTTGTGTTTTTTTTTTAGGGTGGGAGGGGAATTTAGAATTTAGCCTTAAATTATCAAAGGCCACCAACATGGTTAACAGTAAGTTTTTGCCACTGGATCATCAATATCCGGTGTTTTTCAGCAGGGGTTAGCCTTTTGTCTTCTTCCTCTTTTTATTTGAGACAGAAATATATATATATATATATATATATATATATAGTGAAAGATAGAAAAAAGATAAGGATTTTAAGGGGAAGCAAATGCTTTGTTTTAATTTGAATTCTTTTCTTTTTAGTTTTTATTTTATTGAACTCACCACAATTCCAAATTAAAATCCACCCACACAATAAAGGAAAATTACCATCATCATACACCTTTAAAGAAGAATTCTTTCATTGGGTTTTTATGAAAGTTATATTCTTCCTTGCTTTCATAGATTTTTTTTCTTTCTTGTATTTCTTTTTTTACTCTATTTTGTTAAAACCCTTTAAAAAATACTAAAATTTGGGAGGAGCCAAGGCCCCACCCACCCCCAGCTGCTATTGTGTTGTATCTGGCCTCAGCTTTCTTACCAACAGATTGGAATCAATATCAGTAAATTCTGTAGACTCCTTGTGAAGTTGTAACTTTATTTTGGTTGCCAACCAATCTGCTTATGAGAGGGAAGTAATAAGTTCATGCCTTTTCCAATAGTATTGGCGCAAAGTAACTACAAACTATCTCAGCTGGAATTTAGACTCAGTCTGCTGATTCTATTTTCCATGCCATAGACCATTATAGACTCCCCACCCACTTTGCAATGGATGATGGGGATATTATATTAAGATTTATAAGAGACTTCTGGGACATAAGCACTAAGAGGGCTTAGAAAACTTGACACACACACTTCAATAAGACCTACAAAGTACAGAAAGTCGACGAGTCATAACTGCTCACGTCCTGAAGAGACACGGCACATAACAGAAGATTTGTATAAATAATTAAAGTAAAACCTTTTTGTTCATCTTATACGCCTTAGTAAACTTTTGAATTTAACTGAATAAATTATTGAAAAGTCATGGTGATGTAACCAACAGTTGAGAAAGAAAAAAAGGAAAGGAAATAAAAATCAATTAATGGAACAAGTGAATTGGTAGTGAAATTGACAACAAAATCAGAAACAAGTGCTTCAGTGTTGGATTTTTTTTTTTTTTTTTTTTTTAAAGCAACACTGACCCAGAATTGAGGAACCAGAGATGGATAGAACTAAAAGAAAAAATATGGTTAAGCAAGAAAAATACATATTTTTAAAAAATGTCAGACCGTTAAGGCCAAGTTACAAGAAAGCAATGCTTGTAGTAAATTTAGGAGACAGCTGTCAAATTATTTGACACGGCACTTGATGTGATGGGGATGGCTGAAAGGATTCAAATATAAAAAAATGTTCAGTCATATTGCTATAGCCTAATGCTTACTTGTGAAAAACTTTTCTACAGAAATTATTTGCACGACTTCAAAGTTACTTGTCATTTCTGGCTGATTGGTTTCTTGTATATTGCATGAGCAAAATTGGGAGTGGAATATTTGAAGAATAATGATCATCATCATAAGCATAGAATGAAAAAAAAGAATAGTTTATGTAAGAATCCTTTTATGATTGTGCTTATACTGCCCTTCATTAGTTAGCATGGCCGTTACACCCTGGCAATACCTCATAAATAATAGACTATTCCATGTTTTGATTGCATGGAAAAAGGGCAAAAGACATTACTTGGTTTTAGTGAGAAAATGAAAGAAAGAAAGATACAAGTGTAGAGAGAAAATCAGATTAAGAAGAGATACTACACTTTGATCCTAGCCAAAAAGTGATGGCTACCAATAAAAGCACCATTTTTCAGATGCACATTTTTGAACGACAGAAACCAAGTCAGTCAGCAGTCAAAATGACATTGTCATCTAAATTTTTTAAATTATTATTAAGAGAAATGTTTGTAAGATGGGGATTTGGCTAGAAAGAAATAAGATAAAGGTGTTTAACATCTGCCATTACCTCATAAATAATGGACTATTCCATTTTGATCACATAGAAAGAGGGGAAAAGACACTACTTGGTTTCAGTGAGTAAATGAATGAAAGAAAAATGGAGATAGAAGTGTTTTTTTTCTCATGAAAATGGAAAAAGTTGTCAATTTTAAATCTTTTCATTTGTACCCACTTCATAAAATAACCAGCATTCATATTTATGATTGCTATTGCAATATTTTGTTAAAGTTGATAAGCTCAAATATTTAATTATGCAGATACTTTATTGCCATAGAACTTGACATGAGATCATTCAATCATTAACTTAAGAATTAAGATTCATCAGAAAATTTCAAAAGGAAAACTGAAATTTTCAAGGGTCTTTCTAGTAACTAATTGTGAAAGAAAGTTTGTATTTTGTTTTTCATTTGGGAAGTTCTTATTCATTTTAAAATTATAAGAGGTCATAATTTAGAAGGTACACTTAAAAAATATTTTTAAAAATGTCAGGTCACTTTACAAGTGTTACTGGTACTATGTAACCCAGTATTGTCTGCTATATAGTTGGTTATCAGTGACTATACTGGTTCTCCTACCTAGACACTTGGCAGGATAAAAACAACACATGTCAAAATGGTGGATGACCTTTCTTGCAGGGTCAACAGCCATCTAACACAATGAGGTTGATTGGTTTCCACATCTATATACGCAGTGTCAGTGCAATGATGACTGTCACATGCAATTACTTACACCGTACCCAGTGGATTACCATTCCCACCCACTCATACCTACTTTTCTATTCTTTCTGGGTTAATTTGCTGTAAATTCAAAGAAAAGTTCTCAGGAAAGCTGAAAGTGAAATACAGTCAGTGGTAAGCGATAACTGTTTCATACTGCCCTTGATCTCTCTCCAGAATGTGATGTCATTAATATAAGTTATTACAGTGAATAAAAAGTTTTCACACCTTTAATCCTACCTTGAATATCAAGGAGGTCTTATATAAACAGCTAGTTATAAAAATATATTTTTGACATTAATAATCCACGTACATAAAATACAGTGAGTCTATATATAGTATTACTTTTGTACATCATTAGAAGAGTCCAATACCCAGAAATGGGTGAATCATTCATCAGAATTATTCAATGGGGGATAGAAACTTATTTGTTGACTTTCATGACCACAAAAAAATAGAGAGCAACATAAAATTCTTGATATTTTAGAAGCACAAGACAAATGCAGAATTATTTCCATCATTTTTTTAACCATACAGTTAAACTATTTATTTATATAATGATGAGAATTTATGACAAGAATAATAATAATGATATTAATTCATGTAGAAATCATTATTATTCCAAGTCCAGGGTTTTTATTCACTCCTGTTGGAGAAATGCCTCCCTTGTTAAACATATCTTCTGGGGTGTTGCTGTACTCATCACACTTGCAGGTTGGTGAGGCTATTTAACCTATAGTTGGGATGGATGGTTTTGAATTCAGAGTTGTAATTCTAGATTAGTTGCAACTCAAGGCTACAGAACCCCAGTCTGTCCTACTATTTACCCACAGCTTGGGAGAAAAGATAGATTCATAACTTTCCCAAGGGTGTTAGCACATAATTGAATGTAATGGATTTGACTGGAATTTGAACTCAGCTCTCTGATTCTTCATTTCGATGTGCTATCCATTACTATACCGTGCATCCACATTATTATCATTACTTAAATATTGTTGTATTTTTTTTAGAAAATGGCTAAATGTGAGAGATGATAATTATAATAATAGCATAGAAAATGTATGTATAAAGGGATTTTTACCTGTAACTTTTAACTGTATGTAATTATCTCCCTTGCAATGATAATGACAGATGGCAGTGTCTTTATGACAGTGATAGACTGTTTAATTTTTTTTTTTTTTTTTTGACAAAGCTCAAGGGTGGGGGATACACAGACTCCCTAAGAGAACTGACTATAACAATCATAATTGGAAAATTATTTGTGTGTAAGATTCACGTGAAAAACTCATTAAATTCTCTTAGACATAAAATGGGGGAATTGGTTCTCAATTGTTTCTTTATGTGATATACTAACCCCAAATCATAATTACTACATATCAATATAATAGAAAAAGTATATTTAAAGACTCATGTGTGAAAAACCTTCTTATAAAAGGAAGGGCTTAACAAAATAGGCCACCGTTTTTCACAGCTGGAGTAAACTGGTATACCAAATAACAATATTCTCTAGACTGGAATATTGTTAATTAAGCATCACACTAATTAAATATCAATAATTGAAAAAAAAAAAAAAAAATTAAACTTTATGTAAGTAATTCCAGATGGTGTACAAGGATTTTAAACACTGTCTTCTTTTCTACACAAGATAAAAATTAATTCTTATCTTTTGTCTTTTTTGCCTTAAATGGGTTAATATTCAATAAATGCACTTGAAATATTGGATTTTTTCATTTAAAGAAAAAAAAATCATTTTTATTCATTAAGAATGAAGGAAATAATTATCAATCAATAATATTCCTTTGGGTTGATGCACTTTTAAAACTCAGCCAAATGCTGCTGTCCAATATTTTCTTCATTTTTGTTCTATTCTATCCGTTTTATATAACAGAACATTCATCATAGTGATATCAGCAGATATTTTCAGAATTGATGACAAGTGCTGTTAATAGCAGAAATCTGTTACTAAACACATTGATTAATAATATATTGATTAACTATGAAATGATTAAATATTTTGTATAAACAGATATATATCTCTGTATTAGTTTCACTTCAAAGACTTATTGTCAGTACATGACTTTCACACGACAGTTGCGAATCTTCAGAATTAAAGAAATCACAGAAAATGGCATCTAATTTCATACAATCATCAAAGATTTATCAATAACTCAAAGTAGATGTCAAATCTTCATCAAAAAGGTGAGCAAGTTTTATTGGAATGTTTTTTTGATTTTTTTTTTTTTTATGTTCTAAAAAAAAAAATAATAACCTTATTTTTGATTAAGACTTACTATTATTAGATTTTCATATGTGACTTTAAATATTTTTCAAATTATTATAGTAATATGCAGTAACTGGGGTTGGGTGCAGTTTTCTCACTTAGTAACAATAGAAAACCAATCCCCCACTTTATGGTCAGTCAAATATATTAATGATTGAATATTGCTGCCACATCTGGTTTAGTGTTTCTGCTATATATCTTAAATTACTTGATAAAATCTGGCTTATGGTCACATCACGTTGAAATACCAGTTACTGTTAAGCCATTTGCTACTTGGTCAATACCTAGATGGGTGACCACTTGAGAATACCAGGTATTGTAAACTTGGATGTGTGGGTTTTGTAATGTATAATGGTTCAGAATTGTTAATTCGAGGACCGAGTTCCAATTGGGCTTATTATATTCATTTATGCACAAATACTCTTAGGAAAAGGTATGAATCCACCTCTTTCCCCACAACTAAGGGGTAATTATAAGACTTGTATCACTAAACCATTATTATCTACCAAAAAATAAATTTTTACAATCTAAAAATATTTTCTGGCTTTGAATAACCTGCAAAGGGTTGATAAGCCATAGAAAGATAATTGATAAAATTCAAAGCAGTGTCTGTGATGTTATTGGTCCTGACCTGGCATCTTGACTTCGGTCACCTTCCAGTATATTTTCTATAAATATTGCCATAGCAAACATCCCCTAGTAGATGAAGAGTTGACTTCAGCTCAAATGCTTGAAGATCAAAAAATAGTAAGAATATTGTTGATGATGTTAAAATTTTCAGTTATAAAAGCTGAATGAGTTTACTGGCAGCCAAAAGGTGTAACTAAGAAAACCTTGCAAACAATTTAACACTTTAGTAACAAAAGAATTCTTGATTGCAATGCACCAAAAATATCTTGTAAATTTTTGAAAATATCTAAATTGAAAATATAATGAGATCCAATCTCTTGTATGTTCCCCAAACACCAACTTTGCTAAAAAAAGAAAACCAGAAAATATTGAAGTCTATGCTAACCAAACTTGGCCATATATCAACCTGTTGGCTGAATGGCTATTACATTCATCATCCTAACTCCCCAATAAATTTTGTGTCAATTAACTTATTTTATACCAAAGAGGGTCGTGTGTAACCTTCCAATCATAGTTAATCATAACAAATTTTTCCATCAGCTTTGCTTATGGATTTCAAGATAACATGACTGTTAAGCTGCATTTACTGCTGAATCTCTTCTTAGTTTTATAAGTTTCAAAGACAAATGGTAGTTCCAAACTCAGTGCATTTTGATTACATAAAAAAACAAAAACACATTTATTTAGATATTGTTTTAAAACCAAAGCAAATGCAGTTCTATATTTATTATTAAACAAAAATATAAAACCTCAATGTTTGAGTTTGGGGAAATTCTTTTACCATATTTGATCTTACATTATTTTTGTTGGAACTTGAAACATTTTCTTTGATTTGATTGCCAAATGAACTGATATTATCAGCAAAAAGGTTCATGTTGATAGCAGTACAGCAAGGATAGTGTTCAATATCGCTTCATCCTTGACTTGTTTGTTATTACATATTGGTATGAGTTTTGCCACAAATATACAATCTCCATACAATGGTACCACAGCCCTACTAATAGACCCAGCAGGCTACCAATTCATAAATAACAAACAAAAATAATAAGATGAAATAACGAAGATGAAATTTAGTTAATTCTTCTATGTGGCATGTCCCTTCAAGATGTGAGCAATCATGGCTCTCCACAACCTTTTATCCTTTATAGTACTTAGCAACATTTGTTCCAGCATCCATTCTAACAAGTTTGTCTGATAGGTGGCTTGTCCTTTTTTTCCTTCAATATGTCCTGTGAGTGTCAAATTCTCCAAGCCTTCCTTATTATGCATCCAAAAAATTTCAGCTGTCTCTTTCTGATTAAAATGGAAATAAAGTATCCATTTTCCTCAAGATTATTTACATTGTGTACATGCTCCAGTCATGGTACAGTTAAAGTAAAAAAAAAAATTTTTTTTAAATTTACATTCAGTTGCTTAATATGAATCACATTAATCATGCTCATGATTTTGTTCTTGTGAAATCAAATTATTTTTCTGATGGCACTAATTCCTTGGGGAAATATGTCAAAGTAGAAATTTTCAAAATTGCCATTTTTACCATTCTGTCAAATTCACATCCAAATTTGACTCTTCCCATATATCAGTCAGATCAGTTATGTGCCATGCGTGATACACACATAGGCGATCATGTATCTTTCAATACATGAGACAGATTAAGTTGCCATTTCTTTCTGCGGTAGACCAGTTGCCATCCAAGGCTATAGAACCCAGTCTATCCTACTATTTGCCCTTAGTTGGGGGGAGAAGAAGAGGATTCATACCTTTCCCAGGGGTATTAGCATGTAAGTGAATGTAATGGATTCGATTGGAATTCAAACTAGGCTCTCCAATTCCTCAATCTGCGCCACTATCCATTATTCCACCATGCCTCTTCATATATATATATATATGAATTTAAATTTTTAGCAAAAATAATGTTCACCAAAAGAACAGCCAAATTAGAGTGCTCAGTACTCTTTTCATAGAATGAAAATGTAGTGCAATATGTAAAATATCAGAAACACTGACCTACTTGCAACCATGCTTACTGCTAAGATGGATTCATCAGGCAACAAGAAACCATGGTTTCAAATAGGTCAGTGTTTCTGATTATATATAACTTATGACCACGATAGGCTACGAATGACAGGCCATAAATCGATCTGGTCATAAGTTGAACTGAAATTAATTTTGTAATCTTTTTATCTTTAGGTATTATTGTATTTTTCATAAATTTTATGGTTTCTTTATGTTAGATACCATTTGTATCATCTCTCTACACATTGTTTGGTTTCTTATTTTTACATTTGTCAGGTTTAAGTCAAACACTGCATATTACAGTACCATTATAATCAAATTGGATGTGGGGATCGAAAGGCTATTCGATTCTAAGAACTGAACTGCTGGGCCCTCAAACATCAAATAGTAACTGGAAAGTTCTCTCTCTCTCTCTCTATATATATATATATATATATATTGTTCCCTCCCCAAGTTTTGGTATATTTTAACAGCAGTTGTTGAAAATAATTTTTCTTTTCAACCACTTAATTTTATTTGCTGACGATATTATTTCTTTCTGAAGATGTGTCAACTGAAATGTGCCTAAAATTTTAGTCAATTGTATACTTTTGTATCCTTTTTTTTTATGAATAAAATATGATCTCTTTTAGGACAACATACACACGAAGAAAAAAAGAGAAATACTGGATTTTAAAATTAGACACATATAAACTAGGGTTAAACAAAGACTTGGGTATTTTAAATCTGTATAAATATTTCAATAGTTAAAAAATTTCTTTAGATATAGTTAAAAAAAACCCTTTTTAAACAACATCTAAAATACTATCATTAGATTTACGTTAAAAAATTCAAACATAGTTGCATTCCACATCACGTGACGTCCGCGTCCCACAATGAACGCTGTAAAGTGTAAACAAACTGCCAAATACAGTTAATTTCTGAGGAAGGGCCAAGGTGGTCTGAAATATTAAATATATATATAAAAACATAGAAATAAATACTTTCACAAAAAAAACACCCAATTTTATTTTCAGTTATTTTATCCATATATTATATACATATCAAGAAAGTATACGTGGATTCTCATTATGCTATATATATATATATATACACATACACACCAATTACTGAATTAAAAAAGAATGATTAGAATTGTTTATATTGTCTGTCCAAAATGGAAAGTAGATGCCAGTAAGAAAAGATTGGTCAACTTCTGTTGTGTCAATTTTCTCACTTGTCTTCATAAATGACTTTTTCATCAGCATCCTCTTTAGTCCACCCAAAGCTGACTTTGCCTCTGAATACTTCAAAATATGTGTCTGCTTGATTTGGTTTTGAAGTCATTAGGATTGAAAAATGTCACATAATTGGCTAAATCTTCAGGCAAATCAAGAAGCCAGAATTTTATCTCCCCCTACTAGATTCTTAATTTCATTTTTTTTACTTTTTTTTCTTTCAGCTGCAGGGGAATTCTGTTGAGATGTTCTTCATCAAGCCAGGAATAAGCAGTGCACCATTTAAGCTGGGGGACTTTCTGAAAGCCAGCACCATTTTGGCTTCAAACAATCTTTTGTCAAACGTTCAAACACAGATTCCTCAATTGCAGATCAAAACACTTCAACCTGCAGTAAGTTCCTTTCTCTTTCTCCTTTCAGTCTGTCTTTCATTTTATTGTTGGTAAGGTTTTAAGCCACCTACAACAAACCTAGAAGTGCCTTAGTGGAATTAATCAACCCTGTTGTTCCAGCCTTTTACAAAAAAAGATAGATGGCACACAAGTGTAACATCTGATATAAATATGAGACAAAACTGTTCATATTTTAAACAATTATTTATTCCATCAAATTATTGTTAGCTAATCAAGGGTCAGATGGTATTAGGTCTTTCTTTGAATGCTCAATCTTCTTGCAAGGATGTGATAGACTTGTACCTGAGGCATTTATATAACTTCCTGTTATCTTGTGTGTATACATATAAGCAGCAGTCAAACCAGATGGTCTTGTATATTAGAACAGCCACTGACATCCTTTTTGGGCTTGATTCTGTACTTGGTTGCTCTAAAGTCATTTAGACCCTAGGCCAATCATCTGAAGCACCTAGCTCTTTTGATACTCTTATGTGACAGCACAGACAAAGCTTACTTTAATATCTCTTAGAATGAGTCCAAGATTAACCTGGGTGACTACAGATCAACTCTTAGATGAAAGATTCCTGACTGACATTAAATTTGATTCAGGCTGTTATTGTTGCTTGTACACATCAGAAAATAACTAGTTTTGTAAATTATTAATATTTGATTGCAATATTATGACTTGAAATAACTTAATTTAGTAGATATTAATAAAAAAAAGACAAAAGTCTATGCATTTTTGCTATTAAACAATGCTATCTCATAAAAATATTTTTGTAGAAGATTGGACAACTTTCTTATTTTTATTTTATATCACATGAGGCATTGTCAACTGTTATTAATTTTTGAGCAGTATTTAATTTTATTTCAGTCTCAGTCCATGTAATTCACTAATGGCTATAGAGTGACAGTCTGAGTAGTTGCAATGAAAGAAGTCAAAAAAGAATAAATGGCTGACAAGATACTTATTTGCAACGAAACTTTGTTTCATTGCTCTGATATTTTTGTCAGTTTCATTTGTCCATTTTGTGTGAAAAATATTCAAACTGCAGAACACTTACCACCAATGGTTCAAGTAGAGAAATAGATCTTTTTCTTTAGTGGAATCTTTGGTGATCTGCAAAGATCCAAAAATTAGGAATTAAAAATTCTCTCATTTTGATAACGATATACAGTGTAAATAAACTGTGCCAAAAGTTCCTGATCCCAGTTATTGCATTTTTAGAACTTGACAGGATTCATGAGAGAAAGGATCTTCCATTCTAGTTTCTTTGCTTTCTTTTTGATTGTTTTCCAAGTTCATAACAGTTATCAATAATGAAATAAGAATAGTTTTATTAGGTGTGTGTAAAAGTTCCAGTTTCTTTCTTTGAAAACTAGAGGCTGAATACACAAAATTTTGTATAAAATAATATTAACTACTTCAGCATATATATATATATATATATATATATATATATATATATATACATACATACATATGAAACTATAAGATTCACATTTCATTATATTATAATATATGAAATTTCAAGCACTGTAAAAAAAAAAAAAAAAAAAAAAAAAGGTTTAATTAAGAAAGTAATTTCCTGAGAAGACAAACTTTTCTAAGTAAGCAAAGAAAAACATTATTTAATGGATGAAGCAGACAAGAAGAATTATTTAAAAAGGAAAAAAAATGATCATACCCACTATACCTAAACAGGTTATCCTGGCATTTTAGATAGAAGACTAAAAACACTGATGACTTGTGCTGTACAATTAGAATCTCAGGATTAGTCACATTGAACTAAATAAATAGTGGAAACATGTTCTTGAAAAAGAAACATTCATTTACAAAGGCAATAAATATATTTATGAGCCATGCATGAAATGTTTACAAATATTTAAACAACAAAACAGATGACAAATAATGTTGAAACTTACTCTATTCTACGAGTATTAGAAAATGAGCAGCAAACATTGCATAGAAAATACATTAGCGCATGTTACATATGCACACACACATAAGTCTGTTTATAATTTTTTTACAGTTAGAACATGCATGTTGAATAAGCAAACAATTGATTGACATGTTAACATAGCCTTAGGAAATTGAAATGATAAGTGAACAGTTTTAAGAAACTCAAAGTTGTTAAAAATAAATACATCACTGCATTAAATTTGATAAACATCATTATAAATCAAATTGAGAGAATTATTTCTTTCTACACTGTGCTTAAACACTATCAGCTTTAAGTTATTGATATTAACCTCATTATTTGCCAAGCACTCATATAGTGTAGATATACTAGCTGGACATACAGAAAGTCTATGCTTACCAGACAAGTTATCTTTACATTTTAAGGGGGATAAATTGTAAACCTTCATTAAATACTCATAGTCATATACAAAATATTGTGCTATAAGAAATTTTTTAAATAGGTTTTTATGACATTTAATTTCTTTAATCATATAGAGCACTTTTTGGTTAATCATTTCAGTTTGGCATATATATATATTACTTTGACATTTCACTGAAGCAGGTGGTGTGGGGGGGGGCATTATCACTTCCTCTATCTTCCCTTTCCTTTTTCTAGAAACAGGTGTACAACTTCAATGTACTCCAGAATGAGGCTTGCTAAAGTTAAAAAGAAAAGAGTATGAAGAAACAAGTACAATTATGATGATTGATCCTAGGTAAAGAAAAGAAAAAGAGTGTGGTACAGAGGAGAAAAGTGAGGGGGGTGAGAAGAGAGAGTGTGAAGGAGGAAAAGTAGGAGGTAAGAAAGTGAGTGAAAAGAAAAACTGATAGTGGACACTGAAGTCAAGACCAAGCAGCTTGATGTTGAACCTCAGTGACTGCTTTATATATTTATATATGCTCTATGATATTGACCACTTTTACCCATAAATATAGCATCCCTTAAAACTAACACACACACACACAGAGGGAGGAAGAAATAAGAGTAGATATATGATAGATGAGCTCGCTTGACATACAAGAAATGTGCACTTTTTCCAGTCCTCTTAGATCGTCCCATCTTTCAAGGAGAGCTAAATTATGTGCTCTAAAACCTGACAAAAAAGTATTGCAGAAAGAGAAAAAAGCACTGGCTCCAGATAATCAAGTGAGAATGGCAGTGGCTCCACTGATTACAGCTGAAGGCAAATTATACTGACTTTCAAAGATGCTTGCTTATAAATAAGATTATTAGAAGATACACGGGAAGGGTCTTCAGTATTTCAAATGCAGTCATCACAGATCCACTGCTTGTTTGCTGCAATTTGTTCTTATTGCTATACAGAAAATGTCATACACTTGTTGAACTCTTTTAAAGATGAAATTATTGTAGACCTTTTGTATGGAGGGTGCAACAGAAACAAAATGGAAAATGCAGCTCTTCAACCAATAAATGAAGTTTCCATTGAAAATGGAACAAATCATTGCACAATTGTTTAAGTAGCACCTGGAGAATATTTTCAGCCAATGGCAGAACAAATGGAAATAAATAAGCCTCATTTATTGAATGTAATTCTTGAGCAAAGGCTAATAGCAAATGCAGTGATTGATACAGTCAATGTTCTGAATGCAGTTTGTTTCACTGTTGATGCCCCAAGGAGATGTGACAAAATGTACCTAATGCAATCCTCTATCGGCTTACAATTAAAACTCATCAACTCTCATCTGCTGTGTGAACAAGCATTGCAGCTACTATAGTGGCAAGACATTTCATAGCTTATTTAAACTACCTGTACCATAGACTGACACAAGACCCTGTAACTGGTACTGCCCAGTCCTCAGTGTCAAGACTTGACAGAGTTTAAAAGTAATTACACAGCTTTGTGGGTGATGAATTATTTTCCACCTTAAAACCCCTTTCCCACAGGTGAAATATCACTATTTTTCATGACAAATCTTCAGACAAGCAACATTTTTTAGTTCCACCAGTTCAGACCTTCACAGCTAGGACTCACCCTATACATCAACTCATCCTCATTCCCTTCATATTCCACTGGTAAGAAAGAAGTTCTACTCAGGCAGCTTCTTTACCCAGAACTGTCATTTTTTATGGAACAGAATCCCAAGTGTAGTATCAACTGTTATCTCCTATATATACCTCTTATTCCCCCTTTCTATGCTCTCACAAAAAACTCATTTAGTAAACCTCTACCTTGGGTGACTCTTAAGCCTTGTATTGAATGAACAATAGTATAAAAAAACATTTCTACATCTGACCAAGCATGTTTATTAAAGATCAAAACTTAATTATCATTGATAATTCCTATTTTTACCTTACATGTCAACAAGATATTTCTGATACCGTATTTTTAGTGATAAGGGCCTTTTTACTGAGGAAGAACAGCATAAAAGTCTTACCTTTTCTTCTCAAAAATAACACGAACAACTATTTTTAATATTTTCTTCAAATGTTGTCATCTCTCTGGCTGAACTGCAACCAACTTAAGAAGAACAAAGAAACTTTGTAAACCAATTAATTCAAGTTGGAAATAGAACCATTCCAATAACTACATAGTCATCAGTACAAGATGGTGTGGAGGTACCTCCTGTGACATGTGTAGAAGACTCTTTGAGCAACTGTTGTTTCAGAGACAAAACTCAAGAGACATGACCATACATTATACAGGGAGCAGCAGATATACCACCCACATAATGTTAAGACATTAGCTAGATCAGTTCTCAACCCTTTTTTTTTTTTTTTTTTACCCATGAACCACTTTTACTCTCAATTTTTTTTTTTTTGGTGGACCCCCCAACACCATTCAATGAAAAAAAAAAACATTTATGTATGTACACTTTTAAAATATGTGAGTAATTAATAAATTAAAACAAAGTGAAAATTTATTCAATGAGATCCCTGTGGTTGATGCTGCTGAAGAGGTTAATATTGTTAATACTTCCATAATTTATATATTAAACTAATTTTATTTTTAATATTATATATCAATATTTAAAATTAATACTATTATTTATATAATAAATTATAATCTTTACATAATTTTCCTTTTTATATATTCCTTCCTTTTCAGTTTTTACTCAACTTTTACAATCAAAACACCCGGTAGAGTAAAAGGGATGCTAACTTATATTGTTTGATCTTGTTTTCTGCTAGTTTAAGAGTTATTTTTCTATTTTAATATGGTGTAGATTACAGTGGAATTCTCAGTTATAATAACCATTCTGAAGTGAAATTCCTCTATGGACCACTAAAATATTATGAATCCCCAATTTGTCATTTTTTTTTTTTTGTGTGAAGCCCAGGGTCCATATGGACCCTAGTTGATAACCACTGAGCTCAATGATGATACCATTGCCACTAATTTTGTACCATTATGTGGAATGTATTTCTGCTGCACCCTTTATTTTCCCTGCTCAGAAATTTGACTACTTTTCTGTAAAGAAAGATAATCCAAAAATTCGAGGAAATATCCACAGTAGAGATTAATCTCAATTCAGCAATAACTTTGTAATGGAAGTCAACGTAAAATTGTCATCGTTCATGGCAATTATATTGGCCAATGATGAATCAGTGCTAGTTTTGAAAGAATATCTGTATTCATACTAGTGAGAGTGAAATTGGCTCCAAGTGAGTTAAATTTAGTGTTTGCTCTTGAAAAGATTCAGTTCCCTCTGCAACTGACAATAAAGCATAAAGCCAAATGTTCCATAAGGTTGGGCTCTACATACCCTCAATCTTTCTTGCTTTCTCTAGAACCAAAAAATTACTGAATGTTGCAGTTTGAGAACTGGAAATGACTATGCAAGGAAAGATGATAAAAAGTGTTGAAAGCAAAAAAAAATTTGAATTTGTAAAAATGTGATTTCTGGGAAGCAACTTAATTTTAATTAAAAATTTATACAGATGAGAAAACTTTTGTAAAGTAAAAATTGAAATCGTTGAACCAAAATAGTTTGATTTTTCCTTTGCATGTTGTTATAATATAGTTTCTTTCTTATGGAATATGTCTAACCAAATTAAATACTTCCGGAATCTATGTGTGAGAGTAATGATGCTATCTGTCAATAATTGTGTATTCCAATCCCTCCCTCCCACCAGCTTCAGTAGTATTTATATTCAGTATCACTTAACTGCAACATCTCTCTTCCATCTTCAAAGTTTTTTTTTGTACAGCTTTCACTAATCTCAAGAAAAAAAATCTCAGTTTCTCCTTAGAATATACTCCTGTCTGTAGTCCTTAAATTCTGAAAACCAAATTTTATTTTATTTTTTTTAATTTCTCTGTTACAGAACTAATATAATAAAGAAACTAGTACAGCAAAGACTGACAATACAATAGTATTATTTAAGTAGGGGTTTGCATTTCTGCCTAAAATCAGAGATAGGTATCTTTGTATTCTGTGAAAGGCGTTTTACACACACAGTTATATATAGTAGCCAGCCATTATTATATATGTATCTATTATAATACAATTGAATGATGCTTATCAAAATAATTTAAATGTTCAAAATTTTGTGTATTTTTAACACCAGAAAAATCTTTGTCAAAAAAGTGCTCAGTAGCTAACTAGAGCAACAATAGTCTATAACTTATTTCAAAAAGATTCAAAGGTCTTATCTCATTGACCAACTTCAAAGCTTTGAAGATTCATGAGACTCTCTGAGTCTGATGAGCATTGTTACATGAAACTTTGGAGTTAGTCAATGAGATAAGTCCTTTGAACCTTTTTTTTTATAAAGAAAAAGGATAGATTTTTATTTATTAATATAACAGATTTTTATTACTTAAGCATTATTTTTAGTTTATTGAATATTCTAGAAATCTTATGAGAGAAATATATATATTCAAACCTGAATTCCCCTACAGGAAACTATCATTAGACCTGACATCCTTTGACCTCTCAGCTACAATGTGTGTGTCGATAACCAAGCAAAATTGAATAGTGCCTTTAAACACATTTTTCTTTGACTCTTGAAATAGACACGTCTGATCAGTTTCATATGCCAACCTAACCAAATAAATAAATAATAATAATAAACGGAGTGTCTACTCAAATATGAGTATCCACTAAAAAATAACATTTAAGCAGTAAAAACATTTTTATATATATATATATATATATATTGTGTGTGTGTGTGAGTTAGTAGAATATATAATAATATCAGAAACAAAAATGGAGATAATAAGAGAAAATGGAAAAACTTTTTAACAATGTGTGTTATATTTGCTGTCTTCAGGTTGGAAGACAAAATTGTATATAAGGAAAATGTGTTGGAATTTTTGAGGATAAGAGGGGCAATAAATTAAATTACCTTATCAGATCCAATGACCAGAAAGTGTTTCCTTGCTCATTTATATATATTAGAGTCATTGGTGTCTGTTAGAATTTGAATAGCCCACTCTGAGTAGATTTTTTTTCTCTCTCTCTCCTAGCTCATATACCACATTGTGCTAATATTGCTTTGGTGATGATTGGTGATATTCTGTATGGTCCTTAGGTTTATTGCCAAGAATTGCGAGATTAGTGCACTTTCAATGCATTTTCTTAGTGAATCCTTTTCTTTCCTGAACAGACTAGTATTTATTAAGTCAAAATTGTGGTCAGATGTATTATGATGAACTACAGTGTTGCGATGCAGCATATCTCTGCAATGTCCATATAGTTTTTTTTTTTTATTAGGTTTCTGGATATTTTAACCATGTACACCATTCAGCATTTTGGACAAACTATTTTATATATTCTTGCCTCTCTTTTGATGTTGTTGCTATTTCATTTGGTGCTAACTATATCTCTAAAACAATGAGATAAAGTTTGAAATTACAGTAACTGGTCCAGAATATAATCTTTTCTTTTTAATAAAAAAAAAAAAATAACCTGCTGTTATAGTAATTTATAGTCTGTTGTTTCCTTTCTTTTATTGCTTCAAGTAACTTTTGACTGTTTACCATCCATTTGTACAAACTTGTTAAGTAGGTTACTCACTGCTTCACCTGCCTTCATTATCTCCAACCCCCACTTCTTGCTATGTGTCCCAGAAATCTCTTCTGTCTCTTTCTGATTGTAAGTATAATTGTTCCTATTTCCTTTAAAACTTCTTCATTGCCCATAGAAAAGAGTTCTGCTCAACATCCCTAGTAAGCTACCAAATGCAACAAACACCAGAATACAGTGATTGAAACATTGTGATAAAAACAAGATATTAGTTGAAATGGAATGACATATAATCCTAAAACTTATTTCTTTATCTCTCAGCATTTTAAAGAAAAGTGCTTCTGAAAAAAAAAAAAAATGAAATCAACTTAATGGAATGTCACTTTTTAAAATTGCTGTCAATTTATTTTTCCATGTTCTACTTCACACACAGCCTTGCAAATATTCATCTATATTTTTAAAAATGCATAGCTTAGTGGTATAGTTTTTAAACTGTACCCACACACACAGAGATGCTTTAATTCAATATTCAGTCTCATGTAGGTAAAACTCTTGCTAATCGTAATCTTGGACAAACTTTTTTTTTAAATATGGTTTTGTAGTAATCACTTTGTTCCATGTAATTTGGGTTTAAAAGACTTTTCTTTTCTTTTTTGCCACTAATGCCCCAAGAGCCACTCAAGATAGAGGGATACTGAATGAGCTGTTTAATATGAATGTAAAAGTAGGAATAGAAGATTATGATGTTTGATTTGTTTTGCATGGTTTATCAAATCTTTGCAGGTTATTTTAAAGCCAGAAAATATTTTTAGATTGTAAGAATTTTTTTTGAGGGAAGGAGATAATAATTTAGTGATACATACAAGACTTACTAATTAACCCAGAGAAGAAGTAGTGAATTCATACCTTTCCCAAGGGTATTTTCACAAAAGTGAATATAATGAACTCAATGGGAACAATCCCCAATAGATAATGATGGATTCTAGATTGCGGTGAGTAGGGAAGCAACCAAGTGGAACTTCCTTATAAATGGAATACACAAAGGGAATGAGAGTGATTTAATTTTAATTTAATGAATGGAGCTCATTGGAACATACTTGCAACATTGTGTTTTACAGCATGTTAATGCTGTAAAACACAATGTCACAATAATATGCTGACAAGATTCAGTCTATTGTTGTCAGCTTCAGCCATTGTATGCTCCGGCCTTCATCTTTCTTGATGTCAGAATTTCATCCAAGGTAGATTGTTCTAGTTCCATGCTCCTTCTGGATGTCTCCAGTTATCTCCTTTTAATTCCACTCTCCAAGTTTTTGTTCACCACTGCAGTAGCCAGGTATTGAACTCACAACTCTTTGGGTGTAAGGCCTCACTCCTCGACCTGTGTTTTACCTCCATCCCTGAGTCTTGTAGTGCCATGCAGCTCTGTCCTATCGGTAACTCCGATCATGCTGTCGTGTCTGTTAGTATCTCTTTCAGCCCCACCCCCTGCAAAGAACCTCCTACCACCAGAACCACTTTCTGCTACCAACGGGTTGACTGGGACTCGTTTCGGGACTTCCTCCGTGATGTCCCCTGGGATGCTGTATTTAAGCTCCCCACTCATGAGTGTGCTTCTGAGTTCTCTTCCTGGATCAAAGCCGGTATCGAAGCTTTCATCCCCTCCAGGAAATTCAAGGTCAAACCGCGCTCCTCCCCCTGGTTCACAGCTGCTTGCTCAGCCGCCATTGCCCATAGGAACGACTTCTTCCACCGCTTTCGTAGTGACATGTCCGACTCCAACAGACGTCTATTTACCTCTGCACGCAATGAGTGTAAGCGTACCCTCGACAATGCCAAGGCACTATTTGCAGCTCGGATGAAGGAACGTATTGCATCCCACAAATTTGGCTCCAAGGACTATTGGTGCCTCTGCAAGAGCGTTCTGAATAGTAACAAACCCTCCATTCCTCCACTGTTCAATCAGTCCTGACCACCTCTGCCGACAAGGCCGAATGCTTCGCTCGAAAGTTTTCTTCCAATTCTATGCTTGACTCCTCTGGGGTACCCTTGCCCGACTTCCCTCCCAGAACTGAGGCCTTACTGGACGGCTTGCACATAACCCCGTCGTCGGTACTGGGCATTATTTCTAACTTAGATCTCCACAAGGCTACCGGCGGTGACGGAATCGCTCTGCCTTTTCTGCAAGTACTTCCACGGTAATTGCTCCGAGGAGTTGCTTTCGCTTGTCCCTAAGCCTCGTGAATTTAAGCGTCCTACGAGGCTGGCATCCCGTTCCCACCCCTTCACCGTTGAAACTGTTAGATGTAGACATCTTTTCTACTCCAATAGCTTCATGTCTCGCACATCTCGCCTATGGAACTCCCTTCCCTATTACTGTTTCCCTGACAAATACAATCTCCAACGGTTTAAGTGTAGCGTCAATCGTCATCTCCAATTGCCTTGATCTATCCACTTCCCTTCTCCACTTCCTGACATCTTTCATTCCTATCTGCTCTCGCTCTATATCTTCCGTAACCCCCCTGCCTTGATCGACCCTCCGTCCTTCTCTTTCTCCACATCCCTTCCTTTACCACTCCTATCTGCTCTTCCTCCATCCCTTCTGTAACCCCATGTGTGATAGTGGCCACCGGCCTTGCTTGGGGTGATACGCTTAAAAAAAAAAAAAAAAAAAGTCACTGGATCCAACCAATGAGCTTAAGCCGGCCAAGCATAGAAATGAATACATTATGGAGACCAGTAATACAGAGTGTTAGAGAAAAGTAAACAAAATTGCAGTATGAGCTCTGGTAAAAATGGTTACTGAGACATTAAGTTTATAAGTACAAAAAATTCATACAGTGATGTCCTCAAAGACACATGACCCAATGGATAAAAACATTGGTTGGATCCAATGACTTGACCAAAGAGTTTTGAATTCAATACCTAGCTATTGCAGTGGTGAACAAAAACTTGGAGAGTTGTGTTAAAGGTAGATAACCAAAGGCATCCAGAGGAGGCATGGAACTAGAACACTCTACCTCAGTGGATAAAACAAAGGATTCAGTCTGAAATTCTAATCACCTGAAGAAAGTCAGTGAGTACAACAGCTTAAACATCATGAAAGATGAGGACAACAGTTCAAACAATGTAAATAATTATTTTACCTCATCTCAGAAATATAGACAGATATTAAAGATTTTTTATTGCTGATATTTTCTAATTATCTCCTCCCAAAATGTATTGCTGGTATTTTTGCTACGAAAACCTATTTTTACACTTAGTGTGTTTTGACCCCAGTTTTGGTGTTAAGTATTTATAGTCTCTTAATCTATTAAGTCCCAGAGCTAGGACCCTAATGTCATTAAATGTAATTATTTGCTTTTTGTTATAAAAGAAATCCTATCTTAAGGTTAATGTAAGCTAAGTTTGGGTTTCCTTACAAACTCCAACTTCAGGTCTGTTCAGCCATTTATAAAAATGCACATGGATATTCATAAATTTCTATCTTTTCCAAGAATGGCAATTCAGATAATAATGAAAAGGAAACTGTGGAGAGCTATGATCACCTATGTTTTGAAGTGACATGGAATTAAAAATATCATATACATCATGAGTAAATTTATGACAAAATGGTGAGGGGAGTTTAAGTGTTTCATTCTGAGAAAGAACTTCTTCAGACTAATAACAGTTTTATTAATGGAATCAATCTTATTATTCTATTTTATATATAAATAGAATGTTGGTTACAGTCTACATTGAAAACATTAAAGATGCAGGGATGCTCAGCTTCAAATTTAAATTTTCATGTACAGTATATCTAGACACTTAACTAATCCCATCCAGTTGTTTTTAAGTTATCATCACTTTTGTATTTATTTTTACTGCTATTGTCTTAATTTTCCCACATTAAGTTAGTTTTGTGAAAAAAAGAGATATGTTGTGTCACCCTGGAAATAAATTTACTGCAGAAGATTTGGAAATTAGTACACTTTCAATACAATTTCACATTAATAAATTACTTTTTCCTTTAATCAAAACTATTCATCATGTCAAAATTAAAGTCTGAATGTATTATAATGAACATTATAATACGTCAGACTTTCTTTTCGAAATGAAGCAAATTTATTTCTCTTCAAGGGCTGATTTACACAATTAGTGACTTTATCAAATTGTAAGTTTCTCTTTACAGTTGCAAGTCTTTAATACTGAACTAAATTTTCTATCTACTTTTTTATTCCATCTGTCAAAAAAGGTTATGGTTTATTTTTGATCCAATTTGCACAAATTTAACATCAGATGATAAATGTTGACTTTTCAATACTAAATGGTAGATTATGATGCTAAGTTAGGTTCATATGGAAGGTGTGCCACTATTATGGCTTCCTGTCTTCTTTCTTTGCAGTTTCATGATGCAAAAAAACATGCTCTCCTTTCTGGCTTCATTCTGCAGATTTATTGAGTTGCTTTTATAGGCTTGTGAATTTTCTTGTCAAAAACTACCACAAATCACTGCTTTTTATGTTACTTGAATGGACTAGTCATGACTAACAAACAATATTACTCAATGCCATTGCACAGTGAACTGACACTAACCGCATTTGAAAAAAAATGTATATACTATTGAATATATCTGTTTGAAACACATTATTTGTGTGGTTTTGACTACTAGTAGGAGCATTTATTCCAAGCCTTCATGTGAGTGAGCATCTTTCTATTTTTAAAAAACTTTTAGCATGCCACTCTCATTGTTAAACAAGTGAAGGAGTGATGTTTGATATACAGGACCTCTCTTATAATGAGGTGTTTCCGGTAATTTGATTTACATAGAATTTCAGTGTTTTCGACCATAATTTTTCTTAAGGGTTCTCATCTCGAACAGTCAAAACATGAAAAGAAACTAAGAACACCCAAACAAAACCCCCTTGAAAATGGCTAATGAAGTGGCTTGGGACAATGGACAGTATAGAGTTCTTGTACTCCTTCACTCCCACCAAACAGAAAATGTAAGCACACCGGGGAAAACTAAATAAAAAAAATTAATAAAATTTTCCTTGTCCATCATATTAAAAGAAAGATTGTGGCACAAATATACATTCATCATATATAATTAATGCAAGTGACTTATACATATATATAAATAATCAACCGTAGGCAGGATCAATAAGTCAATGGGAATGATATTTCCTTAGCTGCATAGTATGTGCTTTGCCAGGGTTACATACTATTGAGTAGATGACCAATATCTTTCTATCTCTATTATTAACAATGTCATATACAAGGGCTGATTGATAAGGGAGATATCTTACCATATTTGATGCCACTAACAATGAAAATTATTTAAAATTGTTGAAGATAAAATTAAATTTCATAGACTTATTATTGTTAAGTGATCTTTGAATAATAAACAAATAAATTGGAGCAGTTTATTTGGTTAATACTCATGTTTATTCACATTGTTTTCCTGAATATCTTGTTTGGGAGTGAAAAATATTGATTTCCTCCAAGTATGTTTTTCAAAAATGACTTTTATCTTCAACATTACATCTTACATGCATGTTTTGAAGCCTCAGGACTTGATTGCAAGCCAGAAGAAAATGGAAATAAAAATCAAACAAAAAACAAATAAGAGAAAGTGTCAAAAGAGGATTGCAAATGGAAAAAAACATATACACTTAATAAAATAAAAATGATTGTTGTGGAAAGCCTGCACAGACCCATTAAAGTGATTTTTTTTTTTTTTAACATTGGTACAAAGTTATATACACAGAGTACCAAGTTGGAAACAAACATTCTTTTAGTAACAAAAACAATATTTATCATTGTTTTTATTTTTTCTTTATTTTCCTTTATGGATTCATTTAGTTATGTGTAAAGTAAAATATTACAGGAAGTATCATTTTTGCTGCTGTTATTTCTTCAAGTGCTTGTTGTTTTTTTTGTTAATTTCCTTCCTTGAATATTTCATTCAGTGCAGGATTTATTTTCTGATCAAAGACTCTAGGTTTGGGTATCAGAGATTTCTGCAGTGCTAAACTTGAAACCAGTCTAAAATAAATCTACCTACATATGCTGAATAAATTCCTACAGATGCTGATATCTACAAAATCTTTGCTAAATTTCAACAATACCATTTCTCAGTTATGGAAGACCATCATGGTTATTATAGGCATCAACATTAAATTCTATACTGGGTTTCTGGCTGCTCAGTCAATGAATGCTGATTCTTTCCTTATAATGAAATGGCAAATATTACTATTAGAGATGAGAACAGATACTACACTTTAACCCCAGCATGATGAGCAGAGATTGAAGAAAAGCATACTTTGAGTAAAACTTGCTGCTTGGCCAAGGCCAAACATTTCCTTATAAGGAAGCCACTAATCTTGACCTTACCATATCAAACTCAGCTATGAAATTCTCTTTTGTCCTATACACCTTCCAATGAGATTGTGGTGGCTTTTCATTATAAATATATAATAATAATAACCAGCTTCATGTTATCCTGTCACAACTGCATGAGATTTTTTTTACACACACAGAAGTTTGACCTTTTGAACCCTTGTTATGTTATATTGGCCTCAGATCTTTTCAATGTTTGTTAATCATTCATCTTAAGCAAGGTAAATTCTTATAGAAAGACAAACAGATTCTAGGTAGGCAGGTAATTATTTCTTGGAAGGATGTCATATACAAAAAAAAAAAAACCTATTTAATTTGTTTTTGGTTAATGCATTAACATTTTTTTTTTTTAATTTCAAAATCCAATTAGTACCCTAATTAAAAATTCAAACATTGAAATGATGAAATAAATCTACTGTTATTTTCCAAAACATTTTTTGCAATAGGGACCTCTGGTCAGGTAGGTGGGAACACTTTTTCTAACAGTAAGCCACACCTAGATTTTAAAAATTTATCAAAAATTAGTCTGGGAACTTTGAATTTCCTCTCCATGATTAATTTTCAAAAATTTAATCAAACATTTTTTTTAAGGGCTTCTTAGTTGGAGTTAAGAAATTTTCAGTACCTCTCCCATCCCAGAATCAGATTTCAATAAAACTTAATATTTATATATTTATGAAGTTATTTATTTATAAAAAAAATATATATGGACATATTTTAAGTGACACCTCCCTGCATTCATTCATTCATTTAATTTTATTAAATATCTAAACAAAAACATTTGTTCAGTAAAAATATTTGTTTCCCTAGAGATAAGACCCTGGTGAAATATGTTAAAATTTTATCCAACATTACAACCAAAACTGTAGAAAATAATGCCTGAATCTAGGTGGGGAAAAAACTTTAATAAAACTGAAATATTTTGTTTGGAAAGATTTTAGTTGCTTTATATTATTATTATTAAAAAAAAAAAAATGTTTGAAGTAACTCTTCCAATATTTTGGGATATTATTATCATCAAAACATATTGTATACTTGTCAACTGAGCAAAAAAATATAATGACTGAAAAAATATTTTTAAAAGAGTTTCAAAAATTCTTTTTTAAATATTTCAAAATTCTTTATTAAAACAAATGATTTAAAAATTTTGAAGATCAGAATTAATCACAGTATTTTACATTGTTAAAAACCAATGTTGATTGGTGCAGTATTTTCTGTTAATTGGGAGTTTCCTGTAGTTAGTTCAATTCACATTGTAACGTCTCAGGTTACAACCATTTTGGCTCATATTAATGGCAAAAATGTTTTTCTTTCATGCAGAAGGCAGGATGTGAATTAAAATTCTAACATCATCTTGTTCTCATATATATATATATATCAAATTGGAAAAAGTTTTTGTGTGATGCTCTTCATCCTTTAGGCTTCATCAGACAAGGTCTGTTTACATTAATGTAATACATGTGTATGAACAAGACACATTGTGAATTTTAAACTTAGAAAATTTTTGTTTTTTTATGTGATTTTGGTATATAATCTAGCCAATTTCATTTAGATTCTTTTTGATTGTTTCAATCATCTTTGTTATTAAATATCCCATGATGTAAGAACCGGGATGCAAATTTACTGTGGAAGAACTAGTGATTAAAGCAGTTTCTAAACATTTTAGTCTTAGCTAATTGTTTTCTCTTTTAATTAGAGTTGAATTTCTTTATGTCAAAATCATGACAGTCTCGTTATGGTGAGCAACTAATGCATTTAATGGGTAGTTTTTTTAAAATGTCTCCTTTGTGTTCATATAATCTTTTATTTAAACCTAGTCCGATGAAATATTAAAGGATAAAATGGGTCACACAAAAACTTTTTCCATTTGGTAGTACATTCTATGTCCAAAATTGTTCTTGGGATATATATATATATATATATGTGTATGTGATTAATGCAATTGACTTAGCTGACCTGTGGAGACAGTCCTGTCTGTCCATTCTTCTGGGGGTATTAGCAATTTACTGCTTATATTTTTTTGATTTTTTTCTTTCTATAATCATTTACCACTGGTGTAAGTTTTCTTATATATATATATATATATATATATATTCTTAAATTTATGCTGTGCCTGAAGTATTTTTTAAAAATTCTTTTCTCAGAGTGAATTCTTGATTCAACAGAGTGCATATAATCCTTATGCTTAAATAACACAAAATATGAATAAGTTCTATACCAATGGAAGACTGAAGAATTCATCAGTCAAAATGGAACGATAAAACCAGCAAGACTGCGACTAATCCTATGCATGGCTAATGGAATCATTTCAGACATTATTATTATTATTGTTATTAAAACCTGAAAAAAATTTAAAAGAAACATGTTGACATATTTTACTTAAGTTTCCAAATTTATTTTTTAATGACTGGGAAATTTGAGCACCCACAAGGTTCAAACAAATTCTAAATTAACTTCTAACGTGTTAAGAACCATCATTCCCCCCCTCCCTGGGCCAAGTTTTATTAGAAAGCAAAAACATAAAAAAATGGATGCCAGTACTTTTTTCTTTTGGATAAAAGTTGGGTAAATAAAATAGTGTCTTTAACAAATGTGAATTATAAATAGCATAATTAAAAAAATAAATTAAAGTTTATAAATTGATATCATATTTTAATGTTTTTTTAAATATTTTGGATATTACAGGAATTTGAAAAACAAATAAATTAAACAATAGAAAAAGTTACAGCTATTTTATATTTTAATGTAACATTTTAGCAATTGTGCATGCCATGCATATTAAAGTATATATTGTCATATTAATTAAATAAAGCATATTATAATATTAAAAAATTAATAATATAATTTATGGTGTCATAAACTCACATATCTTTTAACAGTTTATAAATGTGATTTTCATATGTACATAAGAGATTAAAATATTAGCATGTCAGTAGAAAACTGATTTTTGATTGAGAGTAGCTTAAAGCAAATATTAGTTTGTATATATGTAATCTATTTTTTATACCATGGAACAAGCAAAGGAAGATAAGGCTTTTACCTAAACCCTGTTAATCCATCTCTGCAAAGAATGCATTTGTTTTATGTGTAATATATGCAAAGTCATTCAGAGAACAAAGCAGGTACAGCCTTAAGATCTTGGAATCAAAGTAAGAGACAAGAACAAAATAGTATTCCATAATTGTGAATAATGGAACAATTCCATGTCCTTCTATTTCAATAGAAGGGCTTAATATCCTATTTGAATAAAAATGAAAAATCAAATAGGCTCAAGCTGCCCAGAGGGTGCTACAATTCTCAGTTCAACAAATTAACAATATTAAACACATCAGTATGAAAAAAATGTTATATAACTCTTATAGCTGACAGTCTTTGCACAACAAATTGGCATTAAGCACCAGAAGCTCCTGGCTAAAGTGAATTCTAATAAGAAATTAAATATTTTTCTTTCTAGTCATGGCAATTTTATTTATAATTTCTTTCTTCACCACTGCTACCACCAATAATAAATTATTTAGGCTAAAGGTTAAGTGAAAATAAGTCTCTTTTAATATTCTAACAATTTTTCATAATGCTGTTGTCCAACTCTTGCTCAGATTTTCAAATCCTCCATCCTTTTTCTTTGCCTCTCCAGGACTATTCCCAAACATTCAATAACGACAGGCATGCCACACAACCTTAAACAAAAGCTTTATAAGGAAACTCCCCTCACTACTAGAAAGACATAACATTTAGAAAATTTAAGAAGTCTAATTTCCTGAAAAATTGTTTTAAAACAAATTTTGTAAATTTCAACCAACAGTAACACTTTTTGGTCAATGAATGTCGAATGTTTCCTGTATAGAAATTGCTAAATTCACTATCAGCATTACGATGACATCTTCATCTCCTGCAACTTCCTCACCTCACTAGAAGAGTCCATATATTTATGTTATCCATAAATTATCTATTTAATTTTTTTCTTTCCAATCTATACACTGGTCTGATAGAATAGAGAAATCTATCTGGCAGATTTTCATTGTTTTATCTGCAATTTCTAAGTCAGGACTTCTAGTCTGGATTCATTTGAATATCAAATTCCCAGAGTATTTTCTGCTTTTCATTCTCTTTGAGAGATTCTGATCTACAGTTCTGTGGTTTAAAACAGCAGTTTTTGCACAGTTCCCAATAGATCACCTTCCACACCAAGTTGTACTTAAATACTGAATTTTTCTATTCTAATATCTAGTCTTCTTGTCTGGATCAAGTGATCCATTTGAATCTAAGATATTTTGTAGTTGATTTTCTAGGACAGATTTGGGTCCCTGCATATATACTTGATCTGTGGTATCAAAATACAGTTGCTTGTACAATTCCTAATGAACTTCTATCCTCACCCAGTAAGGCCTGTTCTTGTATTCTTTCTGGGACAATTTGCTACATTTGCTGATTATGTGGCAGTAGTTGTTATTGTTACTTTTAAATTTAGCCCTTTATAACAAATTACCCCAATTATATGTTAAATAGCAGAGTAAACTGAGCTCTCTAGCTTTGGATGGTAACCAGTCTTGTTCAAAATCATGGAGAAGGCAATGATGGAACTGCTATCTTTTCCAATAAGTCAGGGTAATTCACAGATAGTAATGACAATGGGATATGTGGAGAAAGTCAGCATTGTCCAAGTCCTTTCAGGACATGGCTCTTTAAAAATAAATAAGTCAAATTAATTGATTGCATTTTTTTAAAATCTTAATTCCATTATGAAGTGACAAAATTGTAAAAAAAAAACAAAGAAACAACACACTATTTTCACCATTAATTATGCCCTATGAATTACTACAGGCATGGTGAGGATGCCTGTGTCTACAGGGTTAATACACACAATACTATCAATTACTGAAAAAATATATATTAATTGGAATCTTTCTTTTAGAAGGAATCAAAACTGAGAAAAAAAAGAATGATACAAAAGAAATTGTAATAGTTGTAAAAATGAAAAGGAAGTTAGCCTAAAACACTTCTTGATATTTTATAGAATTAGATTTTATCTGGAAACTAAAAGAAGAAAATAAGTTACACAATAAAATGGGAAAATAACATTAAAAATTGCTTTAGGATTATTATTTCTTTCATTGTAACAATTTATTCAGCTGAACCTGAAGAAATATCTTTTGTTGAAAAGAGAATTCAACATGGTATCAAGAAAAACATTTTGTTCCTCAGACAAATGACATAGCAAATTCTAATGATGTCCATATTTGCTTACTGGTCAACTAGGATCATGTCTAGAATAGATTTGTCTGACAAACTATTCAAGTTTTTTTTTTTCTTTTCTTTTTCCAACCTACCCACTGTTATTCCAGACTTCCCATTTATTTTATCTTTCACTTTTTCAAACCTGTTTGCTTTTTCCAACCTCCTCTCCTTCCGTTTTAAGGCTATTGATTTTGAATAATTTTCCAACTTACCCTTTTATTCCAGTATCCCCATATTCTGAACTTAAGAATGGGATCATGTCTAGGGAACTGACACAAAAACAAACACTTTGGCTTAAAATATGCTCACCTAGCAAAAGAAAACAAAGAAAGTCCTTTTATTTAGAGTTTGGTTTAGTATATACTTCCAAAAAGTAAAAGAACTGAGCTTCTTTTTTTTTTTCAGAAATCAATTATGAAGAATTTATGAAACAATGGTACCAATCCTTAGGCAAAAAGAAACCATGTCAAGTAAATTAACATTCAACATATTCCCCAGACAATTCACTGAGTTTATTGTTGTTGATAGTCTCCTCTTATTTGATTGGCTAAAGTACAATAAGAGAAAGAGACTGGGGGGGTAGAAGCTCTGAAAAGAGATAGTGATTTTTGTTTTAAAGTTTTATTGGAAAATGATTTATAAATTTTTGTATTTATTGGGAAAAGGGAATCTGCTCTAATTCATTCCTTCTAACAATGCAAATTAAATTTAAAATTAAGAACAAAATATAAAATACAAATTTTCAATTCATTTTAGTGAATTGAAATTAATAAAGTTAAATCAAAAAATCTTTTACAAAAAGGCCATCATCATGTATTTTGAATTTAATTAAGGTATAAATTTAACTGAATTAAATTTACTGAGTTTTAATGAGTAAGAGAATTATTTTTTGATTCTATAAAATAAGATTATGATTTTCAAAATTGAAATTATCTTAAGTGAATTAAGTTAAATTTTACAGTTATCTTTGCCTTTTGATAACTTGTGGGTTACCCCACTTGTCTGTGCCTTTAAAACACCTGTTGGCTGGTAGGGAGAGCCTATAAATAGACAATTTTTTATCCTTTGAGCTCTAGCTTTCAGATGTAGCCATACATACACTGCCAACAAGCGATGTTTGCTACTTGGACTTTAACTTTTGAGCTCTCTAAGACATGCACATATACATACACATGTCTATCACACACACACACACACATCCTTTTTATAACCTTGTTTTAATGTTTTTCCCTTTTGTTACAATTGTCTACACATGTAATTCCTTTTGTTAATACTTGTATTGTCATTTATTTATTGTTTTATGTTACACATTTTTTACCTGGGCTCACATTGAGTCTGCCAATATTGTCTGTGGGATAAATGTACCAGGATCTCGTAAATATTTCCTATCCAAAGTGTTGATTCCAACAACATAATGGTGACTAATATTTCTACCCAAATATACTAGGGGTCCCACAACAAACTTTAAAGCTTGAAAATAATTCCAAAAAATTTACTAAAGTATAACATTTTTGTTAATGCCATGTACTTTCCAAACATAGGCTCTCCACAGATTCCATTTATATATTATTTGTAAATTGTCCTGATTATTTTTGGTAAAGATAGTGGAGTAGTTTCCCTTTGACTTCAGAGTAATCCTTCTTTTAGACTGGCTACCAGTTCAATCTACTGTTATTTAATCTGTAGCTAGAGGGAGAAGAGATAGATTCATACCTTTCCTAAAGAGTATAGTGCAAAAGTCAATGCAAAAAACTAACTCAGAATTTGAACTGATCATTGATTTAACCATTTTACACCAACAACCCCTGCACTATCTGCAATGGGCTAACTTTGACAAAGTTTCTCATTTGTTAATCTAACAGAGATTACTACAAATAGCTTTTTTTGATTAATTTCCATGCTTTTGATACATTGTTAAATTTAATAAAACTAGTAGGGCCCATGAAATTTTCTTTTTCTTATTGAAACCAAGTAGCATCTTTTTTCCATCTTTCCACACATTCAAAATAGAATAGTCCATTATTTATTATGTACATGCTAATGAAGGAAGGAAGAAACACACAGTATTATAATAAGATACTTTAAATAAATGTATTTTATCAACATCAATATCAATATCACTTTTGTTTGTTTTATTTTTGTCTTGCTAAAGCAAACAGATAAATTAAGTGAACCCTGTCCTGGTTTGAACCTCCCAACAAGATAAACACTTAAGTGACATACCAATATACCAGCATTGATGAAAGACAAATAAAATTAGCTTTCAAATACTCATCTTTTTGTCTTTTCTTTCTTTTTTAATATTTGTAATTATTTCAATGGGTCATTTATATTTATTTAGTTTCTTTGGATAATATTGCTGTGTTAAACTTAAAACAACAAAAACTAAATTTAACAATTTTTTAATGTTTATTGCATTTTATTTTTAACAAGACAGATGGCATTTTTTCTCACAAACTTAAAGTATTCCTGTTATAATCAAAAAGTTTATGAATGAAAATTAAAATAGAAAAATTTTCTTTCTTTAAAAACAACATTTGACTATTAAAAAAGAAAAACATCACATAAGAATTCAGATTGTATATAAATGAATTTTTTCAAAAAATATTTTCAAACAATAGGTGCAAGAAAGTGAATTTAGTTTCATAACTTTGTAATTATTTTTAACTGCAAGTTAAAAATACTTCATTTTTAAACTTTTGCTGTAAAAATATTAATTTTTATTGACAAATGAATTATTAAAAATCAAAGGGACTTATCAAGTAAATTAAATAAATTATTTAAATTGATCAAAAATATTTTTTTAAATATAGACAGTTTTCTTGATTAAATTTTGTTCTCTATATTTTTCTTGACTCCATTTTTAGATGTTAAAAACTGTGCTTAGTTTTGTATAATTTAGCCTTCTCTTTCTGGATGTTAAAAATTTTAATATATTTGCAGCAAGACATAAAAAATAAATTTACTTTTTGCTAAGTAATTTGAAAACAAAAAAGAACCACTTTTCTTTTCTGTTTCAATCATTTTATTCTCAAGAATCTTTTCATTTAATAAATGTATTAAAATACATTTATTGCTCAGCCTTAATCCTGGAGATCTTTGGCTTTTTAAGAGGAGACTAAATGAAGCATTCTACAAAAACAGAAATAACTAGGGTAGCTGTTCTAAGAAGTAAATTAATCCTGAAAATCGTTCTATCACAGTAAAAGAAGTCAGACAAACCAGGCATTCAGAATCTCTGCATGGAGCTGTTACATTCTGGATAAAAAAAAATTATATGAACACAAATGTGATATTTTACAAAACAATGCACCAATCATTCATTGTATTAGGTCTGACCATAATATTGACTTAAAGAATGCAGTTTTTAATTAAAAGAGAAAGTAATTTATTAAGATGAAAATGTATTACAATTGCACTAATTTCCAAGTCCTACATGATAAATTTATCTCCATTATAATTTATAACCACTGCTATTACAATAACAATAAAAACAAAAGCAGTAGAAAGCTGAATGACTGTCTCAGCTACACATATAAATTTATAGAATACCAAAAACTTAATAATTTAAAGCTGTATCTTCAGCATTTCACAATGTAAGACTATTAGTGCCAATTCTTTTATTTCACTCCCTCAACCTCATACATATAAAATGGGCTGCACTGATAAACCATTATTAGTCTGAATAAGTCCTTTCAAAGAATGAGACACATAAAAAAGGAGATTTTTATTTCCTATTTTCTTATTCACATACCCACATTCTTGATGCAAATAAAAAAAAAATTGTCATATTATAACTATCCACATGCACACACATCAATTTTCTCTCCTTCTGAGATGAGGTATTGTAACTATTTACATTGTTCATACTCTTGTCCTCATCTTTATTGACAATGTTTCAGCCATTGTACACTCCTGCCTTCTTCAGGTGATATACATTGGAATTTCAAATCAAACCCTTTATTTAGTCGCTGGGGGTAAATTGTTCTAATTCCCTATGCTATGCCTTTAGATATCTCAGTTTCAGTTAATTCCCCTAACTCAACTATTCAAGTTTTTGTTCCCCCTGCTGTCGATAGGTATTGACAACTTTTGGGGTCAAGTCACTTTTTGGATCACTCAATCACATGGTCTAGTGGACTTGATACACATTACATACAATACACATTATTTATATAATAATGGCTAGCTATTCATTTCCAAGCTCACCTGTCAGCTCTGATGGTTAGCCAATCCCTATTGTAGACCCCTGCTCAGACACATTTGTGCTTGTTTAACACCCACAGAGCCCATCTATGTTGAGTGAACTTTAGTTATATTTTTTGGAAGAGACTACATAATCTGGCATGATCAACGGTTTAAATGAGGCCAGTATGTTCGAACCTTCAGTCATAATGAGTTATGACTGTGTGCTCTCTCTCATTCTGAAAAAAAAAACAGTTTTAAGTTATGCTATATTTATGGGCAAAAGTGCTCACTATCAAGGATAGAGTGTGTGTAAATATAAGAGAGGACACTGAGGCCAATGCCAAATGGTGACAATCTGTTTCATGCTTGAATGCAGTCTTCAGGCCATATGTGTTGGATGGTACTGCTACTATTTATATATGCTGGTTAATGGGGCATTATGGATAGCAAGGTCAGGTATTTCTGGTTTATTGTGTTATCAATTGAGTAAGCAGGTGTGGTTATATTTTAAATTATTCTAAATTTCTAACCCTATTATTTTTTAGTAGAAATATATTCTATAAAATAACTGCATTCTGGCCCATAATTAATTCTATTCAATAACATTTAGAGTGATTTAATGCATATTCAGTAACTTCTTCCCACAAACCAGTTCTGTGGAACCAAATCCCAAGAGGATACTTCCCTGATCACTACTGTTAGATCATATTGTTAGAGTCTTGGGTTAACTTTTATCTTCCCCACAAATCTTCATAAACTGTGCCCCTTACCTCTTACACTGTAACCCTTTACCACAAGTAGCTCTTTGGCCTTGTACAGGGTGATTATTATTGTAAAAACAGAAACTGGAAGTGTTTTCTTTGCCTCTTGAAATATTTAAATGAACCATAAACTAATGTGACTATGGCCATTTAAAGGAATCAAAAATGAACTGAAATGATAAATTCACCTTTAATGAAAATATCTAAGTAGTTATCTCTTATTTTGGAGTTAAATTATCCAATATTTTCTTTTCATTTGTTGATGATTGAATTATGTTCTATTGAATTTGATATTGATAATCAAATCTTGATGGAAAACTATTTTTATTGATATTAAGTACCTTGTCATGATGCAATGGATTGCATACTCCTGTCACCCAAAGAGGGTGGGAGTTTATCTACTAGCAGTTTCAACCTAGACAGCTTAATGTGTAGGAGCCTGACAAACCTTAACCACTGGGAGGAGCAATCCTCAATAACAAAGAGGCCTGGAGGGAGCAACTCTCCAGTTGCAAATATAAGCAAAGCCTCAACAGACAGACATTGGCATGATATACAGTGATTGATACAGAATGATAAGTGACACAGTCAACTACAATGGCATGGATGAAGCAATTCTAGTTAGCTGAATACACTGGTTACCAGTAGGCGTTGTGACCACAAGTATGGAATCATACTTACAATCTAAGTCTGAAAGCAATTAAAGATCAGCATGACTGGTGAATCCAATTCTTCAAACCCCATTTCTTGTCAGAGACAGAAGAATGGCAGAAATGAGTTAATGGTGTTGAAGATTGCTTGAAATAAGATGATGTTAGAAAGATTCTATCTGAAATAAGACGACAATGTTGGGAAGTTGAAAGAAAGATTCTATTGTTACATAAAATAAATTTAGTTGACATTCATTTCCAAATGTGATCTTAATCTTCTTTGGGGACTTCATAGAACTCTCATCAAAGAGACTTCAACACATCTGCTTTCATTTTCTCCTTTCATAATTCATTATGCACTGCTTTCAAACAAAAGTACAATCAACACAACACATTTCATGCCATGGAGGGAAATGTTTGTTGATGAGTTTAATGAATATTTTTTGACACATTTGTTTTTGCGTTTTTGTTGTACAGTGGATTAAACCACATGGTGTTTCTTTCTCTGTTGCTTGTATGTTTCAGATATATTTGTAAATAAAAATTGACACAACACTGAGTTTGTTTGCTTAATAAAACTTGACACTACAAAACAAGATTTCCTGAATATTTTTAATAACAGTTGATATTGCAAACAAAATTGTTACATATTACAAAATGGATAGCGACTCGAATTGCAGAATTAGAGAGCTGAGTACGAATACAAGTTGAGTTCATTACATTCACTTACATGCTAATACTCTTGGGAAAGGTATGAATACATCACATCTCCCCCCCCCCCCGGTATGAGTAAATAGCAGCTGAAGTACATGTGGTGTGGTGTTTGCATAATAAAATCTGACAATGATCATCATTATTATCACAATGTTTCAACCGTTCTACCCTCTGGCCTTCATCAGGTGTTTGTCAGTCCAGGTAACCTTCAGGGATTTTTGAATTGAACCCTTTATTTAATCCATGAGATTTGTGAATTTAGTGATTTAGTAATTGAGAGTTCAATCCCTGTGCTGGGGAGTGTGTACTTGAACTGATTTGGAAATTAGACAAGTTGTAACTGAGCAGTATTGAATATAGAACTAGATGATATATCCTTAGACATGGTCAGTGGAATGAGAACAATCTACCCCTGTAGAATAAATAAGTTTCAATTTGAAATTCCCTGAAGGTTACCTGGATTGATAATCACCTGATGAAGGCTGGAGGGCACAATGGCTAAAACATTGTGATAATAACAACAATGAATAATACAACAGTCCCTATGTAAATAATTTAAATAATGATAACTCTTTATCCCAGAAATTCAGATAGTGTTCAGTTTTCTTGGTAAATATTTATATTTTAAATAATTATACCTTTCTTCTTCTTCCAACACAAGTTGGAAATAAATTTCTCAACTTTGGTGCTTAATGTCTATATCATTTTTTTTTATATGTGTTGCTGCTGATTTCTGTAGACCCCTTGTGAAGCTTAGGGAGGGTTACAACCATACAATGAGATGCTATTGCATTAGTAAGTGATGGTTTTACAGGGTTGGGTTGCTAGCCCAATGCTTAAGTTGAATTTCTGATAGGAGTTAAAAGGCTCCAATTATTCAACTATTTATTCAAATCTAGCAGGGAGAAGTTAATTCATGCCTTTCCCAAGAATATCAGTTTGAAGAGAAAGCAAACTGTCCCATGCAAGGTTTGAACTCTGTTCATCAATACCAGTCTCTGTGCTGCTAACATACGTACCACCCACATTACCAGAAATCAGTTTTAGCAGCACAGTTTTCAAAAAATAGTTTTTTTCATTTTGAATTTGTGTCTTCTGGTGGTTTGGGGCTGGCGTTTTTAAGCCAATATATGGTGAACATTTAATTTATTTTATAAATTATCAATTTTTCTTTTTTTTTCCAAAGCTTACTGTCATTATCTTCTGGCAATGGTTTTGATATAAAAATACAAAATTTATCAAGAAAATTATTTTTGATAAATTATCAATTTTTTTTAATAATTAATTGGGATTATAATCTGATTATTGGCTTTTAGTCTTACAAAAATATAAAATTTATCAAAACTTTTTTCTTGTAGTTTACTATGATTATCTTCCTACTCTTTCAAATATTTTGGTTAAATCCATTCCTGCTTGAAAAAATTCTAAATTTGTAATCTTAAAACAAATGATTTTTCCTTTACTTCCCTTCAATCATTTTTCATTTATTCTGGTTGCAGTTTTTGTAACTATTAATAAAAATTCATGATGTGTATGAATTGAAGGAAATGATTTTCTATTTTCTGCAGACTGACTACAGGATCTCTATGGAAGATTCATTGTGGGTGCAGCCATATTTCCCATATATTATTGCATCATGTGCCGCCACAACCATTATTATTTTAGTTGCCATCATGGTGAGTAAAATCTTATTTTCCTTTTAAAATAAAAAGTATTTTTTTTCTCTTTAGAAGATTAAAGATTGCAATCTTAAAAGAAAACAAAAATGGTACAATGCTTCTTTCATATAGGTGTATATGCTTTTTGTTTTGAATACATGATCAAAGAGTGGTTATATATGTGGGACTTGAGATATACTTGTGTTGAGATTTTATATATATATATATATATATATATATATATATATATATTCATAATAATAATAATGGCTACTTGTTTCCGAGTACATCCATCTACAAGGATGGCTAGCTGATACTTGTTGCAGACACCTGCTCAGGCATTTTTGTATTTGTTCAGAGCCCACCTGTGGTTTATACTGCAACTATGCTGAGCAAACCTTAGATCAAGTTTCTGGGGCAGAGTGAGATCAACAGTTTGAACAAGTGTCAGTATGCTCAAATCCTTGGTCATGATGACTTATGACTTCATGCTAGCACAACCATCAACATCTTCTAAATAGTTCCATCTACCCAATTTCATACACAAGGCTTGGGTCAACACACATTATAGTTTTCAGGCATTTTCCACCAGTGCTACACTTTGGGATCACCTACCCAGGCCGATAACATGAAGTCAACTCTCTGACAAATCGACAGATTTGAACCCAGGTCTCATGATCAGAAAGCACACATTCTAATCATTTGGCCAGGTGCCCATACCATATATGTATTATTACATATTAGTATACCTACAGTGAGACATGAAAGTATTTTTTAAGAAAATAATAATTTGTATTTTTGCTACTAACTTAAATGGTAATATTAGCTATTTCTTTATAAGGAATCATTTAGTATTCATTGACCAAACAGTCAGTACCACTGTCAGTTGAAATTTACCAACTTTTTCTCTCAAACCAATTTTTCAGAAAAATAGATTTCTCAAGTCCAGTAGTTGTTATCACCAGGGGCAGATTATCCTCTCGGCTGAAGCTTGGAGATCCTCAAGCTTAGTTACAATGATGGTTATAAAAAAATGTGTTTCTGTTGTGTTGTTTTGTTTTTTACTATGATTGTGTTGAAATATGTGCTAATTTGGTTTGCCATAAATAGTAAAATATTAATATTTCTTAAAAAACATTTTTATTGACAAACTAAAGATAGTTATTCTCGTTTATTTAAAGAATTTGCAACAAGTTTACTTTGAGCTATGTAAATGTTGCTAAAATATATTACAAGTAAAAAAAAAAAAAATTCAAGACAAGTATGGATGAGTAAGAGGGTGGCTCCATTTGAAGGGGAGCTCCATAATTTTATTAGCCTAGGTGCTCCAAAATGTCATAATCCAGTCCTGGTTATCACTCTTTCCAGTACTGATGGAGAGTCTCCTTCCTTACCTTTTATTTGAAAGTGTCAGTATCTTGATTACGTCATTATTTTCTCCTTGAGTTACATGTGCTATCCATTTTAGTTGTTGCTGCTGTTGGTAGTTCTCAAGAGATGTGGTTTCTGTTATCTGTTACAATTTGAGTCGAACCTAGTAAATACTTTGGTTTTACTATGTACTGAGGTAAATAAAGAAATATTTGCCTACACATAAATTTAATGACAAATATAACAGAAAGCAATACAAACAGATTCTGAAAACATTCCCAAAGTAAAAATTTCAGTTTACGATTGACTTCTATTCAAATTATTAATTTGGAAATATAATAGTGATCAGTTAGTGCAAACCATGACTGAAAACTTAGTACATTTATATGTACTTTGTATAGTCATTAAAAATTTGGCTGATATATATGAAGGTTTACACAATGACAAAGACAAAGGAACTGTCACAAGAATTCCATGATGTGACAATTGGCCATCACCATTGTGAATGGGATATAAAAAGATCCCCCATCAAACAGTACCATCATAATGTAAACATAGCCTGACTACTGATCTGCCTTGAAAAGGATGCCTTTGTAAATTAAGTAAGTGGAAAGTAATGCTCAATAAGTGAGCAAAGACACAACTAGTCACTCAGCCAGGTAGAATTGCATTGTTGGACTTTTAGAATGAACTCTTTGCTGAGGACCAGGCAACAGTTCAACAGTTTTCCTATCACCATCTCTGGAAGTTGGCTTCATTCTGGGGAAAAATATTAGAGTCTGATGAGACCTAAAATGTGGAAACACTTCCAGAAACATGGATACTTCATATGATACCTAAAATACAATCCTAACAGTTAAAGATGTTGGTAAAAGTATGATTTTGGAGTCATTTTTCCTCCACTGGTACAATATATATATATATAATTTCACACACACCCACCTCAAAGGACAATAAAAAGAACAGGATTCAAGGAGACAAAAGATGACATTCAAATGCATTTAAAATTGAAGAGTTGCATTTAAATTTTTTAAGATTGTAGTTGACAGGAAAGCAAGAAACTGGAGTTCCATATGCAAGAAGAGTGTGAGAGAAAACCCTATTAGAATAGAGATTACCTTTAGAAATTTTGACAGTAAAACAATGAGACCTAGCTGCCAATCTAGTATTATACTTCAATTCATGAAGTTGTGATACCAAAGAGGAAAGTCTATGAGAACAATTGCCATGAAAATATTTACTTAAAGACACAGGGAAGCAACATTGTTGGTGGGAAAGTGATTGAATCTGAGATGCTAAATCAGAACAGATAATATTGCAGATTCTTCTTTGGATTTTATCAAAAATCTCTAGTTAAATAGCAGAAGCACCAGACCAGATGTGGCAACATTATTCAATGATTGTTGTAAGGATTAGCTTTTTTTTTATTATTTACCAGTTTAAAAAATTTTTTAATTTTCCAGTTCAAATAAAAAAAAAAAGAAAGCCAAACCTTATAACAATCATAGTAATATCTGCAATCTGTGCTAAGAAGAAAAGTTAACTATAATAATATTATTTATTTTTAAATAATTTTAGCCCGGATCACCTGAAGATACTGAAAGGTTGAAACCAATGTAGTGTGATCAGCTGATCTAATTTTTTCAAATTTAAAAGATCTGCATGTTAAATTTTTATTTTATTTTATTTATACATGTATTGAGCACTTTTTAATACTACTGTTTCCTGGTCTAATTGAACTCTGATCAATAACTTTTTTATATATATATATATATATATATATATATATATATATATATACACACACACACGTTTTTTTTTTTCATTTTTAAATTTCCAAATTAGATGTTTTGTGTTATTGGTAAATTTGCCAAAGCTCATATTTATTTTATATTGTTTTCTTCCTGAGTACTTTTGAATGTTGCTACATTTATTTTCAAAGATTATTCTTCATATATTTACACAGCTGTTTTTTAATTTTGCCACTCTTGCAACATTTGAAAGTACTTAGGAAGAAAATAATATAAAATAAAAATAACTTGTGAAAATTTACCAACAATGAAAAATTAAATAAAATTTTAATAGATACAACTTGTCCATATTTATTTAACCAAACATGTTTGAGAGAATTATTGTTGCTAAAATACACCTTTTTATATAAATATATAATTATAAAAAAGTTATTGGTCAGAGTTGAATTAGACCAGGGAAACAGTAGTATTAAAAAGTGCTCAATACACGTATAAAATAAAAAATTTAACATTTAGTCAAAAAATATATATATATATACACACACATTTCTGATACTGTATGCCTGAACATATATTTGTTTCATTTAATTCTATTAGGATTTTTTTCTCTTTATATTTAATATCTACAATTCCCCAAAATATTTAAAGAACATCAAGCATTCCAATTTTGAAAGCAAAAATATTTTTCACCATCATGAATGGACAAATCTGGAGTCCTTTTTTTTTTTTTTTTTTAAACATTCAACACATTTATGTTCTCTTTAACGTGCTTGCTTAAAATTGTTTCAGTTTTTATAAAAATCAGCATATTTCTCCGGTTTGATGAACATTATTACCAATTGTGATCAAAGTTACATCTTCAGTTTGGATTTTCCAATACAGTTGTTATCATGCAAGTTAATTTGCCTTCAAGATTTCTTCATTTCTTTATATTGTATTTTTTTCCTACTTCCAAGAGTCTGTACAAATACAATGACATTAGAAAGTGCCATGCAGCTGTGGACAAAGAATATAGCAGTTGTGCTATGGTGACACTAGAAAATTGTCGTCCACACAATGCATCCAGGGCAATGCAGAAATGTCAACAATATTGTAATATTGAAATTCTTTGAAAATAAGCCTGTTTTAAAAGGCGCTGAGGAAATCTTTTTTTTCTTTTTCTAATTAGTGTGAACACTCATTCTTTTAGACCAGTCTCCTCATTGTTGATGTCTTTACTGCAATATTTCAACTGATGCATTCTCCAAACTTCCACAATTTTGTTAACTTCCTGGAAGCTTAATTACATTCCCAAAATGATTAAATGCAACACACACCTGCAGAAGTGGTAACAGTCACAACTTGGCTTAATATTTTAAACTAAATTATTTGAATGATTTAAAAAAAAAAATTTCAGCTAAAAATATCTCTGCTCTTATAAAATATTGATACTTTTAGGAATTAATGATCTATTTCCACAAATTTTATCAAAAAATTGATCTAAACATAACAAAAAAAAAAAAAACAAATTTTTACTTCAATAACCTATTCAGTATTTATATTTTTGAAAGACTCAATACTGAATCATTTCCTTTGCATAGCTGAAATGTATTTAATTTGAGCTATGCAAAGGAAATAGCTCTTCATCTCTGCAGGATTCAGTATTGAGTCTCTCAAATAAACACAATTTGACTCAGGTCATTGATCTATGGTAGTGAGTAGGCAGTCTCTGTTCAGTATACCTCATTCCTCTCTCTCCCTTATATATATATATATATATATATATATATGAGTTGGGATAAAATACAGACTGTAATCCAACAGAATGATAAGATAAAGAACAAATAGCAAATGTATATAAATCTAACATGTTTCACTTTTATTAAAGCTTCATCAGAGAATGAGATATGGAGATAAAGAACAAAATTCTCATATTTTTACATTTGTTTCACATGCATTTAACTTGTTAAACATTAGTATAATTTGTGGTGTTCTGGATTCAAAGAGAGATGACATGTCCATTCAAAATTCCTAGAAAAACCATAAATATTGCTTTATGTATAGAAGTTTATAATAATACTAGTTTGTCTATGTGGGATTCAGACAATAACGTATATTTGTGAGATATTTACTGGCATTAAAAGCTTATGCACATGAAACATGATTAACCAATGAAAATCAAACATCACAAAAGTAAAAATATGAGAATTTCATTCTTTATCTCCATATCTCATTCTCTGATGAAGCTTTAGTAAAAGTGAAACATATTTGATTGATAAACATTTCCTATTTGTTATCATTGTCAAATTCCAATCCGTATTTGATCCCAACTCATAATTTGTGTGTGTTTATACTGTTGTATTCATAGGTATTTGACTTTTAAACTATTTCTTCATTTTTCCAAGTAATTTTTGCCCAGAATTTGAAATCAAAGAGCTGAGTGAATTCCATCTGTGTTTATTACATTCACTTATACACAAATATAGTAGGACTTGTATCTCAAAAAATCATCGTTAATGTAATATTCACTAAAAAATAATTATTATCACAATTTAAAATGTTTCAGCTTTTAGTAACCCACAGAGTATTGATAAGCCATGAAATTTTTTTTAAAAATCAATCCAAGTAATTTTTCTGAATTTGATTTCATATTTCTCTACTCAGTTAATAAAACAATATACAAATCAATAATAAACAATTAACATTACTAATTTTTCTTATTTTCATAATTATCAATTGTTTTTTATAATGTATTTTGCATAAGTATTTTACCCCCCCCCCTCACCACCTCAAGGTAAACCTTTGCTAATGTTCTTTTGGCATTGATCAGTGCTAATAAATGTTTTCTTTAGTATTCAATAAGACTTTTGTATTTTTGACTTGCATTTCTGATCCTTCTATAGAGAATTGTTACAAATCATTCAAATACAATAGCTTTCTTTTATGAAGTGCAGTTTTCAATTCAAGCCACAAATATTCAAATTGAGGTCAAGCAATTGAGAAGGCTATTCCATGACCCTCACATTATTCTTCAACTATTTTGAATGTATGTTTTTGAGCCACTGTCTTGTTAGACTTGGAAGGCAATTAATCTTCTAAGCTGGATAGCAAAGAATAAAAGATTTGTTTTCTGAGAGAATGGATGGATATCCTTGTGATTTTCCCAGTACCTGTTGCATTCAGGTAACCACATAAAGGGGGAATTTGCCACCAGACTTTAGTGATGGCAGGATATTTTTTTTCTTTTCTTTTCTTTTTTTTTTTTTTTTACAATGTTTACTGTCTGTATTTTTTCACCAAACATATTGCTAATAATCTTTTAAAAGTTTAATTTTTGTTTCTTCTCATCGAATAACTGTATTCCAGTAATCATTCAACTGATCCCAAAAATTTATAGTGAAAGCTAAACAAGCTTTTTTATGTGTTTTCTTCAGTAGTGGCTTTTTTCGTGCAACCTGTCCGTGAAATCCTTGTCAGTTCAATGTTCTACAAATTGTTGAGACGTGTAAATCTGTTCCAGCATTCTTCAGATCTTTCTGGATATCGTTTCCACTTGATTTCGGGTTGGCTGAAACTTCCCTTGTGATTTTAGTCACCCCCTCCCGTTGAAATCTTCCCTGGATGATCCGATCTTGCAAGCGTTGATACGGTACCAATTTCTTTCCATTTATGAACAATGGATAAGACTGTGGATCAGGGTATGTCAAACTGCTTGGACATTTTATTATAGCCTTCCCTGGCTTTGATAATAAGCCTCAATCAATTTTTTCTTTTCAGGTTTTGGGAGTGTTCTTTGGGTTTTATCACAATTTTCAAAAAATGAGTGAATTTTAATTTTTAATTTGAAAAATAAATTTATACAGGCTTTCAACATTGATGTTGAGCCTTACAACATGTAAGAGGGTCTAAGGGTTAAGGGTTGATTTTATCTGTTGTTATGACTTAATTTACTATTAAATTTTCTTTTTCACTGAGGGTTGAATACTTATGCCAAAG